>JARQOD010000003.1:28531184-28747186 GCA_033576555.1 Oophaga sylvatica | reverse complement strand
AAAAAAAACGCCTGACACTCGCATTACACTCATCCGACTCTCCTGCATCAAAAGTGGACCGATTTTTAAATCGCTTGTATGTCTCCAGCCTTACTGTGTTTGTAATGGTGGTGTGAGATCAGTGGCCCAAAGTCATTTAACCCCTTAAAAACATCAGTTACTTAGTCAAATCTGTGAAAATTGGCTGTTTGCCCACTTTGATGCCAATTCTGATGCCCAGAACCCATTTAGGCCAGGCAGGAGGGATCTGGGATTGATGCAAGACATCAGTATCTGTGTATACTTAGTGTGATATCAGAGTCCCAAAGTAACTTAACCCATTAAAATCATCTGTTACTTATTCAAAACTGTGAAAATTGTCTGTTTGCCCATTTTGATGCCAATTCTGATGCCCAGAACCCATTTGGGCCAGGCTGGAGGGACCTGGGTTTGATGCGAGGCATCACTATCTGTGTACTCATAGTGTGAGAACAGTGGCCCAAAGTCATTTAACCCTGAACAACATCTGTTACTTATTCAAATCTGTGAAAATTGGCTATTTGCCCACTTTGATGCCAATTCTGATGCCCAGAACCCATTTGGGCCAGGCAGGAGGGACCTGGGTTTGATGCGGGGCATCACTATCTCTGTATTCTTAGTGTGAGATCAGAGTCCCAAAATCATTTAACCCCTTAAAAACATAAGTTACTTATTCAAACCTGTGAAAATCAACTGTGCCCACTTTGATGCCTATTCTGATGCCCAGAACCCATCTGGGCCAACTGGAGAGACTTGTTTTTAATGTTGGGCGCCCTGTTCTATATGTCTGCAGTGTCATTTCAGTGGCCCAAAGTCATTTAACCCTTTCATTAACGCTCTCTGGTGCCCACTTTGATGCCCATTTTTGTGCCAGTTTTATAGTTTTTGGCACAGATTTTAAGTGTATTCACATCAGGGCATCTAGCTGCAGTGTTTTTTATTATTTTGATGCTTATTTTTTGTTGTTAAACCTATAAAAAACAGAAAAGAAAAATTTGCCGAATAAGAAACTGACAAATAAAAAACCAACTTCAGCTCAGAATAAGAAACTGAACGAATAAGAAACCAACTTCAGCCTCGTCAAAATATATGCCTATAATACATAGAGTATGAATATTCATTTGAATCACTACTTCCTTGCACACTAGTTGACAAGATGATTCTAACCCAAAAAAATCCTCAAAAAGCAACAAAGATCTAATAAAATTGCAGTGGTGGGCGAGGAAAAAAAAAATCCCGGCAACACGGCTGTATATATATATATATATATATATATATATATATTGGAGTTAAGCAGACAAAAAGAAAAGGTGTGTTATCCAAAAAGCGCATCACAAAATATCACAAACAATATGTACCTTGCAAGGGAAATCCAAATATCCAGAAGGTATAATGGCAAAGATGAAGCGCTGTAGCGACTTTGACAGGATGGCAAAATCCCACACACGATAGTATCCTCGCAACAACGCACAAAGGACAGAACGTTGGAGTCAACCACAAAGCGCTCTGGAACAATGGGTGGGGGCGCAGTTACGTTTTCATTTATTGCTGAGGTGATGTTGTGGCCACCAATCGGAGCTGAGGGGCGTTATGAAAGAAAACCTGGTCCCGCCTGTGCTGCTGACATATGAGTCGCCAACGAGGTCGCTTGTCGTTACTAAAAGGGTGTCACACTCAGCGATTCAGGCTCACCAGCGGGACACCAACGATCAAAATACGTCCCAGAACGTTCGTGCACGATCAGCGACATCGCAGCAGGGGCCACATCACTGATACATGTCACACACAGCGACGTCGCTGACGATGTCGCTGCTGCGTCATAAAATCGGTGTCGCTTAAGCGATCTCGCTTAGTGTGACAGTACCTTTAGTTCACTCCAGTATGCCAATTCAACACAAATCCTTATCATGGACAGATTAATTTCACTGACAATCCTCCAAGTAGGGCCACTCTGTGGAATACTTTGATGGCTTCCAAGTGAGTGTATCACTTCAGAACAGAACTGTCACCACATGGACTCTTTCAATGCCTAGCATGGGTTAAGTTTCTTAAAATTTGGCCAGACATGAAGGTATTCTGTTTATTACCTTGTGATAAGACCCTCATTGTTTCTACAAGACTATTAGGAGTCTAGGTTTGAAGTTAAGGGCCCGTCTCACACAACGATCTCGCTAGCGAGATCGTTGCTGAGTCACTAGTTTTGTGACGCAGCAGCGAGCTCACCAGCGATATCGCTGTGTGTGACATTCAGCGACGATCAGCCTCCCTGCCGGGTATCGCTGATCGTCGCTGAAATGTCAGGACATTTTTTTGATCGCTGGTCTCCCGCTGACAGGCACGCATCGCTCCGTTGCTCCACGCCCCTGCATCTCTCTTCCGGCGCGTCTGCTTCTTCCTCTGTGGAGCGGTCACGTGGTATCGGTCATTAAGGTCATGAATATGGACGCCACGCCTATAGGAGTGGCGTTGCATCCATATTCATGACCTTAATGAGCAGTACTATGTGACCGCACTGCACAGGATAGAAGCAGACGAGCCGGCCCGGACAGGGTGAGGGTGAGACAGAAGGTGAGTATGTACGTGGAGATGACCCGCGGCTACAGTCGGGAGATCGGCCGTTAACGCCGCTGATCTCCCGACGATATCGGTGGCGTGCCTGGTTGAAATCCTGCACCAATTCGCGGTCGGATGTGCCTGTCGCTGATTGGTCGCGTCCGGCCGGGCGTGACCAATCAGCGATGAAGGATTTCCGTTGCAGACGGAAGTTAAAAGTTAGACAATTATATAGATAGATATGCTGTTAATTGTTTGGGGATCCAATAAAGTCCTAATATTGTGATTCCCTCACCCTGTGTTGTCTGAGTAGTGTTACACCCACTGTTAAGGAGGTCGGGCGTTAAGTTGGGATGAGCCCTGGTCAATGCTGTCTTTGTAAAGGCCGCCGGGCCAGAGGACGAGAGCATCCACTGACACCCGTGTCAACACAAGAACCACTATGTAAAGTTAAAAAAAGGTTAATAATGACGTTACAATTACATATAAATTATTTGAGGACATAAAACTTTATTAAGTGTAATTTAACATACAAACTTAGCATCTGTTCAACAAACCTTGAATTAAACATGGATTAGTTGGTTAAGCCCCAATGGAAATTTCTCGTTAGTTGTGAGAGCAAACAGTTAGGTACCTATGTGGAATAAGCATATTTTTTTTAACTTTTCAATTATACATAGAGTTGTGAATTTTTTGGGCAAAATTGGTTTGATTGAGTACTTTTGAATATGCGCGTTATGTAACAAAGAAATTCAAATTCATACAGAATCTGTGAATAATTAATGTCTTACTGGATGTAGTTCACAACATTCTGGCCATGAAGTACATTGTGATGATAGTCCTACCAAGTTACTGTTGAAACTCTTGCAAGTTTCCGTTAACATTTATAAATAAGCGATTTATGTGAATAACTCCTGAACTACACATAGAGTTGATAATTTTTTGGTCAAATATTATTCAGGACATTGAGATGATCATTTTGAGTACTAGTGGTCCAGGGTACCTCTTTTCAAATAAAAGTTATGGACGATTGAGCACGTTTGATTATATGCGACATAAGCGATTTATGTGAATAACTCCTGAACTACACATAGAGTTGATAATTTGTTTGTCAAATATTATTCAGGACATTGAGATGATCATTTTGAGTACTAGTGGTCCAGGGTACCTCTTTTCAAATTAAAGTTACGGATGATTGAGTATGTTTGATTATGCGCGACATAAGCGATTTACGTGAATAACTCCTGAACTACACATAGAGTTGATAATTTTTTTGTCAAATATTATTCAGGACATTGAGATGTTCATTTTGAGCCCTAGTGGTCCAGGGTACTTCTTTTTAAATTAAAGTTATGTACGATTAATTGAGTACGTTTGATTATATGCGACATAAATAAGCTATTTACGTGAATAACGCCTGATCTACACATAGAGTTGATAATTTTTTGTCAAATATTATTCAGGACATTGAGATGTTCATTTTGAGCACTAGTGGTCCAGGGTACCTCTTTTCAAATTAAAGTTATGGACGATTGATGAATATCTAATAGCTAACTGCAGACTAACTTGAATCTGGTATGCTAGGAGGGGTTTACAGTGTAGATGTAGCAGAGCTGTGTCTGTACGAGGTGTACGGAGCAGACCCGCATGTGTACGAGGTGTACGGAGCGGAGCCGTGTGTGTATGAGGTGTACAGAACAGAGCTGCGTGTGTACGAGGTGTAAGGAGCGGAGCCATGTGTGTACGAGGTGTACGGAGCGGAGCCGTGTATGAGATGTATGGAGCGGAGCCATTTGTGTATGAGGTGTACGGAGCGGAGCCGCGTGTGTACGAGGTGTACGGAGCACAGCAGTGTGTGTATGAGGTGTACAGAGCGGAGCCATGTGTGTACGAGGTGTACGGAGCGAAGCCGCGTGTGTACCAGGTGTACGGAGCGAAGCCGCGTGTGTACCAGGTGTACGGAGCGAAGCCGCGTGTGTACGAGGTGTATGGAGCGGAGCCGTGTGTGTACGAGGTGTAAGGAGTGAAGCCGCGTGTTTACGAGGTGTACGGAGCGGAGCCGTGTGTGTACGAGGTGTACGGAGCGGAACCGCGTGTGTATGAGGTTACGGAGCGGAGCCGTGTGTGTACGACACTCAACTATTGTTCCGGAAGACCCTAAGGGTGTGTTTCCACGATCCGGAATGCTTCAGGAATTGCTGCGTGTTTGACGCTGTGCGCTGGTGCAGCGTCAAACACGCAGCGTCCAGATGTTACAGCATAGTGGAGGGGATTTCAAGAAATCCCGTCTCCACTATGCTTAAAAACACGCAGGCGGCAGACCTGCGTTAACAGACATGCGGCGCGTCTTTTTAGATCGCAGCATGTCCTATTCCCTGTGTAACCCTGCGGTCATTCCGGATGTGTTCCATGAACACATCCGGATTGACCGCGCGTTCACTAGGGGGCGGGGTTTGGTTCCGGATCGTGGAACCACAGCCTAACAGGAGGGCTTAGGGGGTAGGAAAATCAGTGAAATGGATGGAAACAGCTAAAATGGAATGGGAACAGCATGGGGAAGACACCTGGACGCATCTCTGACTCCCAGGTTGCTGTTGTGAACAATGTTGTCAGAGTGTTATGCCACTCTTACGGACTGACAAAATATACAAAACCAAAGATAAAATGGATTTTACCGGAAAAAAATGTTAGGAAACAATATTTTTCCTGTATAATGTTTCGTATACAGTACAGACCAAAAGTTTGGACACACCTTCTCATTCAAAGATTTTTCTGTATTTTCATGGCTATGAAAATTGTACATTCACACTGAAGGCATCAAAACTATGAATTAACACATGTGGAATTATATACTTAACAAAAAAGTGTGAAACAACCGAAAATATGTCTTATATTCTAGGTTCTTCAAAGTAGCCACCTTTTGCTTTGATGACTGCTTTGCACACTCTTGGCATTCTCTTGATGAGCTTCAAGAGATGTGTGCGTAGTCATGACACACCAGTCTGTTAGCTGCACTATAGCACTGCCAGACAGGTAGCAGCTGTAGCTGACATGCGGAAATGGGCACACATACAGAAGAAGCTCAGCCAAATCTGGGTAGACTTTCAGAAACCACTGAACCACTAAGTTGAGCAAGTGGGTCATGCATGGTACATGTGCAAGCTTGCCAAGCTGCAGAGCAGCCACCAAATAAAGGCCATTATCACACACAACCATGCCTGGTTGTAGGTTCAGCTACAAGAGCCACTGATTTGTCTGGTCTGTTAGACCTTTCAACAACTCTGCGGTGTTGTGCTGTTTGTCACCTAAACAAATTAGTTTCAGCAGAGCCTGTTGCCTCTTCACCCAGGCAGTGTTGCAGTGCTTTCTGCTTGTGCCTGATTTGGACAACTTGCCGACAACTTGATGACAATTCGGAGATGGAGAATGATTATGAAGAGGGGGTGCAAGAACTGGTGTAGGAGGTGGAGAAAACTCTGATGGAACTAGGGCCTACAATTTTTGGCGTCAGTAGCACTTGTGCTGTCCCAGGGTCCATTCAGTCCTAGCCTCCACAAGGTTCACCCAGTGTGCTGTCAGGGAAATGTAGTGTCCCTGGCCACTAGCATTTCTACACATGTTGGTCGTTAAGTGGACCTTCCCAGTAACTGCATTGGTCAGGGCATGGGTGAGGTTATGGGACACGTGCTGGCAGGGCCGTATTTACCACTAGGCACTGGAGGGCAAGTGATTGGGGCGCCGGGCTGCAGGGGGCGGCACCAAGACAAGGAAGAGAATTTTTTTAAATTTTTTTTTAACCTTCCCTCCCCTCCGTTAGACAATACATGAAATCTGTTGTGTTTTCGGAGGAGGGGAGGGTCGGGGGTCAGGAGCGCATCTCCATATTGTGCAGCATCATGGGGGGGCGGAAAACGCAGCGTGCAGATGTGGCTGCAGCCATGACCGGCTTCAGCCATGTGCACGCAGTGGTGAGAGGGGGCAGCTCTGAGTCCTGGCCAGTAGCATAGCTACCATGGGGGCAGAGAGGGCGGTGGCCCCGGGCTCCGCGCTCGGAGGGGGGCCCACCCGAAGCTATGCTACTGTAACTGTATCAGCGTGCACAGCGCGTTGATACAGTTACATTTTGCAGCAGAGCAGGGAGAATCGCTCTCCCTGCTCTGCCGCCCGGCCGCTATGGGGCCTGAACAGGCTGTGGGGGGCCCGGTGCCAGCAGTGGGCCCCCCGCCCGTCATCGGAGGGTCAGCTGTATCAGCATCCAGCCAATACAGCTGACAGCATTGTGAGAAAAGGAGCGAGCGCTCCTTCTCTCCCATAATCCCCCTCTCAGCGTCTGACAGCGGGTGCGATGACGTCACTGCCCGGCGCCCGCTGTCAGGAGAAGAGGGAGAGCAGTGAGAATTTACAAATATTGAATAAATGGGGTATTCAAATGTTTTATCATGCATATAAACCCCAAGAACAATAAAATATAACTTTATTATCACTCTAAAATGGGACATACAACAAAAACACCACACATTAAAAAGTGCACACTAATTTCATCCTAAAACAATGATACCCTGAGCTGTACACCTGCCTAGCATGCAGAGGTTGGCACCCTAAAACAGCCCCAACGAGAGTGGCGCCCTGCCCCCCGGTCACGTCGGCTGTCCCTGGGCTCCTGTGATGCCCTTGCAATAGGTGCTCCCCACTAATGCATGCACAACAAATGAAGATAGTTCTCTTAACAGAATGGGAAGCCGGCAGTGTAACCCTGTATATTCAGGTCAGGGATCAAGGCTGAAATTCCATGCCTGATTTAATATGATGAATTAAGCTACCAGATGATATTGTATTTAGAACCCCTCAAAATATAACAATGCTGGTCCCTGCTCACCAGCACAGATGTGAGCCCAGTATGGTGTGAGAATAATATCTGGGCTAAACAACTTTAGATAAATCCTAATAGATATACACTGTACACATGTACATTATGATGAAAGCACTCAGTATTATTTGAATTGATGTATCACACCAGGGGATAGCTTATCTCCCCATCATAATAGTTTTCAGGGATGCTTATAACACCAAAATCATGATAGACAAAGAGGGGTACTCATCCTGATATAATTCATGACACCTCTACGCGTTTCGCCCAACGGCTCATCAGGAGGTCAGATGTAATGATATTGCATGGTGTCAGAAAGAACCTCTATCCGGTCTTATATAGTCTCCATATCACCACAAGCGCCAGACCAAATGCTCAAATGTACAAAATGTCCCCATCCCTCATATATAAATCAACACCAAAAAGGCTACACAATGTCCACCTCACCTTCCCCAGTATCGTTTGAGGCACTCATAAAATGTCCGTGCAATGATACATAGATATGTCCCAAAAGAACACTCACTCATTCAGCTGATCCTGGCGTGCGTTCCACTGTGGAACGCATGCTGTAGCTGATAATCAGCGCCTCCCGGCGGCAGATGGAAGTGATGGTATCACATCCACTTGGTCTGTCACGCGTGCGTTCCACCCTGGAACGCACGCCGGTCATACCTACTTCTGGTCCTCGATGTAAACCCGGAAGTGACCTATACAGCCGACGCTGCTCGGATCTAACCTGTCATGCCACTTACACCACCCGGAAGTAGCGATTTGTTTGCGTTATACTTAGTGGAGAGCATCGTGTAGGTACATTGTATGATTTACATAGAGAAAAGATAAAAAATGAAAATATAAATTATAAAGGGAGAAAAAAGTAACATGATGGTGGAAATACATAGGGGAATAACGGGTGATAGAGAAAGCACCAAATAAAGTATATTCAAATGGTCCCATAATATTTCTAATGATCTACTAATTATATTAATAATACCACCACCCATAATCGTGGAAACCCCTCTCTCTGGGGTATAACCAAAGAAATCATGGCCGTCCAATATCCAATAAACACATAATCCTCAGATGCATATAGTCTTTATACGAAACAGGCAAATGATATCTGCTCATTTAGTCCAGTAGGGGCCCTTGAGCCCATCCGAAAAATTCACTCACATTCTCTCTGAAGTAAGTGTCTGTCAAAATTGCCCCCCCTTGGGTTTGGTTTGACCACTTCCAGGATACAGAACGAAACTTGATTCAAATTGCCCTTATGTACAGTATTGAGGTGTCTAGCCAAAGAGGTGTCCCTCTCATTTCTCACATCCCCAATGTGCTCGCCCATCCTCCTTCTGAATTCTCTGCAGGTTTTGCCTACATAATCCAAGGGACAGGTGCAGCTGGCCACATAAATCACCCCACTTGTTTTACAGTTTGAAAAATCACGTGGTTAGAACTTTTTGCCCGAAGAGGCACTGCACACAAACTTGCAGGGTTTCATCCATTTACAGTTTACACAGTCCCCGCATTTGAAAAATCCACACACCTTGCGATCGAGCCAAGTCCCTTTGGGAGTAGGTCTCCTGAAGAAACTATGGACAACACTGTCCCTGATTGAACGTCCCCTCCCTCCGGTAGGTGATCAGTGGTCTAGGTCCTACTACGTCCCTCAAATCTGGATCCGCTAGAAGGATTCCCCAGTGTCTATTTAGAATCTTAACCACCTGTTGATTCTGACAGTCAAAGGACCCAATCACTCTTAATAATTCAGGAGATGAATCCTGAGTTCTAGTACGAGTTTGTAATAATCTCGTCCTGTTACTGGACAATGCATGCTGATAAGCACCTTCAACAGTATGTCTTGGGTACCCCTTATCCAAAAATCTTGGTGTTCCTGCCTCGGCCGCGGGGAGGCGCCGGACTCCTTCGGCTGGTAGTGCCGGTGATAGGAAAGCGGTATCCTCTTTCATACAACATTAAAACACAGAGGGAACACCAAAGGTCTAGGAGATAAACTATAAGCAAGGAGAGGAGAAACAACAAAGGAGCTCTTAGCTTAAGTCTTCTCAGAACCGATCCTATCTGCAATCTGTATGAATGCTTTCACCGGCACCTAACCAGCAGACTGGCAGGTATATAAAGGAAGCTAATTAGAACATAATCAAAAGCAGCCGGGCGAGGCTGGACCTAGTCTTAGCAAAGAGCTAGGTAAAATTAACTCCCTCATTACCAAACACAAAGAAACAGCAACTCAGCTGCGAGAAGTCAGAATGTGCAATCGCGACGATCTTCGTGGCGATGCACCCATGACAGTTTGGACCCAATTTTGAGGAGATCTCGTTCAACCAATGTCAGGAATATATCAATGCTACCCACATCCCCTTGTGGTGGGGTCTTTGTACTTTTATTTCTGAGACTGGTAAAAGGCCCCTTGGAGCCATCACTGTTACCTTCATTCAATAGGCCAACCAGAGCCCTGTAGCCTTCCAAATCTTCTTCACTCAAACCAAGTCTCTTACATTCTTCCTTATCATGTACAGTAAAGAATTTTTTCCATCTTAATTTCCTGCAAAATAAATTGATGTCCTTCGTCCAACCAAAACAGTCAAAATTATTTGTGGGTACAAATTTCAAACCTTTTTTCAAAACACCGTATTCCTCCTTACTGAGAAGAACATGTGATGAGAGGTTTATAATCTGGCCCTGGTTTAGTGAGTTCTTTGTCTCAAATGATAGCCTGTTCTGACATTCCTCTCTAAAAAAGAGGAGGAAGACGAGGATGGAGTACAGGGCATAGGCATGGATCCAGACGGAACATCTCTCACAGATTGATTTCCATATCCTCCTCTGTGCGTACCTCACCCTGTAAATCTTCCCCTGTGCCTCCATCCTTGTCTATGACGTCTCCCTCTTGGTGAAAGACCTTGATTTGATCTTTCAGTGTCAGAGGTCTCTAGATCCGATGATGAGATGTCTGACACATATGCTCCCTGAAAATTATAGGCCTGATTATCTGAGAAAGCCTTTAAATCTTTCTGAAATTGAAGCTGTTTCCTTTCTTTAATCAGGGATTGATATTTTTCAACTGAGTTTTGTAGAAGTCCTTCCCTCCTATTGAAATCTGGATCACTTTTATGCTTCAAAATATTTTCAATCAGCTTATTCAGCCTATTTGATGACTTCTCAAAGAGGCCCTTCTCCTCAGTTAATAAAAATTGCATAAACCTTAGAGAGGACTCTACTGATTCCTTAAGCCACTTGGACAAAAAATCAGGGGAGGCTGTCCTAGAAGACGGGCTCAGATTAATCCTAAGACCTCTTGGTACCACTTTATTTTTGATATAATACTCTAATGCTCTAATCTCCCACCAGGATTTAATATGTTCTTTATACCCGGTATAGAGCTCATTAAACAGCTTCTTTAAAGACAAGGACCCACTGCTACCACCAACTGGACCTGAGGTTCAGAATGCCCGATTAGCATCCTCCAACCATGCATCAGTATTCAATGGACCTGTGAGAAAACTGGCCATGCTCTAGTTCAAATTTACAAATATTGAATAAATGGGGTATTCAAATGTTTTATCATGCATATAAACTCCAAGAACAATAAAATATAACTTTTATTATCACTCTAAAACGGGACATACAACAAAAACACCACACATTAAAAAGTGCACACTGATTTCACCCTAAAACAATGATACCCTGAGCTGTACACCTGCCTAGCATGCGGAAGTTGGCACCCTAAAACAGCCCCAATGAGAGTGGCGCCCCCGGTCACGTCGGCTGTCCCTGGGCTCCTGTGATGCCCTTGCAATAGGTGCTCCCCACTAATGCATGCACAACAAATGAAGATAGTTCCCTTAACAGAATGGGAAGCCGGCAGTGTAACCCTGTATATTCAGGTCAGGGATTAAGGCTGAAATTCCATGCCTGATTTAATATGATGAATTAAGCTACCAGATGATATTGTAGGTAGAACCCCTCAAAATATAACAATGCTGGTCCCTGCTCACCAGCACAGATGTGAGTCCAGTATGGTGTGAGAATAATATCTGGGCTAAACAACTTTAGATAAATCCTAATAGATATACACTGTACACATGTACATTATGATGAAAGCACTCAGTATTATTTGAATTGATGTATTACACCAGGGGATAGCTTATCTCCCCATCATAATAGTTTTCAGGGATGCTTATAACACCAAAATCATGATAAACAAAGAGGGGTACTCATCCTGATATAATTCATGACACCTCTACGCGTTTCGCCCAATGGCTCATCAGGAGGTCAGATGTAATGATATTGCATGGTGTTCGAAAGAACCTCTATCCGGTCTTATATAGTTTCCATATCACCACAAGCGCCAGACCAAATGCTCAAATGTACAAAATGTCCCCTTCCCTCTTATATATAAATCAACACCAAAAAGGCTACACAATGTCCACCTCACCTTCCCCAGTATCGTTTGAGGCACTCATAAAATGTCCGTGCAATGATACATAGATATGTCCCAAAAGAACACTCACTCATTCAGCTGATCCTGGGAGAGCAGTGCAGGAGCCAGGAGCAAGAGAGGTGAGTACAGGATTTTTTATTTTTGTAATGGGGGTGCATTATATTACAGAGGCTCCATATGGGGGTGCATTATAACACAGAGGCTCCATATGGGGGTTGTCACGTCGCCGTTGGAATCAGTGGCTGGTGTTCCTGCCTCGGCCGCGGGGAGGCGCCGGACTCCTTCGGCTGGTGGTGCCGGTGATAGGAAAGCGGTATCCTCATATGGTTCTGCTCCTTTGACGCCGGCCTCTGTCGCTGCGCATTGCCATGTTTCGCCTGTGGGTAATGTTGGCGACAGAGAAGGGGTCCAAGCGCAGGCGTCTGGTGGGTGTAGGCTTCGCTCTTCTGTCAGAGGTGAAGTGGTTGGTGTCAGTCATGCATCACCATCTGGCCTGGTTCTGGGGGCGGTTCAGATGAGGTCATCAGACTGTGAGCCTGTGAGCGGTAGCCATGCCCTTCAAATGCCTTGGAGCCTGGCCTGCAGGCCGCCAGATATAGTCTTGGTTTCCCCAGTGTGCTAGTTTGTTTTGCTATTGTATTTCTGACCTTTGCCTGGATTTCTGACTATTCTACTGCCTGCCGATTTTGTACCTCTGCTTCCCGCCTGGTTTAGACCCTTGGACTTTTGACTACACATTTGGTCTCACTTTTTATTCCTTTCCTAGCGTCCTTCCTACTCCGGTCCACTGCTCTCATAGGCAGCTACTCCCTGGGCTTCGCTGTAATTCCAGATCCCTTTATAGGGGTAAAGGGTCTAGGGGTTTCTCAGGGTGCTGTCTTACCTGCAGTTCAGACCTGCAGTGGGCCGACGTCACATATATCTGGCCATAAAAAACATTTTTATATATATTCTGGATATATATAAAAGCATTTCCTAACCCTTTCTCTGAATTTTTTTTTCCTTCCTCTCCTTTTCTGAGCTGATTTTGTTGCTAAAGCACCTGTGTACTGCTTCATTGCTCAGTCCTGTGGAGGATCACTCCCATCATCTCCTACTAACATGCTGCACAAGCCACAGTCTGGAGACCTTTGGGAGAACACCTGGACGTCAGAAGCCTTCACTGCCTGGACGTCAGCACCTGGGTAGCTCTGGCCATGCCTGCCCAGGTGCCCAGGTATTGCCCACTGATGCGGCCAAAGTCCTTTTACCTACTTCTTTGTCTTACCTGAAGAAATCTGTGTGTGTGGAGGCTTATGTGGATAGTGGCTCAGAAGGCAATTTCATAGATTTCATGGTAGCGAGAAATCTTGGTGTACCACTGCTAAGGCTTAATGCGCCCATTAAAACCACTGCTATTAATGGCACTCCTATCATCCAGAATGTTGTGGAGTTTTTCACTGAGTAAATATCAATGTCAGTGGGATCGTTACATGCTGAACATGTGTCATTTTTTGCTATCCATAATTTATCATCCGCTGTTATTCTGGGTATGCCATGGTTACGCAAACATAATCCAGTCATTGACTGGCACTTGGGTGATATCGTGCGCTGGAGCCTAGAGTGTCAGGATAATTGTATATCGCTATCAGTGAACCAAGTTAAAATCACACCTCCCCCTTTGTACCCTATGCATTCAGAGATTATGAGGATGTATTTTCTGTATTGGAATCAGAGAAATTACCCCCTCATAGAAAGTATGATTGCCCCATAGACTTACTACCGGATTCTCGCCTACCTAAGGGAGAATATTTAACCTCTCTGGTCCAGAACGTCAGGCCATGAAAGACTACATAACAGACAGTTTGCGAAAAGGGTTTATTAGACCATCCACCTCACAAGTGGGGGCCGGGTTCTTTTTTGTGGAAAAGATGGTTGTCTCAGACCTTGCATTGATTACCGTGAGTTAAACGCAATCACTGTGAAAAAAACAGTATTCGCTTCCACTCATTCCTGATCTTTATAATCAGCTGTTGGGAGCCCGTTGGTTTACTAAACTTGACCTCCGAGGAGCATATAATCTTGTCTGTATAAGAAAGGGAGATGAGTGGAAGACCGCGTTTAACACACCCCTCGGCCACTTTGAGTATCTCGTAATGCCGTTCGGGCTCAGTACTGCACCTGCAGTGTTTCAGAATTTTGTGAACAAGATTTTCAGAGATATTAGTGGTGTTTATGTGGTCGTTTATTTGGACGTCATCCTGATTTACTCTTCTGACATTGTGACGCACGTCCAATACGTCTGCTCTGTCCTCCAGAGACTCAGAGAGCATTCTTTATTCGCCAAACTAGAGAAATGTGTTTTCACGATACAGGAGATACAGTTTCTGGGGTATATTTTGTCAGCTAAAGGGTTTCGCACCCACGTTTTGGTTCGTTCTCTTCTAGGATGTCAGATGTCTCTTGGGTAGAAAGGACCATAGACCAGTTAAAAACTATCTGGTCAGAAGTCAACATAAACTTGAAAGGGGCTCAGACTAGACAGGCTTCGTCTGCTAATAGACGGCGCTCCAAGGGCCCGGACCTGGGAGTTGGGGACAAAGTTTGGCTTTCTACCAGGAATATTAAGCTCAAAGTGCCATCTGCCAAACTAGGTCCTAGGTTTATTGGTCTGTATGAAATTATTGAGGTGATTAATCCTGTAGCCTTTCGTCTGAAGCTCCCTCAATCATTTAAACTGCCCAATGTATTACATAAGTCCCTTCTCAAATTGTACCGCTCTCCGATTCGTCCTGTCCAGTTCCCTCCTCCTCCGGTTTTGGTAGGGGGTGCTTTGGAATACGAAGTCCAGAGGATCCTTGATTCCCGTTTAGTGAGAGGATCCGTGCAGTATCTGGTGCATTGGAAGGGCTATGGTCTGGAGGAAAGGTCCTGGGTGCCTGCCAATAACGTCAATGCCAAGGGTTTGATCAGGAAGTTTCATCTCCTTCATCCCAACAAACCGGGTTTTGAGGGTCCAGAGGCCCCTTTTAGAGGAAGGGGTACTGTCACGTCGCCGTTGGATTCAGTGGCTGGTGTTCCTGCCTCGGCCGCTGGGAGGCGCCGGACTCCTTCGGCTGGTGGTGTCGGTGATAGGAGAGCGGTATCCTCATATGGTTCCGCTCCTTTGACGCCAGCCTCTGTCGCTGCACATCGCCATGTTTCACCTGTGGGTAATGTTGGCGACAGAGAAGGGGTCCCTGCGCAGGCATCTGGTGGGCGTAGGCTTCTCTCTTCTGTCAGAGGTGAAGTGGTTGGTGTCAGTCATGCATCACCATCTGGCCTGGTTCTGGGGGCGGTCCAGATGAGGTCATCAGACTGTGAGCCTGTGAGAGGTAGCCATGCCCTTCAAATGCCTTGGAGCCTGGCTTACAGGCCGCCAGATATAGTCTTGGTTTCCCCAGTGTGCTAGTTTGTTTTGCTATTGTATTTCTGACCTTTGCCTGGATTTCTGACTATTCTACTGCCTGCCGATTTTGTACCTCTGCTGCCCGCCTGGTTTTGACTTTAATTTTAGCCTGAATTTCTGACCCTTCTACTGCCTGCCGATTTTGTACCTTTGCTTCCCTCCTGGTTTTGACCTTTGGACTTCTGACTACGCATTTGATCTCTTTTTTTATTCCCTTCCTGCGTCCTTTCTACTCCGGTCCACTGCTCTCAGCTACTCCCTGGGCTTCACTGTAATTCCAGATCCCTGTATAGGGGTAAAGGGTCTCGGGGTTTCTCTGGGTGCTGTCTTACCTGCAGTTCAGACCTGCAGTGGGCGGACGTCACAGGGGTGCATTATACTACAGAGGGTTCATATGGGAGTGCATTATACTACAGAGGCTCCATATGGGGGTGCATTATACTACAGAGGTTGTCTATGGGGGGCTGCATTATAATACAAAGGCTGCCTATGGGGGTGCATTATACTACAGAGGCTCCCTATGGGGATGCATTATACTACAGAGGCTGCCTATGGGGGGCTGCATTATAATACAGAGGCTATGGGGGGCTGCATTATAATACAGAGGCTGTCTATGTGGGGCTGCATCATTAAACAAAGGCTGCCTATGGGAGGCTGCATTATATACAAGGTGCCTATGGGGGTCCATTATAATACAAAGGCTGCCTATGGGGGTTCATTATAATACAAAGGCTGCTTATGGGGGCTGCATTATAATATAGAGGCTGCCTATGGGGGTGCATTATAATATAGAGACTGCTTATGGGGGGCTGCATTATAATATAGAGGTTGCATTATAATTAGAGGGTGCCTATGGGGTGCATTACAATACAGAGGCTGTTATGGGGTGCATTATAATATAGAAGCTGCCTATGGGAGTGCATAATAATACAGAGGCTGCCTATGGGGGTGCATTATGCTATATTGAGGATATCTGGTGCATTATGCTTTGGATGCTATATAGGGGCCATCATACAGTGTTGGAGCATTAGTTTGGGATATTAAGGGGTCAGTATATATCATGAGGGGCATTATATGTGTATAGGGAGCTGTACAGGGGGGAGATTGGGCATTTTTAATGTAAGTGGGCATTATTGTTATAGTGGAACTCGGGGTTACTGTGACTGTCAAAGGGACACACGGGGCATTATTACTTTCTAGGGGACAAAATCTGGGCTGTTTTGTAGGGCACTTGCACCCGGCATTACTATATTCTAGAGAGTTGCTTTAGAATTTAGAGTGCTCAGAGAACCACACAATAGGTGTAGTAATAGGGACACATATGGCAGCAGCGGCTCAGTATTGGGGTATCAGGTGCATTAATAGGGACATATATGGCAGCAGCGGCTCAGTATTGGGGTATCAGCAGGATGAGGAGTTTGTGCAGGTTGAGAATAGTCCAATTGGTGACCGTGACAGTGCTGAAAATATGAGAAGTGAAATGTGTCTTTGTTGTAATCTCTGCAACAGAGTCCTGGCTGGAGGAGTCGTTATGTCGGTATGGGCCAGATGGAAAAGACATGAAAAGTGAACGATTCCATCAGAAAGAACGTCAACGGTAAGTCATTATCTGTACCTGTGCTGTAATCTATTATATGTTCTGTAGGACTCGTATTATTTACAACTGACCATATGGCGGTGATATCAATAATGGTCTTTTTATAACTAATTTTTGGCAACAGCATGGTCATTTGCTGAGGCTCTCTGGTTAGGGGCCAACTCAGAAGTTTCGCCCCCCCAAACTAAAACCCTAGCTACGCCTCTGGTCCCAGCGTATCCCAAGTGGTTGATGCACGTCGTCCCTGGAGTGCCTGCCGTGCAGTGGATGCACGTCGTCCCTGGTGTGTGCCGTGCGGTTGATGCACGTCGGCCCTGGTGTGTGCCGTGCAGTGGATGCACGTCAGCCCTGGCGTGTGCCATGCGGTGGATGCACGTCGGCCCTGGCGTGTGCCGTGCGGTGGATGCACGTCGGCCCTGGCGTGTGCCGTGCGGTGGATGCACGTCGGCCCTAGCGTGTGCGTGCGGTGGATGCACATTGGCCTTGGTGTGTGCCGTGCGGTGTGCACAGACTCAGTGTGTGACATCAGTAAGGGGTGCGACCACGAAAAGTGCCTAGGGCAGCATGAAGGCCAAATACGGCCCTGCGTGCTGGTGTAAGGCAGAGATGGCACACCAGGAAAAATAGTGGCATCTGGGGATCGAGTACTAAGAGACTGCCAACGCCATGAGGTTGCAGAAAGCCTCGAAGTCCAGAAGCTTAAATGGCAACATTTACAAGGCAAGCAGTTTTAAAATGTGCTTGTATAGTGTTTGGGACTGTAGGTGGATGGCTGGATATTTGCATTCCATGGTGTGGGGTAATGACAGAACGCTGCGACAAAGAATTGGACATGTTTGCTGATGGTGCTTGCAAATGTGCAATGACAGGTGTAAGTCAGGCGGCATCCGCGCTTGTGTCCTGGACAGGGGATTGGTGGCAATCACGTAGCACATGGAAAGAGGCAGTGATGTCAACCGCAGACACTGATTGCAGACCCATGCGTTCAGCCCACCTAGTCAGGTGCTTTGATCACATGTACCTAAGCATGCTAGTGGTGGTCAGGCTGGTAGTGATCATGCCCCTGCTGATCTTGGTACGGCACAAGTTGCAAGTGACCGTTCTTTTATCGTTTGCACTTTCTTTAAAAAAGCACCAGACTGAGTAACACCTAATCCTTTGGCCTCAGAACTTTCCGCCTGTGGGTGGTCTTAGGAACAGTTGCCCTCCTTGTCCCTCTGGCCACCCTACTACCTCTTCCTGTCTGTTGCAGTGCTGCGGATTCTTCCCCCTCTGCACTACTGTCCTAGCTCTGCATGGCACCAAGTTAGGTCAAAGACTTCATTGTCCACCACCTCGTCTTCTACTTCTGCACTCTGGTCCTTCTGACTTGTTGACTTACCAACATCACTTGTTGGCAACTGTGTCTCATCATCATTTACCTCTTGAGACACTAATTGCCGTTCCCCACCGACATCTTCTTACAGTGGCTGCTCAAATATTTGGGCATCACTACACACCATCTCCTCATGTCCCTTGTAAAAGGAATAGCAAAGCAAAGAGGACTAAAAATCCTCAATTTTGTTGGAGCCAATACGATAGATGCTACTGTGCAGGAGTGACCGCCGACACAATTTTGATGAAAATATTTTTTTTTCTTCTACCCACAATGTTATACGACTAAATAATAAATGCATATAGGCATATTATCAATTGTAACATGCTACAGTGCAGGCGCCTTCATGATGAATGTTAATTTTTTTCCACACAATAATCTATCTAGTACATAAAGTTTATAAAATAGAGGTGAGGTCAGTGAGGGTTCTGTGACCTGTCATAAGCAATAAGGATGAATATGTAAGCAGAGCACCACATAAAGCCCCGACCAGAGCCCCAGCCACTGGCCACCCAATGCACGAGAATCTCATTAACTGAAAACTACAAATTCCAATTAAACAACAAGACAGATTTCATCAGCCAAGGTATCATTTTATTCAGTATAACGGCACCAACCTGACAGTGTATGTAGTTTACTGAGCACAATTCTGCTGACAGGTTCACTTTAAGTTAAAATAGCATGTATTGTACTGATCCATAAAGCACATGCAAATCAGTGACCCATGTACAATTGGAGTTATCTACCAATTGTAAGTGCATGAACACCTTCACATGAACACTTGCTGTAGACTGCAAATCTCGTTACTTGAGTATGTCTCTGACTCAGAAAGAGGGTAGGAAAGGTCCAATGGATGAATGTTCTAAAGGACAGAAATGTCCAAGAAGGATGGGAAATTTTTCTAAATGAAATTATCACAACACAATCGGTAACAATCCCGAAAAGAAGGAAGGATTGGAAGCATTTAAAGAGACCAGGATGGATGAACACAGAACTTAATCACTTGTTAAAAAGGAAAAAGAAATGTATATCAAATGGAAATAGGGGGCATATCTAAAGAAGAATATAATGCTGTTTGCAGGGCAAGAGTTAGAAGAGCTAAAGCCAGGAATGAAGTAAGGCTTGCAAGTGAGACCAAAAGTAGCAAAAAAGGATTTTGGGGATATGTCAAAAGCAATAGAAAAGTCAAAAATGCTATAGGATTTTTACAGGATATAAAGGGTGAAGTGGTCAAAAATGATGTTGAGAAGGCCGAACTTTTAAATTCCTATCTTGCATCTGTGTTCTCAAAGAAAACAAATGTAACATCAACTGATCTTCACGGTGCCATCGAAGAAATAAAAGAATCCACACTATTGATAAGCAGAGAGATGGTGAGGGGACACTTAGCTAATTTAAATGAATTTAAATCTCCTTGTCCAGATGAATTACATCCTAGGGTACTGAAAGAGTTAGCTGAGAGAATTGCAGAACCACTAGCCAGAATCTTTGAAAAATCCAGGAAAACAAGAGAAGTCCCAGAAGATTGGAAAAGGGCAAATGTTGTCCCTATCTTCAAAAAAGGAAAGAAAACGGAGCCAGGAAATTACAGGCCAGTGAGCCTTACTTCTATACCAGGAAAGATCAAAGTATTCAACAGTATGTATGTAAGTACTTGGATAAGAATACAGTAATTAACCAGAGCCAGCATGGGTTTGTAGCAAACAAGCCATTTCTTCTATGATGGAATCACTGACTGGGTGGATCATGGAAATGCAGTAGATATAGCATATCTCGACTTCAGCAAAGCATTTGATAAAGTATCTCATACTATCCTTATTGAAAAAATGACCAAGTATGGGATTGACAAGGCTACGGTTAGGTGGATTCATAACTGGCTTAGTGATCGTACTCAAAGAGTGGTAATAAATGGTTGCACATCCAATTGGAAAAGTGTTTCAAGTGGGGTACCACAAGGCTCTGTCCTGACCCCAGTGTTCAACATTTTTATAAATGATCTAGATTAGGGAACTGAAAGTAAACTTGCCGAGCAAAAGCAGAGGATTTCAGATAGGGATCTAGATAAGCTTGAACAATGGGCAGTGACTAATAGAATGTTATTTAACAGGGAGAAATGCATGATTCTACATCTGGGCAAGAAAAATGAAAATTACATCTATAGAATGGGAGGAATAAAACTAAGCAACAGCACATGTGAAAAAGACTCGGGTATACTAATAGATGACAGACTGCACGAGTCAACAGTGTGATGTCGCAGCAAAAAAGGCAAACACTGTTATAGGATGTATTAAGAGCAGCATAGAGTCTAGATCATGTGAAGTAATAATACTGTACTATACCAAGGAAGGTGACGGTCACAAGGGGGCATTCTCTGCGTTTGGAGGAGAGAAGGTTTTTCCACCAACACAGAAGAGGATTCTTTACTGTTAGGGCAGTGAGAATCTGGAATTCCTTGCCTGAGGTGGTGATGGCAAACTCAGTCGAGGGGTTCAAGAGAACCCTGGATGTCTTCCTGGAGCGTCGCAATATTGTATCTTACAGCTATTAGGTTCTTTAGAAGGACGTAGATCTGGGGATTTATTCTGACGGAATATAGGCTGAACTGGATGGACAAATGTCTTTTTTCAGCCTTGCTAACTATGTTACTATGTTATTATCCCCCTCTACTCGTCAGGCCTCATCTGTAATATTGTGTCCTGTTCTGGGCACCACATTTTATAAAAGACATTGAAAAGGAACTTGATGACTGCTCTGTATTCCACTGGTTCATTATGAAACCTCACATCACTTCGCGACCTGTAAAATCAAGACCATTATCGTACAAATTAGCACGTAACCTATAGAGACTTCTATCATTACACATGTGCAGTTTCATATATATATATATTCAGTGGTGTTTAAAGTTTTTGCCCCTTCTTGATTTCCTATTCTTTTGCATGTTTGTCACACTTAAATATTTCAGATTACCTAAACATCTGTGCTGTGTTGTGTATAAATATGTGATTCTTCAGATTTTGTTTTAGTCTTTGCCTGATGAAGAGACCTGAGTGGTCTCGAAAGCTTGCAATTTGTTACCATCTTTTCAGTTAGGCCGGGGTCACACACACCGTCTAAAAAATCGGACCGTTTTAGTCGGTCGATTATCGCACAAAACTTTCATGAACATTCATCCGTCTGTCATCCGATTTTCCGGGAAGAATGCGATTTAACCCCTTCACCCCCAAGGGTGGTTTGCACGTTAATGACCGGGCCAATTTTTACAATTCTGACCACTGTCTCTTTATGAGGTTATAACTCTGGAACGCTTCAACGGATCTTCGCGATTCTGAGAATGTTTTCTCGTGACATATTGTACTTCATGTTAGTGGTAAAATTTCTTCGATATAACTTGCGTTTATTTTTGAAAAAAACGCAAATATGGCGAAAATTTTAAAAATTTTGCAATTTTCAAACTTTGAATTTTTTTTCCCTTAAAACAGAGAAATATGTCACACAAAATAGTTAAGAAATAACATTTCCCACATGTCTACTTTACATCAGCACAATTTTGGAACCAAAATTTTTCTTTGTTAGGAAATTAGAAGGGTTAAAAGTTGACCAGTGATTTCTCATTTTTACAACAAAATTTACAAAGCCATTTTTTTAGGGACCACCTCACATTTGAAGTCACTTTGACGGGTCTATATGGCAGAAAATACCCAAAAGTGACACCATTACAAAAACTGCACCCCTCAAGGTACTCAAAACTACATTCAAGAAGTTTATTAACCCTTCAGGTGCTTCACAGGAGCTGAAGCAACGTGGATGGAAAAAATTAATATTTAACTTTTTAGCCACAAAAATGATCTTTTACAAACTTTTTTTTTTTTCACAAGGGTAAAAGGAGAAAATGGACAGATAAAGTTGTTGTGCAATTTCTCCTGAGTACGCCAATACCCCATATGTGGGGGAAAACCACTGTTTGGGCACACGGCAGAGCTCGTAAGGGAAGGAGCGCCGTTTAACTTTTTCAAACTAAAATTGGCTGGAATTGAGATTGGACGCCATGTCGTGTTTGGAGAGCCCCTGATACGCCTAAACAGTGGAAACCCCCCACAAGTGACACCATTTTGGAACTAGACCCCCTAAGGAACTTATCTAGATCTGTTGTGAGCACTTTGAACCCCAAAGTGTTTCACAAAAGTTTATAATGCCTGGGTGTGAAAAAAAAAAAAAACAATTTTCCACAAAAATGATTTTTTAGTCCCAAATTTTTGATTTTTCCCAAGGAAATTGGACCCCAAAACTTGTTGTCCAATTTGTCCTGAGTACGCTGATACCCCATATGTGGGGGGGGTAAACTGTTTGGGTGCACGGCAGGGCTTGGAAAAGAAGCAGTAACGTTTTGGAATGCAAACATTGATGGGGGTCATGTTCCATTTGTAGTGCCCCAGATGAGCCTAAACAGTGGAAACCCCCCACAAGTGACCCCATTTTGGAAGCTAGACCCCCTAAGGAACTTATCTAGATCTTTGGTGAGCACTTTGAACCCCCAAGTGCTTCACACAAGTTTATAATGCCCGGGCATGAAAATAAAAAATCCTATTTTTTTCCCACAAAAATTATCTCTTAGTCACTAATTTTTTATTTTCCCATAGGTAACAGGAGAAATTGGACCACAAAATTTGTTGTCCAATTTGTCCTGAGTACGCTGATACCCCATATGTTGGGGGGAACCACTGTTTGGGCGCATGGCAGAGCTCGGAATGGAAGGAGCACTATTTGACTTTTTCCAAACAAAATTGGCTGGAATTGAGATTGGACGCCATGTTGCATTTGGAGAGCCCCTGATGTGCCTAAACAGTGGAAACCCCCCACAAGTGACCCCATTTGGGAAACTAGACCCACTAAGGAACTTATCTAGATCTTTGGTGAGCAATTTGAACCCCCAAGTGCTTCACACAAGTTTATAACGTAGAGCCGTAAAATTAAAAAATTATATTTTTTCCACAAAATTGATCTTTTCACCCCAATTTTTATTTTCCCAAGGGAAACAAGACTCCAAAAGTTATTGTGCAATTTGTCCTGAGTGCGCTGATACCCCATATGTGGGGGTAAACCACTGTTTGGGTGCATGGCAGAGTTTGGAAGGGAAGGAGCGCCGTTTGACTTTTTCAACGCAGAATTGGCTGGATGCCATGTCGTGTTTGGAGAGCTCCTGATCTGCCTAAACAGTGGAAACCCCCCACAAATTACACCATTTTGGAAACTAGACCCCTCAAGGAACTTATCTAGATGTGTGGTGAGCACTTTGAACCCCAAAGTGCTTCACAGAAGTTTATAACGTACAGCCGTAAAATAAAAAAATTCTTTTTTTTTTTACAAAAATGATTTTTTAGCCCCCAATATTTTATTTTCACAAGGGTAGCAGGAGAAATTGGACCCCAAAAGTTGTTGTCCAATTTGTCCTGAGTATGCTGATACCCAATATGTGGGAGTAAACTACTGTATGGGCGCACGTCGGGACTCGGAAGGGAAGTAGTGACGTTTTGGATTGCAGACTTTGATGGAATGGTCTGGGGAGTCATGTCGCATTTGGAGAGCCCCTGATGCGCCTAAACAGTGGAAACCCCCCACAAGTGACCCCATTTTGGAAAATAGACCCCACAAGGAACTTATCTAGATGTGTGGTGAGCACTTTGAACCCCGAAGTGCTTCACAGAAGTTTATAACGTACAGCCGTAAAAATAAAAAATCCTTTTTTTTTTTACAAAAATGATTTTTTCGCCCCCAATATTTTATTTTCACAAGGGTAACAGGAGAAATTGGACCCCAAAAGTTGTTGTCCAAATTGTCCTGAGTACGCTGATACCCAATATGTGGGAGAAAACTACTGTATGGGCACACGTCGGGGCTCGGAAGGGAAGTAGTGACGTTTTGGATTGCAGACTTTGATGGAATGGTCTGGGGGCGTCATGTCGCATTTGGAGAGCCCCTGATGCGCCTAAACAGTGGAAACCCCCCACAAGTGACCCCATTTTGGAAAATAGACCCCACAAGGAACTTATCTAGAAGTGTGGTGAGCGCTATGAAGCCCCAAGTACTTCACAGAAGTTTTATAACATACAGCCGTAAAAACAAAAAAATCATTTTTTTTTTTACAAAAATGATTTTGTCGCCCCCAGTTTTTTATTTTCCCAAGGGTAACAGGAGAAATAGGCCAAATTGCACAATAACTCTTGGGGTCCAGAGTATGCAGATACCCCATATGTGGGGTAAACTACTGTTTGGGCGCATGGCAGAGCTCAGAAGTGAAGGAGCACCATTTGACTTTTTCAACGCAGAATTGGCTGGAATTGAGATCAGACGCCATGTCACATTTTGAGAGCTCCTGATGTGCCTAAACAGCAGAAATCCCCCAATTCTAACTCCAACCCTAACCCCAAACACCAATAACCCTAGTCCCAACCCTAACCACAAACCTAACCCTAACACAACCCATAACCCTAATCCCAACCCTAACCCTAACTTTAGCCGCAACCCTAACCCTAACGGGAAAATGGAAATAAATACATTTTTTTAATTTTATTATTTTTCCCTAACTAAGGGGGTGATAAAGGGGGTTTGATTTACTATTTATAGCGGGTTTTTGTGATTGGCAGCTGTCACGCTAAAAGACGCTTTTTATTGAAAAAAATAGATTTTTGCATCACCACATTTTGAGAGCTATAATTTTTGCATATTTTGGCCCACAGAGTCATGTGAGGTCTTATTTTTTGCGGGACGAGTTGACGTTTTTATTTGTACCATTTTTGAACACGTGACATTTTTTGATCGCTTTTTATTTCGATTTTTGGGTGGTTAGAATGAACAAAAATCAGCAATTCATGAATTTCTTTTGGGGGAGGCGTTTATACCGTTCCGCGTGTGGTAAAATTGATAAAGCAGTTTTATTCTTCGGGTCAGTACGATTATGGCGATACCTCATTTATATCATTTTTTTAGGTTTTGGCGCTTTTTTAGAATGAAAGCAATTTTATATAAAAAATCATTATTTTTGCATCGCTTTATTCTGCGAGCTATAACTTTTTTATTTTTTCGCTCATGATGCTGTGTGATGGGTCGTTTTTTGCGGGACAAGATGACGTTTTCAGCGGTACCATGTTTATTTATATCGGTCTTTTTGATCGCGTGTTATTTCACTTTTTGTTCGGCGGTATGATGATAAAGCATTGATTTTTTGCTTCGTTTTTTTTTTTTTTTAAGGGGTTCACTAAAGGGGTTAACTAGTGGGACAGTTTTATAGGGGGGGTCGTTACGGACGCGGCAATACCAAATATGTGTACTTTTATTGTTTTGTTTTTTTTATTTACAGGAAAAAATGAATTTATTGGGGAATATTTTTTTTTTTTTTTATGATTTTTTTTTACACTTTTTATTTTTACTTTTTTTACTTTTTTACTTTGTCCCAGGGTGGGACATAACAGTATTTTAGCAGATCGCTGGTGTGACAGTGTGCACAGCACTCTGTCACACCAGCGATCGCTCTGGCATCGCTGCAGGCTTCCCCAGCGCCTGCTCTCAGCAGGCACTGAGGAAGCCGCCTCCCTGCAGGACCCCGGCGCCATCTTGGATTCGGGGACCTGGAGGGAGGACGGACCCTCGGAACAGCGCGACACATCGCGCTGCTCTGAGGGTCTCAGGGGAGCGCGCAGGGAGCCCCCTGCCTGCGCGATCCTCCCCTGTGCCCCGGGTACACCGCGATCATGTTTGATCGCGGTGTGCCAAGGGTTAATGTGCCGGGAGCGGTCCGTGACCGCTCCTGACACACAGTCACGGGTGTCAGCTGTGATAATCAGCTGACACCCGGCGGCGATCAGCTGCGCTCCCCCCGGGAGCGCAGCTGATCGCCCATGACGTACTATTCCGTCCATGGGAATTAGGTCCAGGGTCACATGGACGGAATAGTACGTCTGATGGCAGAGAGGGGTTAAAGGTATGCCACACTAAGCGAGATCGCAAGCGAGATCGCTAACGAGATCAATACTGCGTCACCATTTATGACGCAGTAGCGATCTCGTTAGCGACTTAACTGTGTGTGACATGTAGCAGCGATGTGGCCCCTGCTGCGATGTCGCTGATCGCTCATGAACGTTCTGAGCCGTTTTTTGGTCGTTGGTGTCCCGCTGGTGAGCCTGAATCGCTGAGTGTGACACCCTTTATGAACGACTTCACCAGCATCGCAGGTGGGACTAGGTTTTCCCAACGACCGCAGAGGTCGTTATACAGATCGCTGATGAGATGTGTTTGGAATCACAGATTGCTGATGAGATGTGTTTGGAATCACACAGCTAAGTCGCTAACGAGATCGCTAATGGTGACGCAGTAGTGATCTCGTTAGCGATCTCGCTTGCGATCTCGCTTAGTGTGGCATACCCTTTAGTTGCATCTGAGCGTAGGTTTCACATCTGACTGACATCCGACTTGAGAGATTTTGTCGGTGGCTAGCAAAACCGACATATAATGGATCCAAATGAATAGTTGTAAAATCACAAAAGCCCCCACTAGCTGGCCTTGTCTGTCTGGTTGAGAAAATAGTGCGGGAGCCCACACATTTTTTTTAAACGAATTTACACCTTTAATTAACACGTACATGTATGAAATTTTGCACACATACACTCATGTAATTGTTAGTGAAAACCATATATCAAACTACATGAAATGACATGGTTAACTGTATGTAACCATGTCGGGTCTGTAATTTCACAAAAGCCGGCAATTGAATTAGCAGCTATTATACTATGTAGAAGTGCATGAACTATAAAAATATATATATATGTCACAATGACATGTTATATATATATATATATATATGTATTCTATGTGTGTATATGTATTCTTTACATTCTTTATTAAAGCTGTCAGTGTGATTTTACAGTATAGCCGGGGATGAATTGCGGCTTTTCTAGGTTCTTTTTTTTATTTAAGTGGTGAAAAAAATTCCAAACTTTGGTAAAAGAAAAAATTGTGCCATTTTCTGATACCCGTAACGTCTCCATTTTTCGTGATGTTGGGTTGGGTGAGCGCTTATTTTTTGCATGCCGTTTTTAATGATACCACTTTGGTGCAGATGCGATCTTTTGATCACCCATTATTGCATTTTAATGCAATGTCGAGGCGACCAAAAAAACGTAATTCGGGCGGTTTGAATTTTTTCTCACTACGCTGTTTAGTGATCGGGTTAATCCTTTTTTTTATTGATAGATCGGGCAATTCTGAACTTGGCGATACCAAATATGTGTATGTTTGATTTTATTTTTATTGTTTTATTTTGAATGGGGCGAAAAGGTGGTGTGTTAAACTTTTATGTTTTTTTATTTTTTTCATATTTTTTAAAACATTTTTTTACTTTTGAAATGCTTCAATAGCCTCCATGGGAGGATAGAACCTGTCACAACTTGATCGGCTCTGCTACAGAGACGATGCTCAGATCGCGTCTATGTAGCTGAATTACTGCATTGCTATGAGCGCCGACTACAGGGTGGCGCTCACAGCAATCCGGCATCAACAACCATAGAGGTCTCAAGGAGACCTCTGGTTGTCATGCCGACACACTGGTGACCCGCGATCACGTGACGGGGGTCACCGGTGAGCGCATTTCAGGCCAGATGACCGGAAGCGCGACCGATCGACTATGACATACTATCCAGTCTATGGGAATTAAGTCCCAGGGCACATGGACGGGATAGTACATCAAATGGCAGAAAGGAGTTAATCCCTGCACTGCCCAAAGAAATTTACACCGTTTAATATGATGGTGAAGTGCTTCTATTCAGCACAGGAGTAGGAGAAATCAGACGCTGCGGTCTTTTGGCTCCTCTCTATCGCAGTAAACCCGCGACACCAGCACTGACAGGCTGCAGTGGTAACCACTGAGCCACCACGCAGCTCTACTACATATGCACATTTGCATACATTGTGTACACATTAACTCATTTTACAGTTCGTTCCAGGTCATGTGTAAGGTCTTTGGAGCTAGTTGGGTAGAAGTTTCTTCAGCTGCTCACTCAAGACAAGTCGCCTCTGTGCAGGTCCCGGTATCTTCCTCCCCTGTTTTGCACCGATCACAGATCAGTGTGGGGCAGGAGAGAGCAGTTCTCTCAGTGATTGTGAAGGACATTGTCTCCAAATTGTCCAGACTATAAGAGTTTTTCATGTTAAAAGTGCATCTAATAGTCTAAAAAAATACATTAAGTTCTTTTTTAACCAAAAACTTTTATTGAGAGCAAAACGTAACAACGTACAATAAATGCATAGAGTCACAGATCAACATCACATATAAAATTAAAACCACAGAAATTTGAGCTAAACAATTTGACCTGCAACAACTTGTATCCATACTTTCATTTTGTTATAATGGGAAATACAAACAAAACCAAGGATAAAGGGTGGGGGAGGGGGTAACGTGTTGAGTGAGACAAGCGAGAGACCTAAAACAAATATACAATGATACTGAGTAATTCGAAAGTCAAGGACATAGTATGAAGCAAATCTAGACTCAGTAAAGGGTATGCCACACTAAACAATATCGCTAACGGGATCGCTAAAAAACGTCACTATTTAGCGATCCCGTTAGCGATGTTGTTCAGTGCGGCAGCTGCCAGCAACGAGCTTCCTGCTGTGATCTCGCTCGTCGCTGGAATCGTTCCGGACCCTATTTTCTCGTCGGCGCTCCCGCTGGGTAAGTATAATCGCTGTGTGGCACCTTTTCTTAGCGATTTAGCGGTACTTTTGTACCGCTAAAGTCGTTAAGAAGATCGCTAACGGCGATAGCGTCGTTAACTATATCGCTAAATGTGGCCGCACTTAGCGATATAGAAACAATCCCGCTAGCGATCGCATTAGTATGCGTCGTTATCGTGATCGTTAGCGGGATTGTTTAGTGTGGCAGTACCTTAAGGAAGGGCATTGTCTGTTATGTCAAATAGAGGGTCTGCTAAGGAAGAATCCAGCCAGAGGGCTCAAGATCTAATTCTTTTTTCCTTCTATTTAAGGGAGAAAGCTAGTGTTGAAAGTGAGAATTTATCTTGTTAATAAACTCTTGAATACAGGGAAGGTTTGGGGACTTCAAATTTGCAGCAACACAAAATCTTGCGGATATCAGAATATGTGAAAAAAATGTCCCCTTCTCAACCGGATAATTGTTCAGACCAAGATGGAGGACCGCCAGACTGGTTTGGGGGGTATTCTCTGGCCTAAAATGTGGGAGCACAGATCAAAAACCCTAAGCCAGAATGGAAGAATTACCGGACAGTCCCACCACATATAGCTCAAGGAACCTTTTGATTGCAACCTCTCCAGCAAGGGGGGGATAATTTAGGGAGAACTGAGCTAATCTCACTGGGTAGAGATACCATCTGAGGTGAAGTTTTTTAATCTGCTCTAGGTGATTAACGCATCTAGAGGATTTTTGTACTAGACTAATAGCATGCCATTTCTGAGGGGATGTATATTATTTCAATTCTTTTTCCCACTTTATCATGTATGGGAGTGGTCTCTCCAAGGGGGGATTATTGAGCATCTTATAAAAGGGAGATAAACCCGAGTTTTCCCTGCCAGATTTTTTCAGGGCAGAAGTTGTAGGTATAGTCCAAGGAGTAGGCCCAGTGTAAAGCAGATGCCTAACTTGAAGGTACTGATAAAAGCCCCCCCTCAGCGATGGATGTGAAGTCAGGATATCATTAAATGGAATTAAGCCAGTCATCTATAATGTCTCCCAGTGATTTAATACCCGCAGCCTTCCATCCTGACATACATAGATAGGGTTTATGAGGTTCAACTGCCTTAAATCGACAGCTCAGACAAGGGGATATTCAGCTGGTTTATTACTTCCCATCTCCAGACTCCAACCGTTGTCTCCATAGTTAAAAGGATTGGTTTATGTCCTGTAGGTCTGATATATTCGATTTCAAGTGAACGTCTCGTCGACCCGCCCCTGGAAAGAAATGATTCAATTTGCAGCCATCTATGGGGTGTCTCAGACAGCCACCAGTCCCTGATTCCAGAAGGGCAGCTTTATAGTAAGCTTGTATGTTGGGGATACTCATACCACCCATGTTGTAGGGATATTGCAACATTTTTGCTGCTACACAAGGAGGATTGTTAGCCCATACAAATTTCCCCACTAAATTTTGAATTTTAGAAATATACTTGGAGGGGGTACAACAGCGGCAAACACTTGAATAAGTGGATTATTTTTGGTAGAAAGAACATTTTAAAGGATTTAATCCTTGCAACACATGAAAGGATCAATTTAGAGTATCTCATCAATTCTTTCACGAGAGTGCTAAGCAAAGGGAGTACATTAGACTGAACCATGAGATGGGAAGCTGACAGATTTATCCCTAAATAAGGAATACGTTGCTTAGCCCATTGAAATGGTAACTTAGCTGTTAATTTTTCCCTCAAGTCAATCGGGACTCCAATTGGAAGGATTAGAGACTTGGACGAGTTAAGTTTATAATAAGTGTAGTGATATTATGAACACATAGACAGATGGGAGAGTAGGGCATCACTATACCTTTGTATGGGGTTTGAGGACCTGTGATGAGGTCATTGCCACATGACCAGTCATGTGGTCTGTGTTAGCTGGATGTCTGCGATATAAATGAGCCTACTGCTGACCACAGGTGTGAGTGGCTGGAGGTGTGGAGACCTCCAGTGTGTGTGCTCTGAGGAGACTACTCTGCTAGAGTACCAGGACTGTGTATATACCTTTTTTGTTACTTTGTGCCAGAGAAGGCTGTTTTGTGTTTCCTGGTTTGAGCAGTTTATGAAGTTTGAATAAACTTGCTTGAAGAATCGAGTGAAGTCGCCCTTCTGCTTACCTCCGGTCGCACTCAAGCGAGGCCTAATCCTTACAATTGGTGGAGACGTGAGAGCAGCGTTCCCAGCAGAGAAGTGGGACTAGTTACTGCATATCGTGGGTCAAGGCTATAGCAAGCCAGCCAGCATTGCCGGAGAGAATGGAGGACCTGCTGAAACACTTGGTCCAGGCACAGGTGCAGCAGCAAGAGGTCAACAGGATGTTGTTGCAACAGATGCAGCAGAGCCAGCAGGAGCACCAACAGCAGATGCAGCAGAGCCAGCAGGAGCATCGGCAGCAGATACAGCTTCTGACAACCGCCATCCAGGGCAGGACGAGTGCCCCAACCCCAGGTCTGGCTGATGACAACCACGTCAGAAAGGCGGTAAGACACACATTACAAAAAATGACCCCCGGGGATGATGTTGAAGCCTTCCTGACTGTATTTGAGAGGGTTGCTGAGAGGGAAAGACTTCCCCCAAAGCAGTGGGCAGAGGTACTGGCCCCATACCTGACAGGGGAGCCCCAGAAGGCGTACTATGATTTGACTGTGCAGGACGCTCAGGAATGTCCTAAGCTAAAGGTTGAGATCCTCGCACGTATGGGGGTGACAATGACTGTCAGGGCACAGAGAGTGCACCGCTGGGCTTATCACCGGGACAAACCGCCTCGCTCCCAAATGTTTGACCTGCTGCACCTGGTCCAGAAATGGCTACAGCCAGAGTCTGCTACACCGGCCCAGATGGTAAAAAGAGTAGTAATGGATCGGTTTGTGCACTCCCTGCCAAAGCCCCTGCAGACCTGGGTTGCCCAGGGTGATCCCCGGAATGCTGATGAACTGGTCAGACTGGTCGAGAGGTACCAGGGGATGGAAGGTTCCTTGGGGAAGCAGCCCATTACGTACTGGCGGCCCCAACAGGGGGCAGAGTCCCAAAAAGGGGTGGAGCGCCCAAGGTCAAAATGGCGGGGGGAGGTGGTGCCCAAGGTCACTGCGGGTGATATTATTTGTTGGAGGTGACGCGAGCCAGGACATATAGCTGCCCGGTGTCCGCAGACCACTGAGAAGATGGACTGCAGCATAGGACACCGTATTTCATGGTATGCATATCCAGCCTGCAGTGGAAACCCGTTCCCCAATCAGGGTCCTCAAGTATGTCCCGTGAAGGTGAACGGTGAAGCAGTAATGGCGCTGCTAGACTCTGGGAGCTTAGTGACCTTGATTAGGGCCACTTTTCCTCTCAACATACTACCAGGGAAAAAAGTCGGTGTTCAATGCATACATGGTGATGTAAAGGACTACCCTATGGCCAGAGTGGACATTGAAACGACGCATGGCACTGAGTCCCATGAAGTAGGCGTCGTTCGGGACTTGGTGCGTCCTATAATTATAGGCCGGGATTTCTGTCTGTTTTGGGAGCTGTGGAGAAAGGGTTCTGAGGTCCCTAGCGAGAATGGGGAACCAGTAAACCCTAATAAACTACTGCCACACTCAGAAGGGGCGGAGTCCCAAACTGAGTCGATGAGGAGAAAAGAGGTGGCAGCGGATGAGCCGAGGAACTATTGCCGGGTTCAGGGTTTGAACAGCGTATGTCGCGAATGGTGTACTGACTTTACATCTGACCGGGGGGCACTGAACTGTTCTCTAATAGTGAATGGAGATGTGTGAGTGGACTTCTAGACTCAGGAAGCCAGGTGACTCTGCTGAGCGACACACTCCCTGTCTATCTGATTCCCGGAAGGAAGATGGAAGTCCCTTGCATTCATGGGGTCACTAGGGAGTATCCGGTATCCAGGGTAATCATTGAGACGTCCACTATTATTTCTACCCATGATGTCCCTGTAGTCCCAGACTTACCATACCCTATAATAATAGGCCAGGATTTTAAACGGTTTTGGGAGGTGTGGGACGAAGCACTGGCTGATTGCTCAGAAGGGAACCAGAATGACCCTAGGAGAGGCCCATTCCTGCAGGCGGCTGTAGTGGTTGCTGATAGTGTGGTGGGTAAAACAGAGGTAGCAACCCCTAAAGTCAAAGATACCCAGTGCCTGGTGACCGTAAGAAAGTGTGGCTCAGACCAAAGTGGGGACTTTGGGGTGACCAAATATAGGACAGCAGAAAACTGGGTAGCTCCAGGACTAGGGGCCGACACCTGGTTAAGTGGGGACTTGCTGCTCCAAGATGACAGGGGGAGTGGGAATGACTCCTATGCAGACTATAACTTAACCGCAAGTGAAAGCGAGTGCAGCAAGGTGGAGTCGGGTACAAGTAGCAGATCTCCTCCTCACCGCAGGGGCTGCAGGAAGGCCAGACAGCCTATACGCTCTAAGAAGAGAAATAAGGGGGAAAGGATGGTGCCACATGTACTGGATAAAAGAGAGCAAGTCCATGAGACGGAGCTGCTTAAAGAGACAGTCAGGCGAGAAAGGATACGGAGACAAGGGATTGAGCAACGAGTGGAGGACCTGGAGAAGGAAGCCTCTAAAGTCCAAAGTCAACTGTCAGCGGGCCAGACGGCAAACAAAATCCTAGTGAAAGATATGGAGATGCTCAGAGAGGCCCAGGAGAAGCATCACCAGGAACTTCTACAGAGAGAGGATGAGCACCGTTGCTGGGCAGAGGGGAGAGAGAAAATTCTCAAAGAACTCCAGATTGAGAAGGAAGCTAATGCCCAGCTCAGGAAATCCACGACAGACCGGGAAACTGAACGATTGCGCTCTCCTGGTCCGAGCGTACGGGAGGAGAGTGAACTAGAGAGGCTGACCAAAGAAGGGGCCTCAACGGAGGAAGAAAGTCAGCAAGGGAACCGCCACCCAGATGGCCACACCCGGGAAGTCACAATGAAGCGGGAGGCTGACATAAGGGATATGCCACTACAATGCCTCCGCGAGAAGCAGAGACATCGGGAGCCAACAAGAAAACCTCCAAGTCGGAGGGGGTTGGTGGAAAACCTTGGGAAGATCCGGATGCTCCTGGAGGTGCACCAGGGAAGAATAGAGCAGCTAAGAATTGAGGAGGAGCAGACCAACAGACATCTGCAAGAGTTGGGGAAAAAAAGGCAGCCACCTTCAACCCGCAATATAGAGAGGCGCAGAAGTTCGCTTCAGAGTGAAAGTCATCGAAGTGGAACTGAGACAGGACATAGATTGCCTGAAATGAGAGGTAGAGGCAGTGACACTTCAATTAGCTCAGGACTCAGTGACCTAGGCCAAACTCCGACAGACCGGTTAATTGTGGAGACGACTGAAAAGAGTTTCTAGTCGGTGAATGAAATGTGCCAAGCCCATGGCTTTAGGCAGAGGGGGGAGGTATGTAGCGATATTATGAACACATAGACAGATGGGAGAGTAGGGCATCACTATACCTTTGTATGGGGTTTGAGGACCTGTGATGAGGTCATTGCCACATGACCAGTCATGTGGTCTGTGTTAGCTGGATGTCTGCGATATAAATGAGCCTACTGCTGACCACAGGTGTGAGTGGCTGGAGGTGTGGAGACCTCCAGTGTGTGTGCTCTGAGGAGACTACTCTGCTAGAGTACCAGGACTGTGTATATACCTTTTTTGTTACTTTGTGCCAGAGAAGGCTGTTTTGTGTTTCCTGGTTTGAGCAGTTTATGAAGTTTGAATAAACTTGCTTGAAGAATCGAGTGAAGTAGCCCTTCTGCTTACCTCCGGTCGCACTCAAGCGAGGCCTAATCCTTACATAAGAGACAGAGGAAAATTTTGTCAAAGTGGACATTATAGCTGGGAGAGATTGCTCAATATTCGTGCAGGCGATAATAACATCATCTGCATATAGACCGATTGCATGGTTAGAATCCCCCACCTTAATGACTTTCACCCCCGGGTTACTTCTGAAAGCCTCCTCCAGGGGTTCTATAACCAAAGTAAAAATTACAGGCGAAAGAGGACTTCCCTGACGGTTTCCATCAGAAATAGAGAACCCCTCCGACCTAAAGCCTGAAGAGAAAATCTTAGCGTTTGGGTTTGAGTAGAGGGAAAGAATAGCTGAGCATAAAGGGTCCTCAATCCCAAACTTGCCCAACACCACCCTCAGGTAGCCCCAGTGCACCCTGTCAAATGCCTTCTCCATGTCTAGTGACAGTACACTGGGGGTCCCCGAAAGCTCCGCCATCCCCACAAGAGCCACCATTTGTCTAGTTCCATCCCTAGCCTGGCGGCCGGGGACAAATCCCACCTGATCTGCAGAAATTAGGTCCGGCAGGACTGTGTAGTCTGATAGCTATCAATTTGGCATATAGTTTCAAATCGCAGTTCAGTAATGAAATTGGTCTGAAGTTGCCAGGGGTATCAGCCGGCTTGCCAGGCTTTGGGAGGGTCACTATAGTGGCCTCAAGATTGGAGGAAACAATTGACTGAGCTCTCTCCCAGAAGTTAAATGTCCTAAGCAAAAAGGGGCAAGCACCTGTGCCAAAGTCCTATAATATTCATTAGGAAGGCCATCAGGAGCCGAAGCCGAATTAGATTTACTAAGACGGATTACCTGATGTATTTGTGCAATATTAAATGGCAAATTAAGGTTATTAAGTTGTGAAGGAGAAAGCCAGGATAGGTTAACACTATCTAACAATTCTTGAATATGTGAGGGGGAGGGTTGTAGCGTAGAGGGATCATCTTTTAAATTATATAGTGTCTTATAATAGCAAAGGAGTTTGCAATTTCTATGGGGTTACTGATGAGGGAAGTCTCTTGAATGCAGGCGAGGTCGCAATTGGAGGTCAAAATCTCTTTCCACATTAAAGTTCTCTTCATGGGCAAATTCAATCCCTTTACATTCAACAAGAGGAATTTAATACTCATATAAGAAATCTAAAGCACATCAGCTTAACTTCTGTTGCAATCTCACATTGTCCAACAGGAAGGGAACAAGGACAGAAAAGAAAGGGAACACAAAAACACAACAAGTTCAACCAGGACCACATAAGCCATGGTTGGACAACATGCTCTAGGTCCATGAGCATGCAAGGGGGTTGTACTATCTGTACTATCTTAACCCAGAATTGGAAAGTACAGCACAGGACATATACACTTAAGTTCAAGATTTATACCAGTCAGGAGAAAGCTTTTTCCGTGAATGACCCAGACCAGGCCTCACCATTGAAGGGACTTGGGGAGCAATTAAGTTCCATTCTTTCATTAGTTTCTCCAACTGCAAAGGAGATTGGCATATGTGCAGTCTCCCATCATGGGTGACCACCATTTTAACCATTTATTTTTGAGGTGGGAGAGAAAGTCTATACTCAGGCCTGACTCGATTACATTTAATATCCAAGGGCTGTTCGAGATTTTCCGCCAGGCCGGAAGGAAAAGGGTTAATCTTTCCTCCACCCTGGGCGAATTGTCACTTTGAGGATTTCTTGTCCCGGGAAGAACTGCCGAAGAGGAAACTTCCGTCTCTCTTTCTCCCCTCATCCCATCTGTTCTGTGCCCTCGGTGGTCTCTTACGAAAAAACTTTTTGTTCCGAAAGGACTGTTTAAACGACACAGGCCCCAGGTTGGGAAAGCCCTTTTTCTTATTCCCTGTCTTCTGGAGGATATCATCCAGTGTTTCACCGAATAAGAATTTTCCATTGCATGGGATTGAGAATAATTTAATTTTTGTTTGTAAGTCCCCTGGCCAGCATTTGAGCCATAATGCTCTTCGGGCTGCGTTCGAGAGGGCTGCCGCTTTACATGTTAAGCGGACTGAGTCAGCCGATGGTCCGTCAAGAAGGCTGCAACTCCCCTTATCACTGGGATAGATTCTAGAATCTTATTTCCAGGTGTTCCCTCCCTCAGTTGTTTCTCAAATTGATCCACACATATCATTAGCGATCTGGTTGCTGCTATGGCCAGTCTAAGGTTTCCCCCTGCTGATTCCCAGGTCCCCTTGAGGAAGGTGTCGGCTTTCTTATCTAAGGGGTACTTAAGTGTACCCATATCCTCAAAGGGGAGGGCGAACTTTTTTGAGGCCTTAGCCACAGCCACGGCGAATTTCGGGGCCTTATCCCACGATGTGGATGCTTCCTCATCAAAGGGATATTTCCTTTTAAGGGAAGGGACCGTGGAGTTCTTCCTGTCCGGCTTCTCCCATTCTTTTTTGATCAGGCACTGTACATTTTCATTTAGTGGAAACACCCTGCGTTTCTTTTGGTCCAGTCCCCCGAAGATTATGTCCTGAACCGACCTATCAGAACGAGGGTCCGACACCCCCATGGTAGATCTCACCGCTTTCACTAGCGTGTCTACCTCGTCTAGGGGAAAACAATGAGGCCCCCCCTCTTCCTCGTCTGAGGAGAAGGAGTTCAATGTATCTGAATTAACTTCTCCAGATGTAGAGGGTTCTGAATGGGGATCTACTAAGGTGCCCTTCTTTTTAACTTTATCCCCCTGTTTTAGAGATGTTAGGGCACTTTGAACCTCTGATCTAATTACAGCTCTAAGATCAGAGGTGCAATCCAGGGTTTCCTCATAGAGTACTTCTTGTATACAAGATCCACAGAGCTTCTTATCCCATGATACTGGTAAGGCTCTGTTACAAGTGGGGCATTCCCTGTTCTTCCTTTTCCCCTTCTCCTTTCCCTAATAAGGGAAAAGAAGCCCATTACAATGGTGAACATTCGCGAAGATCACTCACCATATGGATGCGGTCGCAGGTACCGGTTCGGGAGGTGGGATCAAATTCTGTATAGGATGATCCGCAGATGGTGACATGCTCCTTGCAGCCGATCTGCTGTGCTGTGTGGAGAGACTACTGAACCGGGTGTCTCGTCCATCCCGGTCCTTCTGTCGGTGGTGATGCTGCTGCTGCCGTTGCTGCTCCTGCTGCTGGTCGCGATCCTCCATTATGCAATGGACGCTTCCAGCCAGGAGCATTTCCCAATGGCCATTTTTAAATTTCCCGGTGTGTGACATCACTTCCTCCCATCCTGCACCGTGCTTACCCGGGGAGCATGCACCGCGCATGCGCCGACTCAGGGACCCGGAAGGCGTTTTCTATTTCCTGGGCAGCAGCCATATTGGATCACCCATATTTCAGCGCTGTCCCGTGCGTCTGCTCCGGGTCCCCACCAGCCCCAGCCTCCGATCCGAAGGGCAGCACTGTCCTCCCCCCGCTCACCCTGCAGACCCATCGGTCTGAGCAGTGGTGGCTTCGGGCACCACACTCGCCATGACAGGGGCTTCCCCGCTGCTAGGATCCGGACAGATAACGCACCTGTAGGTCACCCGTCAAGGACAGGAAACCAACTAGGGGCGGAGAAGAGGTACCTCCCTTTTATCTGTAGGTTTCCTGTCCCTGAAGGGCGGATCCCTTCTCTCCATGGTGCTGTCATGGGTGAGAGAGAAAATAGCATTATTTTTCTAAACATTTTAACGTTCTTAATATGAACATTGCTTCTCCCTTGTGTGAATTCTCTGGTGCTTATCAAGACTTGTTTTATCTGCCCAAAATTTCCCACATTCTGAACATAAATATGGCTTCTCCCCTGTGTGAGTTCTCTGGTGACTAATAAGGTGTGATTTCAATGCATAACATTTTCCACATTCTGAACATAAATATGGCTTCTCCCCTGTGTGAGTTCTCTGATGAATAACAAGCAATGATTTCTTTAGGAAACATTTCCCACATTCTAAACATGAAAAAGGCCTTTCCCCTGCATGAATTCTCTGGTGTATAACAAGGTACGATTTCTGGTTAAAATATTTCCCACATTCTGAACAGGAAAAAGGCTTCTCTCCTGTGTGAGTTCTCTGGTGTCTAATAAGGTGTGATTTATATACAAAACATTTCTCACATTCTGAACATGAAAAAGGTTTCTCCCCTGTGTGAGTTCTCTGGTGTCTATTAAGGTGTGATATGCGTACAAAACATTTTCCACATTTTGAACATAAAAAAGGCTTCTCCCCTGTGTGAGTTTTCTGATGTCTAATAAGGTGTGATTTATGTACAAAACATTTCCCACATTCTGAACATGAAAAAGGCTTCTCCCCTGTATGAGTTCTCTGATGTAAAACAAGATGTGATTTCCGTACAAAACATTTTCCACATTCTAAACATGAATATGGCTTCTCCCCAGAATGAATTCTCTCGTGCCTAACAAGATCTGATTTCTTGTTGAAATATCTTCCACATTTAGAGCAAGAAAATCTCTTCTCTGTGTGAATTTTTTGAGGTTCAACAAAAGATGTTTCGAGGTGACAACAATATTCTGAATGTGTAATTGATTGATTTGTTTTAAGAGCAGTTTGTTTTTTAATGCCTATCTTCTGACTTTTATTTTTTTTAGTAGTCTGTAACGAATCAGAAGATAGGACCAGTTTCAAAGAATCAGATGATGGATCTTTGCTGTGAAGGGATGATGGTATATCTGGAGTAATGGCATTCACTTCACTTGTATAATGTGTGATCTCAAGGTCATTGGATTTAAAAATTGAAGCTGTCAATTGTCCCTTTGATCGCCTTGTAAAGTCATCTGCTAAGAATAAAACCAATTATTAGTTAAGAATAAAATAGCCTTGAAATGTGTATTTTTGAACATCTCTACTTAAAATGTAAATAGAAATGGGAATTTATGTAAAATTGAATTATTTAATAAGATGATGACAGTTCACAGTCTAACAGAAGACCTCATAGCATGAACCATTAGAGTGTGGTATATAACGGTTTGTTCATTCTGCCTCCCAAATAGTGGAATAAAAAGGCACTAAAAATGTTATGAAGGCAAAAATGATGCTAATAAAAACTTTGTCTCATACCGCAACAATCATACCCCCACTAAGGTGTCAAAATAGTCTCTACTCCTATATGTTAATTCACTAATGGCCTTAATTTACAAAATGGAGTAACTTTATGGTGTTTTCTTCTGTTCTAATTGTCTGCCATTCTGCAACATTGGGGCTTCTGCAAATGGTGTGTCAGATCTCCTCTGAGATCTTCTCCTGCGATGTCTGCTTCTGTAATCACTTGCCACCATCATTCATTCTGCGGGTGGTGCTGGTGATGGAGGAGACACTGTAACCAGACGCTCTGGGTGTCGTAGGCTCTGTCCAATCAGTTATAATAGGGTGGCCACGACCATTAGTACCATCCAGTCTGGCAGTATGGGTGTGTGTGCTGTCGAGTTGGAATGATCAGCTCCCTGCTTCAGGTAATTGGAAAGCACCACACCCTACTAAAGCTTGAAGCATATTGCCAGAAGCTGCCAGATACAGCCTTGTTCTCCTCTGGTTCAGTCCTGTGTGCTCAGCTCCCGGCTTGTGCGTTTGACCCTATTATGATCCTAGCCCATATACGGACTACTTGTGTCTTTTGATGTTATATTTTCTCTGCCCTCCAAATTCTATCTAAAATCTAAAATCACATTTGGATAATTATAGAGGTATTTAATAATTTTTTGAAAAAATATGCATAACTCTAGTGGTACAGGGTTAGTACATTTAATGCATATCTAATTCTCCCTATAATTTACTATACCTATCTCTCAGGGTATATCAAATATCCTCTTTTACACTATTTTTTGGTTTAGGATGTTATATATGTGTCCGTTTTTAACGTTTTTTTGATTAAATAAATGTTAAGTTTTAAATTTTCCCTTTTGCTGCTATCTATTTTGGGAACTAACTACTGTCGACAAAACCTGTGACTATAGATAATAACACATATACTGAAATAATCAAACTCAATTGTCTTCATCAGTAAAAAATGAGTAACTAGTGGTTAAACTTCTCTGGAGTAATTAGAATATGTAGCTCGGTGGCTCTTGGCAATCTAAACTATCTTAGGGCCAATATTTTCTGTTATATCAATTTTTTGAAGAAATATTAGACATTTAAAGATAACTTTTTAATCAGTGCAGAGCTGAAGTGTCTTGAATTGACAGCTCGGGCATATGGCAGAGCCAATAGAGACCTTTTTCAACCCGTTCACCACCAAACAAGCTTTCATCTTTCTTACAATGACAATTTTTTCAATTCTGACCAGTATTACTTTATGAAGTTATAACTGGAACGCTTCAACAAATTCCCTCACTGCAGCGTGCCCAATAGCCAGCACACATCCAAGTGACCCGTCTGGCGACTGATTATCCTAGGTGCAGTTCCCTGACTGACCTGAGGGTAAGGGGGGCGCCAGAGAGCTGCAAGTTCCTAAGTGGAAGTGGGATAATTATAAATCCCTGCAGTTTACCGGGTCGGACGGCAGCAGCCGTCGTGTGTGTGCACCGTTTCATCACATATTAAAACTGAGAACAAGGATGAATTCTCATCGCCACACAATAAGAGAAAAACGAATGGATCTACCTGTGGCAAAACATTTTTGCTCCCCTGATCATAGCATGTCAGATATGAAAATACTGGTACTAAGAAGCAGATTCACATCTCAGAGACAGAGAAGAATTTGCGAATACAAATTGATGGTGACCTTTGACACTCTTAATGCTGGAATGAACCTGTCACATGGTTTATGGCCTATTACATCAATTAAGGAATTTACTCCAAATACCCTGTGAAAACATCACAAAACATTACCAGACCCCAATCAGAGGGTAATAAAACTTTCTCTCCTTATCTATGAACTGTTCCAATATTTATGCTCATCCCTCTGCCATAATGACTATTCTGCTTCACGTCACTTGTCTTACCTATTGCATTTTTTCTGTGTTTTTGTGTATAAATATGTGATTCTTCAGATTTTGTATTAGTTCAGCCTGATGAAGAGACCTGAGTAGTCTCGAAAGCTTGCAATTTGTTACCATCTTTTCAGTTAGCCATTAAAAGGTATCAACCACTGAGGACTCTCAACTCTAAATATTTTTCTATCTACTGGCTAACACGGTACGAAGATATACATCTTTACTGTATCAAAATGGAGGATACCAGAATGTACCGCATCTTTATGGAACTAAAACCACTTCTGAAGAAACGTGCACAAATGGACAGCGATATTTTTTTCTTATCTAAATGCAAAAAGGAGAATTTAATTCCCAAAGGACTCTGGATTACAAACCCAATTCTTCACACCTACAATACCCATTATGCAAAAAACCTTTGTCACAGGACGTCTGAGAGACTTAGGAACCATCTTTTGCATGTCTGCTACAGCATAAGGAGTAACGTCCAAGGGCAATTTGAAAGCCTAAGGAAAACACTTCCAGAAACCACAGAACAAAAATTACAACAATACTACAACAAACTACGGACCTTTCTGATTCATAACAAAGAAAAGAAACTACACAGACTGCGTCTCAATTCCGGACTCTATACAAACAGATCCAAAACAAAACCTGACAACTCTGACAACCACTCCATTCCAGACACAAAAGCATCTAACTGTGTCATCAATCTCTCGGATTACAAACCCAACAAAGTGGAGCTTGCCGTGCTTTCTAGAGGACTCTCATTTTGTCCCACTAAGGCCCTGGATAAAACTGAACTCTGCAGTGATATGGAACATTTTTTCAGGAGACTGCGCCTGAGGGAATATTTCAATGATACAGAAGATTCAGAAAACACTCGGACTGAAGGAAAAGGGATCTCAACAACCAAGAAGAGGTCAGACTGGACACCTCCTCCTGGACGCAACCCTCATTTGGATAAATATATAGACTCATTCAGATATTTGATAAAATCCACCATCATAGCCACCAACAAGAGACAAGCATCCAACATCAGTGCCTAGGAGAGAAAGGCTATACAGTCTCTGAAAACCAACAAAGAAATCATCATTAAACCTGCTGACAAGGGAGGTGCAATAGTCATGATGAACACATCAGACTATATGAAGGAAGCAAACAGACAACTTACGGACACACGCTACTACAGAAAACTGGAGTCGGACCCTACACAGGACTATTACAAGGAACTAAGCAAGTTGGTATCTTGTCTGTCTGACAAATCCATAAGAGCCAATGACCTGATACCAGAGAGTCCAAGAACAGGGACATTCTACATGCTTCCCAAAATCCACAAAGCTGGGAATCCAGGGAGGCCGATTATTTCATGTGTGGACACCCTTACTGAGCAGGTATCTGGATGGGTAGAGGGTATTCTTAAACCTCTGGTAAAGGATACACCCAGCTACATTCAGGACACAACTGACCTACTGAATAAACTAGCAGCAATAGGTCCTCTACCAGAAGGAACCATCCTGGCCACCATGGATGTGGAATCCTTGTACTCTAATATCCCACACCAGGATGGATTAAATGCCTGCAAAGACTTCATGAAAAACACAGCGAATGATGCTGATTCTGTGGTGAAACTCACAAAATTCATCCTCACCCACAATTACTTTGAATTTGACAACAAGATCTATTTACAGGAGACTGGCACAGCGATGGGAAGTAAAATGGCTCCACAGTATGCAAATCTTTTCATGGCCAAGCTTGAAAGCGACTTTCTGTCCTCATGTCCCACCAGGCCTCGGGCCTACTACCGCTACATTGATGACATTTTAATCATCTGGACGGAGTCTGAGCAACAGCTAAAGAAGTTCCACGAACAGTTCAATCAATTTCATCCCACCATCAACTTAACACTAGGGTTGAGCATTCCGATACTGCAAATATCGGGTATCGGCCGATATTGGCTGTATCGGAATTCCGATTCCGAGTTCCGATATTTTCGTCTTATCGGATACCGGAATCGGGATTGTCACTGTCACTGTCAGTGTCCGTCGGTCGGGTCTGTCAGGAGTCAGCGGCACTTACCTGGCAGAAGATCTCCGGCGGTCACGTCCTGGACTGCTTCATGGCCGCAATCTTCTTTCCCCGGCGGTCACATGCAGTTTCTCGCGATAACTGCAGTGACTGCTGGGTAATCCCGGCCGTAAAGCAGTCAGTCCGATGACGTCACCGCCGGGGAAGCAGGTAATCAGCTGTGCTGCGTCGCGATGACAGGCTCTGCCTGTCATTGCGATGTAGCAGAGTTGGATCGTCGTGGGACTGTCGTTATGGACTGCGTCGGACAGGTGGTATACTGTTGGTTTGTTTTTTTTCTTTTTTTACAGGAGATCGATGGCGTCGCAGGAATGAGAGTACAATAAAATTAATGAAAACTGTGTTGTCTCTTTTATTTCATTAAAATACTTTTTTCTTGCTTTGTCTTTTTTTTATACATTTAATAACTTTGGGATTAATAATGGATCGGTGTCTTATTGACACCTCTCCATTATTAACCGGGCTTATTGTCACCGTGCAATCAACGGTGACATTAACCCCTTATTACCCCGCTTGCCACCGCTACAGGGCAAGTGGGAAGAGCCGGGTAAAGTGCCACAATTGGCACATCTTTTGATGCGCCAAATGTGGGGCTGCTGTAGCCTGGTATTATCAGGCTGTTGAGGGCCAAAATCCATGGGCCTTGACAGTCTTTTAATACCAGGCCGCAGCAGTCTGCATTTTACTTGGCTGGTTAACAAAAATAGGGGGGATCCCCACGCCGTTTTTTTTCGAGGGGATCCCCTATTTTTGTTAACCAGCCAAGCTAAGCAGACTGCTGTGGCCTGGTATTATCAGGCTGGCAAGGTCCATGGATATTGGATCCTTACCAGCCTGAAAAACCAGGCCTCAGCGGTCTGCTTCATCTGGCTGGTTAACAAAAATAGGGGGGACCCCACGCCAATTTTTTTCGGGGATCCCCTATTTTTGTTAATCAGCCAAGATATGCAGACTGCTGTGGCCTGGTATTATCAGGCTGGCAAGGTCCATGGATCTTGGCTCCTTAACAGCCTGAAAATCCAGGCCTCAGCGGTCTGCTTCATCTGGCTGGTTAACAAAAATAGGGGGGACCCCACGCCAATTTTTTTCGAGGGGATCCCCTATTTTTGTTAATCAGCCAAGATATGCAGACTGCTGTGGCCTAGTATTATCAGGCTGGCAAGGTCCATGGATCTTGGCTCCTTAACAGCCTGAAAATCCAGGCCTCAGCGGTCTGCTTCATCTGGCTGGTTAACAAAAATAGGGGGGACCCCACGCCATTTTTTTTTCAAAGGGAACCCCTATTTTTGTTAATCAGTTCCCTCTGACGTCACTGATTGTGTCCCTGGCTGACCTGAAGTGAAAGTGGAAAGCAATCAATTAAGCTTTCCACTTAAGGGCCCGTCTCACATAGCGATATCGCTACCGAGATCGCTGCTGAGTCACTAGTTTTGTGACGCAGCAGCGAGCTCACCAGCGATATCGCTGTGTGTGACATTCAGCGACGATCAGCCCCCCTGCCGGGTATCGCTGATCGTCGCTGAAATGTCAGGACCTTTTTTTGATCGCTGGTTTCCCGCTGACAGGCACACATCGCTGCGTGTGACAGGCGGGAGACCAGCGATCCGCTGGTAACCAAGGTACACAGCGGGTTTCCAGGCGCGGGGCTGTGCCTAGAAACCCGCTGTGTACCTTGGATACCAGCGCCCTGATGCAGGGAGCTGGTATCCAAGGTACACAGCGGGTTTCCAAGCGCTGCGCGGTGCCTGGAAACCCGCTGTGTACCTTGGTTACCAGCGGATCGCTGGTCTCCCGCCTGTCACACGCAGCGATGCGTGCCTGTCAGAGGGAAACCAGCGATCAAAAAAAGGTCCTGACATTTCTGCGACGATCAGCGATACCCGGCAGGGGGGCTGATCGTCGCTGAATGTCACACACAGCGATATCGCTGGTGAGCTCGCTGCTGCGTCACAAAACTAGTGACTCAGCAGCGATCTCGGTAGCGATATCGCTATGTGAGACGGGCCCTTAAGCGATGTTACCCGCAGTGTCGCTGTCCCAGATCGCTGCCTGAGCTGCCTGTTTGGCAGCTCAGCAGCGATCATGTAGCGATACACCAGCGATCCTGACAAGTGCATATCGTTGTCGGGATCGCTGGTGTATCGTTATGTGGCACCCAGCCTTTACTCTCCTGTCAGGCAGGAGAGGAACTCATTCATTTGGGGTTTACTGTGAGGCTGCAGCATTAGCTGCGGTCCCTGCAGTAAACATTAACCCTTTCTGAAGGATTACACCGTGGGACCTGACTGTGCATGGGATAGGTAAGAATAATTTTGCTTTTTTATTTTATTTTTATTACAGGAAATGGTTTTTGCAGTAAAATAAAAGATGGTCAAAAACATGTGTCTTTATTTCATTAAAATGATTTTTAATTAAAGTGTGTGTGTTTATTTTTATTTCATGCAATAGGATTAATAATTGATAGTTGTCTAATTGACAGCTCTCAATTATTAACCTGGCTTAAGGTCACCTTTCAATAGCAAGGTGGCTTTAACCCCATATTAACCCATTCGCCACCGCTACAGGGCAATGGGAATAGACGGGCAAAGTGCCAGAAAGGGCGAATCTAATTATAGATTTGTCTTTCCTGGGGTGTCTGGGGGCAGATGTTAGTAGCCGGGGGGGGGGGCAAAAATAATGGTCCCTCTCTGGCTATTATTATCTGCCCCCACTCACTGGCTTTGTCTGTCTGGTTGCGAAAATAGGGCGGGAGCCCACGCATTTTTTTTCAGCAATTTTACACCTCATATATATATATACATGTCATTGAATTTGTGACACATATATATATATATATTTATATTTGTAGTTCATACACTTCTACATAGTATAATAGCCGCTAATTCAATTGCCGGCTTTTGTGAAAATGCAGAACCCGACATGAAATGACACTTGGTGTACATAGGGTTAACCATGTCTTTTCATGTCCTTTGCTATCTAATTTGCACAAACAATTAAATCAGACTATGTGTGCAAAATTTCACACCTGTAGGGGTTAATTAAAGGTGTAAATTCGTAGCAAAAAAGTCCGTTTTTTTTACAACGAATTTACACCTTTAATTAACCCCTACAGGTGTGAAATTTTGCACACATAGTCTGATTTAATTGTTTGTGCAAATTAGATAGCAAAGGACATGAAAAGACATGGTTAACCCTATGTACACCAAGTGTCATTTCATGTCGGGTGACCCGACATGAAATGACACTTGGTGTACATAGGGTTAACCATGTCTTTTCATGTCCTTTGCTATCTAATTTGCACAAACAATTAAATCAGACTATGTGTGCAAAATTTCACACCTGTAGGGGTTAATTAAAGGTGTAAATTCGTAGCAAAAAAGTCCGTTTTTTTTACAACGAATTTACACCTTTAATTAACCCCTACAGGTGTGAAATTTTGCACACATAGTCTGATTTAATTGTTTGTGCAAATCAGATAGCAAACGACATGAAAAGACATGGTTAACCCTATGTACACCAAGTGTCATTTCATGTCGGGTGCTTCTGTCTTTTCACTGAAGCCGGCTTTACCCGGCAATTGAATCAGAGTCTATTTTACTATGTAGAAGTGTATAAACTATAAATATATGTATATATATATGTCACAATGACATGTATATATATATATATGTATTCTATGTGTGTATATTTAGTGTTTACAAGGAAAGAATGGGGTTTTTTTAGTTGCGATATTTTGTTCCCATAGACTTACATGGGACTTCCGGTATCGGGTATCGCCGATATTTTAGTGATATCGGCGATACCATTCCGATTCCGATACTTTAGGATATCGGAAAGTATCGCTCAACTCTACTTAACACTTAACTACTCCAGCACTGAAATTAACTTTTTGGACACCATCATTAAACTGAAGGACAATGAAATAGAGACATCCCTGTATCAGAAGCCAATCGACCGTCCAACATACCTTAAATGGGACAGTTTCCATCCAAAACACATAAAAAACTCTATTGTCTACAGCCAAGCCATCAGATACAACCGTATATGTTCCAACCCCATGGATAGAGATGAACACCTTGGTCGCCTTAGAAAGACCTTTTTAAATCAGGGCTACCATCCAAGAACAATTGAAAACCAAATTACAAGAGCCACCAGAATATCAAGGGATCACCTGCTACATTACAAAGCTAAAGAAGAAAATAACCGGGTGCCTCTAGTGGTCACCTACAATCCAAATCTGGAGGTGCTAAGGGGAGCTGCACGGAAACTACAACCTTTACTACAAAAAGATGCCCGGTTACAATCCATATTTCCAGACCCCCCACTACTGTGTTTTAGACAGCCCCCAAATCTAAGAAGCATCATTGTCAGAAGTTCCCTGTCCTCCCCAACAGCTGCAGGAACCTTGCCTTGCAATCAGAAGAAATGCAAAACCTGTCCATTTATAATGACCACGGACAAGATAAAGATCCCCAACTCACATCAGGACTACAAGATACCAGGTACTTTCAGCTGCATCACATCTAATGTTGTGTACCTAATTATATGTACTAAATGTCCAACTGGGGGTCTGTATGTGGGGGAGACCGGGCAAAAACTGAGAACAAGGATGAATTCTCATCGCCACACAATAAGAGAAAAAAGAATGGATCTACCTGTGGCAAAACATTTTTGCTCCCCTGATCATAGCATGTCAGATATGAAAATACTGGTACTAAGAAGCAGATTCACATCTCAGAGACAGAGAAGAATTTGCGAATACAAATTGATGGTGACCTTTGACACTCTTAATGCTGGAATGAACCTGTCACATGGTTTTATGGCCTATTACATCAATTAAGGAATTTACTCCAAATACCCTGTGAAAACATCACAAAACATTACCAGACCCCAATCAGAGGGTAATAAAACTTTCTCTCCTTATCTATGAACTGTTCCAATATTTATGCTCATCCCTCTGCCATAATGACTATTCTGCTTTACGTCACTTGTCTTACCTATTGCATTTTTTCTGTGTTTTTGTGTATAAATATGTGATTCTTCAGATTTTGTATTAGTTCAGCCTGATGAAGAGACCTGAGTAGTCTCGAAAGCTTGCAATTTGTTACCATCTTTTCAGTTAGCCATTAAAAGGTATCAACCACTGAGGACTCTCAACTCTAAATATTTTTCTATCTACTGGCTAACACGGTACGAAGATATACATCTTTACTGTATCAAAATGGAGGATACCAGAATGTACCGCATCTTTATGGAACTAAAACCACTTCTGAAGAAACGTGCACAAATGGACAGCGATATTTTTTTCTTATCTAAATGCAAAAAGGAGAATTTAATTCCCAAAGGACTCTGGATTACAAACCCAATTCTTCACACCTACAATAACCATTATGCAAAAAACCTTTGTCACAGGACGTCTGAGAGACTTAGGAACCATCTTTTGCATGTCTGCTACAGCATAAGGAGTAACGTCCAAGGGCAATTTGAAAGCCTAAGGAAAACACTTCCAGAGACCACAGAACAAAAATTACAACAATACTACAACAAACTACGGACCTTTCTGATTCATAACAAAGAAAAGAAACTACACAGACTGCGTCTCAATTCCGGACTCTATACAAACAGATCCAAAACAAAACCTGACAACTCTGACAACCACTCCATTCCAGACACAAAAACATCTAACTGTGTCATCAATCTCTCGGATTACAAACCCAACAAAGTGGAGCTTGCCGTGCTTTCTAGAGGACTCTCATTTTGTCCCACTAAGGCCCTGGATAAAACTGAACTCTGCAGTGATATGGAACATTTTTTCAGGAGACTGCGCCTGAGGGAATACTTCAATGATACAGAAGATTCAGAAAACACTCGGACTGAAGGAAAAGGGATCTCAACAACCAAGAAGAGGTCAGACTGGACACCTCCTCCTGGACGCAACCCTCATTTGGATAAATATATAGACTCATTCAGATATTTGATAAAATCCACCATCATAGCCACCAACAAGAGACAAGCATCCAACATCAGTGCCCAGGAGAGAAAGGCTATACAGTCTCTGAAAACCAACAAAGAAATCATCATTAAACCTGCTGACAAGGGAGGTGCAATAGTCATGATGAACACATCAGACTATATGAAGGAAGCAAACAGACAACTTACGGACACACGCTACTACAGAAAACTGGAGTCGGACCCTACACAGGACTATTACAAGGAACTAAGCAAGTTGGTATCTTGTCTGTCTGACAAATCCATAAGAGCCGATGACCTGATACCAGAGAGTCCAAGAACAGGGACATTCTACATGCTTCCCAAAATCCACAAAGCTGGGAATCCAGGGAGGCCGATTATTTCATGTGTGGACACCCTTACTGAGCAGGTATCTGGATGGGTAGAGGGTATTCTTAAACCTCTGGTAAAGGATACACCCAGCTACATTCAGGACACAACTGACCTACTGAATAAACTAGCAGCAATAGGTCCTCTACCAGAAGGAACCATCCTGGCCACCATGGATGTGGAATCCTTGTACTCTAATATCCCACACCAGGATGGATTAAATGCCTGCAAAGACTTCATGAAAAACACCGCGAATGATGCTGATTCTGTGGTGAAACTCACAAAATTCATCCTCACCCACAATTACTTTGAATTTGACAACAAGATCTATTTACAGGAGACTGGCACAGCGATGGGAAGTAAAATGGCTCCACAGTATGCAAATCTTTTCATGGCCAAGCTTGAAAGCGACTTTCTGTCTTCATGTCCCACCAGGCCTCGGGCCTACTACCGCTACATTGATGACATTTTAATCATCTGGACGGAGTCTGAGCAACAGCTAAAGACGTTCCACGAACAGTTCAATCAATTTCATCCCACCATCAACTTAACACTTAACTACTCCAGCACTGAAATTAACTTTTTGGACACCATCATTAAACTGAAGGACAATGAAATAGAGACATCCCTGTATCAGAAGCCAATCGACCGTCCAACATACCTTAAATGGGACAGTTTCCATCCAAAACACATAAAAAACTCTATTGTCTACAGCCAAGCCATCAGATACAACCGTATATGTTCCAACCCCATGGATAGAGATGAACACCTTGGTCGCCTTAGAAAGACCTTTTTAAATCAGGGCTACCATCCAAGAACAATTGAAAACCAAATTACAAGAGCCACCAGAATATCAAGGGATCACCTGCTACATTACAAAGCTAAAGAAGAAAATAACCGGGTGCCTCTAGTGGTCACCTACAATCCAAATCTGGAGGTGCTAAGGGAGCTGCACGGAAACTACAACCTTTACTACAAAAAGATGCCCGGTTACAATCCATATTTCCAGACCCCCCACTACTGTGTTTTAGACAGCCCCCAAATCTAAGAAGCATCATTGTCAGAAGTTCCCTGTCCTCCCCAACAGCTGCAGGAACCTTGCCTTGCAATCAGAAGAAATGCAAAACCTGTCCATTTATAATGACCACGGACAAGATAAAGATCCCCAACTCACATCAGGACTACAAGATACCAGGTACTTTCAGCTGCATCACATCTAATGTTGTGTACCTAATTATATGTACTAAATGTCCAACTGGGGTCTGTATGTGGGGGAGACCGGGCAAAAACTGAGAACAAGGATGAATTCTCATCGCCACACAATAAGAGAAAAAAGAATGGATCTACCTGTGGCAAAACATTTTTGCTCCCCTGATCATAGCATGTCAGATATGAAAATACTGGTACTAAGAAGCAGATTCACATCTCAGAGACAGAGAAGAATTTGCGAATACAAATTGATGGTGACCTTTGACACTCTTAATGCTGGAATGAACCTGTCACATGGTTTTATGGCCTATTACATCAATTAAGGAATTTACTCCAAATACCCTGTGAAAACATCACAAAACATTACCAGACCCCAATCAGAGGGTAATAAAACTTTCTCTCCTTATCTATGAACTGTTCCAATATTTATGCTCATCCCTCTGCCATAATGACTATTCTGCTTCACGTCACTTGTCTTACCTATTGCATTTTTTCTGTGTTTTTGTGTATAAATATGTGATTCTTCAGATTTTGTATTAGTTCAGCCTGATGAAGAGACCTGAGTAGTCTCGAAAGCTTGCAATTTGTTACCATCTTTTCAGTTAGCCATTAAAAGGTATCAACCACTGAGGACTCTCAACTCTAAATATTTTTCTATCTACTGGCTAACACGGTACGAAGATATACATCTTTACTGTATCAACATATCCCAGCGATTCTGAGAATGTTTTTTCTTGACACGTTCTTCCATGTTAGGCCGGATCACACATGCGACGAAGTCGTCCGACACTCGCATGTGAAATCCCAGCTCTGGTGCCCGCACTCGGGAGAGGAGTGCGCGGCTGCATGCAGTTCTATGCAGCCGCTCGCTCCACTCCTGAGTGCCGGCGCCAGAGCTGGGATTTCACATGCGAGTGTCGGACGACTTCGTCGCATGTGTGATCCCGGCCTTAGTGGTAAATCACATATTTTAGAGATTTACACGAAACCTCGATGTAAGCGCTCAGCGCAGAGTGCAGAATAAATGTGAGCCAATTCTAATTGCAATTTTTCAGAGGAAAAATGAACAAATCAACAGCAGGTAAAGAATGGATTTTATTCATTCTTTACGCCGTTCCTTGTGTGATATAAGTGATTAGATGACTTTATTCTTTGGGTCGGTGCGATTACAGTGATACCAGATTTATATAGAGTTTTTAGGTTTGGCTGCTGTCACACACCAAAATCCTTTTTTCTTTTTGACATCGCCATATTTTGAGAGCTATAATTATTCTATGTTTCAATCGACAAAGTCATGTGAGGGCCTTTTTTTTTTGGTGAGACGAGTTGACATTTTTATTGGTAGCATTTTCAGGCACATAACATTTTTTGATCACTTTCTATTCTGATTTTCAGAGGGCAGACTGGACAAAAACCAGCAATTCAGGAATAGTTTTCTTTTTTCATGCTGCTCATTATGTGGTAAAATTGATAAGACAGCTTTATTCTTCCGGTCAGTACGATTACAACAATACCACATTTATATAATTTTTTTATGTTTTGCTGCTTTTACACAATAAAAACCATTTTATAGAAAAAAGAATTGTTTTTGCATCGCTTTATTCTGAGAGCTATAACTTTTTTATTTTTCTGCTGATGGAGCTGTATGGCGGCTTGTTTTTTGCGGCACAAGATGACGTTTTTTGAGAGATGCCATTTTTATTTCCTTTAGACTGTTTGATCACGCTTTATTGCACTTTTTGTTCAGCATTATGATGAAAAAGCAGTATTTTGGCACGTTTTTTGTTTACGATGTTCATTAAAGAGGTTAACTAGTGTGACAGTGTTATAGGTCAGATCTTTTCGAAAGCGGCAATACCAAATGTGCATTTTTTATTTTTACCTAAATATACCTATTTATTGGTATAAGCTTTTTTTCTCTTTTTACTTAGTCACTGTGTAGGACTTTAGTTTTATTACTCTGATCGCTGGTATAGTGCATTATTCCTGTCAGCATAAGGGCTCGCTCCCACTTGTCATTAAATCGGACAAATGCAATCCTATGGTTGTGTTCTCAATGGCCTTTTTTTCCTGTTTCAATCGGATCGCAATCGGACAGAAAAAAAAAGCAGCATGCTGTGATTGCGAAATTGGGATCGCACGCACCCATATAAGTCTATGGTTGATTGAGAAACATCGCACTGCACTTGAGTATCACCCGAGTGCAGTGCGATTCCCGTGGATGCTGACAACTGAGGAGATGGAAGAATTATTGTCTCTGTCTTCTACGCAGCTGTGCTTCAATCCTCTCATGCGAGAGACTCGGGAGGAACGGAGCACTATTTGCCTATTCAAGTGAATGGGTCTGTGCACATGTCAATGTGTTTCCACGGGCCGTGTGTCCCTGGGCAAAACACGCTGACATGTTCGCTTTTTAATGTCTGCACAAGGACATTTTTTGATCACTTTTTGTTTCGATTTTTGGGAGGAAGAATGAACAAAAACCAGCAATTCATGAATTTCTTTTGGGTGGGGCGTTTATACCGTTTCATGTGTGGTAAAATTGATAAAGCAGTTTTATTCTTTGGGTCAGTACGATTACAGCGATACCTCATTTATATCTTTTTTTAGGTTTTGGCGCTTTTATACAATAAGAACTATTTTATATAAAAATAATTATTTTTGCATCACTTTATTCTGAGAGCTATAGCTTTTTTTATTTTTCCGGTGATGATGCTGTATGGCAGTTTTTTTTTTGCAGGACAAGATGACGTTTTCAGCGGTACCATGTTTATTTATATCCGTCTTTTTGATTGCGGTATGATGATAAAGCAGTTTTTTTCGTTTTTCTATGGTGTTCACTAAAGGGGTTAACTAGTGGGACAGTTTTATAGGTCGGGTCGTTACGGACGCGGTGATACCAAATATGTGCACTTTTATTGTTTAGATTTTTTTTTCATTCAAATATTTATTTAGTGATTGAATAAATCTTGATTTTTCATTATTTTTTTAATTATTTTTACAATTATTTAACTTATCTTTTTTACTTAATTCTTACTTTTACACTTTGTCGCACTATGGGACACTCATTTTGTGCAGGCTGATCGCTTCTATAGTATGCAGATGAAGCAGCATCTGCATGCTACAGAAGCTGTCAGTGCTGCATTCCGTGCACACTGACCTAAGAGATTTCCTGACATGCACTGTGCATGACAAGAAGTTTCTTAGCTCTGGTAATCCGGATGTCGTTGTGACGACATCGGGTTACTATGGCAGCGATCGGGCTCCCGCGTCACACCGCGGGGTCTCCAATCCAAAGGCAGAGGGGCTGTCAGCCCCTGTGCCGGCTCCGGAACGGTGCGATCTTGTTTGATCGCAGTGTTTCGGGGGTTAAAGTGCCAGGAGCGGTCTGTGAGAATCAGCTGACACCCGGCTGCGAACAGCCGCACTCCCCCCCGTGAGCGCGGCCGATCGCCATGATGTACTATTCCGTCCATGGGAAGTAAGGCCCAGGTCACATGGACAGAATAGTACGTACGATGGCAGAGAGAGGTTAAGCGTATGACAAATATTAGCAGAGACGGTGGCCCACAGCAAGGAAGGAAGCTAGGCTTCTGGAGTGCTGTGGACCCAGACCATCAGTAGTAGTAGTAGTAGAAGTAGTACAGGATTTGCAGGGTTCCCCGAATATTATGCAAGAAAAATTGACTCAAACGGAAAAGAGGATGGTGATCGACTGCCTCTGAGACCACCTACCCGGCTCTACCAAATCCTTATCGGGCCTTCCGTCAGGCTCCCAAATCTGAGCCTCCCTATGCAAGTCTGCTGAACCCTTACGGTATCCAGCCTACTATGTGGACTGTTCTACCAAGTTCCTCAATATCATCCACCGGCGATCCCTTGGCCTGAGCCGATCTATCCTGGAACCCATTGTCCTCCACCAAGGCCAGCTAGCCAGATTTCAGGGGCGCCTCGTACACGCAGATGAAGAAAGGATCATCAGGACACACAGTGCTGGCGGTATGGAACCTAAAGAAACTTCACTAGAGAGTGTCGGAGCGATTTGCAGAGATACCCAGAGCCGCCGTTAAACTTCTGACCCCTGCAGTAGTGGGTTGCTGTGATGGAGGTAGAAGGACAAACCACCCAGCACAACTCTGCACATCTGGGTGCAGGCTATCCCATCCTGCAAGCGGAGTTTGAAGGCATCCCAGTGGGCTGGTTGGTGAATACCAGGTCATGGGTAACGACAATAAATGAGTCATACTCCAACCGTTACTTTCAAGAGATGGCCAGCACCTAGAAACCTTTGGGAGTTCAAAGCCTTCCTTGGATTGGTCGGGTACTATTGGTGGTTCATTAAACACTACGCGAAAATAGCAGGCCCTCTAAACTAACTGCTAGGAGGAACAGCTGGGGTACCCAAGAATCAAAGCATACCCTGGGAACAGAAACCAGAGGAGGCCTTCCAGACCCTGAAAGAAGCCCCAACATCCGCCTCTATCTTGGTTTATGCAGATTTCAATCTGCTGTTCCTCTTATACACTGATGGAAGCCTCTATGGACTCTGGGCAGTCCTTTCACAGATACAGGACGTGCATGAAAGAGTTATCGCCTCTGCCAGTAGGTCCCTACGGCATACAGAGCAAAACCCCATCAACTACAGCTCCTTCTGGCTGGAACTCCTTGCCCTGGTGTGGGCCATGATGGAGAAGTTTGCAGAATACCTGACAGGGGCCAAGATCCTTGTGCGGACTGACAACAATCTGCAGGCCCATCTGGACACTGCTAAGTTGGGAACCCTGGAACAGCATTGTGTAGCTCGCCTTGCAAAATTTGACTTCTCAATCCACTACCGCTCTGCCAGGAAAAATACCAACACTGATGGCCTGTCAAAGGTAACCTTCGAAAGTCCGGAAAAAGATCTAGATGAAAACCTGTAAGAAAAGGAAATAACAGACTTCCGCAAATTCACACCCCTGACAGTAGTGTCACAGTCAAATGGAGAGGCCAGCTCTCTACCCAAGTCACTAGGGAGAACTAACGAAGAATGGGGTCGAGTACAAGATGAAGACGCAGGTTTGCAGCAAGTGAAAGGCAGGGTAGCCCAGCGAAAAGTACCCAAAAAGAAAGAAAGTGCTGACCTAGATGCCGAGATGAAGTCCGTGTTACGCCAGTGGGATAGGTTGGAAGTTCAAGGAGCCGTTCTATACCGCAAGTGGCAACAGTTTGCTGACTTAAAGGCAAGGTGGCAAGTAGTATTCACCGGAAATGTGGCACGAGAAATTGCCAAAGAAGCTCATGAGTTTGGAGCCCACTTTGGACTGGAGAAGACTTACCAGTGGCTGCAACATTACATATATTGTCCACGGCTGGAGGCCATGGTTGAAGAAGTTTGCTGACAGTGTCAAGTGTGTGACCTCACAAAAAGCACAGAACAGAGGGCACCCGTACACACCATACAGACCAAAGAACCGCTTGAAGTGTTAATTTAAGACTACCTCCTCCTGGGACAATTCACTAGAAGTCCACAGTACTGCCTGGTTATGACTGACCACTTTTCCAAATTCGCAGTGGTCACCCCAACTTGAGATTAGACAGCTGAGTCTGCTGCGCAAGCCGTCTGTCAAGATTTCATCTGGGTCTACGGGTGTCCGAAGCGGATCCATTTAGACCAGGGAGCGTGCTTTCAGGGTAAAGAGATGGAGGAACTTTACTTATTGTACAGCATTGAAAGGTCCAAGACTACTCCGTATCATCCCCTAGGGAATGTGGCCTGTGAGCGCTTTAAATGGACTTTGCTTCAAATGTTGATAATAAAAGAGAAAAACAAGAAAGCACATTGGCCTGACTATGTGCCTATATTGGCCTGGACCTGTAACAATCAGGTCCACAAAGTTATGCCCCGTACATGCTAGTATTTGGTAGAGCTGAGTTAGAAATCATCAAACTAAACCTGGAACAGCCAGAGGATCTATTCGAAAGACCTACCACCTCATGGTAAAAGAACATCGTCAATTACTTCAGACCATCAACCGGCTAGCAGGACAGCGGTTACAAGAAAAGACGCTTAACAGATGACCTCCAATTCAGGAAGTTCTGCTCCAGTCTGGAGACTGGTGTGGTAAAAACGTTTGAAGACAAGCTAAATGAACGTTGGGAGGTGCAACCATACAAAGTGATCAAGAGAAATTCCCACACCTGTCCTGAAAGCTACTTCTCCTGTTCCTTCATCAAGGCTGGCTTTCCTGGACAGTGACTCTAGTGAAGACTGATTGACCATTCCCGAGGCTGCGGAAGGTCCACAGCCCATGGATGCTGACATTCCCGACACAGAACTATTGCCAGCTCGCAAAGGACAGTCCTACTGTTACTGTTGCCACTGAAGATAGTCAAGACCTCCAGACATCCAGCAGTCCTAATGCAGGGGTTCCACCAAATATGTACAATGCTGATCAGTTTTACTTGGCCCACTTGTATGTATAGTGAGCAATGTGGCACTGCTGTGTAAACAGTTGCATAAAGTCTTTTATTCTTCTCTTTGGACTATACATCAAGGCCGAGGACAGCCACCTTTAATCGGGGAGGCATGTATGGGGATTGGCCCTTGCTAAGTACTGAATGACACTATGACTTTAAGAGACCATGCACCCCTCTGATTTTTATGCAATTGGACTAGTCATTTCTCCCCTGCAGTTTGCTCTGTGTGGGTTTGTGTTTTTTGGACAAGAAGCAGGAAGTGAGAGAAGCCTGGTTTCTGAGGGACACTGTGTTCTGTGTCCTTGCAATTTGAGACTGACAAATGAATTAACGGCTTCAAGGGAGAAGACAGCGCATTGCATAGACAGGGTAGTTCTCCCAGAACACCTGTACCCTGAGAGAGAAAATAACACTTTCCTACTAGTCATCTCTCAACATTGAAAGTGGTAACGAGACCTGCCCGGATCTGGAAGACGAGAGATCAGTTAACCTGCAAGAAGAGTTCATCACAAATTCTGCTGCTGGTCAAAAGCCACTACGTGGCTAAACCAACGTTTCCCTTATACACGTGCAAACCAAGATGGGGATGTTATCCTGCCGATCGTGATTGGCCTGCTATAATATAGTACGAGCCACAATGTTTCTCTCAGCTGATGGTAAACAAGAATTTCAAATCATGGACTACATCTCATGTAGTACCATCCATGTTGTGTCTCATGCCACATGTCCTTGTGGCCTGATATACGTGGGCCTTTCGACCCTTGAACTACACACACGAGAGAGCACTTTAGGGACATCAGGGCTGCATTAAACGTAGACAACATCGCGTCACTCAAAACTATCCCTCGGCATTTCAGGCTACGCCATAATTGCGACTCGGACGGATTGAAGATCAACGGCATTGACCGTATCCATGAGGGTATTCGAGGGGGTGATCTAAAACGCAAGTTGGCGCAGCTTGAATGCCGATGGATTGTGGATTTGGGTACTATGAGCCCTTTTGGACTCAATGAAAAATTACATTTCTCGCCATTTTTGTAGGGCCCTCTTTACTTATCCTTTCCCCCTGTTTTTGAGTTATTATTTTAAAAAATCCCACCCCCCTCTTCCCTTTCTTGGATAGCGCCCTTATTCTCTATGTATGTCTGGATTTTTTATGTTTAACAGTATGTGTTTTCAATTATGTACGTTTTACTATTTTCTTTTCTAGCAGTTTATCTATTTAATTAACTGGGATCACATCATCGCTCTGCTGGTCTTCAAGTCATCTACCTGTGGATGTGCGTTCTTCCTGACATGCACCCAACTGTGATATCACATTATGACGTGTTTTTGCACTCATTTTTGATGTGAAATGTTTACATTTTATGGTGCATCCCCAAACACAGGTAGATCTTGTTCCCCTTTCCCAATCTAGGCCAATTTGGAATACACAGGCTATATAGAAAGGCATGCTGTATTGTTTCCTATTTTAGTACAAAGAATGTGGGGCAAAAACCCCTGCCAGCTCACCAAACCAGCCACCGGAGCTCGGATTCCAGACCAAGACGTGCAGCACAAGAAGAAACGAAGAAGATTCCAGCTTCCATAAAAAAGTATATCTTTATTGAATCCAAGAATAAATTATTCTTTGACAAAGACCTTTGCTTTGACAAAGACCTTCTTAGGTCGAAACGCGTCGCTGTTTGGCTGTTGTGCATACCTTCCGCTGATGCGTTATGTAGGACACCGTTTTTTGAATAATTTATTCTTGGATTCAATAAAGATATACTTTTTTATGGAAGCTGGAATCTTCTTCGTTTCTTCTATTGTTTCCTATTCAATTATTCCTCTGCTCTCGGCATACACCGAGCTCTGGATTGCCATCTCTGTGTTCTGCCCCTTATCCCTTTGATTACTCGGCATTGATACTCCTCTTTACCTACCCTTCTGGGAACCTCTTCCTACACATACCTCCACTTATTTGCACAGGAGCGTCACTGGGCGCGCCGCCGAAGGCATCTTAATGAAGCAGTGCGAGTCATTGACATCACCGGAAGTTCTCTTCCTGACACGCAACGCTTCCATGATTAGCCATAAGTGACGGAGTTGGCTTCGGGAATCCCGCCCACCGGAAGTGGCGCTCATACGTTACAGCTGGGATGTATGCGATCCCTCAACACACCTTTCGGTATATACATTCCAAGGTACATTGAAAACACACAGTCTCTCCCCGAAGATTTAGACGCAAAATGCTCGTTGGGGCTCATCAAGGTGCACACAGGCGCTGACATACTTTTTGGGTGAGTTACTTTTGTTGCTCTATATAGCCATCTCCACTTTACAGGCTGGGTGCTGTTAACTGCCTACAGGCATCCCTCACTGATTACATGTGAACCCTCTATACCCTACCTTGGACTTAACATCACTCACATTGGCTTTATATCTGAGGCTCACACATTGGCTGGTCCAACCCTTCCTCGACACTTTACAACCTATGTTATTTTCCAGCAATTTGTATGTAATTTGTGTGGCTATATATGCACCTCTATATTTCTATGAAGTATTGACTACCTGTGTGTTATGATTCGGTAACCGAGGAGGATAATAGAAAAATAGCCTAGGCAACCAAACACCCAGAGAGGTTGGTAACTTAGCGGATTGCAGACCCCCAAACTGACAACACAACTAGAATTAGCCGTGGGACGTACCTACGATGCCCTTGACGCCTCGACACAGCCAAAGCGATAACTAAGCCTAAAGAGAGAAAGGGGAAAGCTAAACTGCCCCGGAGTAGAGCCCCAAAGGAATAGATAGCCCCCAAACATATATTGCTGGTGAGACAGATGAAGTACAAAACACAGGCAGAAAATAGAATAAGCAAATGCTGGGGCCCAAACTGTCTGGATAGAACAGGACAGGAAAGGATACTGTCTGCAAACCTGCAAAAACCCTAAGAAAAATTTCAACACGTCCGATATGCAAAAATACTGAGGCCACACGACCTCTCCCCCAATAAATCAGAACTCTGGTGTGAAATGGACGCAAAACAACAGATACTGAAATACCAGGAGACTAGAAATACAGAAAAGACTGACATAAGCTGTGGCAAAGGAAAACAGAGTCCAGCACAGGTCCCAACAGGGAACTCGGCTGAACTCACACCAGCAAGGCAGGGAAAAAATGCCGCAGATTAAAACAGACAAATAACTTATCTGAAAGATGCAGGACAAAGCAGGGAGCAAGCAGACTTCCAAAAGGCTCAGGAAGAAGACCAAATCACCGCTAACAACTAAGGGAAGGCTGCTCACTTAAATCTCCCCAGTCTGTAACACCTGATCTCCAATCATCCTCTTCAGGTGATTGACTTCTGTCAGCCAGACCAGCTGCATTACCAGCAGCAACCACCAGAGGGAGTCCAAACTCAGAAGCCAGATCAAAAGTGTTCACAACACCCGTGTCTACTTTAATATTTTGTGTTTTCACCATTTTTCTGATACTAGTCTTACCTTATATATGTATACATATATTTATTTTCTAGATTTTTTGTAATAATTTTCTGGTTAATTATTTTAACATGTTCAATAAAATTTATATTTTTTACATGCAATTTACACCTTGTTGGGGTTTATGGGCTCCATTTTTTGGTCTTTTGACAATTTTTCCTCAGCTACTTTTGAGTCTGCCTCTGTTGTGAATGTGTTAGAAATGAGTTCTGAGCAGAAGCTCCCTCTGGTGGTTGCAGACAGTGCTGAACCATTTAGTGAAGATTGGCAATCAGGAGTTACAGACTGGTCCTATATAAGGGAGGTTCCCTCCCATCAGGGTTGCCGGTGATCAATTGTTCTTGTCTCAACTGTGGTTCCTGGTTCACTTGGAAGCTTGCTGAATCTTGCCTCTTCTCCTGCTCTCAGATAAGACATTTTCTGTTTTTATTTTTGTGCTTGCTTTTTGCATTGTTTCCTGCACTTTTGTGGAGGTCAGCCAGGTCCCCTCCGGGGGCTTGTGCTCCTCTCAGTTTGTCTGAGCCACTGTTGTTTGTTCATTTGCCTTTTCCAGTTTTTCTTCAGTGGCTGCGGCTTAGTTTTGTTACACCAGAGAACTAATTTAGGTGGTAGAGGTCGTGTGATCTCAGGTGATTTTGAAATTAGTAGAGTTGGTGCTTTTCAGGGTTTTCTGGGATTGCAGTAAGTACCCTTCCTATCCTTTTCTATTTAGTTAGTTTGGGCCCCAGCGTTTGCTCATACTATTTTCTTTCTGTGTCAGTATTTCTTCTTGTCTAACCACCATTACTTGTTTGGGGGCTTTCTATTATCTTTGGGGTTCTGCTCCGGGGCAGATAGCTTTCCTATTTCTATCTTTAGGTGTAGTTAGTTTCTCAGGCTGTGACGAGGCGTCTAGGACCAACGTAGGAACGCTCCACGGCTGCCTCTAGTTGTGGTGGTTAGTCAGGGTACTGCAATCTCATAGATTCCAACTGCTCTGGTGTATTGCCTTTTTTACCTGCACTCCTCAGCTACCGAAACATAACAGGGAAATGCAACAAACAGAGAAAAAAAATAAATTTTTTGACAACTTCCTTTTTTCTTTTTCCTTTTACTATTTTTCCCTTCTGTTGAGTACCATATAATTTTCAGTTTGGCCGGTGATACTGTTATGATTTGGTAGCTGAGGAGAGCAAGCAAAAACGGCAATACACCAGAGAGGTTGGAATCTACTGGATTGCAGTACCCTGACTTACCACCACAACTAAAGGCATCCGTGGAGCGTTCCTACGTTGGTCCTAGACGCCTCGTCACAGCCTGAGAGGTTAACTACACCTAAAAATAGAAAGAGGAAAAGCTATCTGCCCCGGAGCAGATCCCCAAAGAACATAGGAAGCCCCAAACATGTAATGGCAGTTAGACAAGAGGAATTACAGACACAGACAGAAAATAGTATGAGCAAACGTTGGGGCCCAATCTTCCTAGACAGAAAAGGATTGGAAGGACACTTACTGCAATTCCAAAAAACCCTAAAAAGTACCAACCCTACTAATTGCAAAAACACCTGAGATCACACGACCTCTACCACCTAAATTAGTTCTCTGGTGTAACAAAACTAAGCCGCAGCCACTGAAGAAAAACTGGAAAAGGCAAATGAACAAACAACAGTGGCTCAGACAAACTGAGAGGAGCACAAGCCCCCGGAGGGGACCTGGCTGACCTCCACAAAAGTGCAGGAAACAATGCAAAAAGCAAGCACAAAAATAAAAACAGAAAATGTCTTATCTGAGAGCAGGAGAAGAGGCAAGATTCAGTAAGCTTCCAAGTGAACCAGGAACCACAGTTGAGACAAGAACAATTGATCACCGGCAACCCTGATGGGAGGGAACCTCCCTTATATAGGACCAGTCTGTAACTCCTGATTGCCAATCTTCACTAAATCTTCACTAAATGGTTCAGCACTGTCTGCAACCACCAGAGGGAGCTTCTGCTCAGAACTCATTTCTAACACATTCACAACAGAGGCAGACTCAAAAGTAGCTGAGGAAATATTGTCAAAAGACCAAAAAATGGAGCCCATAAACCCCAACAAGGTGTAAATTGCATGTAAAAAATATAAATTTTATTGAACATGTTAAAATAATTAACCAGAAAATTATTACAAAAAATCTAGAAAATAAATATATGTATACATATATAAGGTAAGACTAGTATCAGAAAAATGGTGAAAACACAAAATATTAAAGTAGACACGGGTGTTGTGAACACTTTTGATCTGGCTTCTGAGTTTGGGCTCCCTCTGGTGGTTGCTGCTGGTAATGCAGCTGGTCTGGCTGACAGAAGTCAATCACCTGAAGAGGATGATTGGAGATCAGGTGTTACAGACTAGGGGGATTTAAGTGAGCAGCCTTCCCTTAGTTGTTAGCGGTGATTTGGTCTTCTTCCTGAGCCTTTTGGAAGTCTGCTTGCTCCCTGCTTTGTCCTGCATCTTTCAGATAAGTTATTTGTCTGTTTTAATCTGCGGCATTTTTTCCCTGCCTTGCTGGTGTGAGTTCAGCCGAGTTCCCTGTTGGGACCTGTGCTGGACTCTGTTTTCCTTTGCCACAGCTTATGTCAGTCTTTTCTGTATTTCTAGTCTCCTGGTATTTCAGTATCTGTTGTTTTGCGTCCATTTCACACCAGAGTTCTGATTTATTGGGGGAGAGGTCGTGTGGCCTCAGTATTTTTGCATATCGGACGTGTTGAAATTTTTCTTAGGGTTTTTGCAGGTTTGCAGACAGTATCCTTTTTAGGGTTTTTTGGAATTGCAGTAAGTGTCCTTCCAATCCTTTTCTGTCTAGGAAGATTGGGCCCCAACGTTTGCTCATACTATTTTCTGTCTGTGTCTGTAATTCCTCTTGTCTAACTGCCATTACATGTTTGGGGGCTTCCTATGTTCTTTGGGGATCTGCTCCGGGGCAGATAGCTTTTCCTCTTTCTATTTTTAGGTGTAGTTAACCTCTCAGGCTGTGACGAGGCGTCTAGGACCAACGTAGGAACGCTCCACGGATGCCTTTAGTTGTGGTGGTTAGTCAGGGTACTGCAATCCAGTAGATTCCAACCTCTCTGGTGTATTGCCGTTTTTGCTTGCTCTCCTCAGCTACCAAATCATAACAGTATCACCGGCCAAACTGAAAATTATATGGTACTCAACAGAAGGGAAAAATAGTAAAAGGAAAAAGAAAAAAGGAAGTTGTCAAAAAATTTTTTTTTTTTCTCTGTTTGTTGCATTTCCCTGTTATGTTTCGGTAGCTGAGGAGTGCAGGTAAAAAAGGCAATACACCAGAGCAGTTGGAATCTATGAGATTGCAGTACCCTGACTAACCACCACAACTAGAGGCAGCCGTGAAGGTTCCTACGTTGGTCCTAGACGCCTCGTCACAGCCTGAGAAACTAACTACACCTAAAGATAGAAATAGGAAAGCTATCTGCCCCGGAGCAGAACCCCAAAGATAATAGAAAGCCCCCAAACAAGTAATGGCGGTTAGACAAGAAGAAATACTGACACAGAAAGAAAATAGTATGAGCAAACGCTGGGGCCCAAACTAACTAAATAGAAAAGGATAGGAAGGGTACTTACTGCAATCCCAGAAAACCCTGAAAAGCACCAACTCTACTAATTTCAAAATCACCTGAGATCACACGACCTCTACCACCTAAATTAGTTCTCTGGTGTAACAAAATCAAAACAGCAGCCACTGAAAAAACTGGAAAAAGCAAAAGTACAAACATCAGTGGCTGAACTAAACTGAGAGGGCAAAAGCCCCCGGAGGGGACCCAGAAGGCCCCCACAGAAGTGCAGGACAAAATGCAAAAATATAGTACAAAAACAAAAAGAAGAAAATGTCTTATCTGTTAGCAGGAGATGCAGACACGACACAGCAGGCTACAAGGGAAACAGGAATGAAGGATTCAGACCAGAACAATTGATCACCGGCAACCCTGATGGGAAGGTGACTCCCTTATATAAGACCAGTCAGTAACACCTGATTCCCAGTCCTCACAATCTTCACTGAACAGACCAGTACCGCTTGTAACCACCAGAGGGAGTCTCTGCTCAGAACTCATCTCAAACCCATTCACAACAGTACCCCCCTTGAGGAGGGGTCACCGAACCCTCATTTGAGCAACCAGGTCGGTCAGGATGAGTTCTATGATACGCACGGATGAGTCTCCTAGCATGGATGTCCGAAGCAAACACCCAAGAATTGTTTTCCTGACCATAACCTCTCCACTTAACCAAATACTGGAGTTTCCGTCTAGAAAAACGAGAATCTAATATTTTCTCAACCACATACTCCAGATTGCCCTCAACCAAAACAGGGTCAGGAGGCACAGCAGCAGGAACCACTGGCTCAACAAACCTCTTCAACAAGGACTTGTGGAACACGTTATGGATCTTAAATGTCCCTGGAAGAAGCAAACGAAAAGAAACAGGATTAAGAATCTCAATGATCTTGTAAGGTCCAATGAACCTAGGCTTAAATTCAGGAGATGCTACTCTCATAGGAATATTCTTTGAGGACAACCAGACCAAGTCCCCCACTTTAAACCGAGGACCATCAGTCCTATGCCGGTTAGCAAACCGCTGGGCCTTCTCCTGAGAGAGGGACAACCTCTCCACTACCTGGTCCCAAATCTGTTGCATACGCTCCACAACAGAGTCAACACCTGGACAGACAGAAGCCTCCGTCTGTCCTGAAGAAAATCGAGGGTGAAACCCAGAATTACAGAAAAACGGAGACATCAAAGTGGCACAGCTAGCCCTATTATTAAGAGCAAACTCAGCCAAAGGTAAAAAAGAGACCCAGTCATCCTGATCAGCAGACACAAAGCATCTAAGATAAGTCTCCAATGTCTGGTTTGTTCTCTCAGTTTGACCATTGGTCTGAGGATGAAATGCCGAGGAGAAAGACAATTGAACACCCAGTTTACAACAAAAAGTCCTCCAAAATCTGGAAACAAACTGGACTCCTCTGTCAGACACAATGTTCTCAGGAATGCCGTGTAAACGAACCACGTGCTGAAGGAACAACGGCACCAATTCAGAGGAGGAAGGCAACTTAGGTAATGGCACAAGATGTATCATTTTGGAAAACCTATCACAAATTACCCAGATGGTGGTCATTCTCTGAGAAACAGGAAGGTCGGAAATGAAATCCATAGAGATATGGGTCCATGGTCTCTTGGGCACAGGCAATGGCATCAACAAACCACTAGAGCGAGAGCAAGGCTTGGAGCGAGAGCAAGTCCCGCAGGACTGCACAAATTCCCTGACATCACGAGACAAGGTAGGCCACCAAAAGGACCGACTAACTAAGTCTCTGGTACCAAAAATTCCGGGATGCCCAGCCAATGCGGAACAATGAATCTCAGACATCACACTCTTTTTCCACTGGTCCGGGACAAACAATTTTCCAACAGGGCAGCACTCGGGCCTATCCTCCTGACACCCCTCCAGAGCAAGTCTCAAATTGGGCGAGATGGCGGAAAGAACTACACCCTCTTTCAAAATAACAGAAGGATCAGATAACTCAGGAGAGTCCGCAAGGAAACTCCTCGAGAGGGCATCCGCCTTAACATTCTTAGTGCCAGGAAGAAAGGAAACCACAAAATTAAAACGTGTGAAAAACAAGGCCCACCTGGCCTGTCTAGGATTGAGTCGCTTGGCAGATTCCAGATAGACCAGATTCTTATGGTCCGTAAGGACCACCACCTGATGTTTGGCTCCCTCCAGCCAATGTCTCCACTCTTCAAAAGCCCACTTCATGGCCAATAACTCCCGATTACCCACATCATAATTACGTTCAGTAGGAGAAAATTTTCGAGAGAAAAAGGCACAAGGGTTACTTTTAGAGGTCTCTGGATCTTTTTGGGACAAAACGGCACCTGCCCCAATTTCAGAGGCATCAACCTCCACCTGAAATGGCAGAGAAACATCAGGCTGCCGTAGAACAGGAGCAGAAGTGAATCTCTGCTTAAGTTCCTGAAACGCAGAGACTGCCTCAGGAGGCCAATTCACCACATCAGAACCCTTTCTGGTCAAATCAGTTAATGGTTTAACAATAACCGAGAAATTACCAATACATTTACGATAAAAATTGGCAAAACCCAAAAATCTCTGAAGAGCCTTTAATGAAGTAGGTTGGACCCAATCACAGATGGCCTGAACCTTGACCGGGTCCATTTCAATAACAGATGGGGACAAAATGAATCCCAGAAATGAGATCCTCTGTACGCCAAAAAGACACTTTGATCCCTTCACATACAGAGCATTCTCTCTCAAAATCTGGAATACAGTTCGAACATGTTTCACTTGAGAGTCCCAGTCATTAGAAAAAATCAAGATATCATCCAAATAAACAATCAGAAATTTGTCCACAAAATCCCTGAAAATGTCATTCATGAAGGACTGGAAGACGGAAGGAGCATTAGTGAGCCCAAAGGGCATCACAAGGTACTCAAAATGCCCTTCAGGGGTATTGAATGCCGTCTTCCATTCATCCCCGTGCTTAATGCGAATAAGGTTATACGCCCCCCTGAGGTCAAGCTTGGTAAACCAAGTAGCGTTTTTCACCCTGGAAAACAGATCAGAAATCAAGGGTAACGGGTATTGATATTTCACAGTAATATTGTTCAAGAGACGATAATCAATACACGGCCTTAATGAACCATCTTTTTTGGCCACAAAGAAAAAACCGGCACCTAAGGGTGAAGAGGATGGTCTGATATGACCCTTCTCCAATGATTCCTTGATATAAGACCGCATAGCGTCATGTTCAGGTACAGACAAGTTAAAAAGGCGACCTTTAGGGAATTTACTACCCGGCACTAATTCAATAGCGCAGTCATAGCTCCTATGGGGAGGCAAGGATGCAGATTTACTTTCGCTAAACACATCAGAAAAATCAATCAAAAAGTCAGGAACATCCAGCCTGGGGGGAGGCAGAAAAAACAGGAGTGTTGGTATTAACACATTGGCAGCCCCAACTGGTTACAGACACAGATTTCCAATCCAAAACAGGATTATGAGACTGTAACCAAGGGAAACCCAGCACGATAATGTCATGCAGATTATACAGAACCAAAAATTTGCAGCACTCCTGGTGATCAGGTTCAACCCTCATTATCACCTGAGTAGAAAACTGGGGTTTATTCTCAGCCAAAGGGGTAGAATCGATCCTCAGTAGGGGAATAGACTTCTGTAGGGGTATCAAGGGAAACCCACAACGTTTAGCAAAATCATAATCCATCAGGTTAATAGCTGCTCCAGAATCAACGAAAGCCTGAGCAGAAAATGAGGACAGAGAGCATATCAGAGTGACAGTTAATAAAAACTTAGTCTGAACACTACCCAAGACAACTGAGCGTGCAAAACGTCTTCCCCACTTAGGGCAGACTGAAATAGCATGAGAGGCATCACTACAGTAGAAACATAACCCATTGCGCTTTCGAAACTCATGACGCTGTGCCCCAGACACCACTCTATCACACTGCATGGGTTCAGAAGCTGGTTCACAAGGCAACACTATTCCACGCATACTTCTCCGCTCACGCAAACGTCTGTCAATTTGAATCGCTAATGACATAGAATCATTGAGACCAGAGGGGACAGGGAATCCCACCATAACATCCTTTACATTATCTGACAGACCCTTCCGGAAAAGGGCTGCCAAAGCGTCGTCATTCCATTTGGTCAGGACTGCCCACCTACGGAATCTCTGACAGTATAACTCAGCATCATAAGGCCCCTGATTTAATGCCAACAAGGCTTTTTCAGCTTGATCAGTGACATTAGGCTCATCGTACAATAACCCCAAAGCCTGAAAAAATGCATCAACATCACTCAAAACAGGATCCCCAGGTGACAGGGAAAAAGCTCAATCCTGAGGATCGCCGCGCAGGAGAGAGATGACAATTTGAACCTGCTGCGCTGCGTTCCCTGAGGACTTAGATTTTAAGGCAAAAAACAATTTACAATTATTTTTGAAATTCTGAAACTTAGCTTGATCCCCCAAAAACAAATCTGGCATGGGGATCCTAGGTTCCACAACAGGCAACCTAGCAAGATATGCAGCAATACTCTGAACCTCAGTGGCAAGCTGATCCACACGGCCAGACAACCGTGCAAACTCCATTGAGAGAAAAGATCCTCCCCAGCACCCAGAGATACAGAGGGAAAAAAAATGCAACAAACAGAAAAATATCTCTGACAACTCTGACAACCTTTTTTCTTTCACAATATTTTTTCCCTTCTGTGAGTACCATACAATTTTCAATTTTTAGGCCGGTGATACTGTTATGTTTCGGTAGCTGAGGAGTGCAGGTAAAAAGGCAATACACCAGAGCAGTTGGAATCTATGAGATTGCAGTACCCTGACTAACCACCACAACTAGAGGCAGCCGTGGAGCGTTCCTACGTTGGTCCTAGACGCCTCGTCACAGCCTGAGAAACTAACTACACCTAAAGATAGAAATAGGAAAGCTATCTGCCCCGGAGCAGAACCCCAAAGATAATAGAAAGCCCCCAAACAAGTAATGGCGGTTAGACAAGAAGAAATACTGACACAGAAAGAAAATAGTATGAGCAAACGCTGGGGCCCAAACTAACTAAATAGAAAAGGATAGGAAGGGTACTTACTGCAATCCCAGAAAACCCTGAAAAGCACCAACTCTACTAATTTCAAAATCACCTGAGATCACACGACCTCTACCACCTAAATTAGTTCTCTGGTGTAACAAAATCAAAACAGCAGCCACTGAAAAAACTGGAAAAAGCAAATGTACAAACATCAGTGGCTGAACAAAACTGAGAGGGCAAAAGCCCCCGGAGGGGACCCTGAAGGCCCCCACAGAAGTGCAGGACAAAATGCAAAAATCAAGCACAAAAGCAAAAAGAAGAAAATGTCTTATCTGTTAGCAGGAGATGCAGACACGACACAGCAGGCTACAAAGGAAACAGGAATCAAGGATTGAGACCAGAACAATTGATCACCGGCCACCCTGATGGGAAGGTGACTCCCTTATATAAGACCAGTCAGTAACACCTGATTCCCAATCCTCACAATCTTCACTGGACAGTCCAGTACCGCTTGTAACCACCAGAGGGAGCCTCTGCTCAGAACTCATCTCAAGTCCATTCACAACAGGTGATTTAACAGATGATGAATGGGAAGATGCATTGCAAGAAGTCACAAAAATCTCGGTTAGCGAGGCGCAGAGTGTCACATCTTTTTTTTGCTTCATCGAGTTTATTGAACTCCTGTACGGCTGTTGAAAATGGGACATGCTAGAGAGGCTGACTATAAATGACCTGGAACTGTCCCCAAATACGTAGGTTTTGGGGAGATGTGACTGATTTACTTCATACTGTCTATCAATGTCAAATGGTACTAGACCCCAAAATGGCTCTCCTGGGTCGAGTGGAGAATTTGCCGCTCTCGGAGGGACATCAGCTGGCAGTCTCACGAATATTATATCAAGCTCGTAAGAGAGTGGCGGCTCACTGGAAGGGATCTTCTGTACCTACAATCACGGAAGTTACTGATGCAGTTAATAATAACATAGATATGGAGAAATATGTATACCAAAAGAGAAGAACAATTAAGAAATGGAAGGATATATGGGCGCCTTGGTTGGACACACCCGGGTTGGCTCCTTCTAGATTAACATGGATGAGAGCATTGGGGAGGATATAACTTGGGAACTCTGGCTCTGACCCAGAAGGCCCCCACAGAAGTGCAGGACAAAATGCAAAAATAAAGCACAGAAACAAAAAGAAGAAAATGTCTTATCTGTTAGCAGGAGATGCAGACACGACACAGCAGGCTACAAGGGAAACAGGAATGAAGGATTCAGACCAGAACAATTGATCACCGGCAACCCTGATGGGAAGGTGACTCCCTTATATAAGACCAGTCAGTAACACCTGATTCCCAGTCCTCACAATCTTCACTGAACAGACCAGTACCGCTTGTAACCACCAGAGGGAGTCTCTGCTCAGAACTCATCTCAAACCCATTCACAACATTTCCCTCTTTTTCTCTGGGTGCTGAGGAGGATTTTTTTTTTTTTTCTCTCAATGGAGTTTGCACAGTTGTCTGGCCGTGTGGATCAGCTTGCCACTGAAGTTCGGAATATTGCTACCTATCTTGCTAGGTTGCCGGTTGTGGAACCTAGGATCCCCATGCCAGATTTATTTTTCAGGGAACGCAGCACAGCAGGTTCAAATTGTCATCTCTCTCCTGCGTGGCGATCCTCAGGATTGGGCTTTTTCCCTGACACCAGGGGACCCTGTTTTGAGTAATGTTGATGCATTTTTTCTGGCTCTGGGGTTATTGTACAATGAACCTAATGTCACTGATCAAGCTGAAAAAAACTTGTTGGCATTAAATCAGGGGCTTGAGGACGCTGAGTTGTACTGTCAGAAATTCCGAAAGTGGGCAGTCCTGACCAAATGGAATGATGATGCTTTGGCAGCCCTTTATCGGAAGGGTCTGTCAGAGAATGTAAAAGATGTTATGGTGGGTTTCCCTGCTCCATCTGGTCTCAATGATTCTATGTCATTAGCGATTCAAATTGACAGACGTTTGCGTGAGCGTAGAGGTATGCGTGGAATAGTGTTGCCTTGTGAACCAGCTTCTGATTCCATGCAGTGTGATAGAGTGGCTTCTGGGGCACAGCGTCATGAGTTTCGAAAACGCAATGGGTTATGTTTCTACTGTGGTGACGCCTCTCATGCTATTTCAGTCTGCCCTAAGCGGGGAAGACGTTTTGCACGCTCAGTTGTCTTGGGTAGTGTTCAGACTAAATTTCTGTTGACTGTTACCCTGATTTGCTCCCTGTCCACATTTTCTGCTCAGGCTTTTGTTGATTCGGGAGCAGCTATTAACCTGATGGATTTTGATTTTGCTAAACGTTGTGAGTTTCCCTTGATACCCCTACGGAAGTCTATTCCCCTACTGGGGATTGATTCTACCCTTTGGCTGAGAATAAACCCCAGTTCTCTACTCAGGTGATAATGAGGGTTGAACCTGATCATCAGGAGAGTTGCAAATTTTTGGTGCTGTATAATCTGCATGACATTATTGTACTGGGTTTCCCTTGGTTACAGTCTCATAATCCTGTTTTGGATTGGAAATCTGTGTCTGTGACCAGTTGGGGCTGCCAGTGTGTTAATGCCAACACTCCTGTTTTTTCTGCCTCTCCCCAGGCTCAGGATGTTCCTGACTTTTTGACTGATTTTTCTGATGTGTTTAGCGAAAGTAAATCTGCATCCTTGCCTCCCCATAGGAGCTATGACTGCGCTATTGAATTAGTGCCTGGTAGTAAATTCCCTAAAGGTCGCCTTTTTAACTTGTCTGTACCTGAACATAACGCTATGCGGTCTTATATCAAGGAGTCATTGGAGAAGGGTCATATCAGACCATCCTCTTCACCCTTAGGTGCCGGTTTTTTTTTGTGGCCAAAAAGATGGTTCATTAAGGCCGTGTATTGATTATCGTCTCTTGAACAATATTACTGTGAAATATCAATACCCGTTACCCTTGATTTCTGACCTGTTTTCCAGGGTGAAAAACGCTACTTGGTTTACTAAGCTTGACCTCAGGGGGGCGTATAACCTTATTCGCATTAAGCACGGGGATGAATGGAAGACGGCATTTAACACACCCTGAAGGGCATTTTGAGTACCTTGTGATGCCCTTTGGGCTCACTAATGCTCCTTCCGTCTTCCAGTCCTTCATGAATGACATTTTCAGGGATTTTGTGGACAAGTTTCTGATTGTTTATTTGGATGATATCTTGATTTTTTCCAATGACTGGGACTCTCATGTGAAACATGTTCGGACTGTGTTCCATATTTTGAGAGAGAATGCTCTGTATGTGAAGGGATCAAAGTGTCTTTTTGGCGTACAGAAGATCTCATTTCTGGGATTCATTTTGTCCCTATCTGTTATTGAAATGGACCCGGTCAAGGTTCAGGCCATCTGTGATTGGGTCCAACCTACTTCATTAAAGGCTCTTCAGAGATTCTTGGGTTTTGCCAATTTTTATCGTAAATTTATTGGTAATTTCTCTGTTATTGTTAAACCATTGACTGATTTGACAAAAAAGGGTTCTGATGTGGTGAATTGGCCTCCTGAGGCAGTCTCTGCGTTTCAGGAACTTAAGCAGAGATTCACTTCTGCTCTTGTTCTGCGGCAGCCTGATGTTTCTCTGCCATTTCAGGTGGAGGTTGATGCCTCTGAAATTGGGGCAGGTGCCGTTTTGTCCCAAAGAGATCCGGAGACCTCTAAAAGTAACCCTTGTGCCTTTTTCTCTCGAAAATTTTCTCCAACTGAACGTAATTATGACGTGGGTAATCGGGAGTTATTGGCCATGAAGTGGGCTTTTGAAGAATGGAGACATTGGCTGGAGGGAGCCAAACATCGGGTGGTGGTCCTCACGGACCATAAGAATCTGGTTTATCTGGAGTCAGCCAAGCGACTTAATCCTAGACAGGTCAGGTGGGCCTTGTTTTTCACACGTTTTAATTTTGTGGTTTCCTTTCTTCCTGGCACTAAGAATGTTAAGGCGGATGCCCTCTCGAGGAGTTTCCTTGCGGACTCTCCTGAGTTATCTGATCCTGCTGTTATTTTGAAAGAGGGTGTAGTTCTTTCCGCCATCTCGCCCAATTTGAGACTGGCTCTGGAAGGGTGTCAGGAGGATAAACCCGAGCGCTGCCCTATTGGGAAATTGTTTGTCCCAGACCGGTGGAAAAAGAGTGTGATGTCTGAGATTCATTGCTCCGCGTTGGCCGGTCATCCCGGAATTTTTGGTACCAGAGACTTGGTTAGTCGGTCCTTTTGGTGGCCTACCTTGTCTCGTGACGTCAGGGAATTTGTGCAGTCCTGCGGGACTTGCTCTCGCTCCAAGCCTTGCTCTCGCTCTAGTGGTTTGTTGATGCCATTACCTGTGCCCAAGAGACCATGGACCCATATCTCTATGGATTTCATTTCCGACCTCCCTGTTTCTCAGAGAATGACCGTTATCTAGGTGATTTGTGATAGGTTTTCCAAAATGATACATCTTGTGCCATTACCTAAGTTGCCTTCCTCCTCCGAATTGGTGCCTTTGTTCCTTCAGCACGTGGTTCGGTTACACGGCATTCCTGAGAACATTGTGTCTGACAGAGGAGTCCAGTTTGTGTCCAGATTTTGGAGGACTTTTTGTTCTAAACTTGGTGTTCAATTGTCTTTCTCCTCGGCTTTTCATCCTCAGACCAATGGACAAACTGAGAGAACAAACCAGACATTGGAGACTTATCTGAGATGCTTTGTGTCTGCTGATCAAGATGACTGGGTCTCTATTTTTGCCTTTGGCTGAGTTTGCTCTTAATAATAGGGCTAGCTCTGCCACTTTGATGTCTCCATTTTTCTGCAATTTTGGGTTTCACCCTCGATTTCTTCGGGACAGACGGAGGCTTCTGTCTATCCAGGTGTTGACTCTATTGTGGAGCGTATGCAGCAGATTTGGGACCAGGTAGTGGAGAGGTTGTCCCTCTCTCAGGAGAGGGCCCAGCGGTTTGCCAACCGGCATAGGACTGATGGTCCTCGGTTTGAAGTGGGGGACTTGGTCTGGTTGTCCTCAAGAAATATCCCTATGAGAGTTGCATCTCCTAAGTTTAAGCCTAGATTCATTGGACCTTATAAGATCATGGAGATTCTTAATCCTGTTTCCTTTTGTTTACTTCTTCCAGGGACATTTAAGATCCATAACGTGTTCCACAAGTCCTTATTGAAGAGGTTTGTCGAGCCAGTGGTTCCTATGGCTGAGCCTCCTGACCCTGTTTTGGTTGAGGGCAATCTGGAGTATGTGGTTGAGAAAATATTGGATTCTCGTTTTTCTAGACGGAAACTCCAGTATTTGGTTAAGTGGAGAGGTTATGGTCAGGAGGACAATTCTTGGTGTTTGCTTCGGACATCCATGATAGGAGACTGATCCGTGCGTATCACAGAGCTCATCCTGACCGACCTGGTTGCCCAAGTGAGGGTTCGGTGACCCCTCCTCAAGGGGGGGGTACTGTGGTGAATGTGTTAGAAATGAGTTCTGAGCAGAAGCTCCCTCTGGTGGTTGCAGACAGTGCTGAACCATTTAGTGAAGATTGGCAATCAGGAGTTACAGACTGGTCCTATATAAGGGAGGTTCCCTCCCATCAGGGTTGCCGGTGATCAATTGTTCTTGTCTCAACTGTGGTTCCTGGTTCACTTGGAAGCTTGCTGAATCTTGCCTCTTCTCCTGCTCTCAGATAAGACATTTTCTGTTTTTATTTTTGTGCTTGCTTTTTGCATTGTTTCCTGCACTTTTGTGGAGGTCAGCCAGGTCCCCTCCGGGGGCTTGTGCTCCTCTCAGTTTGTCTGAGCCACTGTTGTTTGTTCATTTGCCTTTTCCAGTTTTTCTTCAGTGGCTGCGGCTTAGTTTTGTTACACCAGAGAACTAATTTAGGTGGTAGAGGTCGTGTGATCTCAGGTGTTTTTGCATTTAGTAGGGTTGGTACTTTTTAAGGTTTTTTGGGAGTGCAGTAAGTGTCCTTCCTATCCTTTTCTGTCTAGGAAGATTGGGCCCCAACGTTTGCTCATACTATTTTCTGTCTGTGTCTGTATTTCCTTTTGTCTAACCGCCATTACATGTTTGGGGGCTTCCTATGTTCTTTTGGGATCTGCTCCAGGGCAGATAGCTTTTCCTCTTTCTATCTTTAGGTGTAGTTAACCTCTCAGGCTGTGACGAGGCGTCTAGGACCAACGTAGGTACGCTCCACGGCTGCCTTTAGTTGTGGTGGTTAGTCAGGGTACTGCAATCCAGTAGATTCCAACCTCTCTGGTGTATTGCCGTTTTTGCTTGCTCTCCTCAGCTACCAATCATAACATGCCTCCTTGTCTACTGTACCGTATTTGGGTCCTGCCCGGAGGTGTCGTTCAAGCACCACTACACTTACTACTCACCTGAGCAATTATCTGTGAGAATCTCCTCTTTACACCACTCATCATCCCTCACATAAGTCTCTGTAGTATTAATATGGATCAGATCTTCACTCTGAAACAAACATTGTAAAAGTCACAGACAAATGGAGAAGTCACATCTATGATCAGCTCTAATCCTGCCATCTCCCCTATTCTCATTACGCAAGTATTAAGCATGTAATAATGGTGGATAAACCAAGACTGAGCACAAGACCTTCACAGCCATCTACACATCATAGGGGAGATCTCATGACACCTTCTTTCCATCTACCTGATAATCCTGAGGAACATCTGGATTTTCTTGTTTACAGTCCTGTGGAAAAAGAGGACGGGGACATCTCTCTGGTGTTGTCCTCTTACTGGAAAGAACTGTAGGAAACACATACAGGGACCAAATTAACTCTTTACATACAGATAATTATAGGACGTGTGCATTTAATCCTGTATAATACCTGATGATGTGAGGGGCTGGGGAACCTCCATCATGACGTCCTTGTACAGATCTCTGTGTCCTTCTAAATACTCCCATTCATCCATGGAGAAATAGACAGCAACATCCTGACACCTTATAGGAACCTGACACATACAATGATACTGTCATCACCCCGATCCCTTCATTGCGTTACTGTATAATGTCCCAACATTTCCAGCATTGTCACCTCTCCAATCAGCAGCTCAATCATCTTGTAGGTGAGTTCTAGGATCTTCTGGTCATTGATGTCCTCATGTATCCGGGGGTGAGGTGGAGGCTCTGTGATTGGGCTCAGGGGTCTTCCCCATCCCTCAGACACAGGGTCCTGACAGCGCTCACTAGAGGTCTTCTTCACTACGGTGTAATCCTGGTTATGGAGAGACACATTAATAAATCTCACTACAGACATTTCCAGACTCCTCACCTCTCCAGTTCGGTCCATCTGTTATTCCTATAGATAAGAATGATGTAATGTGACGTCATCAGAATCTCTCACCTCTCCAGTTAGCCGGAAGAGGATCTCTAGGGTGAGGTGTAATATTCTCTCCGCCATTTTGTTCTTACCCATATCCATCTTTGAAGGGTAAATCAGAAAAAATCTCTAAATATAGAAGATCCGATATTGTAGGGACCTGAATGTGAAGAAGATGAGCCAATGTAACATCATAATGAATCCAGTTTGATAATTACTAGAGATAAGGAGAAACATATGAAAATATAATTTGTATATGTTTTATTCTTTTGTCTCGTACGGACTGGAACACAAATTTTATTTTCTGACCTAGTCATCTCCTTCATGCTCCCAATCACTGGCTACGATGACCATTGCTATGGCAACTAATTGGCCAAATGTGTCACAAGTTTGTTGGCACTGACCAGGAAATACAGAGACTGGTGGAGGACTCAGGCAGCGGTGGCACAGGAGTAGTGTGGAATCATTAATGTTAATATCTTTACTATTTTACTACATTGTGTTTTATTTTCCTGACATCTGCTAATAAAGCCTGTATACTTTAGACCACACATCAAACAAAAAAAGAAATGGTCATGCTACAATGCTAGAAAGCTAATGCAGAGAGAAAAAGTGTCCCCAAATGGTGTGTAGCGCATGTAGGCCGGCAGCAGGATCTTTCAGGGCGCATGCGCCGGTGTTCCAGGCACAAGAGGTCAAGATCGCTATTGGCGCATGTGTCCTGGGCCTCAGGTAATGTCAGGATGTGTAAAACAGGGCACCGTACTGGTGCATGCGCAGTACGAGTCAAGTGATGCAGAATGCACGCCTCCCCTATCACAGCAACAGTCAGTTGCCTGGAGAAGGCGCCAGCGCGGAGTAGCAAAGGATAAGATATTGCTGCAGTTTACAAATAATAATCCACAGCGGGAGTTAATAAATGTCACAGCAGGTGCGATATTAACACTGTGAGGCAGTGACCGGTGTTATATGCGAGGGTCGCTATGTGTCCCGCAGGTTGCGCAAAGAAGCATGGCACCCTCAGCGTACACAGCGGTGTAGTCGCCCACGGCAACATGTCTTGGTCACAGACTGTCTTTGTTTCCCTGCTGCGATCCGGAGGATCCTATTTACTTTCTGTTTCTGAGTACGCTGATCATTAAAAGAGACTTTGTTTTGAACTTTCCAGGATCACTCCTTGGTCTGTCACACCGCACCAACCCCGATGCACTACAACACTATAACGGAAAATATAGAATGCAAGAGATTCATATAAGTTACGGCAGATATTTAACCCCTTCCTTACCGATGACGGGATAGTACATCATCGGTAAGGATCCCATGCTTTGAGGTAGGCTCCGGCAGTGAGCCCACCTCAAAGCCGCAACATGTCAGCTGTTATAAACAGCTGACATGTGCCCGAAATAGACGTGAGCGGAATCGCGATCCGCTCGTGACTATTAACTAGTTAAAACCCGCTGTCAAAGCTGACAGCGGGCATTTAACTAGAGCTTTCGGCCGCCGGGCCAGAAGTGAGCGCATCACCAACCCCGTCACGTGATTAGGGGTCGGCGACGCGTTGCCTTGACAACCAGAGGTCTCATATAGACCTCTATGGTTGTTGCCGGCACATTGCTGTGAGCGCTGCCCGGTGGTCGGTGCTCAAAGCAATGCAGTAAATCTGCTACATATGGGCGATCTGCTCATCGCCCATATGTACCAGAAGCGATCGAGTTGTGCATGCTTCTAGCCTCCCATGGAAGCTATTGAAGCATGCCAAAAGTAAAAAAAAAATGTTTAAAAATTAAAAAAAAAATCAAAAAAAACCTAAAAGTTCAAATCACCCCCCTTTCGCCCCTATCAAAATTATACAATAAAAGAAAAATGAAATCTACACATATTAGGTATCGCCGCGTTCAGAATCGCCCGATCTATCAATAAAAAAAGATTAACCTGATTGCTACACGACGTAGCGAGAAAAAAATTAAAAACGCCAAAATTACGTTTTTTTTTGGTCGCCGCAACATTACATTAAAATGCAATAACGGGCGATCAAAAGAACATATTTGCACAAAAGTGGTATCATTAAAAACATCATCTTATTAAAAACAATAAGCCTTCACCCAACCCCAGATCACAAAAAATGGAGACGCTACGGGTCTCGGAAAATGGCGCTTTTTTTTTTTTTAGCAAACTTTGGAATTTTTTTTAACCACTTAGATAAAAGAAAACCTAGACATGTTTGGTGTCTATGAACTCGTAATGACCTGGAGAATCATAGTGGCAGGTCAGTTTTAGCATTTAGTGAACCTAGCAAAAAAGCCAAGCAAAAAACCAGTGTGGGATTGCACTTTTTTTTGCAATTTCACCGCACTTGGAATTTTTTTCCCGTTTTCGAGTACACGACATGGTAAAACCAATGGTGTCGTTCAAAAGTACAACTTGTCCCGCAAAAAACAAGCCCTCACATGGCTATATTGACGGAAAAAAAAACAAAAACTTATGGCTCTGGAAAGAAGGGGAGCGAAAAACGAAAAAAATCGAAAAAAGCTCCGGGAGTGAAGGGGTTAATATCTTATTAAGAGCTAAAATAGATATAATCAGAATCAATAAATATATAGTTACAATATCTCTGCCAAAGCCCAAATTAGGCAGATTAGTATAATGTAGTTACATATACCAGTTAGTGCAGTCAGGGGCGACCCCTGTGCAAGAAATATGTCTGGGTCCCCTCCCTGCCCGGCACGCCGCTTATGATGAGGACAGTCTTGCCATGTGACCACCGGGGCCTCGGGCTCTAAATAAAGGCCAGATTGCCCTCATTATCACTGCCCTATAAGCAGAGGCGTACAAGGAGTTCACAAGGCACCATAGCAAAAGTTCTATTTGGGCATCGCCACACCTCTAAAAATATATATATTTATATATTTTTTACTGAGATGCAGATATATATCTCCGTTAGAATTCAGTACTGCTGAGTCTAGCCATATATACTATGTATATATTATACGTCTGGTATCTGATAAAGGGTTATTCTCCAAATAAATCAAGTTATCCCCAATCCCGATGATAAGGGATTACTTACTGACTTTTGGAGGTCTGATCACTGGGACCCCCAGCAATCCTGAGAACAGGACTCTGCAGCTCAGCCATGAAAGGTTTGGAGGGTGCATGCTTGTCTTCTGCTCTATTCGTTGTCTATGGAACTGATGGAAACAGCCGAGCGCAGCGCCCAGCAGCTCTATAGATAATGGAGAGCAGAGGTCAAGTGTGCACAACTCTGCTCCATTCAGGACTAGACTGTAGACCCCTGTTCTCAGAATCTCTGGGGGGCAATGCTTGGATCCTATGGATCGGAGATAACTTGATTATTTGGTGAATAACCCTTTAAAGAGCCTGCTTGATTTTCCTATTCTTTATAATTACAGTATCATACAAGAACCAAAAACAAACATGTTCACACATACACACACAGATATATACGTACATACATGCACACACACACATATATACCACACACGCATTCATAAACACTTACAACTATACATAGACGCACACATACACACCTGCATAAACACACATATACTGTACGCACATATGCATACACACATGCACACACATGTATAAACATACACACATGCACAGACAGACACAAAGGGTCGGCTCCAGGTTTTTGTTTGCACTGGTGGAAAGAATCTCAGTGGACTCAGTGGGCCCCTTTAACACAGACCACAATTCATGTTCCACAGATACAGCAAAAAAATATAGGTATAGTACAATGCCAAAGATTTCACTTACCTCTTACATTACATGAGTGACATCTATTGTAATTTCTACAATACCAAACAGCAGAGAGGATTCAGGTGATCGAGGGTCCACAAGTTTCAAGGTTTCAGTACCTGTAGTATAAGAGGTAAACAGGATATTGATAAATGTACCCTACCAATAGAAACTGTCCGCAGCAGTGTACCATTTACAAAAGTCAATTTCCTCCTATATAGTCCTCCATACAGTATTATGGGCACCACATAATGCTCAATACAGTATAATGGGCATCACAGTGTTCCATACAGTATTTATGTGCACCATATAGTCCTCCATACAATATTATGGGTACTACATATTACTCCATACAGTATTATTTGCACTACATAGTCCTCCATACAGTATTATGGGCACCACATAGTCCTCCATACAGTATTATGGGCACCACAGTCCTCTATACAGTATTATAGGTACCACATAGTGCTCCACACATTAATACAAGCACCACATAGTCCTCCATATAGTATTATGGGTACCACATAGTCCTCCATACAGTATTATGGGCACCACAGTCCTCTGTACAGTATTATAGGTACCACATAGTGCTCCACACAGTAATACAAGCACCACATAGTCCTCCATATAGTAGTATGGGTACCACAAAGTCCTCCATACAGTATTATGGACAACACAGTCCTCTATACAGTATTATAGGTACCATATAGTGCTCCACACAGTAATATAAGCACCACATAGTCCTCCATACAGTATTATCTCAGAGGGGCTGGTACCACATTCCAACGCGTTTCCCCCCTATTGCCAATCCAAATGGGGTTCATCAGGGGAGATGGTAATGGTGAGCCACTGGAAGCATCTATATTGCTCCATTCAGTATAATGGGCCCCAAACAGTGGGGAAATAAGTATTTGATCCCTTGCTGATTTTGTAAGTTTGCCCACTGACAAAGACATGAACAGTCTATAATTTTAAGGGTAGGTTAATTTTAACATTGAGAGATAGAATATAAAAAAAAAAAAACCCAGAAAATCACATTGTATAAATTATATAAATTTATTTGAATTTTTCAGTGAGAAATAAGTATTTGATCCCTCTGGCAAACAAGTCTTAAAACTTTGTGGCAAAACCTTTGTTTTTAAGCACAGCAGTCAGACATTTTTGGTAGTTGATGATGAGGTTTGCGCACATGTCAGGAGGAATTTTGGTCCACTCCTCTTTGCAGATCATCTCTAAATCATTAAGATTTTGAGGCTGTCGCTTTGCAACTCGGAGCTTCATCTCCCTCCATAAGTTTTCTATGGGATTAAGGTCTGGAGACTGGCTAGGCCACTCCATGTCCTTAATGTGCTTCTTTTTGAGCCACTCCTTGCTGGAAGACTCAGTCACGACTCATTTTTAATGTCCTGGCGGAGAGAAGGAGATTGTCACTCAGGATTTTACGGTACATTGCTCCATCCATTCTCCCATTGATGCGGTGAAGTAGTCCAGTGCCCTTAGCAGAGTAACACCCCCCAAAACATAATGTTTCCACCTCCATGTGTAAGGTTCTATGTATATATTTCTGAAACTCAGTTTGTTCGTCAGCCATTTTACTTTCTGTCTTGCTGCAGCTATCTTGCCCTCAGTCAAAATGGAGTTTCCAGCTTGCATGTTCCCGCCCTGATTCTCTCCTTTGCTTCTTAAGCAGCCACAGCTGAGCAATCAGTGCTTCAGAATCTAGCCTGCAGTGAACCTGTGACTTGACTCCTGTAAGCCTTGGACCTTGTACTCCAGCTATTCCTACTGAGGAACTCTGAAGCACTTGTGGACTCTGAACCCTGCTCTTTGAAAGACCCACGTTTGCATGGACTTACGGTAACAGAGAAGAAGATCCTGAATCTGTATTGGAGAGTGATTGCTGAGCTTGGATTACTCTGGCCTGCTGTGTCTCCTGTTTCTGTGTCTGCAAACTGTGTGACTATTTCTGCCAACTTGTATGAAGTAATACAGGACTTTTCTATATCAAACCTGTGTCTCATGTATGTTCATCGCACCCAAGCACAAGACGCTATATGAACTGTACTACATACATTACAAGATTCTGAAGCCAAAACGTTAGTGTCTGCTGGGTCTGGAAGGCTGTGTCTGCTGTACTGTGGATATCAGACGTCCGGTTGTACTTTCTGTGATGACAGTGGTTGTGACTTCTCACAACCATTCCAGGTGAGCAATTCCCTTAAGTTTTTTCTTTTTGCAGTGTTACCACAGGTAAACACTATTGTTTTTTTTTTTTTCTCCTTTCTTTTCTCTTTTTTGTCTGCTGTAACTCTGGATATCAGATGTCTGGTTGAAACTTTCTGTGATGATAGTGGTTGTGACTTCTCACAACCATTCCAGGTGAGCAGTTCCCTTAATTTTTTTTTCTCTCTGCAGTGTTGCCACAGGTGAACACTATTGTTTTTTTTCTCTCCTCTTCTTCCAGTAATCCTGTCTTAAAAGATCTGGAAAATGGAGGCCCGCATAAAGGAACTTTGCGGAGTGACTGATAATATCCTTGCAGATTTGCAGAATATAAAGACCCGTTTTACAAATCTACAGGACCTCAATAATCACAATTTGCAAGTGGTTGGACAGACTACCCAGGATTTGCGAGCCAGGATTGAGGTTCTAGAGGGGCGAGTCCAGGCTCCTGCCGTAGCCCCGAGTGCTGGGATTCCCAAGTTGCCCCCTTTTCGTTTTGGCGGTGAACGTGAGAAATTCAGGGGATTTATTAATCAATGCAATCTTTTTTTTTTCTGCACATGCTTCACAATTTCCCACTGAACGATCTAAGGTGCTTACTATAATTATGTTGCTTACCAACAAGGCTTTAATGTGGGCAAACCCTCTGATTGAGACTGAGGATGATTGTTTGAATCACCTTGATGATTTTATTTCAGCCATGGGGCAGGTGTTTGATGACCCCAATCGAGGTGCAACAGCTGAAGCAGCCATGTTAGCTTTGCGCCAAGGTAAGCACTCGGTAGCTGAATATGCCTTGGATTTCAGGAGATGGGCCCTTGATACCACCTGGGACAGTTCCGCCAAAAAATCTATTTTTCGAAAGGGGTTATCTCCACTGATTAAGGATGAACTTGCTCGTGCCGACCCTCCCACTGCGTTAGGTGACTTTATTAACTACTGCATCCGTATTGATACTCGTCTGACTGAACGCAGGCAAGAGAGATGGTTCGAAAGCAATCGTACTAACCTTTTCCTACCTTCCTCTCCAGCTAAGGAACCTTTGAGTAGGATTACACGGGAACCTGAACCCATGCAGGTAGACTCTTTACAACGACAGGTTAGTGATGCACGCAAGGAATATCGTTTTAAGGAGAATCTATGTTTCTATTGTGGTAAGTCAGGGCACTTCATTATAAACTGTCCCAGCCGTTCTCGTAAGACTACTGCAGCACTCATTCATTGTGAGTGTTGCGAGAGGGGATCTGTCAGGTCCGAGCCTCAGGCTCCAGAGAGATCTGCAGCAACAGATCTTGATTTCTCGGACTTAAACTCCGTTACCTCTGAGGATGTTGACTGTGTAAACGCTGCCATTTTCCAAGTTTCCTCAGCGGTGTCCCAGCTGAGTTGTAAGAAAAACAATTCTCATTGCTTTCTTTCCATCAAACTCTGGGTTGACTCAGCTTGGGTGTCTAGCTCTGCTATGATCGACTCAGGGGCAAGTGGAAATTTTATGGATGTCTCCTTTGCTCTGAAACAGGGAATACGTTCAGTGAAGAAGGCTACTCCAGTACAGATGGAAACTGTGGATGGCTCCCTGCTGACCTCTGGACCAGTGGATCAGGAAACAGAGCCTTTGAGGGTTCTTATGGGTAAAGATCATCAAGAGAAACTGTCCTTTATGCTTATCTCTTCTCCCCACTTTCCCATTATTCTAGGGCTACCATGGCTGCAGGCTCAGAATCCTACCATTAACTGGGAGACCAAGGAATTACACTTTCCAGAGAAACAGATGAGTCCAAAAGTTTCAGCTTGCTCTGTTCCTAAAGGAATCATGTCAGTCCCTGAACTACCAGCTGTATACCAGGACTATGTGGATTTATGTGACAAGAAGAACGCTGACCAGCTTCCTCCTCACCGTCCATATGATTGTCCAATTGAATTATTGCCTGGAGCAGAGATACCTTTTGGTAAGATCTACCCCCTGGCGGGGCCCGAGCTAAAGGCTTTAAAGGATTACATAGATGAAAATCTAGCCAAGGGCTTCATACGCCCCTCTTCATCTCCTGCAGGTGCACCCATCTTCTTTGTAAAGAAGAAAGATGGATCTCTGAGACCATGCGTAGACTATAGGGAACTCAATAAGGTTACTATTAGAAACCGTTATCCATTGCCTTTAATCCCTGAGTTATTGGAGAGAGTGCGACATGCCAAAATTTTTTCTAAACTAGATCTTCGTGGGGCCTATAACTTAGTCCGTATTAGACCTGGGGATGAATGGAAGACTGCATTCAGGTCACGCTATGGACACTTTGAATATCTAGTTATGCCTTTTGGTCTGAGTACCGCCCCAGCCACTTTCCAACACTTGGTGAATGACATCTTCAGGGATCTCCTAGATACATTCGTGGTAATTTATTTGGATGATATTCTAATTTTTTCTAACTCCACAGAGGAACATCATGGACATGTGAGAATGGTCTTGGAACGTCTAAGACAAAATCATCTTTACATCAAACTTGAAAAGTGTGAATTCCATAGGACCGAAATTCAATTTCTGGGGTATGTACTGTCTACACAAGGAATTAGTATGGATGGAAGCAAAACCCAAGCCATCAAGGATTGGCCAAGTCCTAGAAATGTGAAGGAGGTACAGCGCTTCATCGGGTTTGCCAACTTCTATAGACGTTTCATTAGAAATTTCTCTGAGGTAGTGTCACCTATCACTCAACTTACCCGGAAAGAGTCTAGGTTTTCCTGGACTCCCCAAGCCCAGGAAGCATTTTCCCGTCTAAAAGATAAATTTACCACTGCACCTATCCTAGTACATCCCAACCCCGAGCTTGCCTTCATAATAGAGGTGGATGCTTCAGACTGTGCCGTTGGAGCTATACTCTCTCAGAGAACAGGTGAGAAGAATGTCTTGCATCCCTGTGCCTTCTTTTCCCAGCAGTTGTCTTCGGCTGAGAGGAACTACGATGTGGGCAATAGAGAGTTGTTGGCCATTATTGCCGCCTTCAAAGAATGGAGACACCTTCTTCAGGGAGCTGCACAGCAAATAGTCGTCCTGACAGACCATCGTAACCTTGAGTTTATCAGGTCGGCTAAGTGCCTGACTCCTCGCCAGGCTCGCTGGAATCTTTTCTTAAACCAATTTAATTTTATCATCTCTTATAGACCAGGATCGCGCAATGGAAAGGCTGATGCACTCTCTAGGATTTACTCAGCAGAGACACGTCCAATTACTCCTCCTAAGACTATTCTTCCTGACTCTAGATTCCTAGGAGTAATTCATAATCAAGACCTACTTAAGGACATCAAGGAAGCATACCATGCGGATTCCTTTTTGGCACAACCCCCAAGGGACGTAAGTCTTGTCTTTAAGAATGGTGTGTGGATTCAGGGACAACGCCTGTATATTCCTGAAACAGTCAGATTGAGAGTATTGCAACTCATTCACGATTCCAAGATAGCTGGGCATAGAGGAATTCTAAAGACACAGGAATTTCTTTCTCGTTTCTTTTGGTGGCCCACTTGCAGGAAGGATGTTTTGAATTATGTCACTTCATGTGAGGTCTGTGCAAGATGCAAAACACCTCGCTCCTCACCAACTGGTCTGTTACAGCCTCTTTCCACCCCGTCCCGCCCGTGGGGATCCATTTCTATGGACTTCATTGTGGAGTTACCAACCTCTCAGGGGAAGAACACCATTCTAGTGGTGGTTGACCGTCTAACAAAGGCAGCTCATTTTATCCCTTGTGTCGGCTTACCCACTGCAAAACAGACATCAGATTTGATGATTAAAGATGTGTTTCGCTTACATGGAGTACCGGATGAGGTTATTTCGGATCGAGGGGTGCAATTCACTTCTAGGTTTTGGCAAAATTTCTGTGCAGCATTGGACATTAAAGTAAACCTTTCTTCTGCTTTTCATCCCCAGACTAATGGACAGACCGAACGAACCAATCAAACCCTGGAGCAGTATCTCCGCTGCTTTATCAGCCACCTACAGGATGATTGGGTGGATCTACTTCCATTAGCTGAGTTCTCGTATAACAACTCTCAGAGTGCCTCCACTAAACAGTCTCCTTTTTACTCTAATCTAGGTTATCATCCTAACATTCTACCACGATTTCCCATAGAAACGCCTTTACCAGCAGTGGCTGAAAGAATCACGTCTTTACAGAAGAATATGGATCTTCTAAAGGAAAATCTGGAATCGGCTCAAGAAAGGTACAAGAAAGCAGCAGATAAATTTCGTAAACCTGCACCAGCTTTCAAGGTAGGAGACTTGGTCTGGCTGTCAACCAGAAATCTTAAGTTAAGGATTCCATCGTCTAAGTTGGGACATAAGTACATTGGACCCTATAAAATCAGTAAAATTATATAGTGCCGTTGCTTGTCGTCTTCAACTGCCCAGAACTATGAGAATCCACCCTGTCTTTCATGTATCCCTACTAAAGGCTGCGACACTCAATACGTTTCCTGGACGTTCCTCTCCTTGCCCTGACCCAGTGCTAGTCGATAGTCAGGAAGAATTTGTGGTGGAAAGGATTTTAGATTCCAGGTTGTATAGAAATCAGTTACAATATCTGATTAAATGGCAGGGCTACCCAGTGGAGGACAACTCATGGGAACCGGTCAATAACGTTAATGCTCCTCGCTTGCTCCGTCAGTTTCATCAGAGGTACCCACACAAGCCTGGTCTGAGGTCATCCGGAGGTTGTCCTTAAGGGGGGAGTAATGTAAGGTTCTATGTATATATTTCTGAAACTCAGTTTGTTTGTCAGCCATTTTACTTTCTGTCTTGCTGCAGCTATCTTGCCCTCAGTCAAAATGGAGTTTCCAGCTTGCATGTTCCCGCCCTGATTCTCTCCTTTGCTTCTTAAGCAGCCACAGCTGAGCAATCAGTGCTTCAGAATCTAGCCTGCAGTGAACCTGTGACTTGACTCCTGTAAGCCTTGGACCTTGTACTCCAGCTATTCCTACTGAGGAACTCTGAAGCACTTGTGGACTCTGAACCCTGCTCTTTGAAAGACCCACGTTTGCATGGACTTACGGTAACAGAGAAGAAGATCCTGAATCTGTATTGGAGAGTGATTGCTGAGCTTGGATTACTCTGGCCTGCTGTGTCTCCTGTTTCTGTGTCTGCAAACTGTGTGACTATTTCTGCCAACTTGTATGAAGTAATACAGGACTTTTCTATATCAAACCTGTGTCTCATGTATGTTCATCGCACCCAAGCACAAGACGCTATATGAACTGTACTACATACATTACACCATGCTTGACAGTGGGGACAGTGTTCTTTGGGTCATGGGCAGCATTTCTCTTCTTCCAAACACTGCGAGTTGAGTTAATGCCAAAAGACCTCAATTTTTGTCTCATCTGACCACAGCACTTTCTCCCAGTCACTCACAGAATCATTCAGGTGTTCACTGGCAAACTTGAGATGGGGCTGCACATGAGCCTTCTTGAGCAGGGGACCTTGCGAACACCACAGGATTTTAAACCTTTACAGGGTAATGTGTTACCTTACCAATGGTTTTCTTGGTGACTGTGGTCACAGTTACCTTGAGATCATTAAAGGGAATCTGTCACTTCATTTTTTGTATATAAGCTGCAGCCACCGCCATCAGGGGCTTATCTACAGCATTCTGGAATGCTGTAGATAAGCCCCTGATGTAACCTGAAAGATAAGAAAAATGAGTTACCGTATATACTCATGTATAAGCCGACCCATGTATAAGCCGACCCCCCTACTTTTGCCACAAAAAACTGGGAAAACTTATTGACTCGCGTATAAACCTAGGGTGAAAAATGATTATGCCCCATATGATGCTCCACAGATTATGCCCAATATGCTCCACAGATTATGCCCCATATGCTCCAGATTATGCCCCTATATATTCCACAGATTATGCCCCCCGTATGTGTTCCGACCACGCACCACAATTGTGGATACCAGGGCTATGGGGCACTCGGAGCCGAGCCCATGGAAATCTATGGGAGTTGTCACTGGTAGCGGTGGCTCGATCCGTGGCCCTGGCGGTCGTGCAATGGGGGATATTTACAGGGGCTTATTAGGATAGGTAGTTCGTGACGCCACCTGCGGTTTCTGGTAAATTGTACCAGCGCTGCTCTAAGGACTTTCACAGGGGATGTTATGGGGCAGCTTGATAGTAAGTCTCCCACAGGTGAGACGGGTCCCTGGAAGTCTATGATGATGATGATGCAGGGTCTAGTAAGAATTCAGTCACACACAAGGTAGTTCCTTTTCATACCTTTTACTGATGGTGGTTCAAGCAGATCCCGGGGAGCTGGTCGGGGTGGAGAGTGCACATTCCGGTAACAGCTGAGCAGGTTAGAGGCCTCCTCTACTTCCATGTACATGTGAGTCCAACTTGCCTGAAGCGAAGTTAACTCTGAATCTCCAGCTTTCTCAATAGCTGTACTGCCCGGCCAACATTGTGGTGGAGCCTTCTAAGTGATGAAACTAAGTACTTACTTTTGTCGTGCACTTGACTCAAAGTCCCTGTTCCACCTGACTCCGGTTACGTATTGACACTTAGGGCTGCTCTCTGCGACCTGTAGTCCAGATGCCTCCGGTTTTCTTGTTACTAAGCTTGAAACTGTAGCAACGCTTCGGACCCCGGTGTCCGGCAACTTAGTGCAGGCAATCCAATACCTGAAGCACTTCTCTATGTCCTCTCCACTGCGCCCTTCGCCCTGCTTCACGCTCTTAACATAAACACTTGTACTTTCAATGGCAAGGTCAGCTTTCTCTAGGCTTGCTGAGTAGCCCTCAGTATCCTCTAAGTCCCACTTGGACTGACACTGAGCTGATCCGTCCGTAGACAGGAGCCAGATTCCACTACTCTCCCTCCTAGGTTGGCTGACTGACTAACCACTTCAGAACATGTCACTCCCCTTATATCTCAGATGGGTGTGTCTGAAAGTGTGAGTGACAGTGAATGAATATCAAGCGTTGCTGTTACCTTCCTGTGCACTCTCCTGGACTTTTATGTGTGCCTGCGTAGCTGGGCTACACATCCCCCCTTGGTAAAACACAGCACTCCCGGGCTGTAAAAGACAAAAAGAACATTTTGTTTTGCATTAACATAAACATTATAACTCTTCCCCTCCGGGAGGTGAGGATTTCTTAAACGTTACAATTTGTACAATAGGAAAATACAAAAGTATCAAAATATCAAGATATCAAACGTGTTCATATATACAAGATACTTGTGGAGGACCCGCACCAAAAACCTCCCATGTGGGTGGGCTGCAGGACTTCTGACTGCAGACCTCACTCTAGGCCCACCATACGGGTTTTTCTTCAGAGGTAGATAGTAGTAGTGGTTTCATGTAAAACCAAAATAATGCACCGAAGCGCAACTATTTACAGGATAAGTTCTGGGCTGGCACAGTCCTCAGCCTCTCAGTCCATGACATAATAAAAGACATCTGTACTCTTCAAGTATTCACATATAATTCAACTGAAGTTACCCAACCGGGGTATACTATTTTAATCAACACATGAATATTTAACTTTTTCAAATTCTTTGAATCTCACTTTAACTTTTGCTTTACCCATCCGGGTATTCTATTTTAAATATGTAAACACTATACATACACAGTAATAAAGTGCAAAAATGGCAATTCTCTCAACAAACTTTATACATTTCTTAGATGCGGTAAACCCCTGTCTGGGTCCTACCGGTCTTCACTTTTATAAACTTTCACTGACGTCTTCCACTCCTGGGGCTGGAACAACGCGATGCCCTTTGGATCCCATAACAAATAAGTCATGGCCCGATATCTGCGTTTGCGTGGCCACAGTCCTTGTGCGAACCAACGGGGACGCAACGGGTGTCTCAGGCAAATAAGAACTTTTCATCAAAGATGCAGGTTTCAGCTGCGCTTTAACTGTAGTCGCATCCGGTTGCGATCCAGAATGAGTTGCAGTTTGCGTTGCAGGACACTTGGTTGATTGCGATGTAGGGGGCGATGCCGGGTAGGTCACCTGTTGCGATGTAGAGCAAGTCGCTGATTGCGATGTAGAGCAGGTCGCTGTTTGCGATTTAGGGGGCGATGCTGGGACACGGCCTGGTGCGGTGGGAGCTCTGAACTGGGACGCTTCAGTACCGGCGTCGGGGACGGGGTCACTAACAATGGAGACGTTCAGGGCATACCACCCCTTTAAACCCCAGTGACGGGTGTAGCTCACAATGTCCCCATTAATAAGGTCCCTCCCAGGATGACCGATGGGCAGGTGGGATTCTACGTCCCGGCGGCTTACAAAGACCCCTGGATAGAGGCCCGGCTCGTGGATGAAGCCCCAGCCCTTGCGGAGCTGGAACTCGGTGACGCACCCCTGCCGCCGCTGTTCCCGTAGGATACCTTAATCCCGGCGGACGGTCTCCTTGTCAGCTATGAATTCCTCATGCTGTTTCTGTCGGGACCGCTGGATGTCTCTTTCTCTCTCTTGCTTTTGACGTTGCTGCTCCTCCTCACGACGGCGCCACTCACTTTCCCACTGTACGGCATAAGTGACGTCATCTAATCGCTCCATCTCGTCCCAGTCGACTTCCGGCAACGATGGCTGGGACCCCTCCGGTGACCTTACCGGGGAGCGGTGCTCTGCGGTGGCCTCCTGGCCTGACTGGCACTCCGGTCCGGGCAATACCTCCTCAGCCTCCTTATCCTCCACATCGGTGGGATCAGGTACAGCACTTTCGGCGGTAACCTCCGGTCGTCCCTCAGCCTTCTCCAGCAGCGATTTCAGGAATTCAGGAGACGGCCCTTGGCTTGTAGGAGAGAACATTGCGTCCCACAGCAGCCGCTGTGTTTGGGTGCGCCAGCGTCTCTCCGTCTCCTGTCGATCAGCACGACCCTGGAGCTTCCTCCTTAGCTCCTCATTCTCCTTCCGCAGCTCCATCATGGCGGGGTCGGTGTCCCTATCTGGGGACAGCTCCGGCACAGGTAGAAAATCTTCCGATCTTTGGCATAGATTCTCCTGTCCTTCCGCCATCTCGTCCCAGGCCAGAGTGTAGTTTCCATCAGGAACAATCTGGTCTCTTCCGTGGAGGTGGGATTTGCGTCTCCTCCTCTTCGCATAGAGGATGAAGAGGAGGCGGATTTCTTTAGCAGAGGGGCAGGACCGCACATTGTAGTAACATTTGGAGAGGGCGGCCATATCTTTCGCGCCTCAGGGGGGGTACACGCCCACGAATGCACGCCCACCTTCTTCACCAGCGCCTGAGGGCGCCAACTTGGCGGCAAAATGGCGGTATTTGGCGCCAAATGCAGCAAACAGTCTTTTTCATGAAATAAACAGTTCAATAGGCACACAGGACTCACAATTGCAAGTTTCGCATCCTGTTCGTGACGCCAAAGGTTGTTCCGACCACGCACCACAATTGTGGATACCAGGGCTATGGGGCACTCGGAGCCGAGCCCATGGAAATCTATGGGAGTTGTCACTGGTAGCGGTGGCTCGATCCGTGGCCCTGGCGGTCGTGCAATGGGGGATATTTATAGGGGCTTATTAGGATAGGTAGTTTGTGACGCCACCTGCGGTTTCTGGTAAATTGTACCAGCGCTGCTCTAAGGACTTTCACAGGGGATGTTATGGGGCAGCTTGATAGTAAGTCTCCCACAGGTGAGACGGGTCCCTGGAAGTCTATGATGATGATGATGCAGGGTCTAGTAAGAATTCAGTCACACACAAGGTAGTTCCTTTTCATACCTTTTACTGATGGTGGTTCAAGCAGATCCCGGGGAGCTGGTCGGGGTGGAGAGTGCACATTCCGGTAACAGCTGAGCAGGTTAGAGGCCTCCTCTACTTCCATGTACATGTGAGTCCAACTTGCCTGAAGCGAAGTTAACTCTGAATCTCCAGCTTTCTCAATAGCTGTACTGCCCGGCCAACATTGTGGTGGAGCCTTCTAAGTGATGAAACTAAGTACTTACTTTTGTCGTGCACTTGACTCAAAGTCCCTGTTCCACCTGACTCCGGTTACGTATTGACACTTAGGGCTGCTCTCTGCGACCTGTAGTCCAGATGCCTCCGGTTTTCTTGTTACTAAGCTTGAAACTGTAGCAACGCTTCGGACCCCGGTGTCCGGCAACTTAGTGCAGGCAATCCAATACCTGAAGCACTTCTCTATGTCCTCTCCACTGCGCCCTTCGCCCTGCTTCACGCTCTTAACATAAACACTTGTACTTTCAATGGCGAGGTCAGCTTTCTCTAGGCTTGCTGAGTAGCCCTCAGTATCCTCTAAGTCCCACTTGGACTGACACTGAGCTGATCCGTCCGTAGACAGGAGCCAGATTCCACTACTCTCCCTCCTAGGTTGGCTGACTGACTAACCACTTCAGAACATGTCACTCCCCCTTATACCTCAGATGGGTGTGTCTGAAAGTGTGAGTGACAGTGAATGAATATCAAGCGTTGCTGTTACCTTCCTGTGCACTCTCCTGGACTTTTATGTGTGCCTGCGTAGCTGGGCTACACATCTGATCCACAGATTATGCCCCCATATGCTCCAGATTATGCCCCCATATGTTCCACAGATTATTCCCCCATATGCTCCAGATTATGCCCCCATATGTTCCACAGCTTATGCCCCCATATGCTCCAGATTATGCCCCATATGTTCCACAGTTTATGCCCCCATATGCTCCAGATTATGCCCCCATATGTTCCACAGCTTATGCCCCCATATGCTCCAGATTATGCCCCATATGTTCCACAGCTTATGCCCCCATATGCTCCATATTATGCCCCCATATGCTCCAGATTATGCCCCCATATGCTGCACAATTGTGCCCCCATATGCTGCACAATTATGCCCCATAGTATAGGCCTCATATGCTGCTGCAAAAAAAAAAATGACATACTCACCTCTCGTCGCTGGGGGCCAGGTGCCGGGGTCCTGAGCAGGCGGTGACACTGGCGCGCTATAGGGGACAGGTGCCAGTGTCACCACTCGCTCCGGACCCTGGCACCTGAGATATTTACCTGTCCTCTCTGCACCGCTGCACTGCTCCCTCGGTCTGACTCCTCTGGCTGTGAATAATCTGGCAGGGCGCGCACTAACGACGTCATCGCGCCCTCTGCCTGATCATTCACAGCCAGATGAGTTAGACCGATGGAGCAGTGCGCGGCGGTGGACCGGGGGACAGGTAAATATCGCTATACTCACCTCTCCACCGCGCATCCCTGCAGCCTCTCCTCTTCTCGGTCACGTGCTACCGCTCATTAAAGTCATGAATATGTGCATATTCATGACTTTAATGAGCGGTGCCATGTGACTGCTGCAGGAAGGAGCCGGAGATCGTGGGAGAAGCAGGGGGGCTGCAGAGACCGCGCCGGCGAAGGGGTGAGTATGATCCGACACCCCCGCTCCCCCTCCCCGCCGACCCCCGTATATGACCCGCGTATAAGCCGAGAGGGGGACTTTCAGCCCTAAAAAATGGGCTGAAAATCTCGGCTTATACATGGGTATATACGGTATATTATACTCACCCAGGGGCGGTCCGGTCCGATGGGCGTCGCAGTCCGGATTCGGCTCCTCACATCTTCTAGGGATGACGTCCTCCTCCTTGCTTCTGTCGCGCTCCTGCACAGGCGTACTTTATCTGCCCTATTAAGAGCAGAACAAAGTACTGCAGTGCGCAGGGCCTCTCTGACCTTTCCGGGCACCTGCGCAGCTTTATACTTTTTTGATCAAAACAGTGTTTACTAAGTGCCCTATGTTAATTATTTAATGCACTTGCTTTTTTACTTATTTTCATTAGGGTACATGCACATATTGCTTTTTCATTTGGTTTTGTTTGCTTTTATGGCCAGTGTGAATGCTTCTAAATCTTGCATGTCATTCAAGTCTACTTCAGTTCAGTTTTTTTTTGCTTTTCTTTAGTATTTTTGTATTCAGTACAAATAGGGTGTGGCCTCCTTTCTACTGAGCTGTGTAGTTCATATATAGTCCCTCTGAAGCTGGGTGTCTATTTGGGACCCAGACTCTCTGCCACTATTCACATCAGGTAGGTTTTCTCGTTAAAGAGTGTAGTTACTGTCCCAAATGGGTACACCTTGCCGTTGGTGGGACAGCTTTATACTTTTTTTTTATCAAAACTGTTTCTAAGTACCCTATGTTAATTATTTAATGCACTTGGTTTTTTACTTATTTATTTACATTAAGGTACATGTAGGGTACATGCACACATTGCTTTTTACTTTAGTTTTGTTAGCATTACAGAATGCTGTAGATAAGCCCCTGATGGCGGTGGCCGCATCTTACATACGAAAAATGGGGTGACAGATTCCCTTTAACAAGTTCCCCTGTGTAGTTTTAGGCTGATCTCTCACCTTCCTCATGATCAAGGATACCCCATGAGGTGAGATTTTGCATGGTGCCCCAGATCGATGTCGATTGACAGTCATTTTGTATTTCTTCCATTTTCTTACTATTGCACCAACAGTTGTCTCCTTCTCACCCAGCATCTTACTTATGGTTTTGTAGCCCATTCCAGCATTGTGCAGGTCTATGATCTTGTCCCTGACATCCTTATAAAGCTCTTTGTCTTGCCCATGTTGTAGAGGTTAGAGCCTGACTGATTAATTGAGTCTGTGAACAGGAGTCTTTTATAAAGGTGACTATGTAAGACAGCTGTCTTTAATGCAGGTAATGAGTTGATTAGGAGCATCTAACTGGTCTGTAGGAGCCAGAAATCTTAATGGTTGGTACTTGGTGTAGCGCCCGCGTCCCTGCCTGCTGCCAGACAGGGACGTCGCTCTCCTCACCTGCGCTCAGCGTCCTCAGTGCTCCCAACCCCCTCTGCGCCTATGGCGTCCTCCTTCCGCCCTGCTGGTCCCGCGCGCTCCTTCCCTGCTACTGGCCTTAGGGCGCGCCCGCACCCTCCCCTGCTCTTAAAGGAGCCGCGCGCATTTTCCAAATCAGTCTCCAGCCAATGCTGGAGGACTCCACCCTATATTAAGGGCTTCCTCCTTAATGTAGGTGCCCGAGCAATGTTGTTCCTGTGCAGTCTAACTCTGTTTCAGCCATCAGCTCCTGATTCCAGTTACCTGCCTGTTACCTGTCGGCTTGCCTGTCTGCCATCCGTCTGCAGTTCCATCCAGAGGTTCGGACGTCATCTGCAGAGATCCCCAGCTCTTGCCTGCTCACCTAGGAGCGATCATCTGCCATCCGACTGCAGCTCCATCCGGAAGTTCGTACATCATCTGCAGAGATCCCCGGCTCTTGCCTGCTCACCTGGGAGCGATCATCTGCCATCCGACTGCAGCTCCATCCGGAAGTTCGTACATCATCTGCAGAGATCCCCGGCTCTTGCCTGCTCACCTGGGAGCGATCATCTGCCATCCGACTGCAGCCTACCTGGAGGCTCCACCATATCAGGTCGTATATACCTGCCTGTCTAGAGACTGTCTAGTCACTTGCCATGACAACCTGCCTGCCCAGAGACTGCCTGATCACTTGCCGTGACAACCTGCCTGTCCCAGAGACTGCCTGGTCACTTGCCGTGACAACCTGCCTGCCCAGAGACTGCCTGGTCACTTGCCGTGACAACCTGCCTGTCCCAGAGACTGCCTGGTCACTTGCCGTGACAACCTGCCTGCCCAGAAACTGCCTGGTCACTTGCCGTGACAACCTGCCTGCCCAGAGACTGCCTGGTCACTTGCCGTGACAACCTGCCTGTCCCAGAGACTGCCTGGTCACTTGCCGTGACAACCTGCCTGCCCAGAGACTTCCTTGGTCACTTGCTGTGACAAACCTGCCTGTCCAGAAACTACCTATATCTCCTACCGTGAATCCCTGCCCTTTTCCTAGGTGCCACCCGCTCTCTTACAAGTAAAATCTCTTGTATAATAAAGCTTTGTGGTTCCACCAACCTGACCTGTCTCGTCAGTAGTTCCACCCACCAGACCCGTTACAGTTTGCTCGGGCCATGGAACCCGGTGGCACCCAAACCCCTTCACTCCCGGAACTGTGTCATGAGCTGTCTCGCCAGAGGTCTCAACAGGAGACCATCCTGGGTCACCTGCGGAACGTCAAATCCCGTCTGGACACTCTGAAATCATCACTTGCAACCATCACTGGAGCCATGACTCATAATCCGTCAGTCCCGCTGATTCCCAATTCCGTGGTTTCCATTCCCGGACCCCGACTGTCAGCTCCTCCTAGGTTTGGAGGCGATCCTGCTCTGGCTCGGGGTTTCATTAATCTGTGCACCCTGCATTTTGAACTCCTGGCACACCAGTTTAACTCTGACCGGGCCAAAATTGCCTTCATCATGTCCCATCTCACCGGAGAAGCCCTGGCCTGGCTTAATCCTCTCTGGGAGAGAGAGGATCCTCTGGTATCTGACCTGCCTGCTTTTCTCTCGGCCTTTCGGAAGGTATTCGACGAACCTGGACGGAAGACTTCCTCTGCATCATCTCTGCTGCGTCTCCGTCAGGAGAGTCTCACCGTTGGTCAATATGCCATACGGTTCCGGACTTTAGCCTCAGAACTAGCTTGGGACAATGAAGCTCTAATTTCGGTCTTCTGGGAGGGTCTGTCCGGCCGTATTAAAGACGAACTTGCCGGTCGAGACGTTCCAACCTCTTTAGATGATTTAATTAATCTTGCCAATCGAATTGATCTACGGTTCCAGGAACGAGCCAAAGAGATCACCCGTAAAAAAGAATTTTCCCATCTTGCACCCTCGTGTCAGAGATCTATAACCTCTTCCGTTTCTCCTCAGGTGCACACTGCTGAGCCTATGCAGGTCGACCAGACCAAGATGGTCAAAGCCCGTCAGGACTCACGCCGTGCCGAGAAAAGTTGCTTCTACTGCGGCAGTAAGGAGCACTGGATCCAAACCTGTCCGGAGAAGTCGGGAAAACGCCTGTGTCTAGGTTCGCTCGGAGAGGTCAATCTAGACAAAAATAAATCCTCTTCATCCCTGCTGCTGTCGGTTTCAATTCTGATCGGTAAGAACCGCCACTTCGAAATGGCCCAACTTGATTCTGGAGCAGCTGGGAATCTCGTGTCACAGGCTCTAGTTGAGAAGTATCACATTCCCACCAAACCTCTTGTTGAACCTGTATCTGTTGCTGCTGTGGATGGGGGCCTCCTACCTCGTCCCATCCGACTTATCACCGAAGTCATAACCCTGCAGGTGGGAATGTTGCATTCTGAGAGCATCTCATTTCATGTTCTGCCTGGACTCTCTCATGCTTTCTTACTAGGTCTGCCTTGGCTCCAAAAACATGCACCTGTGCTCGACTGGCAGAATGGAGAGGTTCTTCGCTGGGGACAGGACTGTCATAAAACGTGTCTGGTGCCTGTCCATCCCGTCCGTTCTTCTCCTACACCTGCTAATCTACCAGGACTCCCGATTCCATATTGGTCATTTGCTGATGTCTTCAATAAAAAGGAAGCAGAGACATTACCCCCGCATAGACCATATGATTGCCCGATTGACCTGTTATCCGGTACTACGCCTCCCCGTGGGCGTATTTACCCGTTGTCTGCTGCTGAGACCAGGTCGATGTCCGAATATATCGAGGAGAACTTAGCAAAGGGATTCATCCGGAAATCTACCTCCCCAGCGGGAGCAGGTTTCTTTTTCGTTAAAAAGAAAGACGGATCTCTCCGTCCCTGTATTGACTACAGAGGCCTAAATTCGATCACGGTGAAGAATAAGTACCCTCTTCCGCTCATTCCAGAACTGTTTGATCGTCTTAGAGGGGCTAGAGTCTTCACCAAACTAGATCTTCGTGGAGCATACAACCTGGTTCGTATCCGTCGAGGAGATGAATGGAAGACGGCATTCAACACCCGGGACGGCCACTACGAGTACTTGGTGATGCCCTTTGGTCTCTGTAATGCTCCAGCAGTCTTTCAGGAGTTGGTCAACGACATCTTCCGGGACCTCCTCTATTCCTGCGTTGTGGTGTACCTTGACGACATCTTGGTCTTCTCTCCGGATCTTCAGTCTCACCGGAGGGATGTTCGTCAGGTTCTGCTCAGGCTCAGGCAGAATCACCTCTTCGCCAAATATGAGAAGTGCCTCTTTGAGCAGACATCGCTTCCGTTTCTGGGCTACATCATTTCTCAGACAGGCCTACGAATGGATACGGAAAAATTGTCTGCCATCGAGAAGTGGCCCCGACCAGAGGGGTTGAAGGCCATTCAGCGGTTCCTGGGATTCGCTAACTATTACCGTCTCTTCATACCGCACTTCTCTTCCAGGACTGCTCCAATCTCAGCGCTCACATCGCAAGGATGCTAACCCCAAACAGTGGACGACCGAAGCAGAGGAGGCCTTCCTTTCTCTGAAACAGGCCTTCTCTTCCGCTCCAGTGCTGCATCGCCCGGATGGCAACAAGCAGTTCTTCCTGGAGGTGGACGCTTCCTCAGCTGGAGCCGGAGCGGTTCTTACCCAAAAATCGCCATCCGGGAGAATGGTATCCTGCGGTTTCTTCTCCAAACTCTTCTCCTCCTCCGAGCGCAACTATTCCATAGGAGATCGAGAGTTATTGGCCATTAAGTTGGCATTGGAGGAGTGGCGTTACCTACTCGAAGGGGCTCTTCATCCGGTAATCATTTACACAGACCACAAGAATCTGGCATATCTCCAGCATGCCCAGAGACTTAACCCTCGCCAAGCCCGGTGGTCCTTGTTTTTTGCCCGCTTCGATTTTCTTTTGCATTTTCGCCCAGCTGACAAAAACGTCAAGGCGGATGCCTTGTCTCGGTCCTTCCTGGTGTCGGATCTCGAAGATGAGCCTAAACATATCATCGATCCCGCCAGAGTGATGCAGGTGGCTCCCGTGAGTCTAAATCGTCTCCCTCCTGGTAAGACGTTCGTATCAGAAACCGATCGGAAGAGAATCCTACATTGGGGTCACTCGTCTAAACTCGCTGGCCACGCTGGTCAAAAAAAGACCCTCCAACTCATTACCCGGCATTATTGGTGGCCTACCCTGTACAAAGACGTAATAGACTTTGTTTCTGCCTGTGTTTCCTGTGCCCGCAACAAAGTTCCGAGACACCTGCCTACCGGCCGTCTTCTTCCGCTCCCTGTACCCGCTGCCCCCTGGCAGCATATAGCCATGGACTTCATAACAGATCTGCCCGTCTCTGCCGGTTGTACGGTCATTTGGGTGGTCGCTGACCGCTTTTCCAAGATGGCTCACTTCATTCCTCTGCCAGGTCTTCCGTCTGCACCCGAGTTGGCTAAAGACTTTATCCGCCACATCTTCCGTCTTCATGGTCTGCCTCGTCACATTGTGTCGGATCGTGGGGTTCAGTTCACCTCACGTTTCTGGAGAGCCACTTGTAAGTTGCTAGACGTCACCCTGGATTTTTCCTCCGCTTACCACCCACAGTCCAATGGACAAGTTGAACGAATAAATCAGAATTTGACCAGTTATCTTCGACACTTCGTTAATGCCCACCATTCTGACTGGGTGGAGCTCCTGCCTTGGGCCGAATTCTCCTACAATAATCATGAGAGCGAATCTTCCACCAAGTCTCCGTTTTTTGTAGTCTTCGGTCAGCACCCTCGGATCCCTGTCCCTGTTTCCATCTCTGTGGACAATCCAGCTGCGGAATCTCTGGTTAGAGAATTCTCCTCCATCTGGGAGAGTACCCGGTCCGCACTCATTCAGTCATCCGAGCGCATGAAAAGACATGCTGACAAAAAACGTCTGGATCCTCCTCAATTCCGTCCTGGGGACAAAGTCTGGCTTTCGTCCAAATATGTTCGACTCAAAATTCCGTCCTACAAGTTAGGTCCTCGGTTCATCGGTCCTTTTGAGATCATCAGTCAGATCAACCCGGTGTCCTATAAATTGAAACTCCCGGCCAATTTGAGAATTCCTAATTCTTTTCATGTATCTCTCCTCAAACCTGTGGTTCTTAACTCTTTTTTTAAGTCTACAGGTACACCTCCTGCTCCAGTGTCTGCTGATGATGAATTTGAGGTAGAGAACATTCTGGCCACAAAAAGGGTAGGAAGAAAGACTTATTTTTTGGTGGATTGGAAGGGGTTTGGTCCTGAGGAGAGAACCTGGGAACCTCGGGAGAACATCCATGCCCCTCTTATCCTAGCTAAATTTCTTTCTGGCCTAAAGAAGGGGGGCCTAGAGGGGGGGGTACTGTAGCGCCCGCGTCCCTGCCTGCTGCCAGACAGGGACGTCGCTCTCCTCACCTGCGCTCAGCGTCCTCAGTGCTCCCAACCCCCTCTGCGCCTATGGCGTCCTCCTTCCGCCCTGCTGGTCCCGCGCGCTCCTTCCCTGCTACTGGCCTTAGGGCGCGCGCCCGCACCCTCCCCTGCTCTTAAAGGAGCCGCGCGCATTTTCCAAATCAGTCTCCAGCCAATGCTGGAGGACTCCACCCTATATTAAGGGCTTCCTCCTTAATGTAGGTGCCCGAGCAATGTTGTTCCTGTGCAGTCTAACTCTGTTTCAGCCATCAGCTCCTGATTCCAGTTACCTGCCTGTTACCTGTCGGCTTGCCTGTCTGCCATCCGTCTGCAGTTCCATCCAGAGGTTCGGACGTCATCTGCAGAGATCCCCAGCTCTTGCCTGCTCACCTAGGAGCGATCATCTGCCATCCGACTGCAGCTCCATCCGGAAGTTCGTACATCATCTGCAGAGATCCCCGGCTCTTGCCTGCTCACCTGGGAGCGATCATCTGCCATCCGACTGCAGCCTACCTGGAGGCTCCACCATATCAGGTCGTATATACCTGCCTGTCTAGAGACTGTCTAGTCACTTGCCATGACAACCTGCCTGCCCAGAGACTGCCTGATCACTTGCCGTGACAACCTGCCTGTCCCAGAGACTGCCTGGTCACTTGCCGTGACAACCTGCCTGCCCAGAGACTGCCTGGTCACTTGCCGTGACAACCTGCCTGTCCCAGAGACTGCCTGGTCACTTGCCGTGACAACCTGCCTGCCCAGAAACTGCCTGGTCACTTGCCGTGACAACCTGCCTGCCCAGAGACTGCCTGGTCACTTGCCGTGACAACCTGCCTGTCCCAGAGACTGCCTGGTCACTTGCCGTGACAACCTGCCTGCCCAGAGACTTCCTTGGTCACTTGCTGTGACAAACCTGCCTGTCCAGAAACTACCTATATCTCCTACCGTGAATCCCTGCCCTTTTCCTAGGTGCCACCCGCTCTCTTACAAGTAAAATCTCTTGTATAATAAAGCTTTGTGGTTCCACCAACCTGACCTGTCTCGTCAGTAGTTCCACCCACCAGACCCGTTACACTTGGTAGGGGATCAAATATTTATTTCTCACTTCAAAATGCAAATAAACTTATATAATTTATACAATGTGATTTTCTGGATTTTATTTTTGATATTCTACTGTATCTCTCAATGATAAAATTAACCTACCCTTAAAATTATAGACTGCTCATGTCAATGGATCATGTCAGCAATGGATCAAATACTTATTTCCCCCCACTGTATATTGCTCCCTCCACTCAGTAGTATGAGCCCCATATAGTGCTTTATACAGTATAATGAGCACCGTATAATGCTCCATACAGTATGAGCCACATATATTGCTCCACAGACAATAATGGATCCCATATAGTGCACCATACAGAATGGGCCCCATATATTGTTCCATACAGAATAATGGTCCTCATATAATGCTACATACAGAATAATGGACAAAGAGATCCATCAATGGTACAAATTTTTATTAATTAGTTACTCAATAAAAACATATTTAAAAATACAACAAATGCAGGATGAACATAATGTCACGACACAGCTGTCGGGTGATCCGTGAAAAGGGGCTTCTTCCCTGTCCCTAACACTAGGGGGTGGCTTAGCTTGTCCTGCTCCCTGGGATACTTAAGATGGCGAACATGCAGGGGCCTGCGCCCTTGCCTTATCTCCTGAGTTAGCTCTCTGTCTGTTCTCTTCACCTACCCAGGGAAGAGGGGGCGCTACTGTGCACTGTAGTACACCAACCCGACAAACAAGGCAACACGTACAAGAGTTAACAGAAAACTCCAGGCATACAAAATATTCACTAACATGTAACAGAGGAATGCACCGGGGTGTGAAGGTAGGGTAATAAACCAAAGCAGAGAAGGATAACGAATTACAACACATACAAACCAAGCAACAGTCACCGATAATGCCTCCAACTCTCCTTCTCATATGTGCTCCTCTCCCACCGATAGCCATGCAGCAAATGCTTGCTCTGACAAGGATTAGTAACAGAGCCCAGATTATAAAGGGGAAGGAATGGCTAACTGAGCTCAGCTGAACACAGGGATTCCCAACATGGCTGATTAACCCCTGTTCTGCCAGAAGAAAAAAAAAACACTTTTAAAATGAAGGAGAAGAGCTTCTTCTCAGCGCCGGAGTAAGAGCAATACTATAGTAGGAGCTGTGGTCTTCTGGTTCCACACTGTCTTGGTAACTCTATTACACATAATAGCAGGATATATTGTCCCCCCCCCTTACTGGGCACTCTGCTATTATGTTCATTTAGCATTATTGTATTTTTAAATATGTTTTTATTGTGTAATTAATAAAGATTTGTAACATTGATGGATCTCTTCGTTCAGCTGTGAATTCATGTTAGTCCGAAACTGGGTTAAGTAATTTGTTTGAAGTGCCATCTCTCTACTCATTGTTTGGACACTATTGTATTGAATACACAACAATGGGCCCCATATAATGAGCCATACAGAATAATGGGCCACATATAATGCTCCATAAAGAATACTGGACCCCATATAATGTTCCCTACAGAAAAATGGGCCCCATATAATGTTCTATACAGAATAATGAACCCATATATTGCTCCATACAGTATAATTGACCCCAATGCCTCATATAATACTTCAGACAGCATAATGGGACCATATAATGCTCCATACAGAATGGGCCCCATATAATGCTCCATACAGAATGGGCCCCATATAATACTTCATACAGAATAATGAGCTCCATATAATGATCCATACAGTATAATGGGCCCCATTTAATGCTCCATACAGAATGATCCCAATATAATGTTCCATGCATAAAAAAAATAAACAAATAATTACCTCTCCATCTCCCCCGCTGCTGTGGTCTCCTCAGCATCTTCTGACTCCCTGCAATGCTCAGTGCAGAGGACGCGCTGTAGTGGCGTCATCGTGCCCTCTGCCTTGAGAAGTCAGAAGCTCACAAGATGCAGAAGAGACTGGAGCTGCAGATGAACAGGGAGAGGTATTTCAAACAGTTTAAAGCAAGTGGGGCCCCAACTCACGAGCCCCATAGCGTGCCAGTGCATCATGTAAGTGCCATGACAATTGAAAGAATATGAAATGAAGTCCATCCACCCATTCAAAAGCCAAAAGGTGGATATCCAGGCAAAATGTTGGAGTCAACAAAGTGGCTCATCACAAGATCTATCAGTTCTGGGGCGACAAACATTTCAGTGGACGTGGCTCGTATGCTTCCTAATAGAGAGATCACAGACCTGCATGCAAGCATCATGCAATGCACATTACAGAATTCTGGAATGGTGACTCGAAAAAAAAAGGTGAAGATGCCTCAACTTCAATATCATCAAAAACAGGGATGACTCGACTTTGCAAAAAAGTATGAAAAGTAGACAGTCGAAAATTGGAAATGGGTGATTTGAAGCGATAAGATGAAAGTTAATAGACTAGGCTCTGATGGGTGCAAATGGGTCTGAAGGAAACAATGGAAAAGGGTACTATCTAATCGAAAAAAATAAGGAAATGTCAAGTTCTGTGAAGGAAGCCTAATGATATGGGGTTATTTCACAGCCAAATGCATTGGATATTTGACCAGAATCAATGGTCGTTTCAATGCTGAGCTATATGTGAGTGTCCTACAAGATGAGTTACTTCATACACTGAAGTAACATGTAAAGGTACTGCCACACTAAGCTATCCCGCTAGCGATCTCGTTAGCGTTGCATACTAATGAGATCGCTAGCGGGATTGTTTCTATATCGCTAAATGCGGCCACATTTAGCGATATAGTTAACGACGCTATCGCCGCTAGCGATCTTCTTAACGACTTTAGCGGTACAAAAGTACCGCTAAATCGCTAAGAAAAGGTGCCACACAGCGATTAGATACTTACCCAGCGGGAGCGCCAGCGATGAAATAGGGTCCGGAACGATTCCAGCGACGAGCGAGATCACAGCAGGAAGCTCGTCGCTGGAAGCTGCCGCACTGAACAATATCGCTAACGGGATCGCTAAATAGTGACGTTTTTTAGCGATCCCGTTAGCGATATTGTTTAGTGTGGCATACCCTTTAGAGTTAAAAGAGACCTCCAGGGTCATTGTGTCCAACCACCTGCTCAATGCAGGATTCACTAAACAATCTCAGACAAGTGTCTGTTCAGCCTCTGATTGAAGACTTCCATTGAAGGAGAACTCATCACGTTTTGTGGCAGCCTGTTCCACTCATTGATCGCCATCAGTGTCAAAAAGTTTTTTCTAATATATAATCTGTATCTTGTCTATTCAATTTCATTCCATTGCTTCTCGTGTTTCTATATGCAAATGAGAATAAGGATGATAACTCTACAGGTATGTTTTAAGGGGGGCAATCATTCACACAGGACCATGTAGCTTTGGATTTCTTTTTCTCTTAAAGGGAACCTGTCACCAGTTATCTGACACAGCAGCTAAAAATATCACCTTATTCAGAGTCTGCAATGCATTCCCTAAATCCTTATATAACCCCCTGGCTCCCCTTGTATACTCCCGAAAAACCTTTTTAATTTCTCCCCCACTGTATGGGAATCTTCTCAGTCCAGTCCGATGGGCGTGGTTTCGGGCCTCTACATCACTCCTATCAGCTGTTGTTCGCCGTCCTAGTTCATGCATGACGCCTCTTGAGCCATGTGACATCTCACACCTGCTCAGAAATATTGCATTTTGCGCCTGCGTAGTTTGCTTTGCCCACTCATATACCGGAACTACATTTGCCAGCGAATGCACACTTCTGTTTTTTGACTTTGCAGGTGGGCAAAGCAAACTACGCAGGCGCAAAACGCAATATTTCTGAGCAGGTGCGAGATGTCGCATGGCGATGTGGATCGTTATCAGTTAGGAGGACTGCGAGCAGAAGCCGGGGGGGAGGGATGCAGAGGCCCGAAACCACGCCCATCGGACTGGACTGAGAAGATTACCATACAGCACGAAAGAAATTAAAAAGGTTTTCGGGAGTATACAAGGGGAGTCAGGGGGTTCTATAAGAATTTAGGAAATGCATAGCAGACGCTCAATAAGGTGATATTTTTAGCTGCTATGTCACAAAACTGGTGACAAGTTCACTTTAATAAAGAGCTTCATTTAAAAAAGTCATTTTGTGTTTACTTGTCATCTTTGTCTAATATTTTGTCTAATATTTAAATTTAGCAAGAAAGAGGACACACTAGCGCTCACAAATAATGGGTAGGCAGCAGCTGCAGGTGATAAGACAGGCTCTGTGCGTGCCCCTGTCTGGATTGCAGATGTGCTGAAATCTATGAGTTTCTATATCACCGTGCTACAGACATAGAAAGTACGCAAGCGGTGTACAAACCACTGTTTGACAGACCTAAGGAGTTGAGCAAGGGGTGTGTAGAGCAAGTCGTGGTCAGACAAGTGTGTGTTAGTATCACTTATTTCTATAGCCGGTGGGCGAAGTGTACAGCGGGATGGTCCAGTGCTGGGGCAAGCTCCATTCATCGAGTCGAGAACCCTTGGAAGCGTCCTCCCGTTGCTAAGGCTCTCCCGAGTACACGGAGATGGCATTCCAGGAGTTGAAGCTCGTCCTGTGTTGGCACCCAGTCTTGGTCGCACGAGACTTCACAAAGAAATTTGTGCTCCAGACGGACGCCTCCGAAATCGGTTTAGAAGCTGTGCTGTCCCAGGTAATAGATGGAGACGAATACGCAGTCCTATACCTGAGAAGGAAACTCTCCTCCCGTGAGAAGAACTATGTTATCATGGAGAAAGAGTGCTTGGCCATCAAGTGGGCAATCGACACCCTAAGATACTACCTGTTAGGCAGGAAGTTCAGGCTAATATCTGATCATGCGCCCCTTGGATAAGGGAAAAGAAGGGGAAGAATGCCCAGGTGACTAGGTAGTTTCTGGTGATCCAGTTCATCACTTTCCATATAGAGCACAGGCCAGGGAGCTTACATAGGAATGCAGATACCCTGTCCAGACTCCCCTGTTTAGCGAGTGAAGGTGCCAAAACCCCGGCTTTGGGCAGAGGGGAATATGTGAGAGTCACTGGTGAAGTGATGGAGAGGAGATACGTGTCACTGCACTTGATGGCATCAATGATGTGAAACCAGAAGTTACCTCCAGCACATTGCGTGTTGGGACGGTTTATATAAAGTTATATGATGGGCTGATTTTAGTGGACCTCCATAGAGCGGGTGGGAGGTCCACGTATCTCCCCTGCAGGCCTTACAGGACCTGTGTGATGTCAGGATCATGTGATCAGTCACATGATGGAGGGATCACAAGGTCTGGGCTTAAATGGCTGACCGCCAAAGCCTTCAGTGTTCAGTGGTTCCTGGAGAGCTGGGACTCCAGGAAGGTGTGTGCTCAAACTGAACCATGGACATTGCTGTCTGTGAGCGGGCTGATCCTGCTAAGGACTGCTTTTTTTTGTTTCTTTGTTTTGCCCGGAGGACCGTTTTTACTTTCCCAGCTTGGTTTATGCTGCTACAATAAACCAAGCCTTTTCTTAAAGAGACAGTGTTCCAGTTTTACCTCTGTGTCCAGTCGAGTGAGCAGCTCTACCACATTCTGTACAAATCCTATAGCATCTTTGACTTATCTTTTGATTTTGACATATCCCCATAATCCTTTTCTATTGCTTTTGGTCTCCATTGCAAGTCTCACTTGATTACTGGCTTTAGCTCTTCAAACGCTTGCCCTGCTTTCCCTGCAGACATCATTATATTCTTCTTTATCTGTGCCCTCCTCTTTCCATTTGATATACATTTCTTTTCCATGATGTCCCTCCTGACAGCACCAGGAAGGTCGTCCTCCTCCTTACAGGGACAGGAAACACACGAGGTTAACAGTAGTGATGAGCGAATTTGTTCTGAAAACGATCGCCAAACATAAGTTCGGCAAGAATATCGCACATTCGGATTCGTGATTGGAAACCCGAGCAAAATTTTATAAAATCGGTCAAAATCGGGAAAATATTTGCGCAGCCACAAAAATATTTTCAGCACTTTAGCAACGATAGTGGTGGTGTATCATGAGCGTTTGGCAGGTGTTTAATGAGGGGAGGGTTTGCAGAGCTCAGAGGCGCGGCGTTCTTGTAAGCACAGCAGCCATTTTATTTTTTTTCCTAACTTTATGTCTGCACATTGCGGCTAACCAATCAGTGCGCAGGAAACACCCACAATGTCCTGACACAACGGCTTGTGTCATTGGCTGCTTAAATCACATGTCTCTCTCCATATAAAGAGCGGACATCTTGTTTTAGCGCCATTTTGACACTCATACAGCACAGAGAGGCTGCTGCTCCTGACGCTGCTACTGTTAACAGCAAGATTTCAGCTAGTTAGTTAGCCAGTTGTCAGTCAGTCAGTTAGAGTAGCTAGATAGCGTCTGTGTGGCTGTAAAATTTACCTACCGGAATTTTTTTTGGGGGGGTAAATTACTGACGTTGTCAGACAAAGCCAGCAGGGCACATGTCCTACAAGTGTGTTGTGCACTGCTTCTATTGTGCTCCATGCACAAGTATAGCATTCTATATTTTTTCAGTAGCTAAATGCGAAAAAGCCCACATTTTAGATAGTTAGCTAGGTGGTTGTATATCAGTCAGATACTGTAGGTAGCTAGTGTTCAGTGTGGCTGTTAAATTTACCTTCCAGCATTTTTTTTCTTTTTTGGCCATACTGAGGTGCAAAAAGAAATCCAGCAGGGCACGTGTTGTGCACTGCTGCTATTCTGATCCATGCACGAGTATAGCATTCTAATTCACATGTAGCTAGTGAACAAATATTAAACAGCTTGCTGTATCCCACCTTGTCATTTAGTGCTGTGGTGATACAAAACTGTCTGCAGACCTAAGGAACATTAAAAAAATATATAATTTTTCAGTTGCAAAAGTTAGACAACCCACTGTATCACACTGTCATTTGTTTGGGTTGAAATCAAGCTGTAGAGGCCTGATCCATAGGCCACAAACAAATTCTTCTGTTATTAACGCCATACAGTAAGGGACCAGACTTTAACCCCTCTCTGCCATCTGACGTACTATTCCGTCCATGTGCCCTGGGACTTAATTCCCATGGACGGAATAGTACGTCATATGCGATCAGCCGCGCTCACGTGGGGAGCTGATTCTCACAACTGACACCTGCCACTTTAATCCCCGGCACACTGCGATCAAACATGATCACAGTGTTCCGGTGGCATAGGGAAGCATCATGCAGGGAGGGGGCTCCCTGCGCGCTTCCCTGAGAACCTCAGAACGCGATTTGATCGAGTTGTTCCGAGGGCCTCCTCCCTGAGAGCGGGTGCCGGCAAGCCTCCTGCACTACCTGTCAGATCGCTGATCTGACACAGTGCTCTGTAAAGCCAGGGTCCCCAACTCCAGTCCTCAAGGCCCACCAACAGGTCATATTTTCAGGATTTCTTTAGTATTGCCCAGGTGATAATTGCATCACCTATGCAATACAAAGGAAATCCTGAAAACATGACCTGTTGGTGGGCCTTGAGGACTGGAGTTGGGGAACACTGCTGTAAAGTGTCAGATCAGCGATCTGACACTATATAGTGACGTTCCACTCTAGGACAATGAATGTAAAAATGTGAAAAAATAAATAAATAAACATGTGTAAAAATATTTTTTTAAAAATCCCTAAATAAATAAATAAAAAAATTTCCCCAATAAACACATCATGTAAATTTATAAACGACCCGCTTTATAAAACTGTCCCACTAGTTAACGCCTTTAATGAACCCTTTAAAAAAAAAAACCAAGGCAAAAAAACTTTGCTTTATCTTCATACCGCCGAACAAAAAGTGGAATAACACGCGATCAAAAAAACGTATATAAATAAACATGATACCGCTGAAAACGTCCCGCAAAAAACGAGCCGCCATACAGCATCATCAGCAAAAAAAATAAAAAAGTTATAGCTCGAAGAATAAAGCGATGCAAAATAATTATTTTTTATATAAAATTGTTTTTATTGTATAAATGCGCCAAAACATAAAAAAAATTATAAATGAGGTATCGCTGTAATTGAAGTGACCCGAAGAATAAAACTGCTTTATCAATTTAACCACACGTGGAACGGTATAAACGCCTCCCCTAAAAGAAATTCATGAACTGCAGGTTCCTTCTGTCTCCCAAAAATCGGAAAGTGATCAAAAAAGTCATCTGCCCAAAAATGGTACCAATAAAAACATCAACTCGTCCCGCAAAAAGTAAGACCTCACATGACTCTGTGGGCCAAAATATGAAAAAATTATAGCTCTCTAAATGTGGTGATGCAATAAAAAGCGTCTTTTAGCATGTGACGGGAGGAGCGCAGCTGATCGCGGTCGAGTGTCAGCTGATTATCACAGCTGACACCAGGCACTATGTGCCAGGAGCGGTCACGGACCGCTCCCGGCACATTAACCCCTGGCACACTGCGATCAAAGATGATCACAGTGTTCCGGCGGTATAGGGAAGCATCGCGCAGGGAGGGGGCTCCCTGCGTGCTTCCCTGAGACCCTCCTCCCTGCAGGACCCCGATCCAAGATGGCCACGGGGTCCTTCCGGGTCCTGCAGGGAGGCGGCTTCCTCAGTGCCTGCTAACAGCAGATGCTGAGAAAGCCTGCAGCACTGCCTGTCACATCGCTGGTCTGACAGAGTGCTGTGCACACTGTCAGCCCAGCGATCTGATGTTATACAGTGATGTCCCACCATGGGACAAAGTAAAAAAGTAAAAAAAATAAAAATAACACGTGTAAAAAAAAATTCATAAATAAAAAAAAAAAAAAACAATAAAAAGTACACATATTTAGTATCGCCGCGTCAGTAACGACCCGCCCTATAAAACTAACCCATTAGTTAACCCCTTTAGTGAACCTCTTAAAAAAAAACAAGGCTAAAAAACAATGATTTATCATCATACCGCCGAACAAAAAGTGGAATAGCACGCAATCAAAAAGACGGATATAAATAAACATGGTACCGCTGAAAACGTCATTTTGTCCTGCAAAAAACGAGCCGCCATACAGCATCATCAGCGAAAAAATTAAGAAGTTATAGCTCACAGAATAAAGCGATGCAAAAATAATTATTTTTTATTTATAATCGCTTTTATTGTATAAAAGCGCCAAAACATAAAAAAAAGATACAAATGAGGTATCACTGTAATCGTACTAACCCGAAGAATAAAAATGCATTATCAATTTTACCACACGCGGAACGGTATAAACGCCCCCCCCAAGATAAATTCATGCTGGTTTTTGTTCATTCTGCCTCCCAAAAATCGTAATAAAAAGCGATCTAAAAATGTCATGTGCCCAAAAATGGTACCAATAAAAACGTCAACTCATCCCACAAAAAATAAGACCTCACATGACTCTGTGGGCCAAAATAAGAAAAAAATGTGATGATGCAAAAACTATTTTTTGCAATAAAAAGCGTCTTTTAGCGTGTGACAGCTGCCAAACATAAAAACCCACTATGAATAGTAAATCAAACCCCCCTTTATCAACCCCTTAGTTAGGGAAAAATAATAAAATTAAAAAAATATATTTATTTCCTTTTTCCTATTAGGGTTAAGGTTGGGGCTAAAGTTAGAAGATAGAGTTGGGGCTAAAGTTAGGGTTGGGACTAGGGTTACGGGTGTGTTAGGATGAGGTTTGTGGTTAGGGTTATGATTAGGGTTGAGATTAGGGTTAGGGGTGTGTTGGGGTTAGGGTTGGAGTTAGAATTGGGGGGTTTCCACTGTTTAGGCACATCAGGGGCTCTCCAAACGTGACATGGCGTCTGATCTCAATTCCAGCCAATTCTGCGTTGAAAAAGTCAAATGGTGCTTCTTCCCTTCTGAGCTCTGCCATGTGCCCAAACAGTAGTTTACCCCCACATATGGAGTATCAGCATACTCAGGACAAATTGCACAATAACTCTTGGGGTCCAATTTCTTCTCTTACCCTTGGGAAAATAAAAAAATGGGGGCAAAAATATCATTTTATGGAAAAAAATATGTTTTTTTATTTTTATGGCTCTACGTTATAAACTTCTGTGAAGCACTTGGGGGTTCAAAGTTCTCACCACACATCTAAATAAGTTCCTTTGGGGGTCTAGTTTCCGAAATGGGTTCACTTGTGGGGGGTTTCCACTGTTTAGGCACATCAGGGGCTCTCCAAACGCGACATGACGCCTGCAGACCATTCCATCAAAGTCTGCAATGCAAAACGTCACTACTTCACTTCCGAGCCCCGACGTGTGCCCATACAGTAGTTTTCTCCCACATATAGGGTATCAGCATACTCAGGACAAATTGGACAACAACTTTTTGGGTCCAATTTCTCCTGTAACCCTTGGAAACATAAAAAACTGGAGACTAAAAGATCATGTTTGTGGAAAAAATATGATTTTTTTTTATTTTCACGCCCGGGCGTTATAAACTTGTGTGAAGCACTTGGGGGTTCAAAGTGCTCACAACACATCTAGATAAGTTCCTTAGGAGGTCTAGTTTCCAAAATTTGGTCACTTGTGGGGGTTTACAATACTTAGGCATATCAGGGGCTCTGCAAACTGAACATAGAAGTAAAAGAAAACTGACTGGCACATCCAAACCAGTGTGAATTAGGTGCAAACCAGGAGCAGCTACCTCCATAGACAATATACAAAAAAAGGTTGCACTCCATCGTGCCAAAGCAAGTCAATGTGAAATATGAAACATGAATAGCAATATGGCTTTTGAATATCAGAAAAAAATGAATGAGACGCTTTGCACAAAATTTGGCCAAATAATGCCTGCCCATACACCAACGTCAAGGTGGTCTCAGAACGTATGGGTCCCTGCCTATGTGAACATACCTCTATTAGGCTGATATCTGAATTCCTGGGTGAATGTGGACACCTCTGTCAGTAAAGCTTGCCTTTTCTGGGTGAGCAGGAACCTGCTATAATTAAAATCACCACATGGTGATGGGCAGAGTGCTCGGTCAGTAAGCTAACATAGAAGTAAAAGAAAACTGACTGGCACATCCAAACCAGTGTGAATTAGGTGCAAACCAGGAGCAGCTACCTCCATAGACAATATACAAAAAAAGGTTGCACTCCATCGTGCCAAAGCAAGTCAATGTGAAATATGAAACATGAATAGCAATATGGCTTTTGAATATCAGAAAAAAATGAATGAGACGCTTTGCACAAAATTTGGCCAAATAATGCCTGCCCATACACCAACGTCAAGGTGGTCTCAGAACGTATGGGTCCCTGCCTATGTGAACATACCTCTATTAGGCTGATATCTGAATTCCTGGGTGAATGTGGACACCTCTGTCAGTAAAGCTTGCCTTTTCTGGGTGAGCAGGAACCTGCTATAATTAAATATTGTCTATGGAGGTAGCTGCTCCTGGTTTGCACCTAATTCACACTGGTTTGGATGTGCCAGTCAGTTTTCTTTTACTTCTATGTTAGCTTACTGACCGAGCACTCCGCCCATCACCATGTGGTGATTTTAATTATAGCAGAAAATAAGTATAAGTAACCAGAATTGTAACAACCGTCATGTAAATCAAAATAAACAATGTGGAACATTTACAGTAAAAGAGTATTACTCCCAAATAAATTGAAAAAAGAAGAGTATGACATATATACATAATATATACAATTTACAAAATTCACAACATTCACAGAAGAATAATCAGTGCTGGATTCTTTAAAGCAATTACTGCTAATGTAAGGCACTGTTTAGTGGAACAGAAGAGTTCACAGAATATATTTATATTGTAAATTACCTCAGTGATAGTCCAGTGCCATAAACAATGGTAAATAGAGAAGAAGGACCAATACGATATCCTTATATGGCTATAATAAGAAGAGATAGTTCCGGTGAGAAAAACATAATGAAAATGCGATAGATGAGAAAGGATTCAGCAGTTACCTAGATTATGAAGGCATCAGTGTGGGAAAGATGGTTCCCTAACAACTGCAGCGCTAAAAAGAATAACAGCCTATGTAAGTTAAGGCAAACTTAGAGCCTATGAGTACAGTCAGATAGGTAAAAGAGGGTATATACCTGTGTGTCGACCGCTGGTAGAGGCCCTGCTCGTATGCGCTGAAGCAATGTGCGGTATTGTAACGCTGGTATTCTGTACTTTGTTTTCCAGCGTTACTCTGCATGTTTTTTGCATTAACCCTTTTGCTCCTTTCCCCCTAACCAGCTGGGATACTGTTGTCTGTTACCTATATGGATGCTGCTCAGTTCCCGGCTCTGCTGCGTACCCGTACTTGCGTGAGTGGCTCCGCTGCTTTGCATGACCGCCCGCATGTGTGGTTCCTGACTTGCTGTGAAGGCCGTCCGTAGCTTGCAAAGTCCTCTGCAGTGGTGCATGACTTACTACGTGTTTGGCAGCAGCCATTGTTGGGTTCCCTCTGTGTTGTGCTGTCTGGCTCTGCATAGGGGGCGCGGCCCACACCTGTCCTGCTTTTATGTGGATTGGGTGTTTACTAGAATTACTGCTCCAGCCTATCGCTGTGAAGCAGCTCATATATAAAGTTCCCCAGCCCTAGTGGGCGTTGCCACAGCTTCACATTGAATCCACACTGAATCCCTGAACCTAGCCGTATGTGGTTGTGTGTTCAGCTCCTGCTCTGAAGTTGATCAGCTCTGGAGAGCTGATTCCCTGTTCCTGCTGTGTCTTGTTCCCTGATCCTGGATCTAACCCGGTACCTGAATGTCTGAACTGTGTCTTGTGTTTCCGCCTATGCTGGGGGCTGATTACCCAGATCGCCGTTCCTGGAGGCTGTATATCCAGGCCTGTTCCTGTTGTGTCTAATTACCTGAACCCCTGATCCCGGATCTAACCCTGTACCTGAATGTCTGAACTGTGTCTTGTGTTTCCGCCTATGCTGGGGGCTGATTACTCAGATCGCTGTTCCTGGAGGCTGTATATCCAGGCCTGTTCCTGCTGTGTCTAATTACCTGAATCCCTGATCCTGGATCGCATCCTGTACCTGAATGTTGTTCCTGTGCAGTCTAACTCTGTTTCAGCCATCAGCTCCTGATTCCAGTTACCTGCCTGTTACCTCTCGGCTTGCCTGTCTGCCATCCGTCTGCAGTTCCATCCAGAAGTTCGGACATCATCTGCAGAAGTCCCCGGCTCTTGCCTGCTCACCTGGGAGCGATCATCTGCCATCCGACTGCAGCTCCATCCGGAAGTTCGGACATCATCTGCAGAGATCCCCGGCTCTTGCCTGCTCACCTGGGAGCGATCATCTGCCATCCGACTGCAGCCTACCTGGAGGCTCCACCATATCAGGTCGTATATACCTGCCTGTCTAGAGACTGCCTGGTCACTTGCTGTGACAACCTGCCTGCCCAGAGACTGCCTGGTCACTTGCCGTGACAACCTGCTTGCCCAGAGACTGCCTGGTCACTTGCTGTGACAACCTGCCTGCCCAGAGACTGCCTGGTCACTTGCCGTGACAACCTGCCTGCCCAGAGACTGCCTGGTCACTTGCGTGACAACCTGCTGCCCAGAGACTGCCTGGTCACTTGCCGTGACAACCTGCCTGCCCAGAGACTGTCTGGTCACTTGCCGTGACAACCTGCCTGCCCAGAGACTGCCTGGTCACTTGCCATGACAACCTGCCTGCCCAGAGACTGCTGGTCACTTGCCGTGACAACCTGCCTTTCCCAAGTAGGACTGCCTGGTCACTTGCCGTGACAACCTGCCTGCCCAGAGATGCTGGTCATTGCGTGACAACCTGCCTGCCCAGAGACTGCCTGGTCACTTGCCGTGACAACCTGCCTGTCCAGAGACTGCCTGGTCACTTGCCGTGACAACCTGCCTGTCCAGAGACTGCCTGGTCACTTGCCGTGACAACCTGCCTGTCCAGAGACTGCCTGGTCACTTGCCGTGACAACCTGCCTGTCCAGATACTGCCTGGTCACTTGCCGTGACAACCTGCCTGTCCCAGAGACTTCCTTGGTCACTTGCTGTGACAAACCTGCCTGTCCAGAACCCTGTGCCAGTGACTGTGAATCCTTGCTATATAACCTGAGTTCATCTTGGAAGGAGGAGTCCGGTGTGTGCTGAGTTTCTGTTACTCTGTACTCAGCCTCTGTGCAAATCCCGGCCAGCTCCCATTGAGCCTGGCGGGGCTTGCACCAGACCGCTGGGGTTCCTTTTCAGGTCGCTGCCAGATGTCCGTGTCCTCCCTGATGACCACTGCCTGATATCCGATGTCCGATGACCACTTCCAGATGTCCGGATCCTATCCATCTCTACCTGATGTCCGGAGCCTGCTGATCGGTACCAGATGTCCGGAGTCCGATGCCTGTGTTCCAGTCCGTGTCCCTGAGACCCAATCCGTGTTCCTGATCTTCCAGTCCGTGTTCCTGTCTGTGTTCCTGACTCCCTGTGACCCAATCCGTGTTCCTGATGTTCCAGTCCGTGTTCCTGTCTGTGTTCCTGACTCCCTGAGATCCAATCCGTGTTCCTGATTTCCTGTCCGTGTTCCTGTGTCCCTGAGATCCAGTCCGTGTTCCTGATGTTCCGATGTCCTGCCGGTTCCTCCTTGGTCTACCCTGTGATGACGTCTGTCCTGGGTCGGTGTCTGATGTTCTCCTGCTGAGCCTGTGCTACGCCTGAGGCCTGAGAGAGAGGCCGTCCTAGTATGCCCGTGCCAGATGACCCTGGACTTCATCAACCCGTGATGACCCCGCCATCGTCTGACGTTCGTCCTGGGCCGGTGTCTGATGTTCTCCTGCTGAGCCTGTGCTACGCCCGAGGCCTGAGAGTGAGGCCATACTAGTATGCCCGTGCCAGATGATCCTGGACTTCATCAACCCGTGATGACCCCGCCATCGTCTGAAGTCTGTCTGAGGTCGGTGTCTGATGTTCTCCTGCTGAGCCTGTGCTACGCCTAAGGCCTGAGAGAGAGGCCGTCCAAGTATGCCCGTGCCAGATAACCCTGGACTGCATCTACCCGTGATGTCCTCCAACACTCGTCAGTGATTCTGAGTCGTGTACCCTTCTCTGATGTGCGGAATTGGGAGCCCGGTCTTATGTTCTGTTTATGTACTGTGTTTCTTTAAGTAAACTTTATGTTTCTTCTTACCTGAAGTTGTGCGGTGTTGTCTAGTCCTGCAGGTCGCCACCTTGCCCACATGCTCAGCTGCCACGGATCCCGGTCGCTGCCCTTCCCTAGTCCGGGCAGGCCCGGGTCTCCCTCCGTGGTCCAGTGGGTCCACATTCTCTTATCATCTGGGACCCATGCCTCACGTCGTCGTGGACTGGCGGCGTGGGAGCATTGGCTAGCTAGGCAAGCTATGCCATGTCCCGGCGCCCCACAGCCGTGGGAAGCGCCACAGGTATCTATTGTTTATAGTACCCTGACCGGAAGTGAGCGTTCTAAGCCGGAAGTGACGTTACGTCATCCTTATTGTGCAGTGTGCAGGCGTCTAACATAGCTGGAGAGGCTGGTGTGTGTAAAAATGAATGGATGTACAGCGCACGCGCCGTAGATGACGTATGGCTGGCACTGACATCGCATCATTGTCGGCATACACTGCGCAGGCGTCTGACATCGCTTAAAGGGCTAGTGTGTTTGATCATTAATGAGTGAAAAGCGTAAACGTCAGTGATGGTTCATAGCCGGTAATGAATATTACATGTCACTAGACTGTAATAGTAGCTAAATGTAAGGACTAAACTCACGCTGTCAAATCAAAGAGGAGGATTATTAGTATTTATAGATCGAAGAGGGAAATGGAATCCATATAAGAGATATAAGACGGCATGATGTATGGGGAGAGGCACCGGACTAAAATATACCAATAAATGTATACCATGATGAAATAAGAGACCAGAAAAATAATAGAGACACTGGGGAAATAGATTAAATACGTTACTACATTCATTATATATTGCAACAAATAAATAGACAGACAAGCCTAAGGGGGTAAGTATACAACTCACCTCAGATCAGAGTATGTTAGCGAGTCTGAAAATAATACAACAGGAATTAATGATACATTAATATGACCAGTCAATCTCTCTATTCAGGCCCTTGGGGGCCAATGTGTCTAATTTAAAAATCCAATATGATTCGCGAGATTTTAACCCCTTCACCCCCAAGGGTGGTTTGCACGTTAGTGACCGGGCCAATTTTTACAATTCTGACCACTGTCTCTTTATGAGGTTATAACTCTGGAACGCTTCAACGGATCTTCGCGATTCTGAGACTGTTTTCTCGTGACATATTGTACTTCATGTTAGTGGTAAAATTTCTTCGATATACCTTGCGTTTATTTTTGAAAAAAATGTAAATATGGCGAAAATTTTGAAAATTTTGACAATTTTCAAACTTTGAATTTTTTTTCCCTTAAAACAGAGATATATGTCACACAAAATAGTTAATAAATAACATTTCCCACATGTCTACTTTACATCAGCACAATTTTGGAACCAAAATTTTTTTTGTTAGGAAATTATAAGGGTTAAAAGTTGATCAGTGATTTCTCATTTTTACAACAAATTTTACAAAGCCATTTTTTTAGGGACCACCTCACATTTGAAGTCACTTTGAGGGGTCTATATGGCAGAAAATACCCAAAAGTGACACCATTCTAAAAACTGCACCCCTCAAGGTACTCAAAACCACATTCAATAAGTTTATTAACCCTTCAGGTGCTTCACAGGAGCTGAAGCAACGTGGAAGGAAAAAATGAATATTTAACTTTTTAGCCACAAAAATGATCTTTCACAAACTTTTTTTTATTTTCACAAGAGTAAAAGGAGAAAATGGGCAGATAAAGTTGTTGTGCAATTTCTCCTGAGTACGCCAATACCCCATATGTGGGGGAAAACCACTGTTTGGGCACACGGCAGAGCTCGTAAGAGAAGGAGCGCCGTTTGACTTTTTCAAACTAAAATTGGCCCGGAATTGAGATTGGACGCCATGTCGTGTTTGGAGAGCCCCTGGTATGCCTAAACAGTGGAAACCCCCCACAAGTGACACCATTTTGGAAACTAGACCCTCTAAGGAACTTATCTAGATCTGTTGTGAGCACTTTGAACCCACAAGTGTTTCACAAAAGTTTATAATGCCTGGGTGTGAAAAAAAAAAAAACAATTTTCCACAAAAATGATTTTTTAGTCCCAAATTTTTGATTTTTCCCAAGGAAATTGGACCCCAAAAGTTGTTGTCCAATTTGTCCTGAGTACGCTGATACCCCATATGTGGGGGGGGAACTGTTTGGGTGCACGGCAGGGCTTGGAAAGGAAGCAGTAACGTTTTGGAATGCAACAATTGATGGGGTCATGTTCTGTTTGTAGTGCCCCAGATGAGCCTAAACAGTGGAAACCCCCCACAAGTGACCCCATTTTGGAAGCTAGACCCCCTAAGGAACTTATCTAGATCTTTGGTGAGCACTTTGAACTCCCAAGTGCTTCACACAAGTTTATAATGCCCGGGCATGAAAATAAAAAATCCTATTTTTTTCCCACAAAAATTATCTCTTAGTCACTAATTTTTTATTTTCCCAAGGGTAACAGGAGAAATTGGACCACAAAATTTGTTGTCCAATTTGTCCTGAGTACGCTGATACCCCATATGTGGGGGGGAACCACTGTTTGGGCGCATGGCAGAGCTCGGAATGGAAGGAGCACCATTTGACTTTTTCCAACCAAAATTGGCTGGAATTGAGATTGGACGCCATGTTGCATTTGGAGAGCCCCTGCTGTGCCTAAACAGTGGAAACCCCCCACAAGTGACCCCATTTGGGAAACTAGACCCCTAAGGAACTTATCTAGATCTTTGGTGAGCAATTTGAACCCCCAAGTGCTTCACACAAGTTTATAACGTAGAGCAGTAAAATTAAAAAATCATATTTTTTCCACAAAATTGATCTTTTCACCCCAATTTTTATTTTCCCAAGGGTAACAAGACTCCAAATCTTATTGTGCAATTTGTCCTGAGTGCGCTGATACCCCATATGTGGGAGTAAACCACTGTTTGGGTGCATGGCAGAGTTTGGAAGGGAAGGAGCGCCGTTTGACTTTTTCAACGCAGAATTGGCTGGATGCCATGTCGTGTTTGGAGAGCTCCTGATCTGCCTAAACAGTTGAAACCCCCACAAATGACACCATTTTGGAAACTAGACCCCTCAAGGAACTTATCTAGATGTGTGGTGAGCACTTTGAACCCCAAAGTGCTTCACAGAAGTTTATAACGTACAGCCATAAAATAAAAAAATCTCTTTTTTTTTTTTTAGAAAAATGATTTTTTCGCCCCCAATATTTTATTTTCACAAGGGTAACAGGAGAAATTTGACCCCAAAAGTTGTTGTCCAATTTGTCCTGAGTACGCTGATACCCAATATGTGGGAGTAAACTACTGTATGGGCGCACGTCGGGGCTCGGAAGGGAAGTAGTGACGTTTTGGATTGCAGACTTTGATGGAATGGTCTGGGGGAGTCATGTCGCATTTGGAGAGCCCCTGATGCGTCTAAACAGTGGAAACCCCCACAAGTGACCCCATTTTGGAAAATAGACCCCACAAGGAACTTATCTAGATGTGTGGTGAGCACTTTGAACCCCGAAGTGCTTCACAGAAGTTTATAACGTACAGCCGTAAAAATAAAAAATCCTTTTTTTTTTTTTACAAAAATGATTTTTTCGCCCCCAATATTTTATTTTCACAAGGGTAACAGGAGAAATTGGACCTTAAAATTTGTTGTCCAATTTGTCCTGAGTACGCTGATACCCAATATGGGAGAAAACGACTGTATGGGTGCACGTCTGGGCTCGGAAGGGAAGTAGTGATGTTTTGGATTGCAGACTTTGATGGAATGGTCTGGGGGCGTCATGTCGCATTTGGAGAGCCCCTGATGCGCCTAAACAGTGGAAACCCCCCACAAGTGACCCCATTTTGGAAAATAGACCCCACAAGGAACTTATCTAGAAGTGTGGTGAGCGCTATGAAGCCCCAAGTGCTTCACAGAAGTTTTATAACATACAGCCGTAAAAACAAAAAAATAATTTTTTTTTTTACAAAAATGATTTTGTCGCCCCCAGTTTTTTATTTTCCCAAGGGTAACAGAAGAAATAGGACAAATTGCACAATAACTCTTGTGGTCCAGAGTACGCTGATACCCCATATGCGGGAGTAAACTACTGTTTGGGCGCATGGCAGAGCTCAGAAGTGAAGGAGCACCGTTTGACTTTTTCAACGCAGAATTGGCTGGAATTGAGATCAGACGCCATGTCACATTTGGAGAGCCCCTGATGTGCCTAAACAGCAGAAACCCTCCAATTCTAACTCCAACCCTAACCCCAACACACCCCTAACCCTAGTCCCAACCCTAATCACAAACCTAACCCTAACACACCCCTAACCGAAATCCCAACCCTAATCCTAATCCTAACATTAGCGCCAACCCTAACCCTAACTTTAGCCGCAACCCTAACCAACGGAAAATGGAAATAAATACATTTTTTTAATTTTATTATTTTTCCCTAACTAAGGTAAAGGGGGGTTTGATTTACTATTTATAGCGGGTTTTTATGATTGGCAGCTGTCACGCTAAGACGCTTTTTATTGCAAAAAATAGTTTTTTGCATCACCACATTTTGAGAGCTATAATTTTTGCATATTTTGGCCCACAGAGTCATGTGAGGTCTTATTTTTTGCGGGACGAGGTGACGTTTTTATTGGTACCATTTTTGAGCACGTGACATTTTTTGATCGCTTTTTATTTCGATTTTTGGGAGGTTAGAATGAACAAAAATCAGCAATTCATGAATTTCTTTTGGGGGAGGCGTTTGTACCGTTCCGCGTGTGGTAAAATTGATAAAGCGGTTATATTCTTCGGGTCTGTACGATTACGGCGATACCTCATTTATATCATTTTTTTATGTTTTGGCGCTTTTATAGAATGAAAACAATTTTATATAAAAAATTATTATTTTTGCATCGCTTTATTCTGCGAGCTATAATTTTTTTATTTTTTCACTGATGATGCTGTGTGACAGCTCGTTTTTTGCGGGACAAGATGACGTTTTCAGCGGTACCATGGTTATTTATCTCGGTCTTTTTGATCGCTTGTTATTCCACTTTTTGTTCAGCGGTATGATGATAAAGCATTGATTTTTTGCTTCTTTTTTTTTTTTTTAAGGGGTCCACTAAAGGGGTTAACTAGTGGGACAGTTTTATAGGGGGGGTCGTTACGGACGCGGCAATACCAAATATGTGTACTTTTATTGTTTTGTTTTTTTATTTACAGGAAAGAATGAATTTATTGGGGAATATTTTTTTTTTTTTTATGATTTTTTTACCACTTTTTATTTTTATTTTTTTAACTTTTTTACTTTGTCCCAGGGTGGGACATCACTGTATTTTAGCAGATCGCTGGTGTGACAGTGTGCACAGCACTCTGTCACACCAGCGATCGCTCTGGCATCGTTGCAGGCTTCCTCAGCGCCTGCTCTCAGCAGGCGCTGAGGAAGCCACCTCCCTGCAGGACCCCGGCGCCATCTTGGATCCGGGGACCTGGATGGAGGATCGCGCTGCTCTGAGGGTCTCAGGGGAGCGCGCAGGGAGCCCCCACCCTGCGCGATCCTCCCCTGTGCCCCGGGTACACCGCGATGTTTGATCGCGATGTGCCAAGGGTTAATGTGCCGGGAGCGGTCCGTGACCGCTCCTGACACACAGTCACGGGTGTCAGCTGTGATAATCAGCTGACACCCGGCGGCGTTCAGCTGCGCCCCCCCCGGGAGCACAGCTGATCGCCCATGACGTACTATTCCGTCCATGGGAATTAGGTCCAGGGTCACATGGACGGAATAGTACGTCTGATGGAATAAAGGGGTTAATAGACCAACATGGTTACCACACCTTCTAGGGCGGGGAACATGCTCAATATTTGCAGATGACACTAAACTCTGCAGGGTAATAAATACAGAGGAGGATAATTTTATATTACAGGAGGATTTATGTAAACTAGAAGCTTGGGCTGATAAATGGCAAATGAGCTTTAATGGGGATAAATGTAAGGTCATGCACTTGGGTAGAACAAATAAGATGTATAATTATGTGCTTAATTGTAAAACACTGGGCAAAACTGTCACTGAAAAAGACTTGGGTGTATGGGTGGACGACAAACTCAAATTTAGTGGCCAATGTCAGGCAGCTGCTGCCAAGGCAAATAAAATAATGGGATGCATTAGACGAGGCATAGATGCTCATGAGGAGAACATAATTTTACCTCTATACAAGTCACTGGTGCGACCACACTTAGAATACTGTGTGCAGTTCTGGTCTCCGGTGTATAAGAAAGACATAGCTGAACTGGAGCGGGTGCAGAGAAGAGCGACCAAGGTTATTAGAGAACTGGGGGGTCTGCAATACCAAGACAGGTTATTACACTTGGGGTTATTTAGTTTGGAAAAACGAAGGCTTAGGGGGGATCTTATTACAATGTACAAATATATGAGGGACAGTACAAAGACCTTTCTAATGATCTTTTTACTCTTAGACCTGTGACGGGGACGAGGGGGCATCCTCTACGTCTGGAGGAAAGAAGGTTTAGCCATAATCACAGATGCAGATTCTTTACTGTAAGAGCAGTGAGACTATGGAACTCTCTGCCGTCTAATGTTGTAATGAGTGATTCCTTACTAAAATTTAAGAGGGGACTGGATGCCTTTCTTGAAAAGTATAATATTACAGGCTATATTCACTAGTTTCCTAGATACAGCGTTGATCCAGGAGCTAGTCTGATTGCCGTATGTGGAGTCGGGAAGGAATTTTTTTCCCCAATGTGAAGCTTACTGTTTGCCACTTGGGGTTTTTTTGCCTTCCTCTGGATCAACATGTTAGGGCAGGTTAGGATAGGATATGGGTTGAACCAGATGGACTTAAAGTCTTCCTTCAACCTTAATAACTATGTTACTATGTTACTATGTTACTATAACCTGATATCTGAGTTGTGCCACAGTGTGTTTCATCTTAGAGAAGTGTTCAGGTAAAGGCAACCAATTCTTACCACATCTGATGGTGGATTTATGGCTCGCTGTTCTATCCTTTATATGTTGTGTAGTTTCGCCTACATATAATAATCCACATGGGCATTTGATCATGTATGCAACGAAATTGGAATTGCATGTAAAGAAACCTCGGATAGGATAGGTTTTGCCAGTCCTGGGATGAGTGATGTTGTCAGATTTAATTATATTTGAACATGATGCACAGCTCAGACAGGGGAAAGTGCCGTTTCTTTTTGGCGCAAGGAGAGTTTGCGTAGTAGAAGGACGTGCACTCCCTACATCGGCTCTCACAAGCTTGTCTTTAAGATTGGGTGATCTCCTAGTACACATAAGGGTAGGTTCCTTAAAGGATTTGATATTAGGGTAAGAACGGGTCAGGAGGGGCCAATGTCTTCTAATGACAGAATAGACTTTAGGCATTAACGGATGGAACGTATGTACAAAAGGGACCCTCTCTCTGGGTTGGCGTTGTGTAGGTGGAGACACAGGCAATAGGGACAAAGCTTTTTCTTCATTAAGTAGTGTCAAGGGGTAGCCTCTTTCCTGTAATTTGATAGTCATGTTGTTCAATCTATCAGTGAGGGTATAGGGATCTGAGACGATCCTGGTGATCCTTTTAAACTGTGAACGAGGTAAACTATTACGAGTGTATTTTGAATGACAGCTACTATAATGTAGTAGGCTGTTACTGTCAGTGGGCTTACAATAGAGATCTGTAGTGAGGCCCCCATTGGCATCTTTGATGATCATGGTGTCAAGGAAAGAAACAGATGACATACTGGAGTGCATAGTGAATTGTAGCCCCGGTAGGATGGAATTAAGATAGTTATGGAAAGATTGTAAGGAGATAGAGGTACCCGTCCAAATGAAGAAGATGTCATCGATATAACGGTGGTATTCTAAAACGTATTGTGAGAAAAGTTGATTGTTATAGACATGTGAGATCTCAAAGAGGTTCATGAACGCATTAGCGTAAGCAGGCGCCACGTTCGAGCCCATCGCGGTGCCGCACTTCTGGATATAGAAAGTGTCTTCATATAGGAAATAATTTTCATATAGTACCAAATGTAAGAGATCTAGGCAAAACTGGACTGAGTTGGTAGTCATGTTGGTAAGATTCAGGAGGTATTTGGTAGCCTCAATGCCATGTTCATGTTCAATAGAAGTATAGAGACTATTAACATCCATAGTCACCAAGATACTATCAGGAGGAATGGTGCCAAGTTGTCGGATAATACTCAAGAAGTGTCCTGTATCTAGTAGGAAGGCTCTGGTAGTTTTAATAAGAGGTGTCAGAATTTTTTCAAGGAATGTGGATAATGGAGATAGAATTGAATCCGTGGAAGCCACAAATGGCCTACCAGGGGGGTTATTTAATGATTTGTGTATCTTGGGTAGAACATAAAAAACCGGAGTTATGGGGTGAGGATTGTTAAGGAAGGTTGCCGTCTTTTTGTCAATTACATTACGAGCCAGATTAAGGTCAATCAGAGTATTAATTTTCTTCCTAATATCAAAAACTGGATCATAGGTAAGAATTCCATAGGTATTGGTATCTGATAATTGACGGTTAATCTCTTCTTTGTATAGATAGCGGTTCATCACCACTATAGAGCCCCCTTTATCTGCCGGCTTTATGATAATGTTTTCATTGTTATGTAAAGATGAAAGTGCCTGTTTCTCATTGTGAGAGATGTTGGAGTATACTGGAAAAAGACCTAGATGTTGTTGATGCGTGATAGCCTTAATATCACTGTCGACTAATGAAATAAACGTCTCAGTAGCATGATAAGTACGCAGTGGACAAAAATTACTTTTGTTAAATAGGTTATAATTGCTGATAGACAAGTCCGGAACTGGTACTGTAGAGGGATCACTACCCGGATCCGGGGATAGTCCAAAATGTGTTTTCAGCCTTACCGACCGATAGAAGCGTTCAAGGTCCTTTTTTAGTTCAAAGGAGTCCCAGGGAGGGGTAGGGCAAAAGGAAAGACCCTTTTGTAAGACAGAGAGTTCTGGCGGAGATAGAAGATGATCTGAGATATTGACCACTAGGTTTTGTATCTCACCTGTGACCGAGTGGTCATTCTTCCTTCTACCTCTTCTGACCGGTCTGCGTTTGGGGGCCCTCCTGTGGTCCCGTGATAAAAAACGGTTTTGTCTAGATGCTGTGGAAGAATCGCTTCCTGAGCTGAAGGAGCCATCCCTGCATGCGGGTCGCGGTCGGCGCCATGAACCCGTGGATTTGGAAGAATCCGCCCATCTGTATACTCGATTGTTCGAGTAGTCCTCAGAGTCCCTTTGAAATTTACTTCTTTTACGTTTTTGGAGTGTCTTCTGATGTTCCGCCAATGATCTCTCTGTTTTTGTCTTAAGAGTTGCCCAATCAGTGGAAGTAAGGGTAGTGGAGAGCTGTGTCTCAATGGCCTGAATATTTTGTTTAATGTCAACGATAGCCTTCTGAAGGTATTCTACAGTTAAGACAATAATGTCTAGGGAACACTTGTTGAGTATTTTTTTGTATTTGTCACAATACTCAGAGTTTTCTGAAAAAATGGTAGGGCGCATGTTGCATCTAAGCCCCCTGGGGATCTTGCTCTGTCTGTGATACTCCGCCAATGTGGTACAATGGAGATCATAAGAAATAAGCTTGCGTTTCTTTTTTTCAAAATCTCTGGTCCTCAAATCTTGTACTGGGGTTTTGAGAAACTCATTTGAACCAGTAACCTGTGCCAATATATTGAAACTAGTGGCCAAATCGTAAGCAAAGGTGTCAGTAGACATCAGTCAAAATGAGTGGGAGAAAGCTGGTGCAAACGCCAAAATTATAGTATAAGGTAGGTATGAGCGTGCACACAGCCGTGGTAGGGCAAGGTGCAGGTGTAATGGACCAATGGTTTTTAAAGCATAAAGGATAAATACACCGCACTCTTTGAGGAGAATTATGATGCTGAACAACTCATATTTTATTAATGTAACAAATTAGGCAACATTTAAGGACAGAAAAAAAGCGATAAATAACATTTCGGCTCAACGTATGTTACTGGACAGGCTACACCACTACCTTTCTTTGGCAGCCGCACAGCGTTACGCCTTGTCGATGATGCCCAGAAAGAGCATGTACTCGAGTGGATGGCAAGTGCAGCTTCAAGTGGCCTCTCCTCTTCCTCCACCTCAACACCACACCCAGTACAGTCCACAGATGTGGCACCCAAATTCCCCTTGTTTCCCCCCGCGTCCCAACTATCCAAACGTTCAACTGACTGTACCGAACCACAAATGGGTGAGTCTGAAGAGCTGTTCACACATTCTATGCCATGTTCATCAGAAGAGTACTCAAAAGCTTCGCAGAGTCAAGAGAAGGAAATCTGCACCGATGCCCAAAATTTTTTTTAACTTGTCCGAACAACATCCTGACACTCATCATCAGATGTTATCCCCAGGGTCAGGGGAGGTGATCCTGATGAGACTCAGATATCTGAGGCTCACGTGGACTGTACTGTCCTGTCAGGCCAAGGAGAGGAGGAGGGTAACTCCAATGGCGAAGAATGTGATAACACAGAGGATGATGATGAGGTGTTAGATCCAAGTTGGTGTGAACATAGAGGCACACAGCTGAGTAGGTCACCTGAGGAGGAAGACAAGGAGGTTACGTTGCGCCGTCCGTTGCAGACACGTCGTGATGCAGCCACAACGAGCGATGCATCCTCATCCACAACTGTGCCTCTGACCAGTTGAGGTAAGAAGTGCAATAATTTGACTACTACATGTATGAACCTTCACATGCACAATCAACATGCTTTACTGTGAGAATCCCACTGCGCAAAAATGCGGGCCAGCGGACATCAACAACCGTCAGCGGCCCCATCAATCTCATCTGCTGCTTCCTCATCCTCTGTTACAGTGCCAACTATTGAGATTCAGGTCTTTGACCGAAGATCCTCGGGTTCTTCACCCGATCGAGTCACACTGACTGAGAGGCCACCTTCAGCTGTAACGGAAGTGGACATGCCTGTTTTTGAACAGTCTCAGAGAACGATCACACCACAAGTTTCTCAATCCACAGTAACATCTCCGCCTGCACCTCTCTCACGGTCCAGCAGTTTGTCTAGTTCACCGTACTCTGCCCTTTCACAGCACTGCAGCCAGCCTACGGTTCCGCAGTTGTGGTCACAGGAAAGATTGTTTCCTCCTTCGCATGACAAAGCTAAGAGGTTGAACTCCACCATCTCCAATTTGTTGGCCACGGAAATGCAGCATTTCTACCTGGTGGATACCGACGGTTTCCGAAAACTGATGGCCATCGCAGTCCCCCAGTACCAATTACCCAGTCGTCATTACATTTCTAAGAAAGCTGTGCCTGCGCTACACCAGCATGTAGCAGACATCACCTGTTCCTTGACAAAATCTCTGTCTGCCAGGGAGCATTTCACCACAGACACATGGACGAGTAAGCATGGCCAAGGGTGTTACATCTCGCTGACTAGGCACTGGGTGACTGGTGGCTGTGGGGACAGGCGCTGATCCACAAGTCTTGGAATCCCCAAGGCCTGCAGGCCAAACCTCTACATTTAACACTTCCTCCACTGCTTCTGCCTCCTCTATCTCCTCTAGGGCCTCCACTTCCGCCCTCAACCTCCGCCTTAACGAGACACGCATTCCAACAGTGCATTGTGAACCCCCACCTCCTCCGTACTCTGCAGCCAGGGCTCAATGCAATCAGGCAGTCTTAAAATGGATATGCCTTTGAGATCGCAGTCATACAGCTAAAGAGTTGTGGAGAGCTCTCGAGGCTGAATTTGATCAATGGCTGTCTCCGCTGAACCTGCATCCAGGGAAGGCCGTGTCCGATAACGGTGCGAACCTAGTGGCGGCCCTATGGAAAGGCAAGCTCACACATGTGCCTTGCATGGATCAAGTCCTCAACCTGGTGGTACAACGTTTTCTCAGCCACTATCATGGCCTGGGTGAGCTGCACCAGAAACCACGTAAGCCGTGCTCTCATTTCTGCCATTCGCAACCCTCTGCTACATTGACTTGCATCAATACAGAGGTCTTTGTTCATGCCAGTTAACAGGTTGATATGCGATATGCCGACACGGTGGAATTCCACTCTGCATATGCTGCAGCGACTGTGGCAGCAGCAAAGAGCTCTGACGCAGGATGTAATGTCATGTAGCCTGGACCAACGCAGTAAGGACATGGCGCATATCATGTTTACAGAGTGGGCACAGATTAAGGACCTCTACACTCTTCTGCACAGTTTTGAAATGGCTACTAAGATGGTTAGCGCTGACGACACCGTCATCAGCATCACTATTCCAGTCATTTATATGCTGGAGCAGACTTTGAATAGCCTGTGGAAGGAGATGGTGGTCCCAGAAGAAGAGAAGGAAGCAGAGTAGGCTGCGGAAGGGATAACATTGTCTCTAGGAAGCAGAGGAGGCTGCGGAAGGGATAACATTGTCTCTAAGTTCAAGACTGTCATCACACAGGTGGGTACCACAATGTACTTCATGGCCAGAATGTTGTGAACTACATCCAGTAAGACATTAATTATTCACAGATTCTGTATGAATTTGAAATTCTGTGTTACATAATGCTACACGCGCATAATCAAACATACTCAATCATACATAAGTTCAATTTGAAAAGAGCTACCCTGGACCACTAGTATTAAAAATGAACATCTGAATGTCCTGAATAATATTTGCCCAAAAAATTATCAACTCTATGTGTAGTTCAGGAGTTATTCACGTAAATCGCTTATTTATGTCGCGCATAATCTAACGTACTCAATCGTACATAACTTTAATTTGAAAAGAGGTACCCTGGACCACTTGTACTCAAAATGAAAAAATTTGGAAAAATTTGTTTGATTGAGTACGTTTGATTATGCGTGTGTAGCATTATGTAACACAGAATTTCCAATTCCTACAGAATCTGTAAATAATTAATGTCTTACTGGATGTAGTTCACAACATTCTGGCCATGAAGTACATTGTGATGATAGTCCTAGCAAGTTACTGGTGAAACTCTTCCAAGTTTCCATTAACGTTCAGAAATAAGCAATTTACATGAATAATTTCTTAATTATAGAGTGGATATTGTTTGGGTACATTTTGTTCAGGACTTTGAGATGTTTATTTTGACGACTTGTGGTCCTGGGTACCTATTCATATTCAAATTTTGTATACACAGGTATATGTTTGCCCAAAAGAATAAGTCAATATTAATGTATAAGTAAATAAAATAATTTTTTGAGTTTAAAGGGAATCTGTCACCCAATTTTTGGAGTATGAGATGAGGCCACCGCCATCAGGGGCTTATCTACAGCATTCTGGAATGCTGTAGATAAGCCCCCGATGTCATCTGCACTGGTGAGGGCAGAGCAGAGTACTGCAGTGCGCAGGCGCCGGACCTTTCTGACCTTTTCCGGCGCCTGCGCACTGCAGTACTCTGCTCTTCCCTCACCAGGGCAGAACAGTGCATCTGCGCCGGAGCCGCGCGCGAACGGAAAGAAGAGGCCGGCTTCACTAGAAGATAGGAGGCGCCGAACCGGACCGCGACGCCCATCGGACCGGACCGGACGGCGAACCGCCCCTGGGTGAGTATAATATAACTCGTTTTTCTTCTCTTTCAGGTGACATCAGGGGCTCATCTACAGCATTCCAGAATGCTGTAGATAAGCCCCTGATGGCGGTGGCCGCATCTCATAGGCCAAAAATAGGGTGAGAGATTCCCTTTAACAGTTAAATTTGTTAGATAACTGTCCTTATAGTATCAAAAAACAAATTCATTCATAATCTCATTTTAAAACCAAACCACGGTCGAACTAACTTGAAAATCTAATAGCAAACTACGAACTGCAGACTAACTTGAATCCGGTAGTATGTGGAGTCAAGAAAGGGGCAATGTTCTATGTAATATGTGTTTCCTCACTTCCTGTTTCCATTGTAGGGTCATATTTATCTATCAGAGAGAAAGGAATGCTAAAGCACCAAAACAATATAAGTGATTACTGTCCCCCCGCCCAGTAACGGGGAATCTCCAGCACCTACCTCCACCTGCAGAGCCGCACTCCACATATATGGCTGTTCTGTGCCCAGTAATGGGGAATCTCCAGCACCTACCTCCACCTGCAGAGCCACACTCCACATGTATGGCTGTTCTGTGCCCAGTAATGGGGAATCTCCAGCACCTACCTCCACCTGCAGAGCCGCACTCCACATATATGGCTGTTCTGTGCCCAGTAATGGGGAATCTCCAGCACCTACCTCCACCTGCAGAGCCACACACCACATATATGGCTGCTCTGTGCCCAGTAATGGGGAATCTCCAGCACCTACCTCCACCTGCAGAGCCACACACCACATATATGGCTGTTCTGTGCCCAGTAATGGGGAATCTCCAGCACCTACCTCCACCTGCAGAGCCGCACTCCACATATATTGCTGTTCTGTGCCCAGTAATGGGGAATCTCCAGCACCTACCTCCACCTGCAGAGCCGCACACCACATATATGGCTGTTCTGTGCCCAGTAATGGGGAATCTCCAGCACCTACCTCCACCTGCAGAGCCGCACACCACATATATGGCTGTTCTGTGCCCAGTAATGGGGAATCTCCAGCACCTACCTCCACCTGCAGAGCCGCACACCACATATATGGCTGTTCTGTGCCCAGTAATGGGGAATCTCCAGCACCTACCTCCACCTGCAGAGCCGCACTCCACATATATGGCTGCTCTGTGTGCACAGGACCTGTGATGAGGTCACAGGAGGGGAGGAGTCAGGGGTCACATGATCAGGGGCCTCAGTGTATGCAGGACTCTGCTGTGCTGGTTGTCATGGTGCTGGATGAGGGGAAGTTTATGTGTGGGGTCAGGAGGGGTTTACAGTGTGGATGTAGCAGAGCCGTGTGTGTACGAGGTGTACGGAGCAGAGCTGTGTGTGTACGAGGTGTACGGAGCGGAGCCGCGTGTGTACGAGGTGTACGGAGCGGAGCTGTGTGTATACGAGGTGTACGGAGCAGAGACGCATGTGTACGGAGCGGAGCCATGTGTGTACGAGGTGTACGGAGCGGAGCCGTGTGTGTACGAGATGTATGGAGCGGAGCCACGTGTGCACGAGGTGTACATAGTGAAGCCACATGTGTACGGGGTGTATGTAGCAAAGCCGCATGTGTCCCCCACTTAGCACACACAGTTTTCCCCTTACGCCACTATTTCTCTGCCCTGAGCTCAGTACCGGAGTCCGGCACTCTCTATGTTACAGTTTAGAGTGTTAAACTGTAAAGCGCTGCAGAATATGCTGGCGCTATATATAGATTATTATTATTATCTTTACTAGTAGACGTTTTTCCTGGTCTCTTACTTAGGCCACAGTCACATTCTCAGTATTTGATCAGTATATTACATCAGTATTTGTAAGCCAAAACCAGGAGTGGGTGATAAATACAGAAGTGGTGATGTGTTGCTATTATACTTTTCCTCTGATTCTTCCACTCCTGGTTTTGGCTTACAAATACTGATGTAAAATGCTGACCATGTTGGCTACTGGCATTACTGTGATTGGCCGGCCACATCACATCATTGCGTCTTATATAAGACCTGGTGACGCGATGCTCGGCACGCTGTCCTCTGGAAGCAATTTAGGAAGAGTTGATCCAGGAGGGAGAGCTTAGATTAGAGCAGACATATAGGCAGTGTGTAATTGCTATTACAATATTTGTATACCGCTGTGCACCATTAAATCATGACACCTTTTCAGGGCTACATACTGTCTTTTCTCTGGTAAAACCGCTGTTATCTGCATTTAGTATAGGGATAGCTGGTGAAGGAGGGATAGATTTGGATTTGAGGTTGTAAGGAGGCTAATGGCCTTGTAGTCAATGGGAGGTATGTGTCGCAGAGATGGCTGCTCCCTGCGATGCAACCAAGAGTATTTTGCTTTAGTGCACATAAGCACTAAGATGTCAGTTAGTGCACTTGGGTCCGGGTTGCGGGTAGCTATGAGAGAAGGATGGGTCTGGCTGCCTACATACCTTACCTCTGGGTGTGGTTACAGCCTATGTAATGGAGGCTGTTGTTTGGCTAATGGTCTGTGTGCAGAGAGGGAGAAGTCTTCCTGTGTGTGTAGCTCTAGACAGAGCCTGAGTGCTGGACAATACCCCAGCCTGTGTGCTCACAGGCCTGAGGTAGAAGAATCCTGCCAAGACCTGTGTGAGGTCAGGGTCATGTGACCATCACATGGGTAGAAAATACCTGGCCATGTGAGTTAGCGGTGGCTGGTGTCTTGAGAGAGCAGGAACTCCCACATAGCTCTCGGAGGAGCTAAAGGACTGTGCTATGGACACTGATGCTTTGTTTTTGCCTGCTCTAAAGGCTGTTTACCTTTTTCTTGGTGCTTCCGGGTTTATGAAGCAAATAAACCCATATGGACTTTGAAATGAACGTGCTTCCTGTCTTTCTCCTGTCGCACCTGAGTGAGTATGAGTACAACCCCTACAAGGTATATAGGCAGGGTTTATTGCCTTACATTCCTACCATAGGTATACCAAATGACTCGAAAACTGAATTTGCTGCACCTCAAACTGACATTTCTCTAGTTTGGCAAACAAATAATTGTCCCAAAGAACCTGAAGCATCTGTCGAACATGCTCCCGATGCTCCTCACGAGAACGCAAGTAAATCAAGATATGATCCAAGTATATCACCACAAATCTACCCACCAGAGAAGAAAAAATATAATTTATGAAGTTTTAAAATACTGCTGGAGCATTGGTCAAAACAAATGGCATCACCAAATGTTCAAAGTGAGTATTGAAGGCAGTCTTCCACTCATCTCCTTGGCCAACACGTATAAGGTTATATGTCCCTCTCAGATCTAGTTTAGAAAACCACTTGGCCCCCGCAAATCGGTTAAATAAATCCAAAATTAGAGTAATGGACAGGATTATATATATTAATCTTATTGATCTCTCTAAAAGCCAAACAAGGAAGCAAACCTCCACATTTTTTCTTAACAAAGAAAAATCCCACGGCGACTTTTTTGAATATACTTCTTCAAAGCGTCTCTTTCAGGAAGAGAGAAATTAAACAGATGAGATTTAGGCAATTTAGACCCTGGGACAAATTCAATAGCACAATCATGTGACCTATGAGGAGGAAGAGCTTCACATTCTGTCTCAGAAAAAACATTCTCAAAATCCTGAATGTAATCAGGAAGAAGAGATTTCATAGATATCAGGAATTAGATAAACGACTGAAAAAAAAAAAAACTCCCCCAAGATTTAACCTCGCGCATCGCCCAATTAATGGTAGGATTGTGTTTTACCAACCAGGGCATACTCAACACAACTTAATCTGATAAGAAAGGAAGCACAATGAAAGAAATAGATTCTGTGTGTAAGGCTGGAGTCTCACTAAACGTATGAAAAATCAGGCTGAGTCTCACGGCCAAGAGTCGCACGAGTGTTCTCCGTATGGTAATCCTTATGTAATGCGTTTGCAATGCGATGATGCGATTTTCTCTCAGCCATTTATCCGTATGACATCCGTATGACATGTGTGTGGCTTTACATTTCTCACTGATTTTCCATATGTACATCCCATTAAATTAAATGGCTCAATGGTCGGAAATGAATAAAAACCTAATCAAGGAGACCATATATTGGCTGCACAAGAAGTTCCCTCCCCCAATCTTTCAAATAGAGGCCCTGCTGGTGTCTTGTGTTTGTTGGTCTGTGACAAACATGTGTGACAGGCTAACCTTCAACACAACTAAGCAGATTCTTTTACATTGGGTCTTGTCTCAACATTTTGGGGAGCCTTACCCAGTGATTGTTTATCCAAGGAGGCGGAGACAAATGTGGGTACATCTGCTTTTGAGGCGACGGCTCACTAAAGGACATTTCCACCGACTGTATGGTTCTCTACGCAGCCATCCAGACTAGTTTTATCAGTACTGTTGGATGAGCCTCCCTACATTTGACCTGCAGTGCGACCTGGGCTAACCTTCAAGGACACAAAGATACGCAAATGTATTTCAACAGAGGAGCATTTTTTACTTACACAACGGCATGTATTCATCCTTTATTTGTGGTAAATTATATGTAATTATCATTTCTGAACCCGCTCCAGTCATACTTGTTTTCAAAATAATGTGTGAATGTTTATAACAGTTTTACTTCATGCACTTCATCTGGAGTTTCTGATTGGGAAATCGACCATCTCAGGTATTGTACGTTCCACTTGTACAGAAATATGGTACCTCCTTCATAATTCTGTTATGTCCGAGCCCAAACAAGAAGACTGGCTGTGGATAGCCCGTGGCTTTGAGCAAACATGCTAGTTTCCCAACTGCATAGGATCCCTGGATGAGAACCACATCTGTGTTCGTAAGCCGCCAAACTCAGGGTCCAAATATTACAACTATAATCAATTTTTTTCTGTAGTGCTGTTGAACCTGGTCATACAATTAAGTGAAGCAAATGTAAATGTTGTAATTAAAGCCTGTGTCATCCTTCACAATTTCACGAGGATTCATGAATGTCCATCAAATGATGCTGATGATGGAGACTATGGAAATAATGGCAGGGCTACAAGACATGTTGCCAATCCATGTCGTCAGCCCTCTGGCCTTAAAGTGCGGGACATATTCACAAATTATTTTCTATCACCAGAGGTATATACTCCTTGGCAAGACTATGCTGTATCTATGTTGTAATATCCTTTGTGCAATTACACACGTGGTCAAAATTTTAGTACTCCTCGTTTAATGACAGAAAAACCCACAATGGTCACAGAAATAACTTGAATCTGACAATAGTAAAAATCTATGAAAATAAACAAATGAAAGTCAGACATTGCTTTTCAACCATGCTTCCACAGTATTTTAAAAAAATAAAACTCATGAAATAGGCCTGGACAGAAATGATGGTACCCTTAACTTAATATTTTGTTGCACAACCTTTTGAGGCAATCAAACGATTCCTGTAACTGTCAATAAGACTTCTGCACCTCTCAACAGGTATTTTGGCCCACTCTTCAAGAGCAAACTGCTCCAGTTGTCCAATGTTTGAAGGTTGCCTTTTCTAGATGGCATGTTTCAGCTCTTTCCAAAGATGCTCAATAGTATCTAGCTCAGGGCTCATAGAAGGCCACTTCAGAATAGTCCAATCTTTTCCTCTTAACCATTCTTGGGTGTTTTTAGCTGTGAGTTTTGGGTCATTATCCTGTTGCAAGACCCATGAGCTGCGACTGAGACCAATCTTTCTGACACTGGGCAGCACATTTCTCTAGAATCCCTTGTTAGTCTTGAGATTCCATTGTACCCTGCACAGATTCTAGACACCCTGTGTCAGTGCGAAGAGCCCCAATAACAGCCTCCTCCATGTTTCATAGTATGGACAGTGTTCTTTTCTTGATAGTCTTCATTTTTTTGTCTGTGAACATAGAGCTGATGTGCCTTGAAAAAAAGTTCAATTTTTGTCTCATCTATCCATAGGACATTCTTCCAGAAACTTTGAGGCTTGTCAACATGTAGTTTGGCAAATTCCAGTCCGGCTTTTTTATGATTTTTTTTCAACAATGGTGTCCTCCTTGTTCGTCTCCCATGAAGTCCACTTTAGCTCATACAACGACGGATGGTGCGATCTGACACTGATGTTCCTTGAACTTGAAGTTCACCTTTAATCTGTTTAGAAGTTTTTCTGGGCTCTTTTGTTACCATTTGTATTATCCGTCCCTTTCATTTGTCATCAATTTTCCTCCTGCGGCCACGTCCAGAGAGGTTGGCTACAGTCCCATGGAGCTTAAATTTCTGAATAATATGTGCAACTGTAGTCACAGGAACATCAAGCTGTTTGGAGATGGTTTTATAACTTTTACCTTTAACATGTTTGTCTATAATTTTCTTTCTAATCTCCTGAGACAACTCTTTCCTTCGCTTCCTCTGGTCCATGTTGAGTGTCATACACACCATGTCATCAAATAGCACAGTATCTGTAGACCTATATACAGGCCCACTCACTGATTCCAAGATTGTAGACACCTGTGGTGCTAATTAATGGACACACCATGTCCTTTTTGTCACATTATTTTCAGGGGTACCATCATTTCTGTCCAGGCATATTTCATGAGTTTTATTTTTTTTTTTAATTCTGTGGAAGCATGGTTGAAAAGCAATGTCTGCTTTGCTGCATCTGGCACAGGGTGTCTAGAATCTGTGCAGGGTACATTGAAATCTCAAGACTCTCAAGGGATTCTAGAGAGAAATGTGCTGCCCAGTGTCAGAAAGCTTGGTCTCAGTCGCAGCTCATGGGTCTTGCAACAGGATAATGACCCAAAACACACAGCTAAAAACACCCAAGAATGGCTAAGAGGAAAAGATTGAACTATTCTGAAGTGGCCTTCTATGAGCCCTGACCTAAATCCTATTGAGCATCTTTGGAAAGAGCTGAAACATGCCGTCTGGAAAAGGCAACCTTCAAACACGAGATAACTGGAGCAGTTTGCTCTTGAAGAGTGGGCCAAAATACCTGTCGAGGGGTGCAGAAGTCTTATTGACAGTTACAGGAATCGTTTGATTGCAGTGATTGCCTCAAAAGGTTGTGCAACAAAATATTAAGTTAAGGGTACCATCATTTCTATCCAGGCCTATTTCATGAGTTTTATTTTATAAAATTCTGTGGAAGCATGGTTGAAAAGCAATGTCTGACTTTCATTTGTTCATTTTCAGAGATTTTTTATTTATTATTACTTTTGTCAGATTCAAGTTATTTCTGTGACCATTGTGGGTTTTTCTGTCATTAAACGAGGGGTACCAACAATTTTGACCACGCGTGTAATTTCACTAAACAACTGTTATCGAGCAAAGTGCATGATGGCAATTTATGTGATAAAATACACCCTGTATATCACAAGCATTGAATATATATTGGTCAAAACAAAAATCACACATTTAAACAACAGGTTTATTTATTACAAGTGTATTTTTTGTAAAAAAATAAAACATTCAATTAATATGGCAACTTAGGATAATATTCCATGGAAACATCAAACAAACAAACAAGGACATTATCCATTAAAATACTTTTTTTTTACAAATTCTGGTAGGAAGATGGAGGTGATCGCGGCAGCACAGCATGACTTGTTTGTTGATTTTGGTTTCCTACATGATTGGGCCCCTGAGAGGTGGATGAGGCTGGATTCCAAGCCAACGGATGGCCCTATTGTGGTACATGGTATTGGCCACTTGGGTAATGGTATCCATACTCATGTGGATTTGTGTTGGGCATTTGGCTAAACTCCACAGAATGGCCATGTCGAACATACCCATATTGAGACCACTCTCCTACAGTGGGTATGTTCAAGTGGCCATATTGGGCAGGTGCAGCTGGATTTGAGAAGTACGCATGTGGTTGGAGATGTTGGTACGGGGTTTGGTGTGGCTGAGGTGATAGGATCCGTGGTGGAGGTGGCTCTGGGATTGCTGAAGGCTGGTCATCATGGCATCCAGGCATGTGTAGGTGGTTGTTGGTGAACATCTGCCATCTTTCAAAGAAGTTGAATTGGATTGTTAGGCTCTGTGCATGAATCTATCACAATTTGTACCACACCTCTGGCACGCAGCCTCACCTCACGGGGAATTGTGCGCATATACAGTGCAAGACTCCGACCATAGGACTCGTCACCATCATTGTTAACAGCGACCAATAAATATTTTTTAACAGCAGTGTCTACTTGGCGCCTGTTATCGGCGGTGGGAAGATCCTACTTTAGACAGCCTCGGTGTGGGATGGCCGCAGCCCGTTTTGAGGTATCCAGGGAGAGCATAGGACTCAGTACAAGATGTACAGGAGATAAGGCTTGCTTGCAATATGGAATCCATGCAGTGTGCTTTGTTCAGACAGCTAAGATTTCATTAGGAAAATATAGAATTATTGCACATCTTAGCCACACTGGTTAAATTTTTGAGATCTCTGGAACAGGCCAAATGCATTCCAGGGTCTCGATCAGCTCTAACACCTGTGGTGTAGTGACTAATGTGGCACCTAGGGGGCACTGTATAAGTTGCTCAAATTATGCATGGAGGCATGAGATGGATGGGAAACCAGTCCCTGGTATGGTGCTAAGTGGAAAGTATGTGTCGCAGAGCTATTCTGTGCTGTAGGTCAGTAATGTTCTGGGACTTGTAGTACTATAAGAGTTCTGATTGTTGTTAAGGGTGAACCTACAGGGTTAGCTTGTGAGCTGGGTGGGACATGCTAACCACACATACACCGCCCACTGGTGGTGGGAGAATGAATGTTACATACTGGTGATTGTATGTGTTGTGAAGGACCTGTGATGAGGTCATGAACAGGTGACCAGACCATGTGCTTCATACCTTGGCTTGGGGAGTGGCTACAGGTATGAAAGGCAGTGTTGGGTGTGTAGCCCAGCTGCGCTTGGTGCCACATGTACCCTGGAGGATGCACAGAAAGGTAAATCACAAACACCTGATATTCATTCACACTCCACATTTCCCTATAGTACCACCAGAGGGAGCCCCTTTAGACTATATAAGGGTGTGGGAGACGTAGCAGTAGTCAGTCATTCTAGAGTAATTCTGGAGTCATTCTGGAGTGGTCTGCTAGTCAGAGCTCAGTCTGAGCCAGTGCGATTTCGGATGAGTGGTGATTCCTGTCAGATGAGACAGAGGAAGAAAGACAAGCTGTTACCTCAGAACAGGCTGACTGATAGTTCCTATGAACGTGGAAAGTGACTCTCAGAGTGTGCACAGATCAGTCTGACGGAAAGTCCTAGTAGCTACTCTGGACAGAGCCTATGAAGGAGAAGAAGGAAGGGAACTACAGTATTTGTAACAACGAGTCGACTGAGGAACGGTCAGTGAGCGGTGGATAGAAGGAAGCTGACGACTACGACTACTGTTGCCTGTGCTTATGTTAAGGGTGTGAGTAGGACGACGGGCGAGTGGAAAAAGGAGAAAGAGAGTGACTGAAGAGAAATAGCGACGATAGCTTATCCTCTACTCTGCACAACCGGACACCGGGTCCGAGCTTGCTAGTTCCTTCACGGCTAGTGGGAGAAACCGGAGACCCTGCTGGACTTCAGGTCGCAGAGGGGCCCTTTTAGTGCTGATACATAACCGGGGTCAGGAAGAACAGGAATTAGGCCTGATCAGCCACATAGATTTAGTTCTGTCCACAAGAAGGCTCCACCACAATGTCAGCCGGGCGTAGCTGTTCTACACAGAGTTAAACTTGGCTTCATGCAAGTTAGAGACTCACACACATCAAGAGGTAAGGAGGCCTTACACCTACTCAGTGATTACTGGATGTGCATTCTCCACCCTGACAGCCTCCCGGGACGTGCCTGAACCCACAACAGTAAAGGTACAGAAAGAGACTTTTTGTGTGTGTCTGCCTTATTGCCTGCACCCCTGCACCGCCATACATCTCGAGGGATCAGTCCCGCCTGTGGGGGACTTAACATCTTGCTGCCCAGTAACAACCCCTCAGAGAATTTACCCTGCAGCGCTGGTCATCCTGACCAGGAACCACAGGTGGCGTCACGAACAATTCTACAATCCCCTGTAAATATTCCCCCCTTTGAATGAGCGCCCAGGGCTACGGACCGAGCTGCGCTACCCGTGACCTCTCCCCCATTGAAGTGAACGGGCTCGGTGCCGAGTACCCCATAAGCCCTGGTACGTGCGACTCATCTTTGGCGTCACAAACAGGATCCGAAGCTTACTAAATGTGAGTCCTGTGTGCCTAAGTGGACTGTTTTTGTGCAAAAAAGACTGTGTGCAGTTTTTGTGATTTTTGGCGCTATTTTCCGCCATTTTTCGCCATATTCGCGCCCTGAGGCGCTGGTGAAGAAGGTGGGCGTGCATTCGTGGGCGTACCCCCCTCTGTGGCGCGAAAGCTATGGGCGCCCTGTCTAAATGCTATTACAATGTGAGAGCCTGCCCTACTGCAAGGGAGATCCGCCTCCTCTTCATCCTCTATGCCAAGAAGAGAAAGCGAAAGTCCCGCCTCCACGGAAGAGACCAGATTGTTCCAGATGGGAAACACAGTCTGGCCTGGAGTGAGATGGCGGAAGGACAGGAGACGCTGTGTGGAGGAATGGCGGTGCGCAGACCCCGTTCCCCTGAAGAGCTACTGTCTGTGCCTGAACCGTCCCCAGGTCGGGCGGATGACCGGAGAATGCAGAAAGTGGAGGAGGTGGATGCGGTGCTAAAGTATATGGCCAGACACCGCGCAGAAATGGAGGCGATGGAGCAGAGCTGGCGTGCCCTGAAACAGCGGCTGCTGTGGGACGCGATGCTCTCCCCCTGGACGCACAACCGTTACCTGCGCCACCACTGGACCCAGCGGCTGATGAACCACCGGAGGCCAGCCCCAAAAGAGCTGATCCTGACTCCGCCGAGGATGCGGCGGGAGGGAAGGAGGCTGAGGAGGCCCTGCCCGGACCAGAATGCCAGCCAGGCCTGGAACCAGAGGCCGCAGCGGAATGCAGTCCCCTGGTAGGGACGACAACGGAAGACACCCAGCCGCAAGTGATGGAGATCGACTGGGAGGAGATGGAGTACCTGGACGACGTGGAATACGCCGCCCAGAAGGAGAAGGAGTGGCGACGCCGTGAGCAGGAGCAGCGGCAGCAGCAGGAGCAGAGAGAGGCGCAGCAGCTTCGCCAGAGGTACCGGGAAAAGGATCTCGCTGACAAAGAGAACGTCAGGCGAGACAAAGGTACGCTCAAGGAACCGCGGCGCCAGGGGGCCATTAGAGACTTCAAACTCCAGGGAGGCTGGGGGTTCATCCATAAGCCAGGCCTGTACCAGGAGGTCTTTGTTAATCGCAGGGATGTGGAGTCTCACCTGCCAGAGGGGCACCCGGGAAGGGATCTGCTTATTGGGGATATTGTCACCTACACGCGGCATTGGGGTCTTAAGGGGTGGTATGCCCTGAATGTCTCCCGAGTCAGCGACCCCGTCCCTGAAGCCGGAAACATACCCCGTGTCTCAGTGTCCCAGGCCCCAGCCACATCAGCGTCCGGCCGCGCACCTGCGTCCTATTCTGCATCTTATCCTGCGTCCCAATTGGAAACGCTGCAGAGCACAGCGACCCCTATTGAGCCACATCTATATTTAGGAGAGGCACCTGTTAGGCCTCCAGGAAGACGCAAAGCAAAAATGGAAACAAGGACTGTGGCTACCCAGACACAGGTAGCAGGACATGATCTTCTGGTGATGCGTTCCAGAGTGCACCGCATACTTCCAGCCCCAGGTATGGAAGGAGTAACTACCATATGCAAAGAAGAACAGTAGGACCCAGACAGGGTTTACTGTAACTGTAGAAAAGTTTTGAAGAAGAATTGCACTTTATTAAAAATGTTATGTGACAATGTTTGCATAGTATGATGCATAGTGTACCCCAGTTGGGTAAAGTGTAGTGAAGTAATAAGTGATAAGTGAAATGTTCTTATGCCAAGGACTGCGTGGCTGAGGACTTTGCCAGCCCAAAAACTTTAATGTAAATAGTTGGCACTTCGGTGCCCCATCTTGGTTTTACGTAAAGCCATCCTACCTCAGAAGAAAAACCCGTATGGTGTGGCCTTGAGTGAGGTTTGCAGCAGAGAAGTCCTGCAGCCCACCCAGGACCACCGTGGGAGGTTTGGTACGGGTCCTCCACAAGAATTTAGTATTTATTGTGAAAAAGTATTTTGATATTTTTCTATTGCCATTTGTACACAATGTAATGTTAAAGTGTCCTTACCTCCCGCAAGGGATGAGTTATGTTTGATGTTATTATAAAAATTGTTTTCTTTTTCAGCCCGGGAGTGCTGAATATAACTAGGGGGGGATGTGTAGCCCAGCTGCGCTTGGTGCCACATGTACCCTGGAGGATGCACAGAAAGGTAAATCACAAACACCTGATATTCATTCACACGCCACATTTCCCTATAGTACCACCAGAGGGAGCCCCTTTAGACTATATAAGGGTGTGGGAGACGTAGCAGTAGTCAGTCATTCTAGAGTCATTCTGGAGTCATTCTGGAGTGGTCTGCTAGTCAGAGCTCAGTCTGAGCCAGTGCGAGTTCGGATGAGTGGTGATTCCTGTCAGATGAGACAGAGGAAGAAAGACAAGCTGTTACCTCAGAACAGGCTGACTGATACAGTTAGGTCCATAAATATTTGGACAGAGACAACATTTATCTAATTTTGGTTCTAGACATTACCACAATGAATTTGAAACAAAACAAATCAGATGCAGTTGAAGTTCAGACTTTCAGCTTTCATTTGAGGGTATCCACATTAAAATTGGATGAAGGGTTTAGGAGTTTCAGCTCCTTAACATGTGCCACCCTGTTTTTAAAGGGACCAAAAGTAATTGGACAATTGACTCCAAGGCTATTTCATGGACAGGTGTGGGCAATCCCTTCATTATATCATTCTCAATTAAGCAGATAAAAGGGCTGGTGTTGATTTGAGGTGTGGTGTTTGCATTTGGAAGGTTTAGCTGTGAAGGAAACATGCGGTCAAAGGAGCTCTCCATGCAGGTGAAACAAGCTATCCTTAAGCTGCAAAAAACAGAAAAAACCCATCCGAGAAATTGCTACAACTTTAGGAGTGGCAAAATCTACAGTTTGGTACATTCTGAGAAAGAAAGAAAGCACTGGTGAACTCATCAATGCAAAAAGACCTGGGCGCCCACGGAAGACAACAGTGGTGGATGATCGCAGAATACTCTCCATGGTGAAGAGAAACCCCTTCACAACAGCCAACCAAGTGAACAACACTCTCCAGGAGGTAGGCGTATCAATATCCAAATCTACCATAAAGAGAAGACTGCATGAAATTAAATACAGAGGGTTCACTGCACGGTGCAAGCCACTCATAAGAATCAAGAATAAAAAGGCTAGGCTGGACTTTGCTAAAAAACATCTAAAAAAGCCAGCACAGTTCTGGAAGAACATTCTTTGGACAGATGAAACCAAGATCAACCTCTACTAGAATGATGGAAAGAGAAAAGTATGGCGAAGGCGTGGTACAGCTCATGATCCAAAGCATACCACATCATCTGTAAAACATGGCGGAAGCAGTGTGATGGCTTGGGCATGCATGGCTGCCAGTGGCACTGGGTCACTAGTGTTTATTGATGATGTGACACAGGACAGAAACAGCCGAATGAATTCTGAGGTATTCAGAGCCATACTGTGTGCTCAGATCCAGCCAAATGCAGCCAAACTGATTGGTCGTCGTTTCATACTACAGATGGACAATGACCCAAAACATAAAGCCAAAGCAACCCAGGAGTTTATTAAAGCAAAGAAGTGGATAATATTCTTGAATGGCCAAGTCAGTCACCTGATCTCAACCCAATTGAACATGCATTTCACTTGTTAAAGACTAAACTTCAGACAGAAAGGCCCACAAACAAACAACAACTGAAAACCACCGCGGTGAAGGCCTGGCAGAGCATCAAAAAGAAGGAAACACAGTGTCTGGTGATGTCCATGAGTTCAAGACTTCAGGCAGTCATTGCTAACAAAGGGTTTTCAACCAAGTACTAGAAATGAACATTTTATTTACAATTATTTAATCTGTCCAATTACTTTTGGTCCCTTTAAAAACAGGGTGGCACATGTTAAGGAGCTGAAACTCCTAAACCCTTCATCCAATTTTAATGTGGATACCCTCAAATGAAAGCTGAAAGTCTGAACTTCAACTGCATCTGATTTGTTTTGTTTCAAATTCATTGTGGTAATGTCTAGAACCAAAATTAGATAAATGTTGTCTCTGTCCAAATATTTATGGACCTAACTGTAGTTCCTATGAACGTGGAAAGTGACTCTCAGAGTGTGCACAGATCAGTCTGACGGAAAGTCCTGGTAGCTACTCTGGACAGAGCCTATGAAGGAGAAGAAGGAAGGGAACTACAGTATTTGTAACAACGAGTCGACTGAGGAACGGTCAGTGAGCGGTGGATAGAAGGAAGCTGACGACTACGACTACTGTTGCCTGTGCTTATGTTAAGGGTGTGAGTAGGACGACGGGCGAGTGGAAAAAGGAGAAAGAGAGTGACTGAGGAGAAATAGCGACGATAGCTTATCCTCTACTCTGCACAACCGGACACCGGGTCCGAGCTTGCTAGTTCCTTCACGGCTAGTGGGAGAAACCAGAGACCCTGCTGGACTTCAGGTCGCAGAGGGGCCCTTTTAGTGCTGATACGTAACCGGGGTCAGGAAGAACAGGAATTAGGCCTGATCAGCCACATAGATTTAGTTCTGTCCACAAGAAGGCTCCACCACAATGTCAGCCGGGCGTAGCTGTTCTACACAGAGTTAAACTTGGCTTCATGCAAGTTAGAGACTCACACACATCAAGAGGTAAGGAGGCCTTACACCTACTCAGTGATTACTGGATGTGCATTCTCCACCCTGACAGCCTCCCGGGATGTGCCTGAACCCACAACAGTAAAGTTACAGAAAGAGACTTTTTGTGTGTGTCTGCCTTATTGCCTGCACCCCTGCACCGCCATACATCTCGAGGGATCAGTCCCGCCTGTGGGGGACTTAACATCTTGCTGCCCAGTAACAACCCCTCAGAGAATCTACCCTGCAGCGCTGGTCATCCTGACCAGGAACCACAGGTGGCGTCACGAACAATTCTACAATCCCCTGTAAATATTCCCCCCTTTGAATGAGCGCCCAGGGCAACGGACCGAGCTGCGCTACCCGTGACCTCTCCCCCATTGAAGTGAACGGGCTCGGTGCCGAGTACCCCATAATCCCTGGTACGTGCGACTCATTGGGCACATGGAGATTGAGATTGAGTTGGAGACTGAGGAGTCTCTGGAAGTCTGGCTGAGACAGTGGAGAGTGTGTCCTGCACAGGGCTGCCTGGAAGGTTCCTGGAAGGTCTGTCGGTGTTGGAAGATCCTGGGGTTGGATCGGATTCCTGGGCACACGTGGTGAGACTTGGAACTTGGTGGCCAGGGTGTTGGACGGGGGTCCTGAATAGCACCCGGACAGGACACATGGGTGTGCGGAGCCTGTGACGGTCCCACACTGGGAACCATGCGGTTCTATTGAGGAGTTTGGCTGGAGTCAGCCTGGAAGTGACTTTCTGTTACAGTGTGTCAGTGAGCACCGGAAGCGAGTCCAGATCACCCGGGAAGGCACCTGGCCTGCAGCTGCTTAGTCAAGCCCATCCCATGCAAGGGTGCGTCTGGGAACAGTAGTTTGCAAAGCTGGAATGCATTGATGTTTTTGTCATGTTTTGTTACCTGGTGTTTAACGTGAAAGTAAACAATTGATTTTGGACTAAAAGCCTGTGTGTTGCCTCATAACTGCGGTCCGGCCCTGGCCTACCAGAGCGAATCCCTACACACCCCAGGGTGGGGAGATGTGTAAAATTACTAGTAGGAGACAGGTATCAATTCTGTGTTTGGTCTCAATGCATAGCAGGTGCCCGGCCAGATTCAATAGCGGCAAAACCGCCTCTCTGGGACCATCCATTAAGGAGTTATGACCCATCTTAGGTTTTGGCGTTTTTAGCTGCTATATGCAAGGGGAGGGGATTTAGGTTCAGCCCAGAAGGCAGGAGGGGAGTTCAACAAAGGGTCTAAATGCTTGTGTAAAGAATGGCCTATTGCTTTTTCTCTTGGGAGATCGCAACGACACATAGTTTGTGGAGAAGTCAAGGAATAGAGGGGACCACAAGCCTCCCATGTGGCAGCCTCACTCCCGCAAGCCATGCCTTTCATCTGACTGGTACTGACGCTTATAATCTGCATTCTTTGTCCTAACACTATTGTATTTGCATATCTGACCATTGTATATGTATAACCATTGTGTATATTGTTTTGTCTAGTGTGCTCTTAAGGAGATTAAATATACAGTATAATTTAGCCTTGGGTTGCTCTTTTATCTCAATCCACGAATCCACATGTCCATATTCTCAGTTTAACTTTCCATGCTACCCGGGCTGGTTTCTGGCCCAATATAATCCTGTTAACGGACCAGTCTTATATCTAACAAGTAACTGTGCAGGCTGTCAGCGCTCTGTTTCACTGGTGCTAATGAAAGGGACCTCTCAGCCTGTTAGAGTTGTGACTGAGTGTGGTGCCATGTCAGTGACTGCGTGGGCCGTACCCTTTCATTCCCATTGTCCCCAGGGGGTAAGGAATGTCAAGTGGGGAGATGCGGTGACAGCATGGTGGGATCGAGATAATAGTTTGTGTGAGTGTGGAACCCATACTCTCAGACACTAAAGACTACCAGCAGTAGCTTTTGCTTCTGGAGTCTTAAGATCAGCTCAGCACTATACAATCTGAGTGCAAATACTGTAAGGTGTGGGTGCATCAAGTTGCAGCTCTGAGTCAGTGACCAAAGATGGCCAGTGGCACCAAGGGCAGAGCCAGGTCAATGCTATGAATGGTGGGGAGGAGGTGGAAGATGATGTTGCTAAAGTAGAGGGGAAGTCCAGACTTGGGAAACTGACCTAAGAGGTTGGTGCTATGTCCCAATGTCATCTGTATCTGCATCACTAAACCCAGTATTGCTACTACATTGACTACTAGATCCCTTATTTTGCGACATGAACATTTAGCTTCCCAACTAAAGAGTAAAGCTTCTGGGGATCAGATTCTGGAGATATATGACCCCTGTTTCTCCGCAAGGTCAAAAAATGGACAGAAATCAAAGGTTTGAAGTGCTAAGTGAAAGCTGCTGAGCTTATACACATGCTGCAGGATTATACTTTTTTAAACTGGTTATTTACTGACACTGGACACATGGAAAAACTACAGTAGGACGTTTATTGTTTCTTGCACATAAATTGACAACATTTAGATGGATTCAGATTAACCCTATTACAAAACGTGATTAACCCCTTAACCCCCAAGGGTGGTTTGCACGTTAATGACCGGGCCAATACTTACAATTCTGACCACTGGCTCTTTATGAACGCTTCAACGGATCTTCACGATTCTGAGACTGTTTTCTCGTGACATATTGTACTTCATGATAGTGGTAAAATTTATTCGATATAACTTGCGGTTATTTATGAAAAAAATGGAAATATGGCAAATTTTGAAAATTTAGCTATTTTCAAACTTAGAATTTTTATTACCTTAAAACAGAGAAATATGTCACACAAAATAGTTACTAAATAACATTTCCCACATGTCTACTTTACATCAGCACAATTTTGAAACCAATTTTTTTTTGTTACGAAGTTATAAGGGTTAAAAGTTGACCAGCGATTTCTCATTTTTACAACAATTTGAACAAAAACATTTTTTTTAGGGACCACCTCACATTTGAAGTCACTTTTAGGGGTCTATATGGCAGAAAATACCCAAAAGTGACACCATTCTAAAAACTGTACCCCTCAAGGTACTCAAAATCACATTCAAGAAGTTTATTAACCCTTCAGGTGCTTCACAGGAGCTGAAGCAACTTGGAAGGAAAAAATAAACATTTAACTTTTTAGTCACAAAAATTATCTTTTACAAACAATTTTTTTACAAGGGTAAAAGGAGAAAATGGACAGAAAAAGTTGTTGTGCAATTTCTCATGACTACGCCGATACCCCATATGTGGGGAAAACCACTGTCTGGGCACACGGCAGGGCTTGGAAGGGAAGGAGCGCCGTTTGACTTTTTCAAACCAAAATTGGCTGGAATTGAGATTGGACGCCATGTTGCGTTTTGAGAGCCCCTGATGTGCCTAAACAGTGGAAACTCCCCACAAGTGACACCATTTTCGAAACTAGACCCCCTAAAGAACTTATCTAGATCTGTTGTGAGCACTTTGAACCCACAAGTGTTTCACTAAAGTTTATAATGCCTGGGTGTGAAAAAAAAAATAATTCCACAATGATTTTTTAGTCCCCAATTTTTGATTTTTTCCAAGGAAATTGGACCCCAAAATTTGTTGTCCAATTTGTCCTAAGTACGCTGATACCCCATATGTGGGGGAGAAATACTGTTTGGGCGCACTTCAGGAAGTAGTGACGTTTTGGAATGCAGACTTTGATGGGTGTCATGTTCAGTTTGCAGAGTCCCTGATGTGCCTAAACAGTGGAAACCCCCCACAAGTGACCCCATTTTGGAAACTAGACCCCCTAAGGAACTTATCTAGATCTGTATTGAGCACTTTGAACCCCCAAGTGCTTCACACAAGTTTATAATGCCCGGGCATGAAAATAAAAAATCCTATTTTTTTCCCACAAAAATGATATTTAAGTCAAAAATTTTTTATTTTCCCAAGGGTAACAGGAGAAATTGGACCATAAAAGTTGTTGTCCAATTTGTCCTGAGTACGCTGATACCCCATATGTGGGAGGGACCACTGTTTGGGTGCACGGCAGAGCTCGAAAGGGAAGGAGCGCCATTTGACTTTTTCAAACCAAAATTGGCTGGATTGGACGCCATGTCGCATTTGGATAGCCCCTGATGTATCTAAACAGTGGGAATCCCCCACAAGTGACCCCATTTTAGAAACTAGACCCCCTAAGGAACTTATCTACATCTGTGGTGAGCACTTTGAACCCCCAAGTGCTTCACACAAGTTTATAACGTAGAGCAGTAAAATTAAAAAAATCATATTTTTCCACAAAAATGATCTTTTCACCCCAATTTTTATTTTCCCAAGGGTAACAACACCTCAAAAGTTATTGTGTAATTTGTCCTGAGTACGCTGACATCCAATATGTGAGAGTAAACCACTGTTTGGGTGCATGGCAGAGCTCAGAAGGGAAGGAGCGCAGTTTGACTTTTTTAAAGCAGAATTGGCTGCATGCCATGTCGCGTTTGGAGAGCCCCTGATGTGCCTAAACAGTGGAAACCCCCCACAAGTGACACCATTTTGGAAACTAGACCCCTTAAGGAACTTATCTAGATCTGTTCTGAGCACGTTCAACCTTCAAGTGTTTCACTAAAGTTTATAGTGCCTGGGTGTGAAAAAAAAAAAATTTCCACAAAAATGATTTTTTAGTCCCCAATTTTCCAATTTTTGATTTTTCCCAAGGAAATTGGACCCCAAAAGTTGTTGTCCAATTTGTCCTGAGTACGCTGATACCCCAAATTGTGGGGGGGAAATACTGTTTGGGCGCACGGCAGGGCTCGGAAAGGAAGTAATGACATTTTGGAATGCAGACTTTGATGGGTGTCATGTTCAGTTTGCAGAGTCCCTGATGTACCTAAACAGTGGAAACCCCCCACAAGTGACCCCTTTTGGAAACTAGACCCCCTAAGGAACTTATCTAGATCTGTGGTGAGCACTTTGAATCCCCAAGTGCTTCACACAAGTTTATAATGCCTGGGCATGAAAATAAAAAATCCTATTTTTTTCCACAAAAATGATCTTTTAGTCACCAATTTTTTATTTTCCCAAGGGTAAGGGGAGAAATTGGACCCCAAAAGTTGTCCAATTTGTCCTGAGTACGCTGATACCCTATATGTGGGAGAAAACGACTGTGTGGTCACACGTCGGGGCTCGGAATAGAAGTAGTGACGTTTAGTAATGCAGACTTTGATGGAATGGTCTGCGGATGTCATGTCGCGTTTGGAAAGCCCCTGATGTGCCTAAACAGTGGAAACCCCCACAAGTGACCGCAGTTTGGAAAGTAGACCCCCCAAAGGAAGTTATCTAGATGTGTGGTGAGAACTTTGAACCCCCAAGTGCTTCACAGAAGTTTATAACGTAGAGCCATAAAAATAAAAAAACATATTTTTTTCCATAAAAATGATATTTTCGCCCCAATTTTTTATTTTTCCAAGGGTAACAGAAGAAATTGGACCCCAAGAGTTATTGTGCAATTTGTCCTGAGCATGCTGCTACCCCATATGTGGGGGTAAACTACGGTTTGGGCGCATGGCAGAGCTCAGAAGGGAAGGAGCACCGTTTGACTTTTTCAACGTCGAATTGGCTGGAATTGAGATCAGACGCCATGTCACGTTTGGAGAGCCCCTGATGTGCCTAAACAGTGAAAACCCCCCAATTCTAACTCCAAACCTAACCCCAACAAACCCCTAAACCTAATCATAACCCTAACCAAAAACCTAACCCTAAACACCCGTAACCCTAGTCCCAACCCTAACCTTAACCTTAGCCCCAACTCTAACCCTAACTTTAGCCCCAACCCTAACCTTAATGGGAAAATGGAAATAAATACTTTTTTTAATTTTATTATTTTTCCCTAACTAAGGGGGTGGTAAAGGAGGTTTAGATTTACTATTTATAGCGGGTTTTTCGGATTGGCAGCTGTCACACGCTAAAAGACGCTTTTTATTGCAAAACATAGTTTTTGCATCATCACATTTTGAGAGCTATAATTTTTTATTTTGGCCCACAGAGTCATGTGAGGTCTTATTTTTTGCGGGACGAGGTGACGTTTTTATTGGCACCATTTTTGGGCGCATGACATTTTTGATCGCTTTTTATTACGATTTTTGGGAGGCAGAATGAACAAAAACCAGCAATTCATGAATTTCTTTTCGGAGGGCGTTTATACCGTTCCGCGTGTGGTAAAATTGATAATGCAATTTTATTCTTCGGGTCAGTACGATTACAGCGATACATCATTTGTATATTTTTTTATGTTTTGGTGCTTTTATACAATAAAAATGATTACACTGTGTTCCAAATTATTATGCAAGTAATATTTTCTCAGATTTTCCCAAATTACCTATATGAATTGCAGTCATTGTAATTTTCCAGTCAAATAACTATTAAAGTACAATTGAAAGGTTTTTGTACAAACTGCCTATGATAACAGTATATTTTTTAAAAAATAAAACACTCAAACTGCACTCAAAATGCATGTTCCAAATTATTATGCACAGCAGAGTTTTCAACCTTTTCATTTTAATAAAGAACAAAAAAATGGTCATTTTTGAAATTATAAGCATTAGCAGGTTCTTACAAACTGAAATCAAACAGTTTTCAACTCAAAACTTTATTCTAGGTGATGTTACGTTTGCACATAGGACCCCTTGTTGGAAAGGAGCTTCTGAACTCTCTCCTCCATTGAATTTGTCAGGTTTTGGATGGTTTCTGCTTCAATTGTTTTGCATGAGGACAGAATACCCTCCCAGAGCTGTTGCTTAGATGTGAACTACCTCCCGCCATCATAGACCCTCCTTTTGATGATGCTCCAGAGGTTCTTAATGGGGTTGAGGTCAGGGGAATATGGGGGCCACACCATAAGTTTGTCCCCTTTTATGCCCATAGCAGTCAGAGATGCAGATGTGTTATGTGCAGCATGAGACGGTGCATTATCATGCATGAAAATGATCTTGCTGCGGAATGCACGGTTCTTCTTCTCGAACCATGGCAGGAAGTGCTGTTTGAGAAACTCAACATACACTATGGAGTTCATCTTTACCCCTTTAGGGATCCTAAAGGGGCCGACAATCTCTCTCCCCATGATTCCAGCCCAAAACATTACTCCACCTCCTCCTTGTTGGCGCCGTAGCCATGTTTGCATGGGGTGTCCATCAACCAGCCATCCTCCACTCCATCCATCTGGACCATCGAGCATTGCACGGCACTCATCGGTGAACAAAACAGTTTTGAAGTCAGTCTTCATGTATTGTTTGGCCCACTGGAGCCGTTTCTGCTTGTGTGCAGTGGATAGAGGAGGTCGACAGGATGGCTTACGCACAGCTGCAAACCTCTGAAGGACCCTGCATCTTGTTGTTCGGGGGACGTTGGAGGCACCAGCAGCTTCAAAAACTTGTCTGCTGCAATGACAAGGCTTTTTTGCCGCTGCTCTTTTAACCTGGCGTAATTGCATGTAGGAAAGAGTCCTCAATTTTCCCTTATCAGCACGCACACGTGTGTACTGTGAATCAGCTACATACTTCTTGATTGTGCGATGATCACGATGAAGTGTCTTGGCAATGTTGATTGTAGTCATGCCTTGACCTAAACACTCCACAATTTGTTGCTTCTCAGCAGCCGACACATCCTTTTTCTTTCCCATTTTGGCAGAAAATATAGGCTGCTTAATAATGTGGGACAGCCTTCTTAAGTAGTCTTGCCTTTCATTGGACACACCTGCCAAACTAATTAGCACAGGTGTCTGCAATTGCTAATGTGTCGACCCGCCACCACAATTGTGGGTTACCAGGGCAATGGGGTACTCAGAGCCGAGCCCGTAGAAGTCTATGGGGATTTTGTCACAGGTAGCTGTGGCTCGGTCTGTGGCCCTGGCGGTCTGGCGTATGTTGTTGGGGGATATTTACAGGGGATAACTATATACAGTTCGTGACGCCACCTGTAGTGTTCTGGTAATTAGTACCAGCGCTGCTGTAGATCTCTGAGGGGATGGTGAGGCAGCTAGATGTCAGGTCCCCTACAGGTGGGACTCTTCCCTCAAAGTCTGTTAAGATGGTGAAGTCGGGTGCCGGTAAATAACACAGTCTCACACAGTCAAAGTCTTTCCATACCTTTACTTGCAGAAAGATAAGGCAGGTCCCAGGGAGGCTGATCCAAGGGGAGTGTATATTGAGACGGCAGCTGGACAAGTTAGGGGCCTCCTTTAACTCCAATAAACGAGTACAACCAGCCTGAAGCGTAGTTCCCTCTATGATTCCAGCAAATCTTAGCTGTAACTGCCCAGTCAGCTTAGTGTTAGGGGCCTTCCTGTGAAGGAGCTGAATACTTATGTTTGTCCTGCAGAACTCCAAAGTCTTCACTCCCTCTGACCCCAGCTACGTACCGACTATAAGGGGCTTGTCTGCCGCGACCTAGGGTCCGGTAGATTCCTGGTTGTCCTGTCTCTGTGCCTGAAGCAACAGTGACTCTTCGGTCCCCAGTGACCGGTAACAGGGCGCTGGACTTCTGCAATCCTGTAGCACCAAATTCTCTAATCCACTTGCCTTTCGCCTTGTCCACGCTGGTAACATAAACACTCTTACTAGCCAGGGGTCGAGCAGTCACTTCCAATCTTTTTCCTTCCAATCAAGCCAACCACAGATGCTCAGTTATCACAGGCAGGAGCACGTCTCTGTACCTGATACTGTCCTTTTGACAGGAATGCTGAAGACTTTCTGGGTTTCAACTTGTTCTTTCCTTCTTTGTATGCTGAGGAGATGACACAGCTCTGACCAGACTAAGGTGTATATCAACACCTATACCAGACTCCACTTTCCAAGCTGAAGAGATAGCAATCTAGACTCCCTTTTCCTCCCTCCAGATGCAGACTCTCTCACTGTAGTCCAGACGCAGACTCTCCACGTCCTTACTGCCCGAAGACAGGAACTAGACTCACTACTGACTAAAATCACGCCTACACATACCTTCTTGACCACTCCCTAGAGTATACTTCACTACCCCAAGGGTGTGTCTAGTGTGTGTAGAATGAATGCATATTGAGCTTTAAGCCGCCGTCTCGCCATACACCCCCCAGGGTACTGCGTGTGCCTACCACCAGGGCTACACATTCCCCATGGTAAACGACAGCACTCCCGGGCTGTGAAATACAAAAGACAGAAAAATTTTGTTTATGCAATAACATTTGGAACAATACATCTTCCCATCCGGGAGGTAAGAATACTTTGAACGTTACAAACTTTAATACAAATAGTATCAAATAGCATTTTCAATAAATAGATATACAAGATACTTGTGAAGGACCCGCACCAAACCTTCAACGTGGGTCCTGGGTGGGCTGCAGGACATCCAAGTGCAGACCTCACTCAGTGCCACACCACACGGGTTTGTTTTTCAGAGGTAGATATGGATGGTTTATGTAAAACCAAGATAGGGCGCCAAAGCGCAACTATGTACAAAAGAGTTCTGGTAAGCATAGTCCTTTACCTCAAAAAGTCCATTTATAAAAGAAGACATAATAAATCACATTAGCAATTATTCATTATCAATTACCATCTATCAATTACCCAGCCGGGCATTCTATAACTAGAAATTATATATCATTATATATAACTTGTGCAAAACTCTTTTTCAAAAATTGTAAACTTTCTACTTTCTACTTGTGGTAGATCCGATAGGGATCTCACCACTCTATACCATTTATTCATTTTCTGCACATACTTTTTCCACCACATTTTCCACGCCAGGGGCTGGAACAACGCAATGGGCCCTTGATCCCAGGACCAGCAAATCATGTGCTGCGATCAGGGTCTGGGTTGCGACAGTTCTGGTTTGAACCTCCAGGGGCGCAACGGGTATACTTTCTTCGCATGACACCGATTGCGTCTCAATTACAGTCAACGATATAGACCGCGTCGGGGTTTTGCGATTTAGACTGGGTCGCATTTGGCGATGTGGAAGTAACTTCACTTGCGATGAACTTTGGGTCGCATGTTGCGATGATTTTGAAGGGGGCGATGCTGGGGCACGGCCGGATGCTACTGAAGCTGGAAACGGGGACGCTGCGGTAATGGTGACGATACCTGCGTCTGGGACGGGGTCGCGGACGATGGCGACGTTCAGGGCATACCACCCCTTCATTCCCCAATGCCGCGTATAGGTGACTATGTCGCCGTTTACTAAGTCCCTCCCGGGATGGCCTTGTGGCAGGTGAGATTCCACGTCACGCCTGCTGACGAAGAACCGCTGGGTAGAGGCCCGGTTCTCGGATAAAGCCCACCCCCTTCCGGAGCTGGAACTCAGTCACACACCCCTGCCGCCGCGGTTCCCCGTAAGGTACCTTTGTCGCGACGGACAGTCTCCTTGTCAGCAATCAGCTCAGCAAACTGTCGCTGGCGGTTCTTCTCGATTTCCCGCGCTTCCTCCTGCTGGCGCCTCTTTGTCTCCTCACGACTCCGCCATTCTTGTCCCACTGGGCGGTTTGTAGGCGACGTCATCCAGGCGCGCCATCTCGTCCCAGTCGATGTCTGGTAGTGACGGGGCAGGACCCCTCCGGTGTCCCTGCCGGGGACGATAATCTGCTGCGGCCTCCTGGCCGGGCGGGCGTTCCGGGATTGGCTGTACCTCCTCAACCTCCTCCGCATCCACCGCTTCACCTGTGGGATCGGGAACGGTAATTTCGGGGGCAGCCTCCGGTTGCTCTTCGCCTTGGGCAGCAGACTTTTCGGTACTTTGAATCGTGGGAGTTCGTTGAGGGGAGGGGACGCCGTGTTCGTCATCCGCCATTTCTGCAGATTACAGCGGCGCCTCTCAATCTCCTCCAGGCCAGGTTGGAACAACTGCTTTAGGCGTGAGTTCTCCTCCTGGACCTCTAACAACGCCTGTTGCAGGTGCAGAATCGCATAGGCCTCGGATGCCGATGGCAGCTTGGGGGGACCCGGGGCCTGCCTTCCTCCGCTGCTCCGCTCGGCTCCACACGTCCGGCCTCCATCATTTTTCTTTCTTTCTCTGGAGACATCCGGTCTCTTCGTGGAGGTGGGGTTTGCGTCTCCTCCTCCTCGCAGGGAAGGTGAAGAGGAGGCGGACCTCCTTTGCTGTTGGGCAGGACCGCATGTTATAGTAGCACTTTGAGAGGACAGGCATTTTCTTCGCGCCACAGGGGGGTAGACGCCCACGAAGGTACGCCCACCTTCTTCTCCAGCGCTGAGGGCGCGAATATGGCGACAAAAATGGCGATTTTGGCGCCAAAAGTGCAAACAGTCCTTTTCACAAAAACAAGTCCTTAGGCACGCAGGGCTCGCAATTTCGCGAGTTTGGTATCCTGTTCGTGACGCCAAAGTTTGTGTCGACCCGCCACCACAATTGTGGGTTACCAGGGCAATGGGGTACTCAGAGCCGAGCCCGTAGAAGTCTATGGGGATTTTGTCACAGGTAGCTGTGGCTCGGTCTGTGGCCCTGGCGGTCTGGCGTATGTTGTTGGGGGATATTTACAGGGGATAACTATATACAGTTCGTGACGCCACCTGTAGTGTTCTGGTAATTAGTACCAGCGCTGCTGTAGATCTCTGAGGGGATGGTGAGGCAGCTAGATGTCAGGTCCCCTACAGGTGGGACTCTTCCCTCAAAGTCTGTTAAGATGGTGAAGTCGGGTGCCGGTAAATAACACAGTCTCACACAGTCAAAGTCTTTCCATACCTTTACTTGCAGAAAGATAAGGCAGGTCCCAGGGAGGCTGATCCAAGGGGAGTGTATATTGAGACGGCAGCTGGACAAGTTAGGGGCCTCCTTTAACTCCAATAAACGAGTACAACCAGCCTGAAGCGTAGTTCCCTCTATGATTCCAGCAAATCTTAGCTGTAACTGCCCAGTCAGCTTAGTGTTAGGGGCCTTCCTGTGAAGGAGCTGAATACTTATGTTTGTCCTGCAGAACTCCAAAGTCTTCACTCCCTCTGACCCAGCTACGTACCGACTATAAGGGGCTTGTCTGCCGCGACCTAGGGTTCCGGTAGATTCCTGGTTGTCCTGTCTCTGTGCCTGAAGCAACAGTGACTCTTCGGTCCCCAGTGACCGGTAACAGGGCGCTGGACTTCTGCAATCCTGTAGCACCAAATTCTCTAATCACTTGCCTTTCGCCTTGTCCACGCTGGTAACAATAAACACTCTTATAGCCAGGGGTCGAGCAGTCACTTCCAATCTTTTTCCTTCCAATCAAGCCAACCACAGATGCTCAGTTATCACAGGCAGGAGCACGTCTCTGTACCTGATACTGTCCTTTGACAGGAATGCTGAAGACTTTCTGGGTTTCAACTTGTTCTTTCCTTCTTTGTATGCTGAGGAGATGACACAGCTCTGACCAGACTAAGGTGTATATCAACACCTATACCAGACTCCACTTTCCAAGCTGAAGAGATAGCAATCTAGACTCCTTCCTCCCTCCAGATGCAGACTCTCTCACTGTAGTCCAGACGCAGACTCTCCACGTCCTTACTGCCCGAAGACAGGAACTAGACTCACTACTGACTAAAATCACGCCTACACATACCTTCTTGACCACTCCCTAGAGTATACTTCACTACCCCAAGGGTGTGTCTAGTGTGTGTAGAATGAATGCATATGAGCTTTAAGCCGCCGTCTCGCCATACACTCCCCAGGGTACTGCGTGTGCCTACCACCAGGGCTACACACTAACAGTGATATAAAGAGCCTTGACACACATCACCATCAATGAGTTTAACCTGACAAACAAAAAAATTCTTACCTTATCACTCCTAAACAATTTTTGCATAATAATTTGGAACACAGTGTATATATAAAAAATAATTATTTTTGCATCGCTTTATTTTGCGAGCTATAACTTTTTTATTGTTTTGCTGATGATGCTGTATGGTGGCTCGTTTTTTGCGGGACAAGATGAAGTTTTCAGCGGTACCATGTTTATTTATATCCGTCTTTTTGATCGCGTTGTTATTCCACTTTTTGTTCGGCGGTATGATGATAAAGCATTGATTTTTTAGCCTTGTTTTTTTTTTTTTTAAGGGTTCACTAAAGAAGGTTTAACTAATGGGACAGTTTTATAGGGCTGGTTGTTACGGACGCGGCGATACTAAATATGTGTAGTTTTATTGTTGTTGTTTTTTATTTACATGAAAAAAGGAATTTATTGGGGAATTTTTTTTTCTTTGTTTATGAATTCTTTTTACACGTTATCTTTATTTTTTGACATTTTTACTTTGTCCCAGGGTGGGACATCACTGTATAACATCAGATCGCTGGTCTGACACTGTGCACAGCACTCTTGTCAGACCAGCGATGTGACAGGCAGAGCTGCAGGCTTTCTCAGCACATGCTCTCAGCAGGCACTGAGGAAGCCGCCTCCTGCAGGACCCTGAAGGACCCCACCGGCTATCTTGTATCCGGGGTCCTGCAGGTAGGAGGCTCCCTCGGAACAGCCCGATGTTTCGCGCTGTTATGAGGGTCTTAGGGAAGCACGAGGGAGCCCCCTCCCTGCGCGATGCTTCCCTATACCGCTGGAAACACTGCGATCATCTTTGATCGCTGTATGCCAGGGGTTTTAGTGCCGGGTGTGTCAGCTGTGTTAACAGCTGACACCCGGGAGCGCAGCTGATCGCATGTGACATACTATTCCGTCCTTGGAATTAGGTCCAGGGCTCACATGGACAGATAGTACGTCTGATGGGATAAGGGGTTGACAATGCCATTATTACAGGACTGTTGAGAAAGTGAATGTATTCTACAAGGAATGCAGAGCAAAAATGAAAGACTCCGGACCCCGTGGCTGGAAAATTCGAGGTCTGGCCCCCAGCGTTTTTTCGGCGAGACGTGGTTTTTGTCCCTGGAGCTTCTCTACTCTGTATAACGAGACTCATTGATCTTATTCAATATAAAGAGTGTATGAGAATAAAAGAAACTGCCTGAAATTGATGACCTTGCCTAATATATATGTCCTTTTAACACGAGAGCTATTCTTCTGTATAAAATATATTTATGCTATTGTAGCCTAAAATGTCTTTGCTGGAGTGTCTGTATAGATAGTCTTACCCCAGCATTTTGGATAAGAAGGGGAAAGGGGTATTGGGATATTTTCTTGGGAATTTCCTTTTTAAAAAAAAAAAAACTAATTGAAAAAAAATAGTGGGCCATTATCCCATCATTTTGTTTGGGGCTCTGTAATGAATGGCAGGCAGCTGAGATTAGGGTCAGGAAGAAGAGGCAGGAAGACATTTGGGGGTTATTTTTTTTTTTCTTTTTTAAAGGGTGGGGGTAAGGGTTGCTATATTTGTCTACACAGTGTGATATCGTACGACCAAAAGGTTTGGAACACCTGCTATTTAAAGAATTTTTCTGTATTTTCATAATTTAAAAAAATTTACATTCAAATGAAGACATCAAAACTATGAATTAACCCATGGGAATTTTATACTTAACAAAAAAGTGGGGAAACAAACTGAAAATATTTCTTTATTTTAGTTTCTTCAAAGTAGCCACCTTTTGTTTGATGACTGCTTTGCACACTTTATGACTTCAAGAGGTAGTCACCGGAAATGGTCTTCCAACAATCTTGAAGGAGTTCCCAGGATGTTGCACTTGTTGGCCCTTTTTGCCTTCCTCTGCTCCAGCTCACCCCAAAACCATCTCGATTGGGTTCAGGTTTGGGACTGGGGACCGGCCTCTGGCGTAGGAAACCCCATCACTCTCATTCTTGGTCAAATAGCCCTTCCTTAAGCCTGGAGGTGTGTTTGGGGTCATTTGTCTTTGAAAAATTTAAATGATGGTCAATTAACCCCTTACGCCTTCGGACTAATATCCCGTCCATGGTACCTGGGGCCCGTTGACCATGGACGGGATAGTAGTCTCGTGGCGATCGGACGTGCTCCCGGGGGGAGCGCAGCCGATCGCGGCCGGGTTTTCAGCTGTTATCACAGCTGACACCCATGATGTGTTCAGGAGCGGTACGGACCCTCCCGGCACATTAACCCCTTGCACACCGCAATCAAAATGATCGCGGTGTCTGGGGGCACAGGGGAGGACGCGCAGGGGGGGGCTCCCTGCGCGCCCCCCTGAGACCCTCAGAGCGCGCGATGTGGCGCGCGTTCTGAGGCCTTCCTCCCTCCCAGAACCCGGATCCAAATGGCGCCGGGGTCCTGGAGGGAGGCTGTGCTGGCACACGTCACACCCAATCTGAAAAAAAGTGATGTCCCACCCTGGGCCCGTAAAAAAGTTTAAAAAATAAAAAATAAACATTTTTTAAAAAAAAAATCCAAAAAAAATTTAAAAAAAAAAAAAAAATATTCCCCAATAAATTCCCTTCTTCCTGTAAATAAAAAAAAACAAAGCAATAAAAGTAACACATATTGGTATCGCCGGTCCGTAACGACCCCCCCCCTATAAAATTGTCCCCCCTAGTTAACCCTTAAATGAACCCCAAAAAAAAAAAAAAAACGAAGCAAAAAATCAATGCTTTTCATATCTGCCGAACAAAAAGTGGAATAACCGCGATCAAAAGACCGATATAAAAAAACATGGGTACCGAGAAAACGTCATCTTGTCCCGCAAAAAACGAGCCATATACGCACAACAGCGAAAAAATAAAAAATTTAGGTGAGAAAAGCATGCAAAAATAATTTTTTTTTATAAAAATTTTTTTTTATTCTATAAAAGCGCCAAAAACATAAAAAAAGATAAAATGAGGTATCGCCATAATCGTACGACCGAAGAATAAAACTGGGTTTTAACAATTTTCCCCACCGCGGAACGTTAAAAAAACGCCTCCCCCAAAAGAAATTCATGAATTTGCTTTATTTTTGTTCATTCTAACCTCCCAAAAATCGAAATAAAAAAGCGAACAAAAAAAGGGCCCCCTGCTAAAAAAAAGGTACCAAAAAAACGTTTAAACTCGTCCCGCAAAAAATAAGACCTCACATGACTCTGTTGGGCAAAAAAATGCAAAAATTATTGCCTCAAAATGTGAAAATCAAAAACTTTTTTGCAATAAAAACGCTTTTTTGCGTGACAGCTGCCATCATAAAACCCGCATAAATAGTAAATCAAACCCCCCTTTATACCCCCTTTGTAAGGGAAAAAAAATAAAATTAAAAAAAAAGTTTTTATTTCCATTTTCCCAATTTGGGTTTTGGGTTGGGTTTTCGGCTAAAGTTAGGGTTTTGGGTTGGGCTAAAGTTAGGATTAGGGGTTAGGTTGGGATTAGGGGTTTTGTTAGGGTTAGGTTTGTGGTTTAGGGTTTGGGCTGGGGTTAGGGTGTGTTGGGGGTTAGGGTTTGGAGTTAGAATTGGGGGGTTTCCGCTGTTTTTGGCCTTTAGGGGTCTCCAAATTTTGACATTTGGGGGTCCCGATCTCAATTCCAGCCAATTCTGCGTTGAAAAAAGTCCCAAAAGGGCTCCTTCACTTCTCAGCTCGCCATGCGTCCAAACGTAGTTTTAAAACCCCACATTTGGGGTATCACGTTCCCCTGGACCCCAAGGTTTTTTGTGCAATTTTTTTCCTTTTTTTTTCTGTTAACCCTTGGGGAAAATAAAAAATGGGGGCGAAATTTAATTTTTGTACAAAAAAAAATTATTTTTTTGTTTTTACGGTGTACATTTTAACTTCTGTGAACCCCTTGGGGTTAAAGCGCTCACCACACATCTAGATTAAAATTCCTTGGGGTTATTTTCCAAAATGGGGTCACTTTGGGGGTTTCCACTGTTTAGGGCGCATCAGGGGCTCTCCAAAGGGGGACAAAGACCCCCCAGACCATTCCATCAAAGCGCAAACCAAAACGGTTTCCCATTCCCTTCCGAGCCCTAACTTCGCCCTCAGTAAATTTTTTTCCCACAATTGGGTATCAGCGTACTCAGGCAAATTGGACAACAACTTTGGGGCCAATTTTCCTGTTTAACCTTGTGAAAAAAAAAATATTGGGGGGGGAAAAAATCTTTTTTGGGAAAAAAAAAAAAAGGGTTTTTTTATTTTTACGGCTGTACGTTAAAACTTCTGTGAAGCACTTCGGGGTTCAAAGTGCTCACCACACATCTAGATAAGTTCCTGTGGGGTCTATTTGCCAAAATGGGGTCACTTGTGGGGGTTTCCACTGTATAGGTGCATCAGGGGCTCTCCAAATGTGACATGACGCCCCCAGACCATTCCATCAAAGTCTGCAATCCAAAACGTCACTACTTCCCTTCCGAGCCCTGACGTGCGCCCATACAGTAGTTTTCTCCTACATATTGGGTATCAGCGTACTCAGGACAAATTGGACAACAACTTTCGGGTTCCAATTTCTTCTGTTACCCTTGTGAAAATAAAATATTGGGGGCGAAAAAATCATTTTTGTAAAAAAAAAAAGGATTTTTTATTTTACGGCTGTACGTTATAAACTTTAGTGAAACACCTGGGGGTTAAAAGTTCTCACCACACATCTAGATAAGTTCCTTGAGGGGTCTAGTTTCCAAAATGGTGTCATTTATGGGGTTTCCACTGTTTAGGCAGATCAGGAGCTCTCCAAACACGACATGGCGTCCAGCCAATTCTGCGTTGAAAAAGTCAGACGGCGCTCCTTCCCTTCCAAACTCTGCCATGCACCCAAACAGTGGTTTACCCCCACATATGGGGTATCAGGGCACTCAGGACAAATTGCACAATAACTTTTGGAGTCTTGTTACCCTTGGAAAAATAAAAATTGGGGTGAAAAGATATTTTTGTGGAAAAAATATGATTTTTAAATTTTACGGCTCTACATTATAAACTTGTGTGAAGCACTTGGGGGTTCAAATTGCTCACCAAAGATCTAGAAAAGTTCCTTAGGGGGTCTAGTTTCCCAAATGGGGTCATTGTGGGGGGTTTCCACTGTTTAGGCACATCAGGGGCTCTCCAAATGCAACATGGCATCCAATCTCAATTCCAGCCAATTTTGGTTGGAAAAAGTCAAATGGTGCTCCTTCCATTCCGAGCTCTGCCGTGAGCCCAAACAGTGGTTCCCCCCCATATATGGGGTATCAGCGTACTCAGGACAAATTGGACAACAACTTATGTGGTCCAATTTCTCCTGTTACCCTTGGGAAAATAAAAAATTAGTGACTAAAAGATAATTTTTGTGGGAAAAAAATAGGATTTTTTATTTTCATGCCGGGCATTATAAACTTGTGTGAAGCACTTGGGGGTTCAAAGTGCTCACCAAAGATCTAGATAAGTTCCTTAGGGGGTCTAGTTTCCAAAATGGGGTCACTTGTGGGGGGTTTCCACTATTTAGGCTCATCTGGGGCACTGCAAACGGAACATGACCCCATCAACGTCTGCATTCCAAAACGTTACTACTTCCTTTCCAAGCCCTGCCGTGCACCCAAACAGTTCCCCCCCACATATGGGGTATCAGCGTACTCAGGAAAATTGGACAACAACTTTGTGGTCCAATTTTTCCTTGGGAAAATTTAAAAATTAGTGACTAAAAATCATTTTTGTGGAAAAATAGATTTTTTATTTTCATCCCAGGGCATTATAACTTTTGTGAACACTTGGGGGTTTAAAGTGCTCACAAAGATCTAGATAAGTCCTTAGGGGGTCTAGTTTCCAAAATGGGTCACTTGTGGGGGTTTCCACTTTTAGGCTCAGGGGCACTGCAAACGACATGGCCCAATCAATTCAGCATTTTAGTGAAAACGTAACGACTTTCCCTTTCCTACGAGCCCTGCCGTGCACCCAAACAGTGTTCCCCCCACATATTGGGTATGGCGTACTCAGGAAAAATTGCAAACAACTTTTGTCCATTTTCCTTGGGAAAATTAAAAAATTTGGTAAAAATCATTTTTGTGGTAAAATTATTTTTTTTTTTTTTCCAGCACCAGGTTATAACTTTTGTGAAACACTTGGGTTAAAGTGCTCACAACAGATTCTAGATAAGTACCTTAGGGGTCTAGTTTCAAAATGGTGTCACTTGTGGGGTTTCACTGTTTAGCCATCAGGGCTCCAAACTACGAATGGCGTCAATTGCAATTCCAGCCAATTTAGTTGAAAAAGTCAAACGGAGCTCCTTCCCTACGAGCTCTGCGTGTGCCAAACAGTGGTTTTCCCCACATATTGGGTATGGCGTACTCAGGAGAAATTGCATAACAACCTTATCTGTCCATTTTCTCCTTTACCCTTGTGAAAATAAAAAAAAGTTTGTAAAGATCATTTTTGGCTAAAAAGTTAAATATCATTTTTCCTTCACGTTGCTTTAGTTCCTGTGAAGCACCTGAAGGGTTAATAATCTTCTTGAATGTGTTTTGAGTACCTTGAGGTGCAGTTTTAGATGGTGTCACTTTTGGTATTTTCTGCCATATAGACCTCAAAGTGACTTCAAATGAGAGGTGGTCCCTAAAAAAATGCTTTGTAAATTTGTTGTAAAATGAGAAATCGCTGTCAACTTTTAACCTTATAACTTCTAACAAAAAAAAATTTTGGTTCAAAATGTGCTGATGTAAAGTAGACATGTGGGAAATGTATTTCTTAACTATTTTATGTGACATATTCTCTGTTTAAGGAATAAAATTCAAAGTTTGAAAATTGCAAATTTAAAAATTTTCGCCATATTGCGTTTTTTCAAAATAACCAAGTTATATCGAAGAAATTTTACTTCTAACGTGAAGTACATATGTCACGAGAAAAAATCTCAGAATCGCGAAGATCCGTTGTAGCGTTCCAGATTAATAACCTCATAAAGAGACAGTGGTCAGAATTGTAAAAATTGGCCCGGTCATTAACGTGCAAACCACCCTTGGGGGTGAAGGGGTTAAACGCAAACTGGATGGAATAGCATGCCGCTGCAAGATGCTGTGGTAGCCATGCTGGTTCAGTATGCCTTCAATTTTGAATAAATCCCCACCAGCTAAGCACCCCCACACCATCACACCTCCTCCATGCTTCACGGTGGGAACCAGGCATGTAGAGTCCATCCGTTCACCTTTTCTGCGTCGCACAAATTCATGGTGGTTGGAACCAAAGATCTCAAATTTCGACTCATCAGACCAAAGCACAGATTTCCACTGGTCTAATGTCCATTCCTTGTGTTCTTTAGCCCAAACAAGTCTCTTCTGCTTGATGCCTGTCCTTAGCAGTGGTTTCCTAGCAGCTATTTTACCATGAAGGCCTGCTGCACAAAGTCTCCTCTTAATAGTTGTTGTAGAGATGTGTCTGCTGCTAGAACTCTGTGTGGCATTGACCTGGTCTCTAATTTGAGCTGCTGTAAACCTGCGATTTCTAGGGGTGGAGCTAGCTGGCAATGTGAGAAGCAGGACCCAGGAGCTCCGGTGAAATTATCCTGTTATCTTTCATTATCCTGAGCCCTGAGGGGTCTGGACAATCTCACTGTCTTCCTCTGGGACCCGTGGTGCTGACAGGCGGTGACCGGGAGGTCAGAGGCAGAGATCTCCATCATTATGAGGAAGACAGGGCCTGTGAGAGGTGAGGAGAGAGAGGAATTCAAGATGGCGCTGCACAGCAGCGTGGGCTGGCAGCCAGCAGGCATGTAAAGGAGAGGAGGAGGGAGACAGCAGCCAGGCTGCAGAAATATGTGCGATCCCCCACAATGGCTCTCCTACACACTGCCAGCAAGTAAAAGCTGGATTAGAGAGAGATGCTGGACAGATGGAGATGGAAGGCTCCCAGGAGACGCAGGGGGCAGGGGACGTCATAAAGTCTCAGACTGGGGAACATATCCAGGATCCTGTGCTCAAGGCCACTGCGGAACAGGCTGATAATCCTCCCACCCTCACTGATGTTCTGAATGCTGTGTCAAAGGGGAACGCAGCGCTGGCCCTGCAGATGAAAGACATTAAAGATGAGTTGAGGAATGTGAGGCAGGACATTAGATCCCTAAATGACAGAACCACTGAGCTGGAGGAGAGACAGAGTGAGGTGGAAGATGTATTATGGCCTGTCAGAACACAAGTTGAACAATACGGCAAAGTAATAGAAGCACTCAGAGCCAAGCAGGATGACTTGGTAAATCGGATGCGCCGCAATAATGTGCGTATAGTGGGGGTCCCAGAAAAGGCAGAAGGAAATAGAGCTGTGGAATATTTTGAGGATTGGATTCGCAAATCATTTGGGAATGATGTGCTTTCCCATTGTTTGCAATAGAAAGAGCCCATAGGGTCCCCACTAAACCTCAGCCGCCTGGGGCACAGCCACGCACTGTTTTGATCCGAATTCTTCATTATATGGATAGAGACGCCATCTTGAGAGAGGCCAGAGACATGACTGACCTAACCATAAATGGGCAACAAATTTCTTTGTATCCGGATTTCTCCATTGAAGTTCAAAATAAGCGACGGCAATTTCAAGATATTAAACGCCGGTTGCGATCCTTAAAGGTGCCTTACTCAATGCTGTACCCTGCCAAGCTGCGAGTGGCTGCTATGGGAGCTACCCATTTCTTCCAGTCTCCGAGGGATGCACGGGATTGACTGGATAAGAATGAGAAGACATTGCGTCATTCGGAGACTTGAGTCTGTTTATCCTTATGTATGATTTACTTCATGATAATGGATCTGCACGAAATGCCTTTTGGGAGTTTTGTCAAGATACCTCCTTCTGGATTGACTGTCGGCGGAGAAATGATGGATCTCCCCTTCTTTTCTCTTCCCTCCATTCTGCATTATGTCCATGAATATGCAAAAATATTTGGATAACGAGGACTTCAACAATATGAGGAGCAAACTGGGACTGTGGTATGGAGAGGATTTGTTTTCTTTTCCCTTGTTTTTGTAGCTTCTGATTGCTGGCGGTGATAAGCTGCTAGCAACGCTTCCCTTTTTCTGGAGAGCTGACGGTTCGTGGTCTGGACTCTCGTGCTAAGCGGAGAAGACCCCCGGCCTCCAGTACTATGGTTAAATAGGGTATTGAACTAGTTGGGAAGGGGGGGTGGCATGTTGGGAATTGTTTCTACTTTCTCTCAATTGTCTTTTGATGTATGGGGCTATTGTGGCTAGGTATATGCGAGAAATGCTTCCTCACGCTGCTCTATTGCTTTTATGTTTCATAAGCAGGTACTATGGCTCGAAACCTTAAAATATTGATGTGGAATGTCCGGGGCCTGAATGAGTAGACTAAGCGTAAAGCAGTGCTTGACTATGTAAAATCTTCGCAGGCAGAAGTGATATGTTTGCAGGAAACACATATGACAAAGGATAGACTTCAATCTATGCGTCCTCGATGGGTTGGGAAGTGTTTTCATTCCACCTTTTCCACTTATTCTAGGGGAGTGAGTGTGCTGTTTAGAAAAAATACTACGTTCTGTGAATCTGATTCCAAAATAGACGTGGATGGTCGGTTTGTATGTATGAGGGGCAGATTGAATGAAATTGAATGTTTGATTGTAGCTCTTTATGTCCCTCCTCCGTACTCTGGAACAGTGTTGAAGGAGAGTCTTCGGTTTGTGGAGAGATCCGGGAGTCCCGACGATAATACTGGGTGATTTTAACAATGTACTGGAGAAAACATTAGATAGATTGCAGGGGTCAGGGGATCATTAAGAGATCAGACACCCTTTGGGAGATTGTTCGATGAGGTGGAACTGGTGGATTTATGGCGACGAGATAATCCACGAACAAGATTGTACTCATGCATGTCCCTCTCTCATGGCTCGCTGTCCAGGATTGATATGATACTGGGTAACTCACAGGCAGTTCGACTGTCCAGAGGAGTCGAGTATCAACCTAGAGCCTTGTCTGATCACTCCCGTTATGGTGACATTCAACTGGGAAAATGGCGGGAGGGGGGAACGGGCACCATGGTCGTTTAATGCATTCTGGTTACCTATTATTCAGGTAGATGCTAGGATTCCTGACTTGCTTATAGAATTTTTCGTTTTTAATGAGGGTACAGCCCCCAGGGAAATAATATGGGATGCGTCCAAACCTACCTGAGAGGATTGTTGATCTCGGAAGTGAATAGAGTTAAAACTAAGTCTAGAGAATATGGGGAACTCCTACAGAAGGAAGTTATCTCGGCAGAACTGCAATACTTGAAAACTCCGTCTGATAAACATTTTAACGTATTCAAGGACGCGGAAAAAAGATCAACCCAACATAAGCTTTCAATAGCTGAGGATAAACGATATTTTCGGCGACAGGTTTATTTTGGGGAGGGAGATGGAACTGGACATCTGCTAGCTACCCTGATCAAGACTCAATCTGGCCCTGCAATGGTGGCGGAGATAAAAAATAAAAACGGGGAGCTAGAAAGATCTTCTGGGACAATTCTACCAACTTTTAGTGAGTTTTTTGAGACATTATATAATTCGCAAGGGGGGTTCTCTGATGAGTTGCTCAGTAGCTTTTTGGGGACTACTAGTCTGCCTACACTGCCGGAATCGGAAGCTGTTGGGCTGGAGGCACCAATTAGTCTGGAGGAATTAGAGGCAGCTCTAGATTCTATGGCAGGGAATAAGACACCAGGGTCTGATGGGCTGCCTGTGGAGGTATATAAACAGTACTCAAATATAATACTTCCACAGCTGCTGAAGGTGTTTGAAGCAGCTAGGGAAGATGGGCACTTGCCCCGGTCCTTGAATGAAGCAATTATAGTGGTGATCCCCAAGGCTGATAAGGATCTTTGTCTTCCAGAGTCATACCGACCTATCTCCCTTTTAAATGTTGATGTCAAGATTTTGGCAAAAATTCTGGCAATGCGGCTGTCTAGAGTAATAACTAGTATTATTCATCCAGATCAAACTGGTTTTATGCCGGAGAAATCGACTGCAATTAATATCCGTCGGTTGTATTTAAATCTACAGATGCCATCAAATGAAAAGGAACCTAGAGCAGTTGCATCTTTGGATGCTGCCAAAGCATTTGACAGCGTTGAATGGCCATACCTGTGGGCTATATTAGCCAAGATGGGCTTCCGTAAAAATTTTATTGCCTGGATACAGCTGCTGTATTCGAATCCAGAGGCCAAAATTAGAGTAAATGGGGAGATTTCAAATACAATTAACTTACACAGAGGTACCAGACAGGGGTGCCCCTTGTCTCCCCTAATGTTTGCTCTGGCTATTGAGCCCTTGGCAGTAGTAATTCGGGCGACACCCGAAATTAAAGGGTTTGAATATGAGTCTTTGCAAGAAAAAATAGCGTTGTATGCTGATGATATGCTTTTGTTTTTGGGAGATTGGCCGTCCTCTTTGAGGCTGGCAATGGAAGTCTTTGGATCCTTCGCAGCGATCTCTGGTCTACGTATTAACTGGGAGAAATCTTCAATTATGCCGGTGGGAGAGGCCCCCGAGAACTCCCCGGGATCGGCCGGACGCTTAAATGTAGTCAAAGAGTTTAAATACTTGGGAATCCATATTGCGCATAATATACAAGATTTTGAGCGTTTAAATATTACCCCGCTACTTGCTAAATTTCAGCAAAAAGTAAAGGACTGGTGCAGGTTACCACTGAGTATAGTGGGAAGGGCAAACCTAGTTAAAATGGTTCTCATGCCACAAGCTTTGTATGTCCTCCATAGTGCACCCATTTGGATTCCTGGTCGAGTCTTTTATCAGATAAATAGAATATTTAGAGAGCTTATCTGGAAGAGTGTTCCTAGAATTCGGTTGGAGGTTTTGCGTAGATCTAAAGAACTGGGGGGCTTAGCGGTTCCTGACCTGTTTCTGTATTATCTTGCAGGGCAGATGCAACATTTTAGAGGATGGGGGGAGGAGGATTCTATTATGCGAAGTTCCTCGGGATGTATGCTTACATGTGTAGTGGGAAAGGACTTACTGGTGCAGGCACTAGACTCGGGGTGGTTCCGTCAGGGTCGAGCTATCAATAGTCCGACAATGAAGTGCATGGACAAGGTATGGAACATGGCCAAAGAAATATTGGGTATACAGGGAGTCACAGGGCATTCCCTGATTTGGAGAAACTTGACATGTACAGAGCTAAATAAATTGGAGGGTTTTGAGCTATGGAGAGGAGAGGGATTAAACTAATATCACAGCTTTATTCAGAAGGTGAGTTTCGATCTTTTGAGGATCTTAAACAGACGTTTTCCATTCCCAATGCAAGATTTTTTCAATATCTCCAGCTGAGACATGCTTGTGAAACACAACAGCGAATCATTCCACTAGGTAACCCAGCCAAAACTCCGTTGTTGGATAGAGTAGTGGGGGGAGGAGGATCAAGAGGTATTATATCCATGATATATGCAACAATGTTGGAAAAGAAAGTGGCAAGCTTGGAGGCATTGAAGAATAAGTGGCAAGTTGATGTAGGTGATTGTTATGATTTGGTAGCTGAGGAGTGCAGGTAAAAAAGGCAATACACCAGAGCAGTTGGAATCTATGAGATTGCAGTACCCTGACTAACCACCACAACTAGAGGCAGCCGTGGAGCGTTCCTACGTTGGTCCTAGACGCCTCGTCACAGCCTGAGAAACTAACTTTACCTAAAGATAGAAAGAGGAAAGCTATCTGCCCCGGAGCAGATCCCCAAAGAATATAGAAAGCCCCCAAACATGTAATGGCGGTTAGACAAGAAGAAATACTGACACAGACAGAAAATAGTATGAGCAAACGTTGGGGCCCAAACTATCTAAATAGAAAAGGATAGGAAGGGCACTTACTGCAATCCCAAAAAACCCTGAAAAGCACCAACTTTACTAATTTCAAAAACACCTGAGATCACACGACCTCTACCACCTAAATTAGTTCTCTGGTGTAACAAAATCAAAACAGCAGCCACTGAAAAAACTGGAAAAAGCAAATGTACAAACATCAGTGGCTGAACAAAACTGAGAGGGCAAAAGCCCCCGGAGGGGACCCTGAAGGCCCCCACAGAAGTGCAGGACAAAATGCAAAAATCAAGCACAAAAGCAAAAAGAAGAAAATGTCTTATCTGTTAGCAGGAGATACAGACACGACACAGCAGGCTACAAAGGAAACAGGAATCAAGGATTGAGACCAGAACAATTGATCACCGGCAACCCTGATGGGAAGGTGACTCCCTTATATAAGACCAGTCAGTAACACCTGATTCCCAATCCTCACAATCTTCACTGGACAGTCCAGTACCGCTTGTAACCACCAGAGGGAGCCTCTGCTCAGAACTCATCTCAAGTCCATTCACAACATACCCCCCCCTTGAGGAGGGGTCACCGAACCCTCACTTGAGCAACCAGGTCGGTCAGGATGAGTTCTATGATACGCACGGATGAGTCTCCTAGCATGGATGTCCGAAGCAAACACCAAAGAATTGTCTTCCTGACCATAACCTCTCCACTTAACCAAATACTGGAGTTTCCGTCTAGAAAAACGAGAATTCAAAATTTTCTCAACCACAAACTCCATATTGCCCTCAACCAGAACAGGGTCAGGAGGTAAAGCAGTAGGAACCACTGGCTCAACAAACCTCTTCAACAAGGACTTGTGGAACACATTATGGATCTTAAATGTTCCTGGAAGAAGCAAACGAAAAGAAACAGGATTAAGAATCTCCATGATCTTATAAGGTCCAATGAACCTAGGCTTAAATTTAGGAGATGCCACTCTCATAGGAATATTTTTTGAGGACAACCAGACCAATTCCCCCACTTCAAACCGGGACCATCAGTCCTATGCCGGTTAGCAAACCGCTGGGCCCTCTCCTGAGAGAGGGACAACCTCTGCACTACCTGGTCCCAAATCTGCTGCATACGCTCCACAACAGAGTCAACACCTGGACAGACAGAAGCCTCCGTCTGTCCCGAAGAAAATCGAGGGTGAAACCCAGAATTACAGAAAAATGGAGACATCAAAGTGGCAGAGCTAGCCCTATTATTAAGAGCAAACTCAGCCAAAGGCAAAAAAGAGACCCAGTCATCCTGATCAGCAGACACAAAGCATCTTAGATAAGTCTCCAATGTCTGATTTGTTCTCTCAGTTTGACCATTGGTCTGAGGATGAAACGCCGAGGAGAAAGACAATTGAACACCAAGTTTAGAACAAAAGGTCCTCCAAAATCTGGAAACAAACTGGACTCCTCTGTCAGACACAATGTTCTCAGGAATGCCGTGTAAACGAACCACGTGCTGAAGGAACAAAGGTACCAATTCAGAGGAGGAAGGCAACTTAGGTAATGGCATAAGATGTATCATCTTGGAAAACCTATCACAAAATCCCAGATGACGGTCATTCTCTGAGAAACAGGGAGGTCGGAAATGAAATCCATAGAGATATGGGTCCATGGTCTCTTGGGCACAGGCAATGGCATCAACAAACCACTAGAGCGAGAGCAAGGCTTGGAGCGAGAGCAAGTCCCGCAGGACTGCACAAATTCCCTGACATCACGAGACAAGGTAGGCCACCAAAAGGACCGACTAACCAAGTCTCTGGTACCAAAAATTCCGGGATGACCGGCCAACGTGGAACAATGAATCTCAGACATCACACTCTTTTTCCAGTGGTCCGGGACAAACAATTTCCCAACAGGGCAGCGCTCGGGCCTATCCTCCTGACACCCCTCCAGAGCCAGTCTCAAATTGGGCGAGATGGCGGAAAGAACTACACCTTCTTTCAAAATAACAGAAGGATCAGATAACTCAGGAGAGTCCGCAAGGAAACTCCTTGAAAGGGCATCCGCCTTAACATTCTTAGTGCCAGGAAGAAAGGAAACCACAAAATTAAAACGTGTGAAAAACAAGGCCCACCTGGCCTGTCTAGGATTAAGTCGCTTGGCAGATTCCAGATAAACCAGATTCTTATGGTCAGTAAGGACCACCACCTGATGTTTGGCTCCCTCCAGCCAATGTCTCCACTCTTCAAAAGCCCACTTCATGGCCAATAACTCTCGATTACCCACGTCATAATTACGTTCAGTAGGAGAAAATTTTCGAGAGAAAAAGGCACAAGGGTTACTTTTAGAGGTCTCTGGATCTCTTTGGGACAAAACGGCACCTGCCCCAATTTCAGAGGCATCAACCTCCACCAGAAATGGCAGAGAAACATCAGGCTGCCGTAGAACAGGAGCAGAAGTGAATCTCTGCTTAAGTTCCTGAAATGCAGAGACTGCCTCAGGAGGCCAATTCACCACATCAGAACCCTTTTTGGTCAAATCAGTTAATGGTTTAACAATGACCGAGAAATTACCAATAAATTTACGATAAAAATTGGCAAAACCCAAAAATCTTTGAAGAGCCTTTAATGAAGTAGGTTGGACCCAATCACAGATGGCCTGAACCTTGACCGGGTCCATTTCAATAACAGATGGGGACAAAATAAATCCCAAAAATGAGATCTTCTGTACGCCAAAAAGGCACTTTGATCCCTTCACATACAGAGCATTCTCTCTCAAAATCTGGAATACAGTTCGAACATGTTTCACATGAGAGTCCCAGTCATTGGAAAAAATCAAGATATCATCCAAATAAACAATCAGAAATTTATCCACAAAATCCCTGAAAATGTCATTCATGAAGGACTGGAAGACAGAAGGAGCATTAGTGAGCCCAAAGGGCATCACAAGGTACTCAAAATGCCCCTCAGGGGTGTTAAATGCCGTCTTCCATTCGTCCCCGTGCTTAATGCGAATAAGGTTATATGCCCCCCTGAGGTCAAGCTTGGTAAACCAAGTAGCGTTTTTCACCCTGGAAAACAGGTCAGAAATCAAGGGTAACGGGTATTGATATTTCACAGTAATATTGTTCAAAAGACGATAATCAATACACGGCCTTAATGAACCATCCTTTTTGGCCACAAAGAAAAAACCGGCACCTAAGGGTGAAGAGGATGGTCTGATATGACCTTTCTCCAAAGACTCCTTGATATAAGACCGCATAGCGTCATGTTCAGGTACAGACAAGTTAAAAAGGCGACCTTTAGGGAATTTACTACCAGGCACTAATTCAATAGCGCAGTCATAGCTCCTATGGGGAGGCAAGGATGCAGATTTACTTTCGCTAAACACATCAGAAAAATCAATCAAAAAGTCAGGAACATCCTGAGCCTGGGGGAGGCAGAAAAAACAGGAGTGTTGGTATTAACACATTGGCAGCCCCAACTGGTTACAGACACAGATTTCCAATCCAAAACAGGATTATGAGACTGTAACCAAGGGAAACCCAGCACGATAATGTCATGCAGATTATACAGAACCAAAAATTTGCAGCTCTCCTGATGATCAGGTTCAACCCTCATTATCACCTGAGTAGAGAACTGAGGTTTATTCTCAGCCAAAGGGGTAGAATCGATCCCCAGTAGGGAATAGACTTCTGTAGGGGTATCAAGGGAAACCCACAACGTTTAGCAAAATCAAAATCCATCAGGTTAATAGCTGCTCCCGAATCAACGAAAGCCTGAGCAGAAAATGAGGACAGAGAGCATATCAGAGTAACAGTTAATAAAAACTTAGTCTGAACACTACCCAAGACAACTGAGCGTGCAAAACGTCTTCCCCGCTTAGGGCAGACTGAAATAGCATGAGAAGCATCACCACAGTAGAAACATAACCCATTGCGCTTTCGAAACTCATGACGTTGTGCCCCAGAAACCACTCTATCACACTGCATAGGTTCAGAAGCAGGTTCACAAGGCAACACTATTCCACGCATACTTCTCCGCTCACGCAAACGTCTGTCAATTTGAATCGCTAACGACATAGAATCATTGAGACCAGAGGGGACAGGGAATCCCACCATAACATCCTTTACATTATCTGACAGACCCTTCCGAAAAAGGGCTGCCAAAGCGTCGTCATTCCATTTGGTCAGGACTGCCCACCTACGGAATCTCTGACAGTATAACTCAGCGTCATCAAGCCCCTGATTTAATGCCAACAAGGCTTTTTCAGCTTGATCAGTGACATTAGGCTCATCGTACAATAACCCCAAGGCCTGAAAAAATGTATCAACATCACTCAAAACAGGATCCCCAGGTGTCAGGGAAAAAGCCCAATCCTGAGGATCGCCTCGCAGGAGAGAGATGACAATTTGAACCTGCTGCGCTGCGTTCCCTGAGGACTTAGATTTTAAGGCAAAAAACAATTTACAATTATTTCTGAAATTCAGAAACTTGGCTCGATCCCCCAAAAACAAATCAGGCATGGGAATCCTAGGTTCACAACAGGCAACCTAGCAAGATAGGTAGCAATACTCTGAACCTCAGTGGCAAGCTGATCCACACGGCCAGACAACTGTGCAAACTCCATTGAGAGAAAAAAATCCTCCCCAGCACCCAGAGATACAGAGGGAAAAAAAAAAAAATGCAACAAACAGAAAAATATCTCTGACAACTCTGACAACCTTATTTTTTTTTTTTTTTCTTTAAAATATTTTTCCCTTCTGTGAGTACCATATAATTTTCAGTTTTGGCCGGTGATACTGTTATGATTTGGTAGCTGAGGAGTGCAGGTAAAAAAGGCAATACACCAGAGCAGTTGGAATCTATGAGATTGCAGTACCCTGACTAACCACCACAACTAGAGGCAGCCGTGGAGCGTTCCTACGTTGGTCCTAGACGCCTCGTCACAGCCTGAGAAACTAACTATACCTAAAGATAGAAAGAGGAAAGCTATCTGCCCCGGAGCAGATCCCCAAAGAACATAGAAAGCCCCCAAACATGTAATGGCGGTTAGACAAGAAGAAATACTGACACAGACAGAAAATAGTATGAGCAAACGTTGGGGCCCAAACTATCTAAATAGAAAAGGATAGGAAGGGCACTTACTGCAATCCCAAAAAACCCTGAAAAGCACCAACTTTACTAATTTCAAAAACACCTGAGATCACACGACCTCTACCACCTAAATTAGTTCTCTGGTGTAACAAAATCAAAACAGCAGCCACTGAAAAAACTGGAAAAAGCAAATGTACAAACATCAGTGGCTGAACAAAACTGAGAGGGCAAAAGCCCCCGGAGGGGACCCTGAAGGCCCCCACAGAAGTGCAGGACAAAATGCAAAAATCAAGCACAAAAGCAAAATGAAGAAAATGTCTTATCTGTTAGCAGGAGATGCAGACACGACACAGCAGGCTACAAAGGAAATAGGAATCAAGGATTGAGACCAGAACAATTGATCACCGGCCACCCTGATGGGAAGGTGACTCCCTTATATAAGACCAGTCAGTAACACCTGATTCCCAATCCTCACAATCTTCACTGGACAGTCCAGTACCGTAGTAACCACCAGAGGGAGCCTCTGCTCAGAACTCATCTCAAGTCCATTCACAACAGGTGATTTAACAGATGATGAATGGAAGATGCATTGCAAGAAGTCACAAAAATCTCGGTTAGCGAGGCGCAGAGTGTCACATCTTTTTTTGCTTCATCGAGTTTATTGAACTTCTGTACGGCTGTTGAAAATGGGACATGCTAGAGAGGCTGACTTAAATGACCTGGAACTGTCCCCAAATACGTAGGTTTTGGGGAGATGTGACTGATTTACTTCATACTGTCTATCAATGTCAAATGGTACTAGACCCCAAAATGGCTCTCCTGGGTCGAGTGGAGAATTTGCCGCTCTCGGAGGGACATCAGCTGGCAGTCTCACGAATATTATATCAAGCTCGTAAGAGAGTGGCGGCTCACTGGAAGGGATCTTCTGTCCCTACAATCACGGAAGTTACTGATGCAGTTAATAATAACATAGATATGGAGAAATATGTATACCAAAAGAGAAGAACAATTAAGAAATGGGAGGATATATGGGCGCCTTGGTTGGACACACCCGGGTTGGCTCCTTCTAGATTAACATGGATGAGAGCATTGGGGAGGATATAACTTGGGAACTCTGGCTGTGAGAGACCAAATGCATCGAGAGAGAAGAGAGTTTTTATTTGTCGGGTGAGGGTGGGGGGTAAGATGGCAGGGATTTTTGTGGGTCCTATTGTGTTTATGTAATACACTATTTAGGAATTATTCTGTGTGTGATTACCTGTTTTTTCAATTTTTGAAAATGTTTAATAAATAATTACCTGATAAAAAAAAACTGCGATTTCTGAGGCTGGTGACTCGGATAAACTTATCCTCAGAAGCAGAGGTGACTCTTGGTCTTCCTTTCCTGGGGCGGTCCTCATGTGAGCCAGTTTCTTTGTAGCGCTTGATGGTTTTTGCAACTGCACTTGGGGACACTTTAAAAGTTTTCCCAATTTTTCGGACTGACTGACCTTCATTTCTTAAAGTAATGATGGCCACTTGTTTTTCTTTACTTAGCTGCTTTTTTCTTGCCATAGAGTCATTCCATGTCAAGTGGACCAGTGGTCCCCACTCGACCTTCTCCGATTTTGCTGAAAATTTTATAAGGATGTACATGTATGTTTGAAAAGAGGTTCTGTAAATTTTTAGGGCCAGTTCTCAAATACATTGGGCACTGTTGACCTTTCACTGGAGGTTCCACCAAGCCTGCGGCTTCAGCTAAGAGGATTTTGCAAACTTTGGCACATAGCCATTAGAGTTCTATACTGGCTATGATGCTGAAATTTGGCATACTAGCTCAACTTTTGCTGCTAAACACGATAAAATTATTACCGGCTATGACAAAACAATATTTCGGCCGCCATTTTGTGTCAAAGTAGCTTGTAAAACGCGTCGCATAAAATTTATGCCAAACTTTGCCCATATATAACTCAAGACCAAAAACCAATAGTAACTGGTGCTTTGCCCTGTACACCAAACATCTACATGACTTTGCATTCCTGCAATATCACGGTCAAACCACATGTATTTGTGGAAATATTCACACCCACATATGATGAAAAACTTAAAAAAAACGAATTTTACCTATTTTTAGGTCAAATTTCTCAAAAAGGGTACCCCTAAAATATATTAATTCTGATATCATTAGAAAGAGCACATTTTTCTCTACAAGGATCATTGTTTTTTGTTTTTTTTGGAGTCTCTCAGTTTAAGAAAAGAAAAATGCCACTGAACATGGTGTTATTTATTAATAAGCAATGAATGGTAACTGCACTATTCAAACCCTTGCGTTGGTCCATGGTGGTTATACCACAACCAATTCCCTAAGAATTGGTATTATAATCCTATTAAGAATTGTAATAATGCTGTCTTTCGAGAATTGGCAGCCCCATCGCCTAGGAGCCATGGCCGATAGCCGTGCAAGGCCAGCCGCGGGCGGTCTCTTTATCGCAGGTTCCGAAGCCTGAGGGTGGGTGTCTTTGCTTAGGATCCCAAGCCTAATATTGGGTATCTTTTGTTGGTTCCCAAGCCATAATGTTCAGTCTAAGTGGTCTGGAATTGTTGCTGAATTTGCAACATAATCGGTTCAGAGAAGCTGTATTGTCGGCCCATTGCTGTTGCAGCTGGTGCTGGAATTATTGCAATGATTGACTGCTCGGGAATCCAGCATGTATCATTTCTCACAGGCCAGTGAAAGAAGCTCGCTGGTCCATGAGGATGCATAAAATTTATTAATGCATCATGGTCGTCGACTGAAATTTCAGAAATATTTCCAATCCACCAGTTCCTATCGTAAATGCAGGCAATGTATTGCCCTGGCTGGAGGTTTGCAATTGGCACAAAAGGCATTTCTGATCTGACAGATCTATCTACATGGGCAATGAGAGATGATGGGTCATTTGACACCCTTTAAATGCAAATCTTTTTGTCATCAATTGGCACAAACTGGTGATTTTCTCTTGTTCCAGCAATTGTATGTCCATCTTTGAACCTTTCCTCTTGAACTACCCGTATTTCGTCAATTTTTTCTTTTGGAACAAAAAAAAATTTGATTCCATGCAGTTGCTCGTTGCAAAAGTTGAATAAATCCACCGGGGTCAGTATTTGGTTTTCAGTTGGGCGTTGAAGACTGGCACGAGCTGCCAACCTCTTTGCTGTCCCTCCAATCCCATGACAGGGCAACTTTCCATGACTGGTACCAAAAAAATTCCATTCAGCGCTGATATTGAAATCAGCATTGTGGTGGCACAAGTTGAGAAAATTTTGAAATTTTTGTACTGGGCTGCAGATCCATCGCTGAAGTAGTGGATATGACGAATCCCATAGATGAGAGTCTTGAGATACTCCACAATTACTGTTAAAAAAGTGTGGACTGCAACTGTGTCATGTCGTGAGCAATCACTGATTATGCACAAGCTAATGTTCTGCGCAGCTTCACCATTTAACTCCTTGAAGTAAATTACAAATGGGTGTGCTGTAGCTTGACTATTTTCCCAGTGGAAACCTTGAATGGCATCTTGAAAAATAAATGAGTAATTTTCAGCAAAGTCCATAAGCATCACAAGCTCTCCAGGTCTCAGATTTTCCTTCAACGATTTCAAATAGCTACTTTGATGCTTGGCGATGTAGTGATGGCTACAAAGTTTAGAAATTTTCAAAACCAATTCTTCAATGAAATCTTCTATAGTCAGTTGTTTGGTATCAAGCGTGTCTCGATCAGTGTGAATCCATTGTTTGAACTCAATAATATCTTCAGGGTCACTGTTGACAAACACATTGACTAGAAATTCTTTTAAAACTTCAGGATCCGGGCATTTATCACAACGGCCAAGCATACAGTCCTTGTATTCAATTCCACAGACCATTTTGCATATGAGCTCTTTGTAGTCATCATTGATTGGGCATGCTGCAAGCATTAGTTTGACATTTTGGTGAATGGTACACACACAAACGGAATGTGTTCCAGCAGATCCAACGGTTACGCACCACTTTGGCCGAAGCTCACAAAACTTGGAAAATCCAATTTCAGGGCCATTCCGATCCCGATAGGCAATAAACGTTTCCCTCATATTGCTCAGTAATAGTCGCTTTTGCATCTGCTTTTTTTCTCCTGCTATTTGCACTGATACATAGTCTTTTTTACCAGGGCACATTCGGCTGAATTCATCATCCTCAAAAAAAGCCTGCACTTTTTTCTTCACTTCCTCAGGAACTTTCTTGCCACACTTGATTCTAGGTAAGGCTAAAGGTACTGCCACACTAAACAATCCCGCTAGCGATCACGATAACGACGCATACTAATGCGATCGCTAGCGGGATTGTTTCTATATCGCTAAATGCGGCCACATTTAGCGATATAGTTAACGACGCTATCGCCGTTAGCGATCTTCTTAACGACTTTAGCGGTACAAAAGTACCGCTAAATCGCTAAGAAAAGGTGCCACACAGCGATTAGATACTCACCCAGCGGGAGCGCCAGCGATGAAATAGGGTCCGAGCGATTCCAGCGACGAGCGAGATCACAGCAGGAAGCTCGTCGCTGGAAGCTGCCGCACTGAACAATATCGCTAACGGATCGCTAATAGTGACGTTTTTAGCGATCTCGTTAGCGATATTGTTTAGTGTGGCATACCCTTAAGATCCCATGTTCACATTTAAGCTTTCGAGCTTGTTTGACCATTCGTTCAGAGACACCAAATTCGTCTGATAAAGCCTTAAGGGTATGCCACACTAAACAGCGTCGCTAACGAGATCGCTAAAATACGTCACTATTTAGCGATCTCGTTCGTGACTCTAACGTGTGTGGCATGTAGCAACGACGTGGCCCCTGCTGTGATCTCGCTGATCGTTCACTAGAGTTCTGGACCGTATTTAGATCGTTGGCGTCCCGCTGGTGAACCTATATCGCTGTGTCTGGCACCTTTTGTGAGCGATGTGCGCTGTTTTTTTACATCGCAATGACCGTTAAAGTCGTTAATGAGATCGCTAACCGCTTTTGAGTCGTTAACGAGATCACTAAGTGTGGCAGCTACTAGAGACATTAAAACGATCACAAAAACGATCTCATTAGCTTGCGTCGTTATTGAGATCGCTAACGAGATCACTAAGTGTGGCAGTACCTTTAATGGACCAACTTTTAGGTGCCAATGTCAAGATTTGGACCTTTTCTGCCCGACTGGACACCTGCAGCTTTTGCTTCAAATCTGCCAAAAGGTGATTGTAATCCAGACACATTTTGCACTGTGCTGTTTTTGTTTGCTCAATGTCTTTCGGCTCAAGCCCTCCAATTGAAGCAATCTTGCTAGAAAATGCATTTTGTACCTGGCTTATCTTTCTCCTTGCATATCCAAGTGAATCCTGCTGGCTTACCCGTGGATATTTCAGAGGAGAGATGCCAATGGATGTTAAGCTTGAATTTAGACTTTCAGGAGAACATTCCATTCCATCTGGATCTGATTCAAAGGAAACTGGATCAGCTGATTTTTTTCTGTTAGCAAATTCTTTTCGACATGATGCACACATCTTCTGGCCAGGCTTCACATCATTCTTTGTAAATTCGTTCAACTGGTCAGCTGCTAACAAATTGAAAGCTCGCAAATTCTTTTTGGTGTTATGACCTTTCTTCCCAAAAGGATTGCAACACGATTTTTGCAAATGCTCATATTTGGTCAAGAATGAAGCTTCATGGTGTAAACAGATTTGTGAATGTTCGTCAAAATTTAGTCCCACTCGTCGACGCAGCAATTTCTGTTCATCCAATCCAAATCTTGTAAACAATTTCAACTCATCCTTGCAATGGGTGAATGTCTTAAGGTGGCACTTCGAATTGTTCACAAGGCCGATAGAGCACTGGGCCGATTCTTCATCAATTTTATTCTCCATCGCTAAAAAATAAATAATATATGCATTAAAATGTAACAATAGTCAATAACTTTTCATAAACAAAAAGGTTTATAGGTTTTTGATTATAATAGACATTGCTAGCAACAATACAACTCTCTAACATGTGATAAGAATCTGAAAATCAAACACAAAATCAATGCATTACGCGCATAAATAACACCATGTTCAGTGGCATTTTTCTTTTCTTAAACTGAGAGACTCCAAAAAAAAAACAATGATCCTTGTAGAGAAAAATGTGCTCTTTCTAATGATATCAGAATTAATATATTTTAAGGGTACCCTTTTTGAGAAATTTGACCTAAAAATAGGTAAAATTCAGTTTTTTAAAGTTTTTCATCATATGTGGGTGTGAATATTTCCACAAATACATATGGTTTGACCGTGATATTGCAGCAATGCAAAGTCATGTAGATGTTTGGTGTACAGGGCAAAGCACCAGTTACTATTGGTTTTTGGTCTTGAGTTATATATGGGCAAAGTTTGGCATAAATTTTATGTGACGCGTTTTACAAGCTACTTTGACACAAAATGGCGGCCGAAATATTGTTTTGTCATAGCCGGTAATAATTTTATCATGTTTAGCAGCAAAAGTTGAGCTAGTATGCCAAATTTCAGCATCATAGCCAGTATAGAACTCTAATGGCTATGTGCCAAAGTTTGCAAAATCCTCTTAGCTGAAGCCGCAGGCTTGGTGGAACCTCCAGTGAAAGGTCAACAGTGCCCAATGTATTTGAGATCTGGCCCTAAAAATTTACAGAACCTCTTTTCAAACATACATGTACATCCTTATAAATTTTCAGCAAAATCGGAGGTCGAGTGGGGACGATTTTTAAAACTGGTCCACTTGATGTGGAATGACCCCATAATACAAATTCTAACAGTCAGTTCAGTAGGACTCTCAGCTGTGCATCCACCAGACTTCTGCACAAAACAACTGATAATCCCAACCCCATTTATAAGGCCAGAAATCCCACTTATTAAACCTGAGAAGGGCACACCTGTGAAGTGAAAACCATTCCCGATGATTACCTCTTGAAGCTCATCAAGAGAATGCCAAGAGTGTGCAAAGCAGTCATCAAAGCAAAAGGTGGCTACTTTGAAGAACCTAGAATATAAGACATAATTTCAGTTGTTACACACTTTTTTGTTAAGTATCATAGTCATGAAAATACAGAAAAATCTTTAAATGAGAAGGTGTGTCCAAACTTTTGGTCTGTACTAAAATATATATATTATATATATATATATATATATACACAGGTGTGAAGGACAACCCCCGTCCTTCCACGTCACCGATGTGACGTAACTCCACAGGCACAGCTCTCCGGCGCCCCCTTTGTCTCTCAGGTCAGTAAGGAAACTGCACCTAGAGCAAATGGCCGCCGGGGAGGGTGTCCGGTTACCCCTGGGTATTATAAGATTCGTGATCAGAGTAAAAGCATCAGCCCAAGATTAATTTTATGGTTTAATTGCCTTAAGGGCGCACTAGATAATTACAGAAATATACAGTAGCTATATAACGGAAATACAGTGGATTTGCAGTCAGAGTAAAATACAACAATAATGGTACAAGGCTTAGAGGTATTAGCTAGAGGTCAATATTACCAGGTTGTAGGGGCATGTGGAGGCAGGGAGCTCTGCAATCCACAGGTGAAAGTCTTAGTTGCTGGACAGTCCCCCAAAACGTGTACCGCTGCTCCCTTGGCAGATCTGTCCCTTGGTCCTTAGTTCTTCATTATCTTGCTGCTGTGAGAATGGATCCAGTCTGCCCATAGCTCACAGTTCTTAAACCTGCTAGGTCCCTCCCCTCGGTGTCCGAGGGTGGGATGATAATCTCCACCCTTAGCCCCCTGCAGAATTTATTCCCAACACCTAATAAAGGGGTTAACTTTCTCCAGGACGATCGGATCAGGACACGAGAGGTACCAGCGGATGCAGTATGTTTTGCCTGTCGCATGGAGATCAAACCTGTCCCGATTGGGTCTCTGTGGAGAGCCAATCTCTATATCTCAGACCCCCGAGCCATCACCGACTCGGGAGTTGCACCATCAGATGCCCGAAGTCCGCAGGGTCACGCAGATATTTTTTGAGTTTGTACCTAGAAAGATGTGCTCATAATTCATAATTTTAGAACGGAGCCTGTTGTGAATGTTTTAGAAATGAATTCTGAGCAGAAGCTCCCTCTGGTGGTTACAGACAGTACTGAACCATTCAATGAGGATTGGCAATCAGGAGTCACAGATTGGCTTGATATAAGGGAGGTTCCCTCCCATCATGGTTGCCGGTGATCAATTGTTCTTGTCTCAACTGTGGTTCCTGGTTCACTTGGAAGCTTGCTGAGTCTTGCCTCTTCTTCTGCTTTCAGATAAGATATTTTCTGTTTTTGTTCTTACCTTTTGCATTTTTCTCTGCAGTTCTGTGAGGTTAGCCAGGTTCCCCCCCGGGGGGCTTGGGCTCCTCTCAGTTCCGCTGGAGCCACTGTTATTTGTTCATTTGCCTTTTCCAGTTTTTTCAGTGGCTGCGGCTTAGTTTTGTTACACCAGAGAACTGATTTAGGTGGTAGAGGTCGTGTGATCTCAGGTGTTTTCGCAATCCGTAGCATTGGCATTTTTTAGGGTTTTTTTGGATTGCAGTGAGTATCCTTTCTATCCTTTTCTGTCTAGGCAGATTGGTCCCCAGCGTTTGCTCATACTATTTTCTGTCTGTGTCTGTATTTCCTCTTGTCTAACCGCCATTACATGTTTGGGGGCTTCCTATGTTCTTTGGGGATCTGCTCCAGGGCAGATAGCTTTCCTCTTTCTATCTTTAGGTGTAGTTAATCTCTCAGGCTGTGACGAGGCGTCTAGGACCAACGTAGGAACGCTCCACGGCTTCCTTTAGTTGTGGTGGTTAGTCAGGGTACTACAATCCAATAGATTCCAACCTTTCTGGTGTATTGCCGTTTTTGCCTGCTCTCCTCAGCTACCAAAACATAACAGTATCACCGGCCACTGTTATGTTTTGGTAGCTGAGGAGAGCAGGCAAAAACGGCAATACACCAGAGAGGTTGGAATCTATTGGATTGCAGTACCCTGACTAACCACCACAACTAAAGGCAGCCGTGGAGTGTTCCTACGTTGGTCCTAGACGCCTCGTCACAGCCTAAGAGATTAACTACACCTAAAGATAGAAAGAGGAAAGCTATCTGCCCCGGAGCAGATCCCCAAAGAACATAGGAAGCCCCCAAACATGTAATGGCGGTTAGACAAGAGGAAATACAGACAGAGAAATACAGACAAGACAGAAATAGTATGAGCAAACGCTGGGGCCCAATCTGCCTAGACAGAAAAGGATAGAAAGGATACTCACTGCAATCCAAAAAAACCCTAAAAAATGCCAACGCTACTGATTGCGAAAACACCTGAGATCACACGACCTGTACCACCTAAATCAGTTTCTGGTGTAACAAAACTAAAAATGCAGAAATGCAGAGAAAAATGCAAAAGGTAAGCACAAAAACAAAAACAGAAAATATCTTATCTGAAAGCAGAAGAAGAGGCAAGACTCAGCAAGCTTCCAAGTGAACCAGGAACCACAGTTGAGACAAGAACAATTGATCACCGGCAACCATGATGGGAGGGAACCTCTCTTATATCAAGCCAATCTGTGACTCCTGATTGCCAATCCTCATTGAATGGTTCAGTACTGTCTGTAACCACCAGAGGGAGCTTCTGCTCAGAATTCATTTCTAAAAAATTCACAACAGGAGCCGTCATGGCTGGGAGACACAATAGAAGTGTTTTCTGTGTCTAGCTGGCAGTTATAATCTAATTGAAGCCCCCAGCTCTGAAGTATTGTTTGGCCTGGCCTACTTAGCATACGAACAGGCCTGGCTATTCACATTGAGCAGTAAATCCTGTCTTGAGTCGAATATACTCAGCATACTAATAGACCTTTTCATTCGCAGTGGAGACCAAACCCTATTGTATCGAATATGCCCAGAGGCGATAGTGAATTACAGCAGTTAGCTGCTGTGAATCTGTGAATTCAGACAACATGGCGGCTGGAGCAGGCCATATCCAAGATGGTGGCTGTTCCTTCCTCACAACAGGTATATGCTATTATATAAGTTATATGCTATTATATATACATGTTTATATATATATATATATATATATATATATACGATATATACACACATACACACACAGTATATATATATATGTTATATTATATATATATTGTGAAATATTCAATGCACATAGAATATTACTTTATATTTGCTTATTACATGAAAGATATTAGTAACTGTATGTATTTTTTATTCTAATTATAGAATTCTAATTCTGTATTTTTCAGACTATAAGACGCACTTTACCATAAGACGCACCATAGGTTTAGACAACAGAAAATAGGAAAACATTTTTTCTACTAATTAAATTTTCCCTGGTGTAAAGTGGAGGAGTCAATATCACTAATTGTAATGCACTGGGGTAGAATAGGGAAGTAATAAATCTATTGTTAGTATTTCTCTGCACAATGTGATAAATTTACATATAGATCACAGCACGGACTTTAATGAACACTCTGCACATATATACATAACACTGCTGGACAATGCATGCACACTCAGCTCTGCTACAGCTACACATTTACATACACACATAGCTCTGCAACATCTACATATTTATATACACAAATCATTACCCAGTAACATGTTAATCTATGAGACTAGGCACCAATCAAGTGCCAAAGAGTCACATATATGAAACTACTCCAAAGCATAGCTTTAAATAGGTTACAATTGCCTACTTAGGGAATTATTGTGTGACGTTTCACTTGTCAGTACATATAAAATCTCTTAACCAATGACTCTACCTTGTTTCTCTGGTGTGTGTACATCTTATAATTAGAGATGACTTTCTGATTATTATATTTGTCTGTCTTGTTTGTATATTTTTTATAAATTTTGCCTACTTTGTCCACTAATAAAAATTAGCACTTTAACCATTACACTCCATATGTCTCCTATTTAAAACATTTATATACATACAGCTTATATATTTTTCTTTTGCTGCGACATCATATTGCGTTGCGCTCTACAGATATTATCATCACTGCCCCCAATGGGGCTCACAATATAAATTCCCTATAAGTATGTCTTTGGGGTGTGGAAGGAAACTGGAGAACCCAGAGTAAACCCAAGCAAACAGCGGGAGGACAAAAACTCCTTGCAGATGTTCTCCTTGGGATTTGAACCCAGGACCCCAGCGCTGCAAGGCTGCAGTGCTAACCAACATACACATATTTACATAAACACAGCTCTACTACATTGGTACATTTACATACACACAGAGATCTGCATATATGCACATTTACATGCACACAGCTCTACTACATATACACATTTACATACACTGTGTATTAGCCCATTTTGCAGTTCCTTCCAGGCCATGTGAACGGTCCTAGAGCTAGTCGGGTGGAAGTTTTTCAGCTGCCCACTCAGAACGTGCAGGTTCCGGTAACTTCCTCTTCTGTACTGAAGCGATCACATAGATCAGTGTGGGGCAGGAGGATAGAGCAGTTCTCTCAGTGGTCGGAGAAGGATGCTGTCTCAGCAATCTCCTCCATTACAGAACGCTGCCTCCAGACTATAAGAGGCACTCACTTATTAGTAAGAATTGTTTGTGTTAAAAGTGCATCTTATAATTCAAAAAATATAGTAACTTGTAAAGAATTCCTCTTTTTTGTTTAATTATATGACTTATGAGGTTTTTGTACAACTTGTCAATAAAACATATATATAGTTTCTCGCTGTGTGCATTATTTTTGATGTTTAACAATATATGTTTTCTAGTAATTCAGTTTTCAAGTTCTAGGTATGATAATGGTTTCAAAGAGGAGGAAAAGCCGGCACCAAAAAGCATGCGAGTGTCCGTACATATGAAATGCGGGCAAAGCAATCACACCGAAAGGAATTGGGAGCTCACCACAAACAGTCCATATGAAATATGAAACGAAGAGAAGGCGACCCTCATGGTCCTTTTAAATCAAAAGTTTTATTCAAATCGTCACATTAAAACATTTAGCAGTGAAAAGTGTGGCAGATAGGACGGCTGACGGCCGTTTCGCGCCTGTCGTTGCTTCAACGGGTCCTGGAATGGAGGTAGAAATGGACAACTCACTTTTTTAAGAATGCACCTCCCGCACAGCTGTGTCCTAATATCGATAGAACTTACAAACAAAAGTAATAGACATCAACAACATACCATATATTAAAAACATACAAATTCCTAAAAACACAGACATGTCAAGTTTGTCGTTAAAGCCAGTGGGACTCTATACTTGTGTACACATAATCCATATCGACTCCATACTGACAAGTAATTTATGATGGTTGCCTTCTTGTTTTCAAGTTTTTACTCTCTCAGTATCTGCAAAGTACAACACATTGGGGTCTGAACAATGCACTTCTCGGACATGTTGGATTAATCTACGTGAACCTTTACCTGAGATAATTGATTTATAATGCTCCTTGAAACGTACATAAAAGAAGTCTTATTGTCTTACCTGTGTAGAAAAAAAACGCACACAAAAAATAATACATACAACAAAACGTGTTTTACAAGAAATAAAATCCCGAACCTGTTGAATGAGGTCTCCCATTGTGATGTGATTAAGTGAAGATTGCAAAAAGGGCAATCCCCCATATCTATGATTTCCCTTCGGCTGGCAGTTCTCTTAACCAATTATTAGAGTGTGAATATATTTGGTTCTACTAACAAATAGCAGAACAGATACCGTGTTTCCCCGAAAGTAAGACAGTGTCTTACTTTCTTTTTATCCCCAAAAGCCCCACTATGTCTTACTTTCGGGGTATGTCTTATATTGAAAAAAAATTACCTGTATCTAACCCAGTGTGATACAGTACCACCTGCTGTATTTAATCCAGTGTGACACCTGCTGATACCCACTGGGTTACATACAGCAGATGATACCCCAGTATGCCAGTGTATATGTTTTACTGATGTATGATTAATACTGTGTAGGGAATCTACCACCAGAAAAACTCACCTGAGTTTTTCTGCAGCCGCCTTCCGTCACGGGCTCCGGCTCCCTGCAGCCGCTGGTCCCGCCGCGCTGCGTCGCTCCGTTCGCCCGCAGTCCCGGGCTGAAGTTCTCGCGGCTCTATTTAAATTTCTTCTTCGGTCCCGAAACGTCATCACGTTGGTCACTCACGTGACCGGAGGCCGCAGTGATAGACAGTTCTCTCCGGCCTCGTGAGTGACCAACGTGATGACGTTTCGGGACCGAAGAAGAAATTTAAATAGAGCGCGCGAGAACTTCAGCCCGGGACTGCGGGCGAACGGAGCGACGGAGGACGGCGGGACCAGCGGGTGCAGGGAGCCGGAGCCCGTGGCGGAAGGCGGCTGCAGAAAAACTCAGGTGAGTTTTTCTGGTGGTAGATGGCAGACGCGGCGACGTATGGAGAGGGGACGGTGCGGACGTGGGCAGGAAGCGGCGCGCAGCTAGATGAGAGGGAGGCGGCAATACCCCCGTGTTTCCCCGAAAGTAAGACATATGTCTTACTTTCGGGGTACGGCTTATATTAGCCGACCCCTCTGAAACTCCCGATATGTCTTACAATCGGGGTGTGATACTATCGGGGAAACACGGTAGATCGGTCAATGGGACCATACCTAAAATTGAAAACAAATCTCTTATCACAAGTTTTTCTATCATGCTCTATTATTGTTCCTCAGCAGATCCCTCTTTGAAAAAAAGAGCTAGCTCGAGAGCCGTATTCAGTATATAATCAGGGTAGCCCCTTTGACTAAAATTATTTTTTAATTTCTCCGTCTGTTCAAAAACATCCATCCTCGTTATTCATTTTTTTTCAATCTGAGGAACTGGCTACACGGTAATGCTTCTTTTGTGTCTGGGGATGAGCACTGTTATTGTTATGTTTTGGTAGCTGAGGAGAGCAGGCAAAAACGGCAATTGAACAAACAACAGTGGCTCCAGAGGAACCAAGAGGAGCCCAAGCCCCCGGGGAGGGGAACCTGGCCAACCTCACAGAAAAGCAGAGAAATATGCAAATGGCAAGCACAAAAACAAAAAACAGAAAATATCTTATCTGAGAGCAGGAGAAGAGGCAAGACTCAGCAAGCTTCCAAGTGAACCAGGAAACAACGTTGAGACAAGAACAATTGATCACCGGCAACCATGATGGGGGGAACCTCCCTTATATCCAGCCAGTCTGTGATTCCTGATTGCCAATCCTCATTGAATGGTTCAGTACTGTTTGTAACCACCAGAGGGAGCTTCAGCTCAGAATTCATTTCTAAAACATTCACAACAGTACCCCCTCCTTGAGGAGGGGTCACCGAACCCTCATTTGTGCAACCAGGTCAGTCAAGATGAGCTCTGTGATACGCACGGATCAGTCTCCTAGCATGGATGTCCGAAGCAAACACCCAAGAATTGTCCTCCTGACCATAACCTCTCCACTTAACAAAATACTGGAGTTTCCGTCTAGAAAAACGAGAATCCAATATTTTCTCAACCACATACTCCAGATTGCCCTCAACCAAAACAGGGTCAGGAGGCGCAGCCATAGGAACCACTGGCTCGACAAACCTCTTCAATAAGGACTTGTGGAACACGTTATGGATCTTAAATGTCCCTGGAAGAAGTAAACAAAAGGAAACAGGATTAAGAATCTCCATGATCTTATAAGGTCCAATGAACCTAGGCTTAAACTTAGGAGATGCAACTCTCATAGGGATATTTCTTGAGGACAACCAGACCAAGTCCCCCACTTTAAACCGAGGACCATCAGTCCTATGCCGGTTGGCAAACCGCTGGGCCTTCTCCTGAGAGAGGGACAACCTCTCCACTACCTGGTCCCAAATCTGCTGCATACGCTCCACAACAGAGTCAACACCCGGACAGACAGAAGCCTCCGTCTGTCCCGAAGAAAATCGAGGGTGAAACCCAAAATTGCAGAAAAATGGAGACATCAAAGTGGCAGAGCTTGCCCTATTATTAAGAGCAAACTCAGCCAAAGGCAAAAAAGAGACCCAGTCATCTTGATCAGCAGACACAAAGCATCTCAGGTAAGTCTCCAATGTCTGGTTTGTTCTCTCAGTTTGTCCATTGGTCTGAGGATGAAAAGCAGAGGAGAAAGACAATTGAACACCAAGTTTAGAACAAAAAGTCCTCCAAAATCTGGAAACAAACTGGACTCCTCTGTCAGACACAATGTTCTCAGGAATGCCGTGTAACCGAACCACGTGCTGAAGGAACAAAGGCACCAATTCGGAGAGGAAGGCAACTTAGGTAATGGCACAAGATGTATCATCTTGGAAAACCTATCACAAATCACCCAGATAACGGTCATTCTCTGAGAAACAGGGAGGTTGGAAATAAAATCCATAGAGATATGGGTCCATGGTCTCTTGGGCACAGGCAATGGCATCAACAAACCACTAGAGCGAGAGCAAGGCTTGGAGCGAGAGCAAGTCCCGCAGGACTGCACAAACTCCCTGACGTCACGAGACAAAGTAGGCCACCAAAAGGACTGACTCACCAAGTCTCTGGTACTAAAAATTCCGGGATGACCGGCCAACGCGGAACAATGAATCTCAGACATCACACTCTTCTTCCACTGGTCTGGGACAAACAATTTCCCAACAGGGCAGCACTCGGGTTTATCCTCCTGACACCCCTCCAGAGCCAGTCTCAAATTGGGCGAGATGGTGGAAAGAACTACACCCTCTTTCAAAATAACAGCAGGATCAGATAACTCAGGAGAGTCCGCAAGGAAACTCCTCGAGGGGCATTCGCCTTAACATTCTTAGTGCCAGGAAGAAAGGAAACCACAAAATTAAAACGTGTAAAAAAAAGGCCCACCTGGCCTGTCTAGGATTAAGTCGCTTGGCTGATTCCAGATAAACCAGATTCTTATGGTCCGTGAGGACCACCACCTGATGTTTGGCTCCCTCCAGCCAATGTCTCCACTCTTCAAAAGCCCACTTCATGGCCAATAACTCCCGATTACCCACGTCATAATTACGTTCAGTTGGAGAAAATTTTCGAGAGAAAAAAGCACAAGGGTTACTTTTAGAGGTCTCAGGATCTCTTTGGGACAAAACGGCACCTGACCCAATTTCAGAGGCATCAACCTCCACCTGAAATGGCAGAGAAACATCAGGCTGCCGTAGAACAGGAGCAGAAGTGAATCTCTGTTTAAGTTCCTGAAACGCAGAGACTGCCTCAGGAGGCCAATTCACCACATCAGAACCCTTTTTGGTCAAATCAGTCAATGGTTTAACAATAACAGAGAAATTACCAATAAATTTACGATAAAAATTGGCAAAACCCAAGAATCTCTGAAGAGCCTTTAATGAAGTAGGTTGGACCCAATCACAGATGGCCTGAACCTTGACCGGATCCATTTCAATAACAGATGGAGACAAAATGAATCCCAGAAATGAGATCCTCTGTACGCCAAAAAGACACTTTGATCCCTTCACATACAGAGCATTCTCTCTCAAAATCTGGAACACAGTCCGAACACGTTTCACATGAGAGTCCCAGTCATTGGAAAAAATCAAGATATCATCCAAATAAACAATCAGAAATTTATCCACAAAATCCCTGAAAATGTCATTCATGAAGGACTGGAAGACGGAAGGAGCATTAGTGAGCCCAAAGGGCATCACTAGGTACTCAAAATGCCCCTCTGGGGTATTAAACGCCATCTTCCATTCATCCCGTGCTTAATGCGAATAAGGTTATACGCCCCCCTGAGGTCCAGCTTGGTAAACCAAGTAGCACTTTTCACCCTGGAAAACAGGTCAGAAATCAAGGGTAACGGATATTGATATTTCACAGTGATATTGTTCAAGAGACGATAATCAATACACGGCCTTAATGAACCATCCTTTTTGGCCACAAAGAAAAAACCGGCACCCAAGGGTGAAGAGGATGGTCTGATATGACCCTTCTCCAATGACTCCTTAATATAAGACCGCATAGCGTCATGTTCAGGTACAGACAAGTTAAAAAGGCGACCTTTAGGGAATTTACTACCAGGCACTAATTCAATAGCGCAGTCATAGCTCCTATGGGGGGGCAAGGATGCAGATTTACTTTCGCTAAACACATCAGAAAAATCAGTCAAAAAGTCAGGAACATCTTGAGCCTGGGGAGAGGCAGAAAAAACAGGAGTGTTGGATTAACACATTGGCAGCCCCAACTGGTTACAGACACAGATTTACAATCCAAAACAGGATTATGAGACTGCAACCAAGGGAAACCTAGTACAATAATGTCATGCAGATTATACAGCACCAAATATTTGCAACTCTCCTAATGATCAGGTTCAACCCTCATTATCACCTGAGTAGAGAACTGGGGTTTATTCTCAGCCAAAGGGGTAGAATCAATCCCCAGTAGGGGAATAGACTTCCGTAGGGGTATCAAGGGAAACCCACAACGTTTACCAAAATCAAAATCCATCAGGTTAATAGCTGCTCCCGAATCAACAAAAGCCTGAGCAGAAAATGTGGACAGGGAGCAAATCAGAGTAACAGTCAACAGAAATTTAGTCTGAACACTACCCAAGACAACTGAGCGTGCAAAACGTCTTCCCCGCTTAGGGCAGACTGAAATAGCATGAGAGGCATCACCACAGTAGAAACATAAGCCATTGCGTTTTCGAAACTCATGACGCTGTGCCACAGAAGCCACTCTATCACACTGCATGGGTTCAGAAGCTGGTTCACAAGGCAACACTATTCCACGCATACCTCTACGCTCACGCAAACGTCTGTCAATTTGAATCGCCAATGACATAGAATCATTGAGACTAGAGGGAGCAGGGAAACCCACCATAACATCTTTTACATTCTCTGACAGACCCTTCCGAAAAAGGGCTGCCAAAGCATCATCATTCCATTTGGTCAGAACTGCCTACTTACGGAATTTCTGACAGTACAACTCAGCGTCCTCAAGCCCCTGATTTAATGCCAACAAGGTTTTTTCAGCTTGATCAGTGACATTAGGTTCATCGTACAATAACCCCATGTTAGGGTCTGCGGAACGCACCAAATATATGAGGTAGAGAGGTGCGTTCGCAGGCCGGGGTCCACCGTGCAGGCGGAACCTGCTGCTAGTAAAATGGCGAAAGTAGCGAACTCTGTTATCCCGCAGAGTCGCTAAAATAAACGCCGTAGCGCGTTGTGGCAGTAAGTGCGAACTCTGTTAATACCCAGAGCCGCTAACGGAAATGCCACAGCGCTATATGGCGATAGGTGCGAACTCACTTAGCTTCAGTGAGCCGCAAAGTAAAACGCTAGGGCGCTGTCTAGCGTCGAAAGCAAACCCTGTTACGTCACAGGGCCGCTGAGGAAAAGTGCTGTGTCCTGTCAGGCTCTCAGGTACACAGTTAAGTGCTAAGCATACATAACGCGTGATCATGTGCTAATGTCCTCGCGGGAGTCACCCGCAATCTATGGCGTCTGAATGCCAGACCCTGAATACGGCAATCAAAACTCCTCACCGGTTACGCCGGTAATCTAGGGCATCTAGGACACCGACCCTGGCCAGCTACCATACCAAACTCCTCACCGATTAAGTCGGTATTCTAGTGGCTTATTTCAGCCGGGTCCCTAACCACACATACGCATGATCACACTGGCGCATAGCATACAATGGTTGATATTAGCGCATGGCGGCCCAGCCATGCTACCCTTTTATAGCAACAGCTACAGGACCTTCCAGGAACAAGGATCAATAAGAAGCTGTTACAAACACACGTAGCTACATGACCTTCCTGGCGGACCAATAGGAGCCGCTGCAGCACCTGAACATGTGACCCCTGATCTCCAATGAGAGATCTCACTCTGGGCATGCTCAGATGGGAAAATGCAGGACTTTGTCTCAAAGACGGCTGCTCCAGCACTGGCTATAATAGCAGATCCAGGAAAGGCAGCAGCAAGTCACTGCACAGTAGAGGAGTGGGCAAGATGCCTGGACCGACGTCTCTGCTGAGCAGGCTCCACTGCGTCCGGAGATGAATGGGAGACCGCAGCGGGACGGGTTCGAGACTCCCCTTGTGCAGCAGCGGGAACTCGAACCCTAACATTACCCTCCCTCCTAAGGCCCCCCCTTCTCTGGGCCTCGCTGTGTTCAAAGGCAGCGATGAGCTGCGGAGCGTGAACATGCTCGGCAGGCTCCCAGGACCTATCCTCAGGCCCATAACCCCTCCAATCCACCAAATAAAATTTTTTGCCTCGTACCACCTTGCACCCAACAATGGCATTCACCTCGTAGTCGTCCGAAGACGAACCCGACGTCCGGGCAGATGACTCAGGCAACCGGAAGATGACCACGGGTTTTAGGAGGGATACATGGAAGGTGTCGGAGATACCAAGGCGAGGCGGAAGGGCCAAACGGTAAACCACAGGGTTCACCTGCTCGAGAACCTTGAACGGACCCAAATAGCGGGGTGCCAATTTAGTGGATTCCACCCGTAGCCTGATGTTTCGGGCGGAGAGCCACACTAGGTCGCCAGGAGAAAATGTCGGAGCGGGACGCCGATGAGCATCGGCAGAAGACCTCATCCTTTCCTTGGAAGCCTGAATGGCATCCTGGGTGCGGTCCCATATGTCCCGTGCTTCCACAGCCCAGTCTGCCACCCTGAAGTCAGCGGAAGCAACGGGCATGGGCACCGGTACCCGCGGATGCTGGCCGTAATTTAAGAGGAATGGGGTCTGTCCGGTGGAGTCAGCCACAACATTGTTTAGCGCAAACTCCGCCCACAGAAGCAGAGATGCCCAGTCATCCTGCCTGGCAGAGACAAAATGTCGCAAGTAGGTAACCAAGGTCTGGTTGGCCCTCTCTACCAACCCATTCGTCTCGGGATGATATGCAGAGGAGAGGTTCAATTCAATGCAGAGTAGATGACACAACTCTCTCCAGAACCGAGACGCAAATTGGGGACCTCGATCGCTGACAATCTTGTCTGGCATACCGTGTAGACGGAAGATGTGTCTAATAAATAATGCTGCCAAGGCCCGTGCGGAAGGTAACCGTGGTAGCGGCACTAAGTGCACCATTTTGGAGAAGTGGTCGGTGATCACCCAAATGATAGTGCAACCCCGAGACTTGGGTAAGCCCACCACAAAGTCCATCCCGACCATCTCCCAGGGCCTGTCTGCCACCGGCAAAGGAAAAAGTAACCCAGCTGGCCGTTGTCGAGGGGACTTGTTCCTGGCGCAGGAGACACACGCCTGAACATACTCCCTGACGTCACGGACCATATGTGGCCACCAGTATGTCCTCGCTAATAGCTCAGTTGTCCTCTTTGCCCCAAAGTGTCCACCCACCCTGGACGAGTGTGCCCAAGAGAGTACCTCCGGTCGCAAATTAGTGGGCACAAAAGTCTTGCCCGGAGGCACAGACTCTAGCGAAACCGGGCTACAGTTCTCAGGCTTTCTTCAGGGACAATAAGCCGAGGCTCCTCATCCTCCTCCTCTGATGACACTAAGGAGCGAGAGAGAGCGTCGGCCCAAACATTCTTCTCACCGGAGAGAAAATGGAGGGTGAAATGGAACCGAGAGAAGAATAGGGACCATCTGGCCTGGCGAGAATTTAGCCGCTGAGCCGTTTGCAAATATACCAAGTTCTTGTGGTCGGTGAAGACTTGGAAGGGAAAACGAGCTCCCTCCAGAAGATGTCTCCACTCTGAGAAGGCCAATTTCATAGCCAGCAACTCCCTGTCCCCGATGGAATAATTCCTCTCTGCTGGTGTAAAGGTCTTAGAAAAGAAGAAGCAGGGATGCTTCCGACCTTGAGCTTCCTTTTGATATAGGACTGCTCCAGCACCAACAGAAGAGGCGTCCACCTCTAAAACAAACGGTTTATCAACATCAGGGCGATGTAATATGGGAGCACTGGCAAAATGCGACTTGATGGAAGAGAACGCTTGGAGACCTCCTCAGACCACAACTTGGGATTTGCTCCCTTCTTGGTGAGGGCTACCAAGGGAGCTACCAAAGTCGAGAAATGGGGAATGAACTGGCGATAATAATTAATGAACCCCATAAAGCGCTGCACCGCTTTAAGAGAATGGGGTTCTTGCCAGTCCATTACAGCCTGTAGTTTGGCAGGATCCATAGCCAATCCCTGGGCAGAGATGATATAGCCCAGAAAAGGTAAGGACTCCTGCTCAAACACACATTTCTCCAGCTTGGCATAGAGGGAGTTTGCCCGTAAGAGGTCGAAGACTTTGTTGACATCCCTCCGGTGAGAGTCTATATCTGGTGAAAAGATGAGAATATCATCCAGATAGACTACCACAGAGGTGGAGAGCATATCCCGGAAGATATCATTGACAAAGTCTTGGAAAACAGCGGGAGCATTACAGAGCCCGAAGGGCATCACCAGGTATTCGTAATGCCCATCCCTGGTATTAAAAGCTGTCTTCCACTCGTCCCCCTCACGGATGCGAATTAGGTTATAGGCACCACGTAGATCAAGCTTGGTAAATACTCTTGCTCCTCGGAGCCTATCAAAGAGCTCAGAGATTAGGGGCAACGGGTACTTATTCTTGACGGTGATGGCGTTAAGACCCCTGTAGTCAATGCATGGACGTAATTCTCCGTTCTTCTTTTGCACAAAGAAGAACCCTGCCCCTGCTGGTGACACCGACTTCTAATGAACCTTCTTGCCAGATTCTCCTGAATGTACTGGGACATGGCCTCCGTCTCAGGTAACGAGAGGGGGTATACTCTCCGAGGAGGTTCTGCTCCAGGCAAGAGATCAATAGGACAGTCGTAGGGGCGATGAGGTGGAAGAGTCTCCGCCGCCTTCTTGGAGAAAACGTCTGCATATGCCCAATAACACTGAGGAAGAGAAGTGAGATCTACGGGTATCTCTGTGGTGGTGACCTGAACGCACTCCCTGATACACCTGCCTCTACATGAATCACCCCAACCCAGTATCCTCCCAGAGGACCACTCAATATGGGGAGAGTGGTAACGGAGACAAGGTACTCCCAGCAACACCTCGTCTATTCCCTCAGGCAGGACAAGAAAATAAATACTCTCCTGATGGGACGGGGACATAGATAAAGTGAGAGGGATCGTCTGGTGGGTGATTTGGGAGGGCAGAGTTGATCCATTCACTACTCGCACAGTCACCGGTTGGGCGAGCATCACCAGAGGTATAGTGTGGCGGAGAGCAAATGCAGAGGACATGAAATTCCCCTCGGCTCCGGAATCCACACAGAGCTCAGCAGAGAGCGTGGATGGACCTACTGTAATTGTACCTTTAAAGGACAACTTGGTGGAAAATGCTGCAGTGTCTAGTGAACCTCCTCCCAAGGTCACTAGACGCGACCGTTTTCCCGACCGCTGTGGACATTTGTTGGCATAGTGTCCTAACTGCTGGCAGATGTTACAGACCACGGGTACTCGAGCGGCCCGGGACTTAGGTCCCGCTCGAGAAACCTCCATGGCCTCATGGGAGTCGGGCGCCTGGCTGGAAGATTCCAGAGGTCTGGCGAAGGTGGGAGCCAGCCGGAACCTCTGCCTACACTGGGACCGCTCCAACCTCCGCTCGTGAAAACGGAGGTCGATGCAGGTAGATATGGCGATAAGCTTCTCCAGTGTGGCGGGAATCTCCCTGGTAGCCAAAGCATCTTTAACATGATCAGCCAGTCCTCGCCAGTAGACTGGAATGAGTACTTTATCCGACCAGTCTAGCTCTGAGGCCAGAGTCCGAAACTGGACGGAAAACAGACTGACCAAAGACGAACCCTGTGCCAATGCCAGCAGTTGTAGCACCGTATCGTGGGTGACCTGAGGTCCTAAAAAGACCTTTTTCAGAGCCTCCAGAAAACGAGGAGCACTCCGCACCACACGGTCGTCACGCTCCCACAGCGGGGTGGCCCACTCCAACGCTCTGCCTGACAGAAGCGAAATTATAAAGCCCACTTGTGCCCGATCCGTGGGGAAACGTGCAGTCAGAAGCTCGAGTTGTATAGAGCACTGACTCACGAATCCCCGACATTGCTTGCTGTCACCAGCAAACTTGTCTGGAAGCGGGAGGTGGGATATTGTGGGGGCAGAGGTGGCAGTGGACACACTGGCTGCAGCCACGCTAGCAGCCTGAACAGCGACTGCGGTAACATCCACAGCTGAGGTTGTGCACTCAAGAGCCGCCAACCTACCCTCCAGCTGCTGGATGTCCCGTAGTAGACGCTGGTCATCCGCCATTTTACCAGCCAGACCCTGGCGCTAATATTATGTTAGGGTCTGCAGAACGCACCAAATATATGAGGTAGAGAGGTGCGTTCACAGCCTGGGGTCCACCGTGCAGGCGGAACCTGCTGCTAGTAAAATGGCGAAAGTAGCGAACTCTGTTATCCCGCAGAGTCGCTAAAATAAACGCCGTAGCGCGTTGTGGCAGTAAGTGCGAACTCTGTTAATACCCAGAGCCGCTAACGGAAATGCCACAGCGCTATATGGCGATAGGTGCGAACTCACTTAGCTTCAGTGAGCCGCAAAGTAAAACGCTAGGCGCTGTCTAGCGTCGAAAGCAAACCCTGTTACGTCACAGGGCCGCTGAGGAAAAGTGCTGTGTCCTGTCAGGCTTTCAGGTACACAGTTAAGTGCTAAGCGTACATAACGCGTGATCATGTGCTAATGTCCTCGCGGGAGTCACCCGCAATCTATGGCGTCTGAACGCCAGACCCTGAATACGGCAATCAAAACTCCTCACCGGTTACGCCGGTAATCTAGGGCATCTAGGACACCGACCCTGGCCAGCTACCATACCAAACTCCTCACCGATTAAGTCGGTATTCTAGTGGCTTATTTCAGCCGGGTCCCTAACCACACATACGCATGATTTTTTTTTTTTCCCTCAGATGGGAAGTTCCACAGTCAGATAACCAAAACTATAAGGAACTCGACTCCCAAACAGCGTGTACACTTACATAATGCAGCAGCTGTTCCCATCATCATCGGAAAACCAACTTTATTTACAAGCACAAAAAAACACAAAACTAAGACACATTAACAAGATGTTTCCACTTTTTAACTTTCCAAATTCCCTCTGCGTCCTCCTCCCCCCTCTTTCTCTTATCACACACAAAACAAAAATACAATTTTCCCAAAACAATTTTTAAACAATTTTTAACCTCAATCTCCTTCCTCTTAAACACATACACGTTCCTCACATCCCACAACACCTCTTTTATACATGCAAGCATCAACCACAACACTCTCTCCTTTTCTCCACACATACCCAACCCAAACATAAATAACTCAAACGTCAAAAAATTCACATCACACAACTCCTTACACAACGGGCCCAAACCTGAAATCACATTTCTAGCATACTGACAATTCCAAAACAAATGCACCACACTCTCTCTCCCACCACATCCCCTCCTCGGACACATCTCACTCCTCACTAAACCCCGGTTTCTCTGGAAGTCTCTCACCGGTAACACCTCATGCAATGACTGCCACACAATCTCGCTCTATTTGTCATACCATCCATACGTACCTTCTTCCATACCTTCTGCACATCACTTCCTCTCACCATATAGATACCACATTCCATCTCTCTACACTCAATCATCCTATATACCGCTTTCTTGTTCTCTAACAACCTCACATCCACATCACACAGTTCATACTTCACCAAAAATTTGTAAACCCACACATACCACAAAGGCACCTCAAAAGCCACTGGGCACCTTAGATCCCTTTCCCGCCACTTCAAACGGAACAGAAAACTTCCAAACAAATACCTACACATACATGCACACTTCCCATCCATCCTAATCACATCCAATACAAACACCATAATATTCACGCCAAAAAATACATTCAAATTTGGGAATCCCAGCCCCCCCTTATCCATTCTCTTCATCACAACCTCTCTTCTTGCACGCTCCATACTTGAACGCCAAAAAAATACAAACAAAACCCTATTTAATCTTCTAACACACATATAACCTGGTGGAAAAACCACCGCAACATGCAAAAAAATTGGTAACACCACACTCTTAATAACTAAAATTTTACCAAAAAACGTCAAATCTCTCATCTTCCAAAAATTTAACTTGCGCTCCACTCTCTCTCTCACATCCACCCAACTTTCCTCTCCATCCAACTTCTCTGAAAATTTCACACCCAGCACCTTTATCGGTCCACTCACCACATTCACCCCAATATCATTGCTCAGAGTCCTCCCACCAAAAATCTTACATTCAGTCTTCTCCCAATTCACTTTAAATGCAGACGCTCCACAAAAAACGGATACCAACAACTTCACACGACACACCGAACACTCTGAATCACACAAAACACACACATCATCCATGTAACCATTCACCTTCCACTCCCTCCCCCCCGCCCCCGGCACTTGCACACCCCGAATCACCTTATCTTTCCTCAACATACACAACAACGGCTCAATCGCGCAAATGAACACAACAGGGGACAATGGGCACCCCTGCCGTACACCGGAAAACACATTCACTCTCCTCCCTACATTCCCATTCAACAAAACACAACTATAAATATTTTTATACAAACTTCTCACTCTCTCAACAAACTCAGCCGGAAAACCCATCTTCACCAACACTCTAAACAGAAAACCATGCGCCAACCTATCATACGCCTTCTCAAAATCCAAACTCAACACATACACCCCCTTCTTACGGTTCAAACAGTCCCACAAACAATCTCTCAGCATACACACACCCTCATGTAACCGCCTTCCAGGCACCGAACAACACTGCTCCTCACCCACACACTCCCAACCACATCACGCATCCTATTTGCCAAAAGCTTCGCATAGATTTTATAATCACAATTAAGCAACGTGATCGGCCTCCAGTTTTTTAGATTTTTCAAATCACCTTTTTTGGCAACAGCACAACCACTCCTGCACGCATACCATTCGCCACCTCTGCATTCGCCCACATATACTTACATACATCAACAAAATCCTTCCCAATCACATCCCACATCACACGATAAAATTCCACCGGGAGACCATCCTCCCCCGGCATTTTATTCAGCGCCATGCTACACACCACCTTCCATATTTCTTCACTCGTCACCTCCCCCATCAAACTCTCCCTTTCTATCCCATTCAATCTATTTTCCAAAACACTCAGCACATCACTCTCCAAACCTTCATCCCTCCATTTCACTGCATACAAATCATCATAAAACTTTGCCACTTCCTCACATAAGTCCGCACCACTCACTTCATTTCCATCCACTCCATTCAAAACACTCATGCTCTGTCTTTTTCCAAAAACTTTCTTGAAAAAAAACCGCGAACACTTCTCATTCTTTTCCAAGTTCTCTATTTTAGCCCTATACACAATACTCCTCCCTCTCTCTCTCAAAAACTCGTTCACTTCTTTTTTCACTCTCAACAAATCTTCACTCACATCCATCCCGCCCTCTCTTAGCTTATATAACACACTCAATCTTGCATTCAACCCAGCAAACCTTTCTCTCTTAGCAGCTGCACACTTGTAACCAAGTTTTTTTAAAAAAAACCTTGGTTTTCCATTTAACCCAATCCCACCATTCACACACATTACTGAATTCACTTCTGCTCTCACACCACTCCTTATAATGTCTCTCATACTCCTCTCTCACCTCCACCCCATCCAGTAAACTCACATTCAGCTTCCATATACCTTTCCCAGTTACCTCCTCGGTATGCACATCCACTTCACACTTCATACACACATGATCTGAAAACGGCACACTCTCCTGTGCATAACTAACAGCAATCAGGTTTTTTGAAACAAAACAATAGTCCAGTCTAGACCCACCCTCCCACTCTCAGAAAAAAATGTATTTAACAATGGAGTTACTTTACACTCCCTCTGCATATCCCTCAAACCAAAATCACTCACCATGTCCATTAACTCTTTCATTGACACATCCACATTCACCTTTCCCACATCAACATTCATATCACCCACAATCACAACAGGCACTCTACCTGGAATAAAAAACTTAATTTTTTCAAATAAAACTTTACGCTCCTGTTTTTTCACAGGAGCATACACATTAATAACACTAAAACGAATATTTCTAAACTCAAAATTTGCTAACACGCATCTCCCAACCTCAATCACCATATAGTCACACAAACTCACATTACGCCCCTTCACCAAAAAACCAACACCGTCATTCCTATTACATGCACTCCCTGACCACACAGACGCACCATGAGGCCATTCACTCCCCTTCACACCATCCACAATCCACACTCCTGTAAACAAAAAATTTCCGCATTTTGCGCTGCAAAAAACTCAAAAATGGCCGCACGCCGCAACTTATTTTTAAAAACCCTCACATTTTGAGATATAATTCTAACACCCATACTAAACACAAACCAAAAGGCTTAAAAAAAACACTTGTCCAAAAAAGCCAAAAAAGGAAAAAAATACAAAAACAACCTACAGATATAACTTGACACACATTACATAAAACACACAAAAAAAACAGATAGCCATTGCTTAAAGAGCAAAGCTATGTACACAAAAAAACCCTACCTGGCTACTGGAAAAGTAAAACGTACTTAACCAGTACCGCCAGTGTCCTCCTCCACCATTTGTGCCGAGCAGCCTTCCGAGCCGCTGGCCTCCATATACTCCTCCACCCGTGCCTTTTTCTTCCCAGTCTTCCTCTGGGCCATTCCTTCTTCCACCACCTCAATGTCTCTGTTTTCCCCACCACCCTCCCTGTGACACTTTAACCCTCCTGAGTCCTCTTCCGAGGAGAAGGCACCAATATTTCTCGGATCAGACTCATGAACTAAAACCTCAGCCTCCTCCTCTGCCACAGATATATCGAAATCCATCAGGCATTCTGACCATGATTCAGCAACTGGGACTTCTTTTTTTACTTCTTTTTTAGGCCATGAACGCTCCTCTCGCCTTATGGTCTTCCAAAATTCCTTGTCCTCCTTTTCCTCCTGTTGCTTCTCCTTCCTTCTCTCAGCCTCCTTGTCCTCCTGCCGCTTCTCCCTCCGTCTCTCGGCAGGAGTGGGTGGCGCCCTCACAACGCTTTGCAGCGCGGCGACTTCGCCTTCCCTCCGCTTCTTCTCCTCCTCCCGCCTCTTAACCTCCTCCTCTCTCTTCCTTTCTTCCTCCCGCCTCCGCTCCTCCTCACGTCTCTTTCTTTCCTCCTCCTCTCTAGTTGACCTCCTCGGCACACCAAACGGGCAGTCTCTATACAGGTGCTCTAAACTGCCACACCTGTCACATTCACGAGGCATCGGACACCTAGCCGCCACATGACCCTCTTGCTTGCAATTACGGCAAACCAACTCCTTGCTACACATGTTTAGCAGGTGCCCGAACTGAAAGAACCTCCTGCAGTATAGTGGCTGCCCTGGGTATGACAGGAAGCCCCTATGACCCGCCACTGAAAAGTTCGCTGGTGGGTGGGTGAAACCTCCCAAACAACCTGGGTCCTTCTTCAATTTCACCCGAAACACATACTTGCAGTTGAAAATGCCCAAGACATTTTTCTGCTTCTCCCCTCCCTTCACGTATTCACAGTACCGCTCCAGGAACTGCTCCAGTAGTGCTACTTCTGTGTAGGGGTTGTACACAGTCACAGTCACCACTTTTTCCATGAGCCCAAACAGGGGCTCCACCCGCACTCCCTCCAGGCATGGATCACCTTCATTACTTCTGAGCCATTCAAAGACGGTCAAACAGCATCCCTCATTCACAAAGGTTACATCATATGTACCTTGACTCCGGAATTCATTGACGCTGTAGATATCCTGACGATGGGCTCCAGCCTTTCCCTCCAACAGGTCACGAACGACGTACACCAGGTTGTTTTTCTCACCACCTTCCACCACCACACGGATCGTATTCTTAATGAACATTCTCAGTCCAGACTGCCGGTACGGATACCGCAGTAGAAAATCAGCAGCACGCTGCCAGCAAAGCCCCTGGATCACTCCAGGAAAACTCGCACCCTCTGACCGCAACACACGATCGCAGCCAAAAGGCCAAGATCACACTGGCGCATAGCATACAATGGTTGATATTAGCGCATGGCGGCCCAGCCATGCTACCCTTTTATAGCAACAGCTACAGGACCTTCCAGGAACAAGGACCAATGAGAAGCTGTTACAAACACACGTAGCTACATGACCTTCCTGGCGGACCAATAGGAGCCGCTGCAGCACCTGAACATGTGACCCCTGATTTCCAATGAGAGATCTCACTCTGGGCATGCTCAGATGGGAAAATGCAGGACTTTGTCTCAAAGACGGCTGCTCCAGCACTGGCTATAATAGCAGATCCAGGAAAGGCAGCAGCAAGTCACTGCACAGTAGAGGAGTGGGCAAGACGCCTGGACCGACGTCTCTGCTGAGCAGGCTCCACTGCGTCCGGAGATGAATGGGAGACCGCAGCGGGACGGGTTCGAGACTCCCCTTGTGCAGCAGTGGGAACTTGAACCCTAACACCCCAGAGCCAGAAAAAATGCATCAACATTACTCAAAACAGGGTCCCCAGGTGTCAGGGAAAAAGCCCAATCCTGAGGATCGCCGCACAGGAGAGTGATGACAATTTGAATCTGCTGTGCTGCGTTCCCTGAGGACTTAGGTTTTAAGGCAAAAAACAACTTACAGTTATTTTTGAAATTCAGAAATTTAGCTCGATCCCCCAAAAACAAATCTGGCATGGGGATCCTAGGTTCCACAACCGGCAACCTTGCAAGATAGGTAGCAATACTCCGAACTTTAGTGGCAAGCTGATCCACATGGCCAGACAACTGTGCAAACTCCATTGAGAAAAAAAAAAATCCTCCTCAGCACCCAGAGAAAAAGAGGGAAAAAATGCAACAAACAGAGAGAAAAAAAAATTCTGACAACTCCCCTTTTTTTTTTCCTTTTTACTATTTTTCCCTTCTGTGAGTACCATATAATTTTCAGTACGGCCAGTGATACTGTTATGTTTTGGTAGCTGAGGAGAGCAGGCAAAAACGGCAATTGAACAAACAACAGTGGCTCCAGAGGAACCAAGAGGAGCCCAAGCCCCCCGGGGAGGGGAGCCTGGCCAACCTCACAGAAAAGCAGAGAAATATGCAAATGGCAAGCACAAAAACAAAAAACAGAAAATATCTTATCTGAGAGCAGGAGAAGAGGCAAGACTCAGCAAGCTTCCAAGTGAACCAGGAAACAACGTTGAGACAAGAACAATTGATCACCGGCAACCATAATGGGGGAAAACCTCCCTTATATCCAGCCAGTCTGTGATTCCTAATTGCCAATCCTCATTGAATGGTTCAGCACTGTTTGTAACCACCAGAGGGAGCTTCAGCTCAGAATTCATTTCTAAAACATTCACAACATGTTATAGTGCAAAAGGGAGTTGGTGGATGTGGGCTTTCTATAGGCCTCTGTTAATAATCTCCCATCTCTAACCTCTATCCTTATATCTAAAAATTCCAATTGTTGATCTCCAAAATTAAAAGTAAAATGCATGTTCATCTTATTGGATTCATTTAGGTAAGTGACAAAAGATTTTTCTTGTATTGGTATTGTTTTTGTGAATCTGACCACACGATAAAAGTATCGTCTACATACCTGACGAACATACCAATACATTTAACGTACTGATAGTTACCTATAAAGACATGTCCAAAACTGTAAAGACATGTCCAAAATAGCCAAAAACAGGTTTTCAAAGGAGCAAGCTAAGAACGGACCATTGCTGTGACGATACGCTGCAGATACCACTGAACTAAGAGCCTAAAATCATTGTATTTGAGAATGAATCGTAATGCTTCACAAGAAAAAATGTAAAAAAATCATATTTTTCAGTAGATAAAAGAAAAAAAAAGGATCCGCAGGCTGGATATGAATAAAAATTATATGCTTTTATTTCATTCCATTAAAAAATGTTTCAGTAGTCCAGACACGTTAAAAGGTATCAAACATTCTGACGCGTTTCTGGCCGTAGCCTTTAGTCGTAGAATATGGCAATATAACAACAACGAAAGTAATATATAGGAGTTCAACCTCCCATGACGTCACGACACAATTAACATCTTATAAAGTTTACAAAAAATAAAGCATATATCGTTACATCTGTATAACAATAGTATACATGACTATCAAAATAGCTATGATACTTGAACCAACAATTAATATAAAACACTGATAAATCATGAACATATATTGCGAATAGACTGTACAAAGAAAAATAGGATATCCAATTAATGCTAGTGTTCAGAAAGACTTCACAACGGGAAAACACCATCATTGAGATGGATTATCCTGGCATATGAGGATTAAGACAAATTTTTATCCATTTTTTTGTTGAAACCCAGCCATTGACTCTCTGTGAGCCGAGTTTGTAATTCCATTTTGGCTTTATCCAAATCAGTACAGACCTCCTCATAATTCTTTACATTTCAAGATCAAATGAAGCAACCCATATGAGCATTGTAAATGTAACTGTTCCCATACTGCGACAAACTCTTTGCCTTCTTGATAATAGGAAATGTCTTTGAATCCTTGTAGACCTCGTGGGATCCTTTTACTGTCCACATAAGAATTCAATGAATTAATGGTCCAAACATGCAAACCTCTTTCTCTATGAAACTGATTAATTTAAATTCTAAGGTTTTGGTTCTTAATCACCTGTAGAGTTTTTTGCAATCTTCACTTAACTTCTAATCAGATAACAATGGGAGACATCGTTCACAAGGTGGGGATTTTATTTTTTGCAAAACACGTTTGGTTGTGTATATTATTTTTTGACAGTGCATTTCCTTCTATATAGGTAAGTCAATAAGACCTCTTTATGTACCGTATATACTCGAGTATAAGCAGAACCAAGTATAAGCCGAGGCACCTAATTATGCCATGAAAAACTGGTTAAACTAACTGACTCGAGTATAAGCCGGGTATGCATTTTTACCCCAATCCTGGTATGCATGGCTCCCCCATCGCTGTCCTGGTATGCATGGCTCCCCCCCCCTATCCTTGTATGCATGGCTCCTTATCCCTATCCTTGCATGCATGGCTCCTTATCCCTATCCTTGCATGCATGGCTCCTAATTCCCTATCCTTGTATGCATGGCTCCTTTTAAAAAAAAAAAAATCCTACTTACCTTGCGTGCATGCCCTTGCTGCATCTTGTTCCGGCGCCAGCAGCTCTTCCATGTGGCCCTGCTCATTAAGGTAATGAATATTCACTCCACGCCTATGGGAGTGGAGAGGGGTGCATACTCATTACCTTAATGAGCGGGGCCACGTGATCGCTCGGCCGGAAGAGCTGCTGGTGCCGGAATGAACGAGATGCAGCGAGGGTGCGCAGAAAGGTAAGTAGGGTGCATGCTGGAAGCCGGCGGCTGTCACTGTGAGCTACTACAGAGAAATGAATATTCAGTTCTCTTTAGCAGCAGAACAGGCTTTAACCACAGCTGCCGGTTCCTGTATCTGTGACCCGATGCTCAGCCGCTCCCCCTCCCCTCTCTGGGACAATTGACTCGTGTATAAGCCGAGGGAGTGTTTTCAGCAGAAAAAATTGTGATGAAAATCTCGAGTATATACGGTATGTTTCAGAGAGCATTTTAAATCAATGGCCTCAGGTAAAGGTTCACATAAGTTAATCCAACAGTGTTCAGAACCCAATGTGTTGTGCTTTGCTGATATTGAGAGAGTAAAAACTCTCAAACAGGGAAGCAACCATCATAAATTACTTGTCAGAAGGGAGTCGATATGGATTATGTGCATACGAGCAAAAGGTCCCACTGGCTTTAATGACAAATTTGATATGACTGTGATTTTAATACATGGTATGTTATTGATTTATAACTTTTGTTTGTAAGTTCTATAGATATTTGGACACAGCTGTGTGGGACGTAGCTTCTTTAACCCCTTCAGCCCATTTTCGTTTCTGTTTTTTCCTCCCCTCCTTTCTAGAGCCGTAAGGTGCACATGATCCGGAAGTGGCAGTGCTGCTTCCAAAGACCTGCGGTCTATTCAACACAGGTGAATCTGCATGTGCTCACTGAACTGTGCGGATTCACTGCGTCCAATACATTCAATGGGTGAAAGAAGAGAAATCAATATGCTTCGGTCTGGAGAGACGCATGTCCATCTTCGTGGGTGACCTGCGGGCATCTGTGGACATGGGATTTCTTAGAATCCCATCCACTATGCTGTAACATCTGGCCACAGCATCCAACCGGCAGCGTTTACGGATCATGTGCACATACCCTAACTCTTATTTTTCTGTCCATATAGACATATGAGAGCTTGTTTTTTGCGGGACATGTCATACTTTTGCATGATACCAGTCATTTTACCAAATAGTCTACTCCAAAACAGGGAAAAAAATTCCAAGTGTGGTGAAATTGTGAAAAAAAAAAAAAATTCTGAAATTGATTTTTGGGAATAGTTTACGGTGTACATTTTGTGGTAAAAAGGACCATGCAATACGATTCTCCTCATCAATATGTGTCCAGTTTTTTTTTTATTATTTTAGCGGTGAAATAAAAATCTTTAGTTTGCAAGAATAAATTTTGTGAGTTGTGTCGCCGCTTTCTGAGACCCGTAACATTTTTTTTTTTTTTTCATCCGATGGAGCTGTGTGCTGGCTTGATTTTGTAGGGCGAGACTACGTTTTTATTAGTACCATTTTGGGATAGATGTGACATTTTTTATTGCTTTTTTTACTGCATTTTTTGTGGAATGGTTGTGACCAAAAAACGGTAATTTTGGCGTTCTTGAATTCAGTTTACCAATCGGGTTAATTGTTTTAATATTTTTTTATATCTATTTTCAATGGAGGGAAAGAGAGCCGATTTGAACTTTTAGGTTTTTTTAATATTTTTTAAAACTTTTTTTTTTACTTTTTACTGATTTTGTTAGGCTTGAAGATGCGATAATTCGATCTCTTGTGTGATGCACAATCACTACTGTATTAAGCAGAAATCAGTGTCTCTTTTGAAGCCCGGCCTCAGGCAGGATTTCAAAGGAGTTGCGTAATGACAAGTACAGGGTCATCAGCTGACTGCGGGCTGTCATGACAACCCATCGGCGACCCGCAATCATGTCATGGGCGTGCCGATGGGAGGATGTAATCGCATGCATGCACGTTGTCGCATGTTAAATTCTCTGCCCACAATTGTTAGCGGCAGGTCCTGGCTGTAATACACAGCCATCGCCTGCACAGTATGGGGCATGTTCGCTATGGGAGCCCGCTCTGTAGACCCGTTTCTGATGTGCAATGTATATACGTTGCATTTCGTGAAGTTGTTAAAAAAAGTTTATTAAAGAATTTGGAAAGTTATGATATGTCCTATAAATATCTTTTCTGTTCCTGATCTAAGGATTTCAGCTTTTAGTTGACATGAATCTGTTCTACACTCTACACCATGTTCCAAATTATTATGCAAATGATATTTTTCTCTGATTTTCCTAAGTGGTCGGTGCAAATGACAGTCAGTCTAATAAAAGTCATCACCCGTTAGAGTATACATCGAATTTTATTGAAGAAACCTCCCAATGATAACAGTATAATCTCTAAAATGAATAAAAACTCAAAATGCACTGTTCCAAATTATTAGGCACAGTAGAATTTCTGAACATTTGATCTGTTTTAAAGAACTGAAAATGCTCATTTGTGGAATTTGCAGCATTAGGAGGTCACATTCACTGAACAAAAAAGCTGTTTAACTCTAAAACATCCTAACAGGCCAAGTTACATGTTACCATAGGAACCCTTCTTTGATATCACCTTCACAATTCTTGCATCCATTGAACTTGTGAGTTTTTGGAGAGTTTCTTCTTGTATTTCTTTGCATGAAGACTCCCAGAGCTGCGGTTTTGATGTGAACTGCCTTCCACCCTCATAGATCTTTTGCTTGATGATACGCCAAAGGTTCTCTATAGGGTTGAGGTCAGGGGAAGATGGTGGCCACACCATGAGTCTGTCTCCTTTTATGTCCATAGCAGCCAATGACTCAGAGGTATTTTTTGCAGCATGAGATGGTGCATTGACATGCATGAAGATGATTTTGCTCCTGAAGGGACGTTTTTGCTTTTTATACCATGGAAAAAAGTTGTCAGTCAGAAACTCTATATACTTTGCAGAGGTCATTTTCACACCTTCAGGAACCTTAAAGGGCCCTACCAGCTGTTTCCCCATGATTCCGGCCCAAAACATGACTCCTCCACCTCCTTGCTGACGTCGCAGCCTTGTTGGGACTTGGTGGCCATCCACCAACCATCCACTACTCCATCCATCTGAACCATCCAGGGTTGCTCGAAACTCATCAGTAAACAAGACTGTTGGAAAATTAGTATTCATGTATGTCTGGGCCCACTGCAACCGTTTCTGCTTGTGAGCACTGTTTAGGGGTGGCCGAATAGTAGGTTTATGCACCACAACAAGCCTTTGAAGGATCCTACACCTTGAGGTTTGAGGAACTCCAGAGGCACCAGCAGCTTCAAATATCTGTTTGCTGGTTTGTAATGGCTTTTTAGCAGCTGCTCTCTTAATCTGATGAACTTGCCTGGCAGAAACCTTCCTAATTCAGACTTTATCAGCACGAACACGTCTGTGCTCAGAATCAGCCACAAATCTCTTAACAGTACGATGATCATGCTTAAGTTTTTGGGAATATCATCCCTTGACCAAGGCATTGCACTATTTGATGCTTTTCAGCAGCAGAGAGATCCTTTTTCTTTCCCATGTTACTTGAAAACTCTAGCCTGCTTAACAGTGTGGAACATCCAGTTTTCCTTTTATTGGGCTCACATGGTAATCTAATTATCACAGGTATCTGAGATTTATTTCAGTGATCCAAAGAACCCTGAAACACAATACCATCAATGGGTTTCATTTACCAAAAAAAAAACACGCTGTGACACTAAAAACCAATTTGCATAACAATTTGGAACATGGTGTATGTACATACTCAGTAGTAAGCCAGTGCTGTGGAGTCAGAGTCGGAGTTGGAGACAGGGAAATTGAGGTGTTCGAGTCCGAAGTTTGGCTTATCTCCACAGCCCACAGGTTTTAATGTGACGTTTTGAATAAAACTTTGGATTTAAAAGAACTAGTGAGTACCGCCTTCTCTTTGTTTCATGATAATGGCTTCTCCCCATGAGGGATTTCAGGTGTTTAATAAAATAGCATTATTTTTCAAAACATTTCTCACATTCTTCATCTGATTTTTACTTCTCCCTTGTGTGAATTCTCTGGTGCTTATCAAGACATGATTTATCTGAAAAACATTTCTCACAGTCTGAACATGAATATGGCTTCTCCCCTGTGTGAGTTCTCTGGTGTCTAAGAAAATTTGATTTCTCTATAAAACATTTTCCACATTCTGAGCATGAAAATGGCTTATCCCCAGTGTGACTTCTCTGGTGTATAACAAGATACGATTTCTGGTTAAAATATTTCCCGCATTCTGAACAGGAAAAAGGCTTCTCCCCTGTGTGAGTTCTCTGGTGTATAGCAAGGTGTGATTTACGCTTAAAATATTTCCCACATTCTGAACAGGAAAAAGGTTGCTCCCTGTGTGAGTTCTCTGGTGTATAACAAGTTGTGATTTACATTTAAAATATTTCCCACATTCTGAACAGTAAAAAGGCTGCTCCCCTGTGTGAGTTCTCTGGTGTGTAAGAAGTGATGATTTATGTACAAAACATTTCCCACATTCTGAACACGACAAAGGCATTTCCCCTTTGTGAGTTCTTTGGTGTGTAAGAAGATATGATTTATGTCTAAAACATATTCCACATTCTGAACATGAATACGGCTTCTCCCCTGTGTGAGTTCTCTGGTGACTAATAAGAACTGATTTCTGTACAAAACATTTTCCACATTCTGAACATGAATATGGCTTCACCCCTGTGTGGGTTCTCTGATGTCTAACTAGGTGTGATTTCCCTACAAAACATTTTCCACATTCTGAACATGAAAAAGGCTTCTCCCAGTGTGAGTTCTTAGATGTTTATCAAGGTGTGATTTCTCTACAAAACATTTCCCACATTCTGAACATGAAAATGGTTTCTCCCCTGTGTGAGTTCTCTGATGTGCAACAAGAGATGATTTCTGTACAAAACATTTCCCACATTCTGAACAAGAAAAAGGCCTCTCCCCTGTGTGAGTTCTCTGATGTGCGACAAGCAATGATTTCTGTATAAAACATTTCCCACACTCTGAACATGAAAAAGGCTTCTCCCCTGTGTGAGTTCTCTGGTGAATAACAAGAATCCATGTCTGATTAAAACATTTCCCACATTCTGAACATGAATATGGTTTCTCCCCAGTGTGAATTCTCTCATGCCTAACAAGATCTGATTTCTGGTTAAAATATTTCCCACACTTGGAACAAGAAAATCTCGTCTCCTGTGTGTGAATTTTTTGAGGTTTAACAAAAGATGTTTTGTTGGGACAACCATTTCCATATTCTGAATGTGTAGTTGGCTTCTTTGATTTCAGAGCAGTTTGTTTTTTAATGTCTATTTTTTTACTTTTAGTTTTCTTAGCAGTCTGTAATGAATCACAAGATAAGACCTGTTTCGAAAGATCAGAAGACAGATCTTTGCTATGAAGGTATGATGGTATGTCTGGAGTAATGAGATTCACTTCAGTTGTATCCTGTGTGATTTCAAGGTCATCTGATTTAAAATTTGAAGATGTCAGTTGTCCCCCTGATGATCTGCCACCGTCATCTGCCAAGAGATAAAACCAATAATTATTTTTGAATAAAATATCTTTGAAATTTATATTTTTGAACATTTCTACTCAAAGTGTTCATATAAATGGGAAGTTATGTAACAAAATTGAATTATTCACTAAGACAATAACAGTTCACAGGCTAATACAAGATGTCAACTCATGAACCAGTAGTGCATGGTGCTTAATAGTCTGTTCATTCTGCCTCCAAAATATTGTAAAAAAAAGCCACCAAAAAATGTTATGCAAGTGAAAATGATACTAATACAAACTTCTACTCATCCCGCAAAAATTACTCCCCCCACTCTGCTGTAAAAATAGTCACTACTCCTATAGATTAATTCACCGATATCTATAATTTACAAAATGGAGTCACTTTATGGAGTTTTCTTCTGCTCTAGTTTTCTGCCATTCTGCAACATTGGGGCTTCTGCAAATGGTGTCACATCTCCTCTGGGATCTACTCCTGCGATGTTTGCTTCTATCAATAGTCGCCGCCATCATTCCAAACATCTTTATATTGAACTCCACCTGCAGACCCTCAGAACTTATCCAGGAAAACTCACCAAAATGGGGATTAAATTAGGGATTAATTCTACCGGTAATAAGTTTTCAAAGAGCCCATCGTGACAGCACCATCAGGAGGTCGTCCTTCATATATCCTTGATACGGACAGGAACACACAAGAGATTAAAAGGCCACTCCACCAACCACCGGTGATTGTGATGATGTGGCTACCGCTCTAGTAGAATGGACTCTGATGTTGTCTGGAGATCTTCATTATGCTGAATGGGTTGGCTGATCACCGACCTAACGTTGCTTTTGATGTCTTTCCCTCTATTTTTTCCTACAATTTGTACAAAGAGATTGGGATGTATTTGCAAATCCTTTGTGGTTCGCAGTTTACAGGTATTGAAGGATTATCTTCCAGACATCTAGAGAATGAAAGGCCAGTTCTTAACTATTTTTATGGTTTTGGCAGAAGGAGGGCTAACCAACCAGACATTGTCATAGTAGACAAGGATCAGACGTTAGCAATGATAATAAGGGGGCAGTGCCCAATAACAGCAACATAGAAAGAAAGGGAAAAAGAGAACTGGGGAAAATACCCGGGGCTCAAGGAGAACTGGAGAAGAGTGGGAAGTGAAGGCAAATTTATTCCAGTGTGATAGGGAGCACTTGAAGCTGACCCCCAAGTTTGAAGATGGCAAAAAACGACCCCGGGGCAAATCTGGATCCTGTCCAGAAAAGCGCAATGCGGGAACAGCTAAGTCCTGCGCAGAACCCCAAACTCCCAGGCCCTGGTAGACAACCGAGAAAAGAGAAAAACAACAAACACCACCCCCCTGCGGGGGTGAAAGGAAGTTTTGTGTGGTGTATGAAATAAAGTTAACATAAAAAAATATATATAATATATATATATAGGATATTTTTACATATATAATATAGTATTATACATTCATTTATATATGTACAATATAATGTTTAAAACAGACAAAAATATGGACCAAATTCCATTCAAAGATTTTTCTGTATTTTCAGACTTTAAAATTGTACATTTTCATTTTTACAGGTGTGCCCGTCAGGTTAAAAATGGATTTTGGCCTTTAAAAAAGGGGGTTTTGGGGGCCCTCAGTTGTGTTGTGCAGAAATCGGTGGACCACAGCTGAATCCCATGAATAGACTGTTAGAATTTGTTTATGGCAAGAAAAAAACACTTAAGTAAAGAAAAAAGATGTGGCCATCATTACTTTAAGAATGAAGGCTGTCAGTCCGAAAA
>JARQOD010000003.1:28505872-28531084 GCA_033576555.1 Oophaga sylvatica | reverse complement strand
CGCAAAAGCTTGCTATTCATGCACTTCACTCACACTTTCAGACACACCCACTAGGGGTATAGGAGGTGGTGACACGTAGCAGAGTCAGTCTGTTTCCTGTCTGAGAAGAGCTCAGATCAGTTAGTTTCCTGTCTTCAGACAGTGCAGTTCAGTGCCAGTTCAGTCTGGACTTGGAGAGGAGAGAGGACTGAATCCTCGCAGAGCTAGCGTAGCTCACCTGACAAAGAAGTGGAGGCTAGTACGGGTGGAGTGCATCATCCTAGCCTAGTCAGAGCTACCCTTAATCAGTACCTCAGCAGAAGCTGAAACAAGGAGGAAACTGAGAGCTGCTCAGCGAGCTCGGGAGAAAGCTGACTATTTCCATCGAAAGCTGCAAGTGCTTATGCAAAGAGCAGAAGCAGGGCGAAGGGCCAGTGGAGAAGTTAGAGAAGTGCTACAGGTATTGGATTGCCTGCACTAAATTGCCGGACACCGGGGTCCGAAGCGTTGCTACAGTTTCAAGCTTAGTAACAAGAACACCGGAGGCATCTGGACTACAGGTCGCAGAGAGCAGCCCTAAGTGTCAATACGTAACCGGAGACAGGGAAAACAGGAGTCTAGCCTGATCAGCAAATATAGACTTAGTTTTCACCACTTAGAAGTTTCCACCACAACGTTGGCCGGGCAGTATAGCTATTGAGAAAGCTGGAGATTCAGAGTTAACTTCGCTTCAGGCAAGTTGGACTCACCTACATTCGAAGATAAGGAGGCCTCTAACCTGCTCAGTGGTTACCCGAATGTGCATTCTCCACCCCGACCAGCTCCCCGGGATCTACGTGAACCATCTACCAGTAAAAGGTATGAAAAGAAGCTATTTCGTGTGTGACTGAATTATTATCTATACCCTGCATCATCATCACCATAGACTTCCAGGGACCCGTCTCACCTGTGGGAGACTACCACCCAGCTGCCCCCATAACATCCCCTGTGAAAGTCCTTATAGCAGCGCTGGTTCAATTAACCAGATACCACAGGTGGCGTCACGAACTACCTATCCTAAATATCCCCTGTAAATATTCCCCATTGGATGAGCGCCCGGGGCCACGGACCGAGTCCCGCTGCCAGTGACAAACCCCATAGATTCCCATGGGCTCGGCTCCGAGTACCCCATTGCCCCGGTACTAAGTGCGACTCATACCTCCAAGGTAAGGGATTAGTTAGGACCCCAGTGTAGGGTCAGGTTAGACCCCGGTCCTCCTCTTTCCTTTACAGCTCATCAAGTCCTCAAGATTAACCCTGAGTTCAACTGATATCGTTTCTGCACATCTAGTCCTCAAGATTAACCCTAAGTTCTGCTGATATTGTGTCAGGTAAATCTATTTTATACTTACATTCTGATGTTGCTAAACTATATGTTGTATAGAGTGTGGTTCCTGTATAAATAGTTTACTGACATTGTAGTTCATATCATTAGACAGCGTGACAGTTAGTCAGGGTACTGCAATCTCATAGATTCCAACTTCTCTGGTGTATTGCCTTTTTTACCTGCACTCCTCAGCTACCAAACATAACACTCTACAGCTCCCCGTTGCTGCCGAGGAGTGAAGAGCTTGCCCAGGATTGAGGTCCCAGCATCGCATGGATTATCGATTAACAGTGACATCAGTTCCGGGGCAAGGCTTGGTGTGGCAGCGGTGCTTCCCCGGAACTCAGCAGAGCGTCTGACGTCACCCCGGAGGTATTTTTGTTTTTGCTTTTTCGTTTTTTCGCTCCCCCTCTTCCTAGAGCCATAACTTTTTTATTTTACAGTCAATATGGCCGTGTGAGGACTTATTTTTGTAGGATGAGTTGTACTTTTGAACTACACCATTGGTTTTACCATGTCGTGTACTAGAAAATGGGAAAAAAAATTCCAAGTGCGGTGAAATTGCAAAAAAAGTGCAATCCCATACTTGTTTTTTGTTTGGCCTTTTTATTAAGTTCACTAAATGCTAAAACTGCCCTGCCATTATGATTCTCCAGGTCATTACGAGTTCATAGACACCAAACATGTCTAGGTTCTTTTTTATCTAAGTGGTGAAAAAAAATTCAAAACTTTGTAAAAAAAAAAAAATTGCGACATATTCCGATACCCGTAGCGTCTCAATTTTTTGAGATCTTGGGTTGAGTGAGGGCTTATTTTTGTGAGCTGACGTTTTTAATGATACCATTTTGGTGCAGATGCGATCTTTTGATCGCCCGTTATAGCATTAGCATTCCCTGCTAACTCCAGCATCTCCAGCAGCATTATATAAACAACTATTTTTAATACAAAACTATATTTTTAACTTTAATTTTTTATTTATTATTATTTTTGCAGCCACTGAGTGCTGCCATTTTGCTTTGCAGGACTGTAAGGGTACCGTTACACATAGCGATGCTCCAGCGATCCCAACAACGATACGACCTGGTAAGGATCGCTGGTACGTCGCTACATGGTCGCTAGTAAGTTGTCAAACAGGCAGATCTACTCAACGACGCAGCAACGATACGGCGATCCGTATAACGACCTCGGCGGTCGTTGGGACTTTGTCACAGCAGCGATTCTCACAAAGACAAAGCAAAATCACGCCTGCGTCGCTGAGTTCTGCGTTGCCAACGAGGTCGCTCGTCGTTTTTTATGGCGTCAAACACAGTGATACATGCTGGCCAGCGGGACACCAACGATCAAAAAATGGCCTAGGACATTCCAGCACGATCAGCGATATCGCAGCGGGAGGCCGGTCGCAGCTATGTGTCACACGTAGCGAGATCGCTGGTGAGGTTGCTGTTGCGTCACAAAACCTGTGACATTTCAGCGATCTCACTAATGATCTCGCTATGTGTGATGTACCTTTAAGAGTCCCAGCACGACATTTACACTCTGCAAATATGGCAGCCCTGGGCATAAGAGACAGTGGTCGCCCGCTGACCCTATACCTTGCGTTGAGCTGCTCCCTGCTGTTATCTGGGCACACCCCCTGGGAGGAGATCGGCGCCATTTTTTTTGAGCCCACAGTGTATCTGTGAGCTCCACTTTCCCCCTATAACTGCTAGGTCAATGAGAGCCGGTCTGTTAGAAGAGGCCGCTCGATCTGTCACCCTTCACACTGTCAGCGGACGTTCCCTGTCATCTTCAGCAGCCAGCACACGATCGCGCCTCAGTGGTAACATCACTGCTGCCGCGCTGGAAAGGATGAAGTTGGCGACCGCGGTCTGATGTCCTTATCATGAGCTGCATAAAGGTAACACAGAGACAGGGAAGGGGAGGCTCTCTGTGCTGCTTCAGCCCTGCCTCTCAGATCAGGACATCAGACTGCCCCTTCCTACTGTCAAGCATGGTGGCAGGGCCAGAAGGGATTTACAAGCATTCTGAGTGCATGGAGTATCTAAGCCTTTCCAGTGTGATACTGATTCTGAGCTGTGTATCTAAAACTATCCTGTGATACTGTCTGCTGAGTATGTATCTAATCCTCCCATGTGTGATACTGACTGCTGAGCCTTGTATCTAATCCTCTCCTGTGTGATACTATCTGCTGAGCTGTGTATCTAACCCTATCCTGTGTGATAGTCTGCTGAGCTGTGTATCTAATCCTCTCCTGTGTGATACGGTCTGCTGAGCTGTGTATCTAATCCTCTCCTGTGTGATACTTGTGCTGAGCCTTGTATCTAAACCTATCCTATGTGATAGTCTGCTGAGCTGTGTATCTAATCCTCTCCTGTGTGATAGTCTGCTGAGCTGTGTATCTAATCCTCTCCTGTGTGATACTGTGTGCTAAGCTGTGTATCTAATCCTCTCCTGTGTGATACTGTCTGCTGAGCTGTGTATCTAATCCTCTCCTGTGTGATACTGTGTGCTGAGCCTTGTATCTAATCCTATCCTGTGTGATACGGTCTGCTGAGCCTTGTATCTAATCCTATCCTGTGTGATACGGTCTGCTGAGCCGTGTATCTAATCCTCTCCTGTGTGATACTATCTGCTGAGCTGTGTATCTAACCCTATCCTGTGTGATAGTCTGCTGAGCTGTGTATCTAATCCTATCCTGTGTGATACGGTCTGCTGAGCTGTGTATCTAATCCTCTCCTGTGTGATACTGTGTGCTGAGCCTTGTATCTAAACCTATCCTATGTGATAGTCTGCTGAGCTGTGTATCTAATCCTCTCCTGTGTGATAGTCTGCTGAGCTGTGTATCTAATCCTCTCCTGTGTGATACTGTGTGCTAAGCTGTGTATCTAATCCTCTCCTGTGTGATACTGTATGCTGAGCTGTGTATCTAATCCTCTCCTGTGTGATACTGTGTGCTGAGCCTTGTATCTAATCCTATCCTGTGTGATACGGTCTGCTGAGCCGTGTATCTAATCCTATCCTATTTAACAAAGTAGAAGGCAGTCGCACTCAAGAGCAAAATATTGTGCTAATGAAGTTTCTTTTTATTATTCAATATATATTTAAACAACACCACATGGACGAAAAAAGGACTAAAAAGTATACCAAGGTAACGTTTCGACCCACAATAGGGTCTTTATCAAACCTCACTGAGGAGTGTCCTTGATAAGGAAATATAGTGTAGAAACAGCAAAAGACCCAGCCGGGCCTGAATGGAGGATATGCTGTGGAGGATCGTCGACTACTCTTCTACTTTGTTGAAGTGGTCTTTTTCCAGTTCTATCCCTATCATTATGATGTGTCATTTCATCTCCTAACCTATCCTAATTTGATACTGTGCTGACTGTGTTCTAATCCTTCCTATGTGATACTGTTGCTGAGCTGACAACTATCTTGTGATACTATACCTCTCCTGTGTGATACTGTCTGCTGAGCCATGTATCTAATCCTATCCTATGTGATACTGTGCTGAGCTGTGTATCTAATCCTATCCTGTGTGATACTGTATGCTGAGCTGTGCATCTAATCCTCTCCTGTGTGATACTGTCTGCTGAGCCATGTATCTAATCCTATTCTGTGTGATACTGTGCTGAGCTGTGTATCTAATCCAATCCTGTATGATACTGTGCTGAGCCGTATATCTAATATTATCCTGTGTGATATTGACTGCTGAGCTGTGTATCTAATCCTCCCATGTGTGATACTGACTGCTGCGCCGTGTATCTAATCCTATTCTGTGTGATACTGTGCTGAGCTGTGTATCTAATCCTATCCTGTGATACTGTCTGCTGAGCTGTGTATCTAATCCTCCCATGTGTGATACTGACTGTTGACCTTTGTATCTAATCCTCTCATGTGACACTGTGTTGAGCTGTGTATCTAATCCTATCCTGTGTGATACTGTCTGCTGAGCTGTGTATCTAATCCTATCCTGTGTGATACTGTCTGCTAAGATGTGTATCTAACTCTATCCTGTGTGATAGTCTGCTGAGCTGTGTATCTAATCCTCTCCTGTGTGATACTGTCTGCTGAGCCATGTGTCTAATCCTATCCTGTGTGATACTGACTGCTGAGCTGTGTATCTAATCCTCCCATGTGTGATACTGACTGCTGCGCCGTGTATCTAATCCTATCCTGTGTGATACTATGGTGAGCTGTGTATCTAATTCTCTCCTGTGTGATACGGTCTGCTGAGCCGTGTATCTAATCCTATCCTGTGTGATACTGTATGCTGAGCTGTGTATCTATTCCTCTCCTGTGTGATACTGTCTGCTGACCCATGTATCTAATCCTATCCTGTGTGATACTGTGCTGAGCAGTGTATCTAATCCTATACTGTGTGATACTGTGCTGAGCCGTATATCTAATCTGAGGCTGGAGTCACACACAACCACAAAAAATCGGTCCGTTTTAGACGGTCGACAATCGGATCAAAATGCAAACATCACACATCCTTCTGGCATCCGATTTTCCTTCAAAGATGCGATTTAATCGCATGTGTGTGTACCTTGTAACATCCGATTTTCATCCGACTTGCGAGATTTCTCGCAGGCTTGCAAAACTGACATATAATGGATCCAAAAGAATAGTATTTAAATGCCAAAAGAAAGAATAGATATATACACATAGACACATATATATATACACACATGTCATTGTGACATTATATATACATATATTTATAATTCTTACACTTCTACATACTGTATAGCCGCTAATTCAATTGCCGGCTTCAGTGAAATCACAGAAGCCGACATGAAATGATACAATTTTTTCCACACATTTAACCATGTAATTTCATGTATTTTTATATATGTTTGAAACATACAATTACATAAGTATATGTGTGCTAAATTTCAGACATGTAGGGGTTAATTAAAGGTGTAAATTCGTTGAAAAAAAATGCGTGGGCTCCCGCTGTATTTTCTCCACCAGACAGACAAAGCAAGCGAGTGGGGGCAGATAATAATAGCCTAGGGAGGGTACATTTTTTTTGTGCCCCCCCTGGCTACTAACATCTGCCCCCAGACACCCCAGAAAGGGCAAATCTATAATTAGATTCGCCCTTTACTGGCACTTTGCCCGTCTATTCCCATTGCCCTGTAGCGGTGGCGAATGGGTTAATAAGGGGTTAAAATGACCTTGCAATTGAAAGGTCACTTTAAGCCAGGTTAATAATTGATAGCTGTCAATTAGACAACTATCAATTATTAATCCTATTGTATGAAAGAAAAATCAAACACACACAGTTTAATAAAAAATAAGTTTAATTAAATAATCACACAGTTTTTGACCATATTTTATTTTCCTGCTAAAACCATTTCCTGTAATAAAAATAAAATAAAAAAGCAAAATTATACTTACCAATCCGATGTACAGTCAGGTCCCACGGTGTAATCCATCAGAAAGGGTTAACAGGTTACAGGTCGCAGAGAGCTAATAATGCTGTCTCAGACCTGTATTCCCCTGAATGAATAACTTCCTCTCCCAGCGAAAGTAGAGGAATAGATTCATGAATGGAGCTTAATTGATTTATTGCCAATTTAACTGTAGTGACCTGACCTAAAGGGAAAGTGGACACAATCAATTAAGCTTCATTCATGAAACACATCCTCTCCTTGTCGCCAGGAGAGGAACTTATTCATTCAGGAGCTTTGAGCTGAGCATGCAGGATTACTTGCACTGCTTGGCTCAAAGCTAGTTAACCCTTTGTGAAGGATTACAGCGTGGGACGTGACAGATCGGCGGAATAGGTAAGAATAATGTTGTTTTATATTCTTTTTCTTTATTTTAGGAGATCAATGGCTTCGCACGGATTAAGTGTAAAATAAAATATGGTCAAAAAAAGGTGTTTTTATTTCATTAAAATTATTTATTCTTAAAGTGTGTGTTTTTTTATTTACTTCAATAGGATTAATAATTGATAGTTGTCTAATTGACAGCTATCAATTATTAACCTGCCTTAAGGTCACCTTTCAATTGCAAGGTGACAGTAAGGTGAGATTAACCCATTCGCCACCGCTACAGGGCAATGGGAATAGACGGGCAAAGTGCCAGAAAGGGCGAATCTAATTATAGATTTGCCCTTTCTGGGGTGTCTGGGGGCAGATGTTAGTAGCCAGGGGGGGCACAAAAAAAATGCACCCTCCCTAGGCTATTATTATCTGCCCCCACTCGCTTTGCTTTGTCTGTCTGGTGGAGAAAATACAGCGGGAGCCCACGCATTTTTTTTCAACGAAATTACACCTTTAATTAACCCCTACATGTCTGAAATTTTGCACAAATACACTCATGTAATTGTATGTTTCAAACATATATAAAAATACATGAAATTACATGGTTAAATGTGTGGAAACAATGTATCATTTCATGTCGGCTTCTGTGATTTCACAAAACCCGGCAATTGAATTAGCGGCTATTACAGTATGTAGAAGTCTAGGAACTATAAATATATGTATATATACATGTCACAATGACATGTAATAATATATATATATATATATAATTTTTGTGTTCTATGTGTATATATCTATTCTTTCTAGTCTTTATTAAAGCTGTCAGTGTGATTTTACAGTATAGCGGGGATGAATTGCCGGCTTTTCTAAAGGACACCGATGCGATTTCATCGCAAGTCACACAGTGTGGTCCGTTTGTAATCCGATTTTTCATCGCTCCCATAGACTTGCATTGGCGATAGTCGACCCACAATCGGTGACAATCGCAGCATGCTGCGATTGTACATGGACGTTTAAAACGGACCACAAAAAATCTGATACTGGGAGCTGCTCCATAGATTAACATAGGTCCGACTGCAATGCGATATTTCATCGCATTGCAGTCGTCCGATTTTGTCGCCAGTGTGACTCCGGCCTTATGTCTGATACTGACTGCTGAGCTGACTCCTATGCACTCCTCTCCCCCCTGAATGTCTCTCTCCCCATGGGTCACTCTCTCCCCCCTGCATGTCTCTCTCTCCTCATGGGTTGCTCTCCCTCCTATGCACTCCTCTCCCCATGTCTCTCTCCCCATGTTTAGTAATGAACAGGTGTCAGCAAGATGCCCTTAGGCCGGAGTCACACACAACCACAAAAAATCGGTCCGTTTTAGACGGTCGACAATCGGATCAAAATAAAAACATCACACATCCTTCTGGCATCCGATTTTCCTTCAAAGATGCGATTTAGTCGCATGTGTGTGTACCTTGTAACATCCGATTTTCATCCGACTTGCGAGATTTTCTCGCAGGCTTGCAAAACTGACATATAATGGATCCAAAAGAATAGTATTTAAATGCCAAAAGAAAGAATAGATATATACACATAGAACACATATATATATACACACATGTCATTGTGACATATATATATACATATATTTATAATTCTTACACTTCTACATACTGTTATAGCCGCTAATTCAATTGCCGGCTTCAGTGAAATCACAGAAGCCGACATGAAATGATACATTGTTTCCACACATTTAACCATGTAATTTCATGTATTTTATATATGTTTGAAACATACAATTACATGAGTATATGTGTGCTAAATTTCAGACATGTAGGGGTTAATTAAAGGTGTAAATTCGTTGAAAAAAAATGCGTGGGCTCCCGCTGTATTTTCTAAACCAGACAGACAAAGCAAGCGAGTGGGGCAGATAATAATAGCCTAGGGAGGGTACATTTTTTTTGGTGCCCCCCCTGGCTACTAACATCTGCCCCCAGACACCCCAGAAAGGGCAAATCTATAATTAGATTCGCCCTTTATGGCACTTTGCCCGTCTATTCCCATTGCCCTGTAGCGGTGGCGAATGGGTTAATAATCTGGCGTTATTGTCACCTTAGTATTGAAAGGTGACCTTAAGGCAGGTTAATAATTGATAGCTGTCAATTAGACAACTATCAATTATTAATCCTATTGTATGAAAGAAAAATCAAACACACACAGTTTAATAAAAAATAAGTTTAATTAAATAATCACACAGTTTTTGACCATATTTTATTTTCCTGCTAAAACCATTTCCTGTAATAAAAATAAAATAAAAAAGCAAAATTATACTTACCAATCCGATGTACAGTCAGGTCCCACGGTGTAATCCATCAGAAAGGGTTAACAGGTTACAGGTCGCAGAGAGCTAATAATGCTGTCTCAGACCTGTATTCCCCTGAATGAATAAGTTCCTCTACCACAGAAAGTAGAGGAATAGATTCATGAATGGAGCTTAATTGATTTATTGCCAATTTAACTGTAGTGACCTGACCTAAAGGGAAAGTGGACACAATCAATTAAGCTTCATTCATGAAACACATCCTCTCCTGTCGCCAGGAGAGGAACTTATTCATTCATGAGCTTTGAGCTGAGCATGCAGGATTACTTGCACAGCTTGGCTCAAAGCTAGTTAACCCTTTGTGAAGGATTACAGCGTGGGACGTGACAGATCAGCGGAATAGGTAAGAATAATGTTGTTTTATTTTTTTTTATTTATTTTAGGAGATCAATGGCTTCGCACGGATTAAGTGTAAAATAAAATATGGTCAAAAAAAGGTGTTTTTATTTCATTAAAATAATTTTTAATTAATGTGTCTGTGTTTTTTTAATTTACTACAATAGGATTAATAATTGATAGTTGTCTAATTGACAGCTCTCAATTATTAACCTACCTTAAGGTCACCTTTCAATACTAAGGTGACATTAAGGTGAGATTAACTCATTCGCCACCGCTACAGGGCAATGGGAATAGACGGGCAAAGTGCCAGAAAGGGCGAATCTAATTATAGATTTGCCCTTTCTGGGGTGTCTGGGGGCAGATGTTAGTAGCCAGGGGGGGCACAAAAAAAATGTACCCTCCCTAGGCTATTATTATCTGCCCCCACTCGCTTGCTTTGTCTGTCTGGTGGAGAAAATACAGCGGGAGCCCACGCATTTTTTTTCAACGAATTTACACCTTTAATTAACCCCTACATGTCTGAAATTTAGCACACATATACTCATGTAATTGTATGTTTCAAACATATATAAAAATACATGAAATTACATGGTTAAATGTGTGGAAACAATGTATCATTGCATGTCGGCTTCTGTGATTTCACTGAAGCCGGCAATTGAATTAGCGGCTATTACAGTATGTAGAAGTGTAACAACTATAAATATATGTATATATATATATGTCACAATGACATATATATATATATATATATATATGTGGATTCTATGTGTGGATATGTATTGATTCGATTCTTTATTAAAGCTGTCAGTGTGCTTTTACAGTATAGGCAGGGATGAATTGCCGGCTTTTCTAAAGGACACTGATGCGATTTAATTGCAAGTCACACAGTGTGGTCCGTTTGTAATCCGATTTTTCATCGCTCCCATAGACTTGCATTGGCGATTGTCGACCGACAATCGGTGACAATCGCAGCATGCTGCGATTGTACACGGACGTTTAAAACGGACCACAAAAAATCTGATACTGGGAGCTGCTCCATAGATTAACATAGGTCCGACTGCAATGCGATATTTCATCGCATTGCAGTCGTCCGATTTTGTCGCCAGTGTGACTCCAGCCTTATTAATAAAACGGTCCATAAAGAGTTAAATAAAGACACACACACACACAGCCTATGTAGGAGCATTAACATAACCTAGATATGCTGTAACAAAAGAGCAACTGTCAGAAGTCGGAATGAAACGCAAAATCTGTTAATTTTTCAGAAAATTTAAAAAAAAATTGTGTGGGCTCCCGCATAATTTTTATAACCAGCAGAGGGAAAGCCGACGACTGAAGGCGCCAATAGCCATAAAGGTTCCCAGGCTATTAACCCCTTCATGACCCAGCCTATTTTACCTAAATGACCTGGCCATTTTTTGCAATTCTGACCAGTGTCCCTTTATGAGGTAATAACTCAGGAACGCTTCAACGGATCCTAGCGATTCTGAGATTGTTTTTTCGTGACATATTGGGCTTCATGTTAGTGGTAAATTTAGGTCGATAATTTTTGCGTTTATTTGTGAAAAAAATGGAACTTTGGCCAAAATTTTGAAAATTTCGCAATTTTCAAATTTTGAATTTTTATTCTGTTAAACCAGAGAGTTATGTGACACAAAATAGTTAATAAATAACATTTCCCACATGTCTACTTTACATCAGCACAATTTTGGGAACATTTTTTTTGTTAGGAAGTTATAAGGGTTAAAAGTTGACCAGCGATTTCTCATTTTTACAGCAAAATTTACAAAACCATTTTTTTTAGGGACCACCTCACATTTGAAGTCACTTTGAGGGGTCTATATGGCAGAAAATACCCAAAAGTGACACCATTATAAAAACTGCACCCCTCAAGCTACTCAAAACTACATTCAAGAAGATTATTAACCCTTCAGGTGCTTCACAGGAACTAAAGCAACGTGGAAGGAAAAAATGGACATTTTAATTTTTCCAACAAAATTTTTCTTTTAGCATCAATTTTTTCATTTTTGCATGGGCATCAGGATAAAATGGACCCTAACATTTGTTGGGCAATTTCTCCTGAGTATACAGATACCTCATATGTGGTCATAAACCACTGTTTGGGCGCACGGCAGGCTCAGAAGGGAAGGAGCGCCATTTGACTTTTTGAATGGAAAATATGCTGGAATATTTAGCGGTTGCCATGTCGCATTTGGAGAGTCCCTGTGTGCCTAAACATTGGAGCTCCCCCACAAGTGACCCCATTTTGGAAACTAGACGCCCTAAGGAACTTATCTAGATGCAGAGTGAGCACTTTGAACCCCCAGGTGCTTCACAAATTGATCCGTAAAAAAAAGAAAGTACTTTTTTTTTCACAAAAATTTTCTTTTAGCCTCAGTTTTTTCATTTTCACATGGGCAACAGGATAAAATGGATCCTAAAATTTGTTGGGCAATTTCTCCTGAGTACACCGATACCTCATATGTGGTCATAAACCACTGTTTGGGCGCACGGCAGGGCTCAGAAGGGAAGGAGCGCCATTTGACTTTTTGAATGGAAAATATGCTGGAATATTTAGCGGTTGCCATATCGCATTTGGAGAGTCCCTGTGTGCCTAAAAATTGGAGCTCCCCCACAAGTGACCCCATTTTGGAAACTAGACCCCACAAGGAACTTATCTAGATGCAGAGTGAGCACTTTCAACCCCCAGGTGCTTCACAAATTGATCCGTAAAAAAAAGAAAGTACTTTTTTTTTCACAAAAATTTTCTTTTAGCCTCAGATTTTTCATTTTCACATGGGCAACAGTATAAATTGGATCCTAAAATTTGTTGGGCAATTTCTCCTGAGTACACCGATACCTCATATGTGGTCATAAACCACTGTTTGGGCGCACGGCAGGGCTCAGAAGGGAAGGAGCGCCATTTGACTTTTTGAATGGAAAATATGCTGGAATATTTAGCGGATGCCATGTCGCATTTGGAGAGTCCCTGTGTGCCTAAACATTGGAGCTCCCCCACAAGTGACCCCATTTTGGAAACTAGACCCCCAAGGAACTTATCTAGATGCAGAGTGAGCACTTTGAACCCCCAAGTGCTTCACAAATTGATCCGTAAAAAAAAGAAAGTACTTTTTTTTCAACAAAAATTTTCTTTTAGCCTCAGTTTTTTCATTTTCACATGTGCAACAGTATAAATTGGATCCTAAAATTTGTTGGGCAATTTCTCCTGAGTACACAGATACCTCATATGTGGTCATAAACCACGGTTTGGGCGCATGGCAGGGCTCAGAAGGGAAGGAGCGCCATTTGACTTTTTGAATGGAAAATATGCTGGAATATTTAGCGGTTGCCGTGTCGCATTTGGAGAGTCCCTGTGTGCCTAAACATTGGAGCTCCCCCACAAGTGACCCCATTTTGGAAACTAGACCCCCTAAGGAACTTATCTAGATGCATAGTGAGCACTTTGAACCCCCAGGTGCTTCACAAATTAATCCGTAAAAAAAAGAAAGTACTTTTTTATCACAAAAAATTTCTTTTAGCCTCAGTTTTTTCATTTTCACATGGGCAACAGTATAAATTGGATCCTAAAATTTGTTGGGCAATTTCTCCTGAGTACACAGATACCTCATATGTGGTCATAAACCACTGTTTGGGCGCACGGCAGGGCTCAGAAGGGAAGGAGCGCCATTTGACTTTTTGAATGGAAAATTAGCTCCAGTCGTTAGCGGACACCAAGTCATGTTTGGAGAGCCCCTGTATGCCTAAACTTTGGAGCTCCCCCACAAATGACCCCATTTTGGAAACTAGACCCCCTAAGAAACTTATGCAGATGCACAGTGAGCACTTTGAACCCCCAGGTGCTTCACAAAACTTTATAACGCAGAGCCGTGAAAATAAAAAATCATTTTTTTTCTCAAAAAATTATTATTTAGCCCCATATTTTTTATTTTCACAATGGTTACAGGAGAAATTGGACCCCAAAAGTTGTTGTCTAATTTGTCCTAAGTACGCTAGTACCTCACATGTGGGGGAGAACCACTGTTTGGGCACACGTCAGGGCTTGGAAGGGATGTAGTGACGCTTTGAAATGCCGACTTGATGGAATGGTCTGCGGGCGGGCAGAGCCCCTGATGTGCCTAAACAGTAGAAACCCCCCACAAGTGACCACATTTTGTAAACTAGACCCCTCAAGGAACTTAACTAGATGTGTGGTGAGCACCTTGAACCCCCACGTGCTTCACAGAAGTTTGTAGTGCAGAGCCGTGAAAATAAAAAATCATTTTTTTCCTCAAAAACTGATTTTTTTAACCCGCAATTTTTTATTTTCACAAGGGTAACAGGAGAAATTGGACCACAAAAGTTGTTGTACAGTTTGTCCTGAGTACACTGGTACCCCATATGTGGGGGGGAACCACTGTTTTGGCGCACGGGAGAGCACAGAAGAGAAGGAGCGCCATTTTGGAATGCAGACTTGATGGAATGTTCTGTGGGCGTCATGTTGCCTTTGCAGAGCCCCTGATGTGCCTAAACAGTAGAAACCCCCCACAAGTGACCCCATTTTGGAAACTAGACCCCCCAAGGAGCTTATCTAGATGTGTAGTGAGCACTTTGAACCCCCAAGGGCTACACAGAAGTTTATAACGCCGGGCCATGAAAATAAAAAAATCATATTTTTTCCACAAACATGATCTTTTAGTCCCCAATTTTTTTATTTTCCCAAGGGTAACAGGAGAAATTAGACCTCAAAAGTTGTTGTCCAATTTGTCCTGAGTACGCTGATATCCCATATGTGGGAGAAAACTACTGTATGGGCACACTTCGGGGCTCGGAAGGGAAGTAGTGACGTTTTGAATTGCCGACTTGATGGAATGGTCTGCGGGCGTCATGTTACGTTTGCAGAGTCCCTGATGTGCCTAAACAGTATAAACTCCCCACAAGTGACCCCATTTGGAAACTAGACCCCGCAAGGAACTTATCTAGATGTGTGGTGAGCACTTTGAACCCCCAAGTTCTTCACAGAAGTTTATAACGCAGAGCCGTGAAAATAAAAAATCATTTTTTTTCCACAAAAATAACTTTTTTAGTCCCCAATTTTTTTACCAACAGTAACAGGAGAAATTAGACCCCCAAAGTTGTTGTGCAATTTTTCCCGAGTACGCTGATACCCCATATGTGGGGGTAAACCACTGTTTGGGCACACGTCGGGGCTTGGAATAAAGGGAGCACTGTTTGACTTTTTGAACGCAAAATTTGCAGGAATCAATGGTGGCGCCATGTCGCGTATGGAGATCCCCTGATGTACCTAAATAGTGGAAACCCCTCAATTCTAACTCCAACCCTAACCCCAACACACCCCTAACCCCAACCCTAACCCCTACACACCCCTAACCCTAATACAAACCCTAACCATAACCCTAACCCCAACACACCCCTAACCCTAATCCCAACTCTAACCATAAAACCTAACCACAACGCCTAACCCTAATCCAACCCTACCCAAACCCCCTAACCTTAAACCAACCCTAACCCTAACCCTACCCAATTCCAACCCTAACCCTAATTCCAACCCTAACCGCAGGCATTCCCCGGGTCCCCACAATCCTTCTCACCCAGTCCTCGCTCCCACGACGTCTCCTCAGCCTGCGGCACCTGCCTGGTGTGTCTCCTCTGCTCCTTCACTTCCTGATTGTGGGGGAGCGAGCATAGGGCGCACGCAGCTGTCAAATCATTTAAAGGGCCAGCACACCCTTTTTCCTGAAATCTCCTCTAAGTCAGTCGCGGTGAGATCTGTGTATATTTAAGGTCCTCATTTCCTTTGGGTGGTGCCTGGGCAATTTAGTGCTTTGTTCCCTATTGCCGTCCTCAGGTTTCAGACCAGCGCCTGCTTGTGCTGCTCTTGTCTTGCCTTGTACTAACACTGTGTTTTCCCTAGTGCCGTTCCCGCCTGCCTACCATCTGCCCGCGGACACTGGCGTATGCGCTGGATCATCCGGTTCTCCGCCTCCGGTTCCCTGAACCTCTCGCTTCCTTCCTCTTTGTGTCACCATTCCTCTTGGGTCCGACCCTCTGGTCTTGGAACTGTCTCACTCGAGCCTACTAGGCTGTGTCAGGACAATCCCTGTTAAGGGATTCTCTTGTGAACACTTTTGAGCTGGCTTCTGAGTTTGGGCTCCCTCTGGTGGTTGCTGCTGGTAATGGAGCTGGTCTGGCTGACAGAAGTCAATCAACTGAAGAGGATGAGTGGAGGTAAGGTGTTACAGACTGGAGAGATTAAAGTGAGCAGCCTTCCCTTAGTTGTTGCCGGTGATTTGGTCTTCTTCCTGAGCCTTCTGGAAGTCTGCTTGCTCCCTGCATCTTTCAGATAAGTTATTTGTCTATTTTAATCTGTGGCTTTTTTTCCCTTTTTGCTTTTCTCTGTTTTGTGCCTTGCTGGTGTGAGTTCAGCCGGATTCCCTGCTGGGACCTGTGCTGGACTCTGTTTTCCTTTGCCACAGCTTATGTCAGTCTTTTCTATATTTCTAGTCCCGTTATTTCAGTATCTGTTGTTTTGCATCCAGTTCACACCAGAGTTCTGATTTAGTGGGGAGAGGTCGTGTGGCCTCAGGATTTTTGCATCAGATGTGTTGGAATTTTTCTTAGGTTTTTTTTGCGGGATTGCAAACAGTATCCTTTCCTGTCCTGTTCTATCCAGACAGTTTGGGCCCCAGCATTTGCTTATTCTATTTTCTGCCTGTGTTTTGTACTTCATCTGTCTCACCGACAATATATGTTTGGGGGCTATCTCTTCCTTTGGGGCTCTACTCCGGGGCAGTTTAGCTTTCCCCTTTCTCTCTTTAGGCTTAGTTAAATCTTTGGCTGTGTCGAGGTGTATAGGGCATCGTAGGTACGTCCCACGGCTAATTCTAGTTGTGTTGTTAGTTTAGGGGTCTTCAATCTGCTAAGTTACCAACCTCTCTGGGTGTCTGGTTGCCTAGCCTATTTCTCTATTATCCTCCTCGGTTACCGAATCATAACAGGATTCGCTCGCCGGTACTCCCCTGGAGGAATTTGGTGTCTCGGTCCAGGGGGTGTTCCTGTGGGTCTCCTGCTTGTTATCTCAAATAAAGCCTTACAATTTATCTGACGTCCTTGTCCAGCTGGTTCCTAGGGTTCAGCTTCCACAGAGTCCTCTGTGATCCAGTGGGTTCACTAACCACTTTCTGCCTGCTTTGGCATGACATGGAGTTTGGGGAAAACGGTCTCAAAGTCATTACATTTAACCATTGTATGCCTTTGTCCTTGAATATATGTATTTTTCTTGGCAGTATGATGTTATCATGTATACACCCTTTTGCCACAATGTGCTTTCTTTGTATCATGTATAAAAAGCCCCTGTTACTGTTGTTCGGGGCCATTAAATCGTCTTTCTGCCGCCAGATCTCCCAGCGTCACTTTGTCTTTCTGGACTCCTGTTCGTGCCTGTATGCTTTGTCTCACTGACTTTCCATGAAACTGTTCTGCTGCGAAATCTCTGAATAAACTTCAGTCTCAGCTTGATAAGAGGATTGTCTACATATTTTTCCCAGCTCTTCCACCTCTCCTTAAGGATTTTCTTACAGAAATAATCAAATAGACTCCTTTATTGAATCTTAATTTACCATACTTACTGAAGGCCTAATACCCGACGCCCTCGTCTCCTGCAAACAATCAAAAGAATAATAAACCAACATATAATACTATCCTATCAAATGTAGGTCCATTTAATACCGAGTGTCCCACGACGATCTCACGTGTGGAACAGTCACTTCACCTCCGGCAATACACTGACAGGAGGTAATCGCTCCCGCAGTGTATGACTGCGCTGCCGTGAGAGTTCACCGGAGTTCATCAGCACCAGTGCTCTCACTTATGGCACCGCTGCATGAGAACCGGAGCTGATCAGCTGATGAACTCCAGGGAACTCTCACAGCAGTGCACTGATAAACTGCGGGAGCGATTACCTCCTGTCAGTCTATCTCCGGAGACCAGGTAGAGAGGTCACGTCTCCCGATGTGACTTTTCTACATGTGAGATCGCCGTGGGACACTCGGTATTAAATGGACTACGGTGGTTTATTATTTTTGATTGCTTGCAGGAGACTCGGGAGTCCGGGACTAGGTGTTCGTTGAGTATGTATTTTGTATGTGAATATGTATGGAATTATGTAAATGTTTAGATTTTTTTTTTTACAATTGAACACAGGTGCCCCATGATGAGACTATTCTCCAATCATTGGTCCCATCTTATGTGACAGCAAACATAGCCGGATGGGAGTAGTACTCCCATCAGACGACGCCTAAGTACAATTACTATGGGCTGTTCGTCACATAGGTACACAGACACCAGCAGACAGACACACACAGACAAACGCAAATAGACACACGCAGACACGACACAGACACGCGCAGACAGACAGGCACATATTCTCCGCTCACACACTCTTCCTCCTTCCGACATCATTTCCTTAGACAATTCTGCAGCGTTTTTGGCAGCAAATCTGCAGCAAATACGTAAACCTTTTTACACCTGTGGTTTTGCTGCAGATTTGACTGACTCAATTGAAGTCAATGAGTCAAAAACGCTGCAGGAACGCAAAAAGAATTGACATGCTGCAGAAAATAAAAAGCTGCAAATACGGACGGAAATTTACTGATCATGTGCACAACACTTCAGGATTGTGATTGAATTACCTTCCTTTAGTATTCCATTGCGTTTTTGGAGCATTTACGTGCTGTAACATTTCCAAGGGATATAGCTCTAGGATCGCTGTCTGGGTAGACAGAATGGCACGAAAACAGTTCATTCAGACAGCAGTTCTGGTGAAAACTGGCCGCAACCAGCTTTATTAAAGTCCACAGCAAACAGATCAAAATAAATCATAAACAGAAAACCTGGGCTTGTCTAGCCACTAATTACACATAGATCGATTGCCCTGTCTAACCGGGTCCCGGCTCTACCAGCCTGGCCCAAAACAACACATATGACATATGTTACCAGTATGGAGTTTCACAGATACTCCTCCTTGTGTCTGAAAGCACATCCAACGTCCAGACTTGAGAGAGATCCACTCCTATTCAGCCTCTATTCGCACGGATTCTCACTGAGACTACTCCTGTGTCCGGGGTACCTCCTGCACCCCGACTGAGATAGCTCACACTCCTGGAGACACCTTCTTGTGCCGGGACACCTCCCTGTGTCCAGACTGAGCGTGCTCCCAATCCTGGAGACTGCTTCTTGTGCCGGGACACCTCCCTGTGTCCAGACTAAAGACAGCTCCCAATCCTGGAGACTGCTTCTTGTGCCGGGACACCTCCCTGTGTCCAGACTAAAGACAGCTCCCAATCCTGGAGACTGCTTCCTTGTGCCGGGACACCTCCCTGTGTCCAGGCTAAAGACAGCTCCCAGATTGTGTTTGCAGACACCTACTTCTGGTCTCCTAATTAAGACCTGAGTAGTTTCAGGCCTGAGCTGCAAGTGTGTAATGAATGTAAGGTGTAGTGACCTTTCTCTACCACTAGGTTTACAAAGCCACACATTTCCCTTATACCTAGGTGAAATGTACACCCCATTCAACACACATTCCTTCACTGTCCCACAGTGCATAAAAAAACGCATCAAAAACGTATCGTGTACACATAGCCTTAGAGTGCTAGCTCTTGTTCCTTTCCCAAGTTATAATTAATCCATTCTTCAATACTCAATATGAGGGCGACATGTCCCTTCTTAAGAGATAGCTTTATGGGTTTTAACATTACATTTATGACAGTCAAAATCATTTTACAGTAATACATTTTTCACATTCTATGTATGATAATGGCTTTTCCCTGTGTGAGTTCTCTGATGTCTAACAAGATTCGATTTATTTAAAAAACATTTACCACATTCTGAACATAAAAAAGGTTTCTCCCCTGTGTGAGTTTTTTGGTGCGTAAGAAGATTTGATTTCTGTACAAAATTTTTCCCACATTCTGAACATGAATATGGTTTCTCTCCCGTGTGAGTTCTCCGATGTGCAGCAAGAACTGATTTTTGTACAAAACATTTTCCACATTCTGAACATGAAAAACGCTTCTCCTCTGTGTGAGTTCTTTGGTGCGTAAGAAGATTTGATTTCTGTAAAAAAATTTCCCACATTCTGAACATGAATATGGCTTCTCTCCTGTGTGAGTTTTCCGATGTGCAACAAGAACTGATTTTTGTACAAAACATTTCCCACATTCTGAACATGAAAAAGGCTTCTCCCCTGTGTGAGTTCTCTGGTGTCTAACAAGGTCCGATTTCTCTACAAAACATTTTCCACATTCTGAACATGAAAAAGATTTCTCCCCTGTATGAGTTCTCTGGTGTCTAACAAGGTTCGATTTCCTTACAAAATATTTTCCGCATTCTGAACATGAAAAAGACTTCTCCCCTGTGTGAATTCTCTGGTGACTAACGAGAACTGATTTCCGATTAAAATATTTTCCACACTTGGGACTACAAAATCTCTTCTCCTCTGTGGGATTTTTTTGCTGTTTAACAAAAGAGGTCTCGAGGGGAAAACTATTCCCATATTCTGAATGTGAAATTGTCTTTTTTCCTTTAAAAACAGTTTGCTTTTTAATGCCTCTTTTGTGACTTTTATTTTTCTTAGTAGTCTGTAAGGAATCAGAACACAGGAACTCTTTCAAAGGATCAGATGAAAAATCTTTGTTGTGAAGGGATGATGGTATATCTGGAGTAATGATCTTCACTTCAATTGAATCCTGTGTGATCTCAAGGTCATCCGATTTAAAAATTGAAGATGTCATCTGTCCCTCTGATCTCCTGGAACAACCATCTACCAAGAATAAAATCAATTATTATTTTTGAATAAAATATCCCTGAAATTTATATTTCTGAACATTTCTCTATAAAATGTCTGTAGAGATGGCAAATTATGTAGCAAAATTGAATTTTTCACTAAGATAATGACAGATCAAAGTCTAATAGAAAACTTCCAGGCATGAACAAGTTAATTTTGCCTACCAAATATTGAAATAAAAAGCCGCCAAAAATATTATGTAGTCAAAAGTGATGCCAATAAAAACCTCTACTCAACCTCTGGCTCAAATTCTCCTGAAAAAAAACAGGACTTAAATAGAACAATTCAGCAAAATCTGCTCTGCCAAAGTCATATCACCACCTCACTTCTGAGCCTTGCAGTGTGGACAAACCACATTTAGTATCCATGCATTTGGCATTGCTGTAGTTAGAAGAACCCACTTCACAATTTGCGGTGTGTCTCTTGTAGAGCACAATCTGGGCATTATATGTTGGGCAATAAAATGGCACATTTGCAATCTTCACTCTACAACGTGATAAAAAGGGAATAGGGTGCACCTCCATATTCAAAGCACCCAACATATATGGAGCAGGGTGCTACACCATGCTTGGAAGAATAGCATGAAAAGAGGCAAGAAAGACCAAACACACAGGTTGGTGTGTACAGTGCCTTGCGAAAGTATTCGGCCCCCTGGAACTTTTCAACCTTTTCCCACATATCATGCTTCAAACATAAAGATACCAAATATAAATTTTTGGTGAATAATCAACAACAAGTGGGACACAATTGTGAAGTTGAATGAAATTTATTGGTTATTTTAAATTTTTGTGGAAATACAAAAACTGAAAGTGGGGCGTGCAATATTATTCGGCCTCTTTAACTTAATACTTTATTGCGCAACCTTTTGCTGCGATTACATCTGCAAGACGCTTGGGATATGTCTCTATGAGTTTTGTACATCGAGAGATTGAAAATTTTGCCCATTCTTCCTTGGCAAACAGCTCGAGCTCAGTGAGGTTGGATGGAGATCGTTTGTGAACAGCAGTTTTCCGCTCTTTCCACAGATTCTCGATTTGATTCAGGTCTGGACTTTGACTTGGCCATTCTAAGGGTGAGTTTCCACGGTCAGGATACGCTGCGTGTTTGGCGCTGTGCGCTGGCGCAGCGCCAAACACGCAGCGTCCAGATGTTACAGCATAGTGGAGGGGATTTCAAGAAATCCCGTCTCCACTATGCGTAACAATACGCAGGTGGCAAACCTGCGTAAACGGACATGCGGCGCGTCTTTTTAGACCGCAGCATGTCCTCGCGTATTGCGGCGACGGTGCGTCGCCGCAACATAATTAACACAGGCTATGTAGCCCTGCGCTCTTTCCGGAGGTGTTCCGGAGGTGTCCTGAACACCTCCGGAAAGATCGCGCGTCATAAAGGGGGCGGGGCTTAGACGGAGCGGAATTTCCGCTCCGTCCAAAGCGCTATGGTTCCGGACCGTGGAACCATAGCCTAACACCTGGATACGTTTATTTGTGAACCATTCCATTGTAGATTTTGCTTTATGTTTGGGATCATTGTCTTGTTGGAAGACAAATCTCCGTCCCAGTCTCAGATCTTTTGCAGACTCCAACAGGTTTTCTTCAAGAATGGTCCTGTATTTGCCTCCATCCATCTTCCCATCAATTTTAACCATCTTCCCTGTCCCTGCTGAAGAAAAGCAGGCCCAAACCATGATGCTGCCACCACGTCTGACAGTGGGGATGGTGTGTTCAGGGTGATGAGCTGTGTTGCCTTTACGAAAAACATATCGTTTGGCATCGTTGCCAAAAAGTTCGATTTTGGTTTCATCTGACCAGAGCACCTTCTTCCACATGTTTGGTGTGTCTCCCAGGTGGCTTGTTGAAAACTTTAAACGACACTTTTTATGGATATCTTTGAGAAATGGCTTTCTTCTTGCCACTCTTCCATAAAGGCCAGATTTGTGCAGTGTACAACTAATTGTTGTCCTATGGACAGACTGTTCCACCTCAGCTGTAGATCTCTGCAGTTCATCCACAGTGATCATGGGCCTCTTGGCTGCATCTCTGATCAGTCTTCTCCTTGTTTGAGATGAAAGTTTAGAGGGACGGCCGGGTCTTGGTAGATTTGCAGTGGTATGATACTCCTTCCATTCCAATATGATCGCTTGCACAGTGCTCTTTGGGATGTTTAAAGTTTTGGAAATCATTTTGTATCCAAATCCGGCTTTAAACTTCTCCACAACAGTATCACGGACCTGCCTGTTGTGTTCCTTGGTCTTCATGATGCTCTCTGTGCTTCAAACAGAACCCTGAGACTATCACAGAGCAGGTGCATTTATACGGAGACTTGATTACACACAGGTGTATTATACACTGCTCAAAAAATAAAGGGAACACTTAAACAACAGAATATAACTCCAAGTAAATCAAACTTCTGTGAAATCAAACTGTCCATTTAGGAAGCAACACTGATTGACAATCAATTTCACATTCTGTTGTGAAAATGGAATAGACAACAGATGGAAATTATTGGCAATTATCAAGACACCCTCAGTAAAGGAGTGGTCCTGCAGGTGGGGACCACAGACCACATCTCAGTACCAACGCTTTCTGGCCGATGTTTTGGTCACTTTTGAATGTTTGTTGTGCTTTCACACTCATGGTAGCATGAGGCGGACTCTACAACTCACACAAGTGGCTCAGGTAGTGCTGCTCATCCAGGATGGCACATCAATGCGAGCTGTGGCAAGAAGGTTTGCTGTGTCTGTCAGCGAAGTGTCCAGAGGCTGGAGGTGCTACCAGGAGACAGGCCAAGACACCAGGAGACAAGGAGGGGGCCGTAGGAGGGCAACAACCCAGCAGCAGGACCGCTACCTCTGCCTTTGTGCAAGGAGGAACAGGAGGAGCACTGCCAGAGCCCTGCAAAATGACCTTTAGCAGGCCAAAAATGTGTGTCTGCACAAACAGTTAGAAACCGACTCCATGAGGATGGACTGAGTGCCCGACGTCCACAGATGGGTGTTGTGCTTACAGTCCAACACCGTGCATGACGCTTGGCATTTGCCACAGAACACCAGGATTGGCAAATTCACCACTGGCGCCCAGTGCTCTTACAGATGAAAGCAGGTTCACACTGAGCGCATGTGACAGACATGACAGAGTCTGGAGACGCCATGAAGAGCGATCTGCTGCCTGCAACATCCTTCAGCATGACCGGTTTGGCAGTGGGTCAGTAATGGTGTGGGGTGGCATTTCTTTCGAGGGCCACACAGTCCTCCATGTGCATGCCAGAGGTAACGCTCCCTTGTGAACAAGCTAACGCGAAACGCGCGTCATGGGTGCCCAGGCTACTGGCAGGTATGGTCTCCCACTAGCAGCTTTATTTACTGCATTTTTTTACATCATTTTGTGCATTTGAATGCAAATTTTTGCATACTACATAGCACTTGCTGCAGACTCTGCATTTGCATACTGGTACTTATAACGCTAGCATTATTAGTGGGGGGCAAATTTATGATTTTTTGTCTCATGCGCATATATATATCTGTCCTAGAGATGTCTTCATAGAATATACGTATTAATGAACATGTGTTCAGCAGTGCCTTCAACCTATCTGGCGCTTTTTCTACCAATTAGCTTATATAGCTTTTGAATGTGAAAATACAGATATATGTGCTATCAGAATATCTTTATATTGTCTGTACCTGCCTTTGGGCCATTTTTTCTGCACATTGTGTCCCCATCTTTTCGGATTTTTATATCCGTACATGTATTTTAAATATTTTGAATAAAATTTGTACTTTTATGGTGATTAAGCTTCCTATTTCTCTTTTTTGGATTTGCTAATGTTTTGGAAGTACCAAGAGTTCTAGGCAATATATTTATTGTGATGTGCTTGCCAGAGGTAGCCTGACTGCCATTAGGTTCCCTAGATGAGATCCTCAGACCCCTTGTGAGACCGTATGCTGGTGCGGTTGGCCCTGAGTTCCTCCTAATGCAGGACAATGCCAGACCTCATGTGGCTGGAGTGTGTCAGCAGTTCCTGCAAGATGAAGACATTGAAGCTATGGACTGGCCCGCCCATTCCCCAGACCTGAATCCGATTGAGCACATCTGGGACATCATGTCTCGCTCCATTCACCAACGTCACGTTGCACCACAGACTGTCCAGGAGGTGGCAGATGCTTTAGTCCAGGTCTAGGAGGAGATCCCTCAGGAGACCATACGCTGCCTCATCAGGAGCATGCCCAGGCATTGTAGGGAGGTCATACAGGCACGAACATGCCACGCACACTACTGAGCATCATTTTGACTTGTTTCCACATTCATTTTGTCTTGTTTTTATTTTCATTTTGACTTGTTTCCACTTTTATTTTGGGGGTCTTTCCAAATTTAGGCCACCATTGGTTCAAAAATTTGATTTCCATTGATGATTTTTGTGTGATTATGTTGACAGCACATTCAACTTTGTACAGAACAAAGTATTCAATGAGAATATTTCATATATTTAGATCTAGGATGTGTTATTTGAGTGTTCCCTTTATTTT
>JARQOD010000003.1:28344749-28505772 GCA_033576555.1 Oophaga sylvatica | reverse complement strand
TCATTCTGTGACAGCCGTCGGACGCAGTCTGCAGCATTAGGCTACGTTCACATTGCGTTAGTGCAGTCTGCTACAACGTATGCGTTAAACGGACTGCGCTAACACAACTGCCTTTTAAAGATTGCGTTATGTGATCGTGCTAGAGGTGGTGGACCCCCGAAACGCTGCAGACTGCGTCCGAGTCTCTGTCACAGAATGACAGCACATCGCTAACACATGCCAAGTATGACATGCGCTAGCGATGCGCTACATAATTTCATTTCTATGGGTGCGCTAACGCATCCGTTACATAGCGTTAGTGCCGCTATGTAACGGATGCCGTCAGAGTATTGCCATTGACGTTAACCCACCCTTCGGGGGTCCGTCACCGCTAGCGCGATCGCATAACGCGATCTTTAAAAGCACTTGCATTAGCGCAGTCTGTTTAACGCATACGTTGAGTAGACTGCACTAACGCAATGTGAACCTAACCTAAGATAGAGTAGAATTATGTCTATCTGCTTCTTTCTCCAATGGAGACTCTCCTATATATACAGTGTTGATGTAGTGTATGGGGAATATAGTGTACAGGGTATATATGTACAGTGAACATGTAGTGTACGAGGTATATACAATGTATAATTGCATAGTGTACAGGGTATACAGTGTACACTGTATAAATATGTAGTGTACAGTCTGTCCATATAGTGTGTATATGTACTGTTATACTGGCACATGTCGGGGGCCTGCACACTTCCTGTCAGGACTGTGATGTGCTTCTTTTGATCCACTCCTTTGTTGCCTTGGATGTACGTTTTGGGTCATAGTCTTGCTGGAAAACCCAGCCACGACCCATTCTTAATGTCCTGGCGGAGGGAAGGAGGTTGTCAGGATTTTACGGTACGCTCCATCCATTCTTGGGTGTGGTTGGGGCGTGGATATGGGTTGTGACTGGTGAAATGGGCGTGGTTTGGGGTCGTGGCCTAAAATTTGCCGTGACGCGCCCAGCGCGCCGCAGCCTTTGTCCCTCTTTCCCTTCTTCAAAAGTTGGGAGGTATGGAGGTGTACGGAGCGGAGCCTTGTGTGTACGAGATGTACGGAGCGGAGCCGTGTGTGTATGAGGTATACGGAGCAGAGACGTGTGTACGAGGTGTACGGAGCGGAGCCGTGTGTGTACGAGGTGTACGGAGCGGAGCTGCGCGTGTACAAGGTGTACGGAGCGGAGCCGTGTGTGTACGAGGTGTACGGAGCGGAGCCGTGTGTACGTGGTGTGCGGAGTGGAGCCGTGTGTGTACGAGGTGAGCGGAACGGAGCCGTGTGTGTACGGAGCAGAGCCATGTGTGTACAGGTGTACGGAGCGGAGCCGTGTGTGTTGTAGGTGTGCGGAGCTGTGTGTGTACGAGGTGTACAATGCGAAGCTGTGTGTGTATGAGGTGTGCGAAGCCACGTGTGTACTAGGTGTATGGAGCAGAGCTGTTTAAGGAGCGGAGACGTGTGTGCACGAGGTGTATGGAGTAGAACTGTGTGTAGCTATATGTTATATGATGATTTGGCCTCTAGGGGGTTCACTATGTTTATGTGTGTTCTATTGGGTTGTTGGTATTTGTTGGTCAGTTGTAGAGACTCATGTAATGGAGGATTACACCGCATGTAATAAACAGCCTGTAAATACCCACAGAGTGTGATCCATGAAAACAAAACATGGTGGCAGCCGGACACAGAACCTGCACATTCTCAGAGTTTGTGTAAGGCTGGGATTGTACAGATGATCACAGCAACTGTAAGTACAGATTCCCTGATAGCAAAATGGAGGCGAGTCTGAAGCCCCTCAGATATTGTTTGTCACCTCATGTAATCTGTTCCAGACTTGGAGACATTGGAAAGAAGAGTTTACACTCTATGTGGATCTGACAGTGGCCTCCACTGATGACAAACGAAAAGTAAAGCTGCTTTATTACCTAATTGTGGAAAATGGCAGAGAATAAGCCCACACCTTACTCCGAGACACAGACAACCTTCTCCTAGCAGATATTGTGCAGGCATTTGATAAACACTGTGACCCAGAGAAGAATGAGACAGTAGAAAGAAATAATTTTTTCGCAAGACATTAGGAGGATGGTGACAATGTGGACAGATATCTGACAGAGCTGAGGAGACTTGCAGCAACATGTGGCTTTGGAGAGATCGGGGACAGTCTAATCAAAGACAGAATGGTGTGTGGCATAAAGGACAGTCATCACAAAGAAAGAATACTGAGAGAGGAAGACGTGACTTTAGAGAATGCATGCAAATCTGCAGGGCTGCTGAGCTGACGAAACACAGCCTGAAGATGATGATGGCAGGCACCAGTGAGAATGATGATGATAAGGTACATGCAGTATCTATGAAAGGAAAGACAAGACCAAGCTCCCCTATAAGCACTGTCCACTGCAAGTATTGTGGGAAAGGACATGAGAGAGACAAAACCAAGTGTCCAGCATATGGGGAAACCTGCAGATCGTGTGGCAAGAAGAATCATTTCTCAGCTGTCTGCAGGCCAGGAACAGGCAAACAGTACAGACAGCTCCTCACTGTGACACTAGACATGACCATGCAGAGGACATTACATGGCTACAACTGCAGCAGAGAAAGTCAATGTAGTCAGGCAGCCAGTAGTCAAGGATGCCAAGCAACTTTATGCAGCATTCTTGTTGGATGAGAAGCCCAGCTGGACTGTGGAGCAAGCCGCAATGTAATTTCATGTGCTCTGCTGAACAAACAGGTTTCTATTGAGCCAACTGACAAGGTACTGGCGATGTACAAAAGTGTTCTGAAACCGATGGGGACATGTAAGCTCAAAATACGGAACTCATGTAACAGAAAGAGTTATAGAGTTGAATTTACCGTGTTGTGTGGTGGTAACCATGTACCATTATTGGGAGTAAAAGCTGTTCAGGCAATGGACTTAATAAAAGTACAGTCTCAGAACATTATGTCTGTTGACGTTTCCCAGGATATACAAAATACCAAACTAAACGCGGAGAGCAATTTGGATATTCAGAAAATAAAAACGAAGTATGCTGATTTATGCCTGTAGCTTTAATGCAACCAATGAAAGTAGAACTGCAAGATTTACAGAGAAGGGGTATGATAGCACCAGTCCATAAGAGCGCAGATTGGATCAGCAGTTTGGTCATAGTGCAAAAACCATCTGGCAAGTTAAGACTATGCATTGATCCTAAGCCACTCAACAAGGCGCTGAAAAGACATCGTTACGCAATGCCGATATTAGATAATGTTCTACCAGATCTTTCAAAGGCTGAAATATTCTCTGTATCTGATGTAAAAATGGATTCTGGCATGTGGAACTGGCTGAAGAATCAAGTTTATTGACATTTGGACGCTATAAATGGCTGAGAATGCCCATGGGACTAAAACCTGCTCCAGAGGTGTCCAGCAGAAATTAATGCAAGCTTTGGAAGGACTTCTTGGAGTGAAAACAAAACACAATAGCAGATGATATCCAAATAGTGGGAGAAGGTGAAGATATGGAATCTGCAATCAAGGATCACGATCAGAAGATGATACAATTTTTAGACAGATGCAGAGCAAAAGAAAGCTGAACATGGACAAATTCAAACTAAAAATGACAGAAGTTGCATATATTGGACATTGTCTGACTTCAAATTGTGTAAAAGTGGATCCTGAAAAGATGAGAGCAATATAAGATTTGCCTACCCTACTGATGTTTGTGGAGTACAACGATTTTTGGTCATGGTAAATTATCTCTTCAAATTTTGCAGACATCTGTCAGACATGTGTGAGCCACTGAGACAGCTAGCCCTCAAAGATGTGCTCTGGGAACGGACGGAAAGCCAGGAAACTGCTTTCCGATCAGTAAAGAAGGCTATTGCAGATGCAGCAACCCTAAAGTATTTTGATCCAGATCGAGAAGTGGTGGTACAATGTGATGCTTCAGAAAAAGGCCTTGGAGATACATTAAAGGGAATCTGTCACCCCATTTTTGGACCATCAGCTGAAGCCACCGCCATCAGGGGCTTATCTACAGCATTCTGTAATGCTGTAGATAAGCCCCTGATGACACCTGAAAGAGAAGAAAAACGAGTTATATTATACTCACCCAGGGCGAACCGCTGTCCGGTCCGATGAGCGTCGCGGTCCGGTGCCTCCCATCTTCGAGCGAAGCCCTCCTCTTGTTAGCTTCCCGTCGCGGCTCCGGCGCAAGGTCAGAGAGGTTCGGCGCCTGCGCACTGCAGTACTCTGCTCTGCCCTTACCAGGGCAGAGCAGTGCGCCTGCGCCGGAGACGCGACGGGAAGCTAACAAGAGGACGGCTTCGCTAGAAGATGGGAGGCGCTGGACTGGACGGCGGACCGCCCCTGGGTGAGTATAATGTAACTTGTTTTTCTTCTCTTTCAGGTGACATCGGGGGCTTATCTACAGCTTTATAGACTGCTGTAGATAAGCCCCTGATGGCGGTGGCTTCAAAAATGGGGTGACAGATTCCCTTTTATGCAGAACAGTCACTCACATTTGCAAGCAGAGCCCTTACAACAACAGAGCAGAGATATGCTCAGTTTGAGAGGAACTACTGGCTGTGGTATTTAGGATGGAGAAGTTTCACCAGCACACCTATGGTCGACGGGGTAACAGTCGGATCACAAACCTTTGGAGAGCATTACAAAGAAACCATTACTAAATGCCCCAAAGAGACTCGCATGTAATAAACAGCCTGTAAATAACAACAGAGTGTGATCCATGACGGGAAGCAACTAACAGATCACCGTGTGAGTATGAGGTGTACTGAGCGGAGCCGTGTGTATACGAGGTGTACTGAGCAGAACCGTGTGTGTATGAGGTGTACGGAGCAGAGCCCTGTGTGTACGAGGTGTACGAGCGGAGCTGGGTGTATGGAGCTGAGCCGCGTGTGTGCACGAGGTGTATGGAGCAGAGCCGTATGTGCTAGGTGTATGGAGTGGAGCCGTGTGTACGCGAGGTGTACGGAGCGGAGCCGTGTGTGCGCGGTGTACGGAGCGGAACTGCGTGTGTACGAGATGTATTGTGCAGAGCCGTGTGTGCACAAAGTGTATGGAGTGGAGCCGTATGTGTACAAGGTGTACGGAGCGGAGCCACGTGTACGAGGTGTACGGAGCAAAGCCGTGTGTGCGCGAGGTGTACAGAACGGAGTGTATGAAGTGGAGGGGTATGTGTACAAGGTGTACAGAGCTGAGCCTTGTGTGCACGAGGTGTACAGAGCAGAGCGGCGGGTGTATGAGGTGTACAGAGCGGAGCCGCGCTTGTAGAACGTGGATGGAGTGAAGCGGTATATGGCGGTATTATACACTGCTCAAAAAATAAATGGAGGACTTAAACAACACAATGTAACTCCAAGTCAATCACACTTCTATAAATCAACCTGTCCAGTCATGAAGCAAAAACTTATTGTGAATCAATTTCTCCTGCTGTTGTGCAAATGGAACAGACAACAGGTAGAAATGACAGGCAATTAGCAAGACAACCCCTATAAGGAGTGGTTCTGCAGGGGGAGATCACAGACCATTTCTCTGTTTCATCCTTTTTGGCTGTTGTTTTGGTCGCTTTTGCATTTTGTCATTGCTCTCACCCCTAGAGAGGTACTGTACAGTAGCTAAGGGGTTACTATACAGATGCCTCATCAACCTCCTCATCTTCAAACAGCTCAAATTCATCTTGTTTCTAGTAGAAGATACAAGTAAACTAGTGAAGGCAGTTAGAGCAACCATGAAGGTAGAGAAAGATAAAGGAGCCCAGATTCATACAGGACCTGATGTTTGGGGGACTAGAGGTCAGGAAACAAAAGTTTTCCTGGCCATAATAAACATAGCCTCACTAATTAGAAAAAAGTGGAGGAAGCCAGACAGGAAAACTTTTATCCTGAAGGAGATCAAACGGAAGTACCCCTTTGAAATAGAGGACTTGGAAATCTGGGACAAAGTACCCAGATAGACGTAGCAGTTCGCAAGGTGTCTGGAAATACTTTTGATTCTGTTTGATGATGCAGGGCTGCTAAAGGGCCCTTATGATAGGAAAGCAGAGAGCTTTCTTAAGAAAGCCTGGGAATCTAGAACAGCAGTCTTTAAACCGAATATTGTAGCCACATATACAGCAAGATCCCTGAGCATATGGCTTAGCAAATTACAAGAACAGATTAGAAATAAATGCCCAAGGGATCAACTGCTCGCCAGCTTTCCGAACATGGCAAAGGTGGCAGATTTCCTTGCAAATGCTTCAGCATATGCAGTCCTGTTAACAGCACGTGCCTGTGCCTTCTCAAATTCAGCTAGAAGGGCCCTCTGGCTAAAAAATTGGACTGGAGATTTCCACTGTAAATTTAGACTTTGTGACATAGCCTTTGAGGGTGAACATCTCATTTGGTCATCCCTAGACAAGATCTTGGATAAAGCTGTGGCCTCAAAAAGGGTTCCCTCAGATTAGTGCCCCGAAATTCAAAGGACTTTTTTGTATATCAAGGAAGAATTCTGAGGCAAATGGACACAAAATGAAAAGGTCCAGGAATATAGGAATGACCGCACAAGGGGACAGTTATTTATCTGGGTTCCCTTAAAAAACGGGAAAACAATGACCAGATAGAAGGAAGGCTGTGACACTTTCTTCCGGCTTGGTAACAGATTTCCCCAAGTTCATGGATACTAGACACCGTAGGTGAAGGGCTGAAATCAGAATTTCTTACTCTGACCATCTTTTCAGTTAGCCATTAAAAGGTATCAACCACTGAGGACTCTCAATTCTAAATATTTTTCTATCTACTGGCTAACACGGTACTAAAATATACATCTTTCCTTACTCTCCCCAAGAAAAGATATATGGTCACTAATCAGTTCTCGGGAGCGAATCAAATGGCCCTAGAGAGGGAGATCGTGCGTTTGATAGGAAAAGGGACCGGTCTTTCAGGACAATTCTAAATCTAAAAGGTCTAAATCAGTTCTTAGTTCCCAAACACTTCAAAATGGAGACGATTGAATCAATGGTAAAGCTGTTATTCCCGGGATGTTTTATAGCCACTATAGACTTCAGAGACACCTATTACCATGTGCCTATCTTTTAAAACTACGAAAAAATACCTCAGGGTACCAGTCAATATTTAGGGACGCCTAATACACTTACAACTTCAGGTGCTTCCCTTTGCTCTATCTATGGTCCCAAGGGCGTTTACAAAGATAGAGGCAGAAATTTCAGCTCACATACGTGAGGAAGACATTTTACTCATCCCTTATTTAGATGACTTCCTGATTGTGGGAAAATCAGAAGCAGAGTGCGTACAAGCCGTAAAACGAGTCAGGGAGATACTTTGTTCTCTGGGATGGATAATAAACTTTAAAAAATCTCAAGAGAAGCCAGAACAGGTGCAAATATTCTTGGGAATTTTGTTAAATTCCAGGAGTCAAACTTCTTTCCTCCCAAGGGAGAAAATAAAGAAGTTGGTTAGTTTGACATCCGAGTTAATCAAAATCCCTGTGACTACCTAAGGAGGGCTATGTCAATCCTGAGGACTGTAATGTCTTGCATCCTTACTGTGACTTGGGCATGGTCTCACTTCAGTGGAAATTCTGAAAGATGGAGAGAAAGCCGAAGAAACCTAGACAAAAAGATTGCTATTTCAAAAGACTCTTTAAGATGGTGGCAATGCAAAAGAAATCTCTCCCGGAGAGTCACATGGGAAATGCATGTTAACTCAGACAGCGGCAGTTAACATGCATGCGCCGGAAGCGCATCACTAATACCACCCATCACTGCAGTAGACCCCTGTGGTTGTCATTGCTGGATAGCTATGAGCGCCACCCAGCAGTTGGCGCTCATAGCAAGTGAGCATTTCTACTACACAGAGCAGGGCTGCAGCTTCAAGTCTCCCATGGAAACTACTGAAGCTAGTAAAAAGTAAAAAAAAGTTTAAAAAAATATAAAAGTTCCAATCACCCCTCATTTGCCCCATTCAAAATAAAACAATAATAATAAAAAGTACACATATTTGTTATCACCATGTTTAGAATCACCCGATCTATTAAAAGAATTAATCTGATCGGTAAATGGCGTAAAGAGAAAAAAAATCAAAACGCCAGAATTACTTTTTTGGTCACTGCAACATCGCGATAAAATGCAATAACAGGCGATCAAAGGATTGTATCGAGACCAAATTGGTATAAAAAATGTCAGCTTAGCTTGCAAAAAATAAGCCCCCACCCAGAACCAGATCATGAAAGATGTAGACACTACGGGTCTCGGAAAATGGCAACTTTTTTTTGTTTTTACAAATTTTGGATTTTTTTCACCACTTAAATAAAAAAGAACCTATACATGTTTGGTGTTTGTGAACTGATAATGACCTGGGGAATCATAATGGCAGGTCAGTTTTAGCATTTAGTAAACATGGTAAAAAAAAATAAAACAAAAAAGCATTGCGGAATTGCACTTTTTTTGTAGTTTCACCCCACTTTGAATTTTTTTCCCGTTTTCCAGTATGAGATATGGTAAAATCAATGGTGCCGTTCAAAAGTACAACTCGTCCCATAAAAAACAAGCCCTCACATGGCCATATTGATTTGACAGAACGTCCAACTTATAATGTCTGCAAAAGGTATTTGAATTTGACCAAGTCGCAGCTCTACAGATTTGATCCATAGATGCCCCAGCGCTCTCTGCGCACGAAGCAGAGATCGCTCTGAGGTGTTCTGGCGGAGTTTTTCCCACCAAGACATATGCTGCACTAATTGTCGACTTTATTCATCTGGCTAAAGTAGCTTTTGAAGCTTTCTTTCCCTTGTTCCTTCCGGCCATCTGGACGAAGAGGTTTGAATACACTCTCCAGCTCTCTGTGAGCTTTAAGTATTGCAGAACTCTCCTCTTTACATCCAAGGAGTGGAGAAAGTTCTTTCTTATTACTGTAGTTTTGGCAGAAAGTGGGTAACACGATCTCCTGATTCCTGTGGAAGTCAGTAACCACCTTAGGAAGAAAAGCTGGATCCAGTTTATGATGATACAGTCCTCCTGTTCCAATGTTTTTATTGGTATTTTGAAATAACAATGGGAAAGGATGAGGAGGGGAGGGGAGGGAGGTGGGAGGGAGGGATAAGAGATAGGGAAAGGAAAAACATAGTAACAAATATACAATGATGTCAGGATATGTCAAACCAGGATAACAATAAACCAACAACAAATATATAACAATGAAGTAGTTGACATCGTTAATCGTTAATACTGAAGATCGTAGATAACATGAAATGAGAGAGATATACTAGATATCAGTACACATGAGAATCAATATCCTCAATCAAGAAGGGATGAGATCAGATTTAATAATAAAAGAGTAGTGTATGTAACTACTTTAAATTTAAACAACATAGCTGATGTTTAATAGTAACAATAGTAACTATCGATGGAAGTTAAAATTAAAACTTAAAACTAGAACCAAGTGCCAGCGTAAACCAGAGGGGGGGGGAGGGAGGGAGGGAAATGCGTGTAATTAAGGAAAGAGAATGTCCCAATGGGACCATTTCTTTGAAAATTTAACATGGGAGTTGTTTGCCAGAGCGAACCTAGATTCATAAGTCCTATGGAGAGACAACTGGTTTTTAATGACCTCAAAATCTGGAGGAGAATGGTTCTTCCAGTTGTGAGCAATATTACGTTTTGCTTCTAATAAGATGTGAATTATCAGGGATCTGAGATCCGGTGAGATATGATTCAAATCTGACGAGAGTAAGGCCATCTGAGGAGACAATTTAACCCTAAAATTGGAAACCTGAGAGATGAGACGAGTGATCCGTGTCCAATAATTCTTCAGAGAAGGGCAAGACCAGAACATATGCATAAGTGAGCCGCGCTTACCACATTTTCTCCAACACAATGAGGAGTTATTCACATTAATATGAGCCAGACGAATGGGAGTATAATACCAGCGAGATATAAGTTTAGAATGAACCTCTTGAAGTGGGAGTGAGATTGTGGAGGAGTAAGTGTAGGACAAAGAATCTTCCCAATCTTCACCAGAGAGGGAGATGCTTAAATCCGATTCCCATTTCAAGAAGCACGAGTGTTTCAGAAGGGCAGTATCTTGATTAAACCAATCGTATATGAATTTGTGACTCCAGAATAATCCATGATCTGGATTGCTTAGCACATGAAGACATGGTTCAGAGAAAATAAAATTCATATCGAGAAAGGAGCGGATCTGGTCCTTCAAGATGGTGAAATGTAGAAAGAGAGATGAGGGCAGATCATGGCTGCGCCTTAAATCTCCGAAAGACAAGAATTTACCATCTTTGAAGACGTCTCCTAACCTCTTAATATTATGGTTAAACCAGATGGGAGGCAAATCTTGATCTGTTAGGCGACAGATTAAAGTAAGTGGGATCTTGCTTTTTAACTCCGATTTAGGAAGGCCTTTTTGATTCTTGAAAATTTTTTCCAAGATTGGACTGAGGCAGAGAAGGTGGGGTGTCTTTTGTCAAAGGGAACGGAATTTGTACAAGATTGGGAAATCAAAATTTTTGGGTGGACATTATTATTTAGGCATAACTCTATGTCTAACCATGCGGGATGTGATTTGTCCGAAAGCCAGTTTAGACTTTGTTTGATAATATTAGTGTGATATAAGGCACTAATATTAGGGAATCCCAAGCCACCGTAGATTTTTCTTTTATATAGCAGATTTGAGGATACCCTTGGTCTTTTATTTTGCCAGATGAAGGAATTGATAGACTTCTGAAATTGGGAAAGTTGGGAGATGGAAATTGGAACAGGTAGAGCTCTAAATAAGTAGAGTATTTTTGGTACGATAAACACCCTGGCTGTCAGATTTTTCCCCCACCATGTGAGATTTCTATCTTTATAGGAATTACAGTCTCTCTGAATCATATTGGCAAGGGCAGAAAGGTTGGTTGAGATAGTGTCATCCAGATTGTTTAATATTGAAATACCTAAGTATGTAAATTCTTTTTCTGCCCAGGCCAAAGATGACGAGGACTTAATAGCCTTGATTTGTTCTTTGATACAGTCCTCCTGAATCTTTCGATATGGATCTCTTATGGAAAGGGCCTGAATCTCGCCTATACGACTCGCCGAAGTTATTGCTACTAGAAAGACTGTTTTTAATGTTACAGACCTTAGGCCTGCCTGGTCTAGTGGCTCGTATGGACTTTTGTGTAGTTAATTTAAAACTAGGTTGAGATCCCAGGGGGCACCGAGCTACGTATTGTGAGTCTAATACACTGAGTAGCTTTAATGAATCTTACTATCCAAGGATGGTTGGCCAGTGGATCTGTGCCTTGCCACAATTCTGGCTCTGAGCTCCTTGGCCAGTTCCTTTGACATCATGATTCTCATTTGGTCTGACATGCACTGTGAACTGTGAGGTCTTAGGGCCTGTGCACACGTTGCGGATTTGCCTGCGGATTTTTCCGCGCCGAATCCGCACCTCTTGGCAGAAAACGCATGTCCTTTTTTTACGTGGTTTTGGCGCGGTTTTTCATGCTTTTTATCATCCGTTTTTGTATGCGTTTTTGACGCTAAATAAAGATATCTTTAACAAAAAAAAAAGATTTGTAATGTAATTTCTTGTCCAACCTCCTTTTACATTTGTCCAACCCACACTCCATTACACACACACACAGAGATAGATAATAGATACCAGTAGTTAGATAGATAATACATAGATAGATGGATAATAGTTAGAAATATATATAGAAAGATAGATATATAGGTAGATAGATGATAGATAAAATGGTACATAAATAGTTAAAGACACACGCGTACACACACACACAAAATCTTAACACAATATAGTTAATAAAAAAAAAAAGAAAAAAATGGCTTGGGCTCTCGCGCAATTTTCTGCGCCAGAGGGGGAAAGCCGACAGCCGGGGCCAATATTTCTAGCCTGGGAAGGGTTAATACCCATCACTGGCTATTAAAATAGGGGTATCCCCCAAAAAATGACGTGGGGTCCTCCTATAATTTATAGCCAGAAAGGCTAGGCAGACAGCTGCAGGCTGATATTCATAGCCTAGGAAGGGGCCATGGATATTGGCGCCCCCCCTGACTAAACATACCAGCACCTAGCCGCCCCAGAATTGGCACACCTGTATGATGCGCTAATTCCGGCACTTAGCCCCTCTCTTCCCACTCCCCTGTAGCGGTGGGATATGGGGTAATAATGGATTAATATCACCTTGCTATTGTAAGGTGATATTAAGCCCGGTTAATAATAGAGAGGCGTAAGACGCCTATCCATTATTAATGTTATATTGATAAAGGGTTAAAAAAACAACACACGCATAAGAATAAATTATTTTAATGAAATAAAACACAAAAAGGTTTTCATATCTTTATTATACGCTCAGATCCAAGCGACGCCCTCGATATCCTGTAATAAAACGTAAAAAATAAAACAACCGTATACTCCCTGTCCGACGCAGTCCAATTAATAACGAATGTTCCACGACGGTCTCCCCTATAGAACAGTGACACTGCTCTGTAGGGCCTCCCAGTGATGCACTGACAGGAGACAATGGCTCCTGCAGTGCATCACTGAGGTTATCTGAGTTCATTCACTCACTTTATGGCAATGCTGAGTGGGAATTTTCTCACCCAGCACTGCCGTAAGAGAATGAACTGTAGTGACGTCATTCTCTCCCGGCGGCAGAGCAGTACACAGATCGATGGCGTCGGGGAATAGGTGAGTATATGCTCAATGTTATGTGTTGTATGTCATGTGTATGTTATATGTTGTATGTAATGTATGTGGTTTTTTTTTTTTACATTCAGCACATTAGCCGGATGATGGGACTACTACTGTCCCATCATTGGCTAATGTGTCAGTCACTGTCACTGTACCAGGCATAGCCGGATGGGACTTGTAGTCCCATCCGACGATGCCTGCATACACAGATCACGCACACAGCCCCGCACACCGCCGCACATACACAGATCACGCACACAGGCCCGCACACCGCCGCACATACACAGATCACGCACACAGCCGCACATACACAGATCACGCACACAGCCCCGCACACCGCCGCACATACACCGATCACGCACACAGCCTCGCACACAGGCCCGCACACCGCCACATATACACCGATCACGCAGACACCGGCACACAATCACCGCCCACATACATAGCGCCGCACACTATACACGCCCACACACCGCCCACATACATAGCGCCGCACACTATACACGCCCATGCACCGCCCACACACATAGCGCCGCACACTATACACGCCCACACTCCGCCCACACACATAGCACCGCACACTATACACGCCCACGCACCGCCCACACACATAGCGCTGCACACTATACACGCACACACTCCGCCCACACACTTCCCTCCTCCCGAACTGCAGCGGTTTCACCCGCAGCAAAACCGCAGATCTTTTTTAGACCTGCGGTTTTGCTGCGGAAGTGCCCGACTCAATGCAAGTCAATGGGCGCAGAAACGCTGCAGTTCCGCACAAAGAATTGACATGCTGCGGAAAATAAAGCGCGGCAAAACCGTGCGTTTTTTCCGCAGCATGTGCACAGCCAGGGTCGGACTGGCCCACCGGAGAACCGGAGGATTCTCCGGTGGGCCCTGGCATCTGGGGGGCCCTGGCACCTGCTGGCATACAGGGGCCAGTTGCCTAGGGTCCCCGCTGCTCCAGGGGCCCCCAGCCGGTGGCGTGTCACTAACAGCGGCACACCACGCTGCTGCCATGGGGGCCCCGTGCCAGCGGAGCAGCAGCAGGTGACAGGAGGCAGGAGCCCCTGTCCCCGCTGCTAAAGAGAAATGAATATTCACTGCTTCCCACGCCCACATGGGCGTGGGAAGCAGCGAATATCATTACCTGTCACCCGCTCCAACCGCTGAGCGCCGCTGTGTCCTCGCGTCCTCTCTTGCTGCGATGTTCAGGCAGAGGGCGCGATGACGTCATTAGTGTGCCGGAGGACCGAAGACAGCGGCGCTCAGCGACAGGTAAATCTCTCAGGAGCCGGGGCCCTGAGCCAGCGGTGACACCGGCACCTGTCCCCCATAGCGCGCCGGTGTCCCCACCTGCTCAGGACACCGGCACCTGGCCCCCAGCGACGAGAGGTGATTTTTTCTTTTTTTGCGGCAGCAGCTGCGGCAGCATAAAGGGCCTATTCCATGCAGCATCTATGGGGGCACAGTCTGTGGAGCATCTATGGGGGCATAATCTATGGGGGCATAATCTGTGGAGCATGTATGGGGGCATAATCTATGGGGGCATAATTTGTGGAGCATCTATGGGGGCATAATACATGGGGCATCTATGGGGGCACAGTCTGTGGAGCATCTATGGGGCATAATCTATGGGGGCACAGTCTGTGGAGCATTTATGGGGGCTTAATCTATGGGGGCATAATCTGTGGAGCATTTATGGGGGCATAATCTATGGGGGCATAATCTGTGGAGCATTTATGGGGGCATAATCTATGGAGCATCTATGGGGGCATATCTATGGAGCATCTATGGGGTATAATCTATGGAGCTTCTATGGGGCATAATCTATGGGGGCATAATCTAAGGAGCATTTATAGGGGCATAATCTATGGAGCATCTATGGGGGCACAATCTATGGAGCTTCTATGGGGGCATAATCTATGGAGTATCTATGGGGCATAATACATGGGCAGCATATGGGGCACAATCTATGGAGCATCTTGTGGGGCATAATACATGGGGCAGCATATGGGGCATAATCTCATTTTCCACCCTAGGCTTATACTCGAGTCGATAAGTTTTCCCAGTTTTTTGTGGCAAAATTAGGGGGGTCGGCTTATACGCGAGCATATATGGTATCTATCTATTATATATATATATATATATATATATATATATATATATATAGATATATAGCATTATACCCTATGAGGGGGGGCAGCATTATCCTCTATGAGGGGGGCAGCATTATCCCCTATGGGGGGCAGCATTATCCCCTATGAGGGGCTGCTTTATAATCTATGAGGGAGGCTACCCCAACTCCTGCTACATAATTAAGACATGTACTACCTTGTATTATAAACCCTGATATTAGTGTGTTTTACTGCACAATTGGTGGTCTTGTATTTATTTCTATGTAGCTACATAGTGGGCCCCAAGAATGATTTTCTCTGGTGGGCCCAAGGTGTTCCAGTCCGACGCTGTGCACAGCAGACCTGCGGTTCCCATTGGATTACATTGCATGTGCACTGTGCTGCAGGTTGGATGCGTTTCCGCACTTTGAAAAACGCAGCGGAAACGCATCTAAAAACGCAACGTGTGCACAGGGCCTTATATAGACAGGTGTGTGCCTTTACAAATCAAGTCCTATCTGTTTAATTAAACACAGCTGGACTCCAATGAAAGAGTAGAACCATCTCACGGAGGATCACAAGGAAATGGACAGTATGTGACTTGAATATGAGTGTCTGAGCAAAGGGTCTGAATATTTATGACCATGTGATATTTCAGTTTTCTTTTTAATAAATTTGCAAAAATTTCTACATTTCTGTTTTTTTTCAGTCAGGGGTGCAGAGTGTATTGAGAAAAAAAATGAACTTTTTTGAATTTACCAAATAGCTGCAATGAAATAAAGAGTGAAAAATTTAATATAATACAATCCTGTCCAATGAAGTCCATTTAATACCGAGTGCCCATTGGCGATATCACGTGTAGAACAGTCACATTGGGAGATGTGACTGCTCTACCAGGCCTCCGGCGATACACTGACAGGAGGCAACCGCTCCCGCAGTGTATCACTGCGCTGCCTTGAGAGTTCACCGGAGTTCATCAACTCCTGTGTTCAGTGAGTATGTATTTTATATGTGAATATGTCTGGAATTATGTAAATGTTTTGATTTTTTTTTTAAAGTCAACATAGGCGCTGGAAGATGAGACTATTCTCCCATCATTGGCTCATGCTGTCTCTGTTATATGTGACAGCAGACATAGCCGGAAGGGAGTAGTTTTTCCATCAGACGACGCCTAAGTGCAATCACTATGGGCTGTTCGTCTCATAGGTGCACACACACATACAGACACCCACAGACAGACGCAGACACACACAGACAGACATGCACACATTCTCCGCTCGCACACTCTTCCTCCTTCTGACATAATTTCCTTTGACAATTCTGCAGCATTTTTAGCAGCAAATATGCAAACCTTTTTACACCTGCGTTGCAGATTTGACTGGCTCAATTAAAGTCAATGAGTCAAAAACGCTGCAGAAACACAAAAAGAATTGACATGCTGCAGAAAATAAAACGCTGCAAATACGGAAGGATATTTACTGATCATGTGCACAATACTTCAAAATTGTCATTGAATTACCTTCCTTTAGTATTCTATTGCGTTTTTGGAGCATTTACGTGCGTAAAAAAACGCATCAAAACGTATCGTGTGCACATAGCCTTAAAGTGCTAGCTCTTGTTCCTTTCCCAAGTTATAATTAATCCATGCTTCAATATTCAATATGAGGGCGACATGTCCTTCTTAAGAGATTGCTTTATGGGTTTTAACATTACATTTATGAGTTAATAAAATCATTTTAAAGTAATTAAGTTTTCACATTCTATGTATGATAATGGCTTTTCCCTGTGTGAGTTCGCTGATGTCTAACAAGATTTGATTTACGTAAAAAACATTTACCACATTCTGAACATAAAAAAGGTTTCTCCCCTGTGTGAGTTCTTTGGTGCGTAAGAAGATTTGATTTCTGTACAAAATTTTTCCCACATTCTGAACATGAATATGGCTTCTCTCCCGTGTGAGTTCTCTGATGTGCAACAAGAACTGATTTTTGTACAAAACATTTTCCACATTTTGAACATGAAAAACGCTTCTCCCCAGTGTGAGTTCTCTGATGTCTAACGAGAACCGATTTCTCTACAAAACATTTTCCACATTCTGAACATGAAAATGATTTCTCCCCTGTATGAGTTCTATGATGTCTAACAAGGTCCGATTTCGCTACAAAATATTTTCCACATAATGAACATGAAAAAGGCTTCTCACCTGTGTGAGTTCTCTGGTGTCTAACAAGGTGTGATTTGTCTAAAAAATATTTTCCACATCCTGAACATGAAAAAGGCTTCTCCCCTGTGTGAATTCTCTGGTGACTAACAAGAACTGATTTCTGTACAAAACATTTTCCACATTCTGAACATGAATATGGCTTCTCCCCAGTATGAATTCTCTCATGCCTTACAAAATCTGATTTCCGATTAAAATATTTTCCACACTTGGAACAACAAAATCTCTTCTCCTCTGTGGGAATTTTTTGATGTTTAAGAAAAGATGTCTCGAGGGGAAAACTATTCCCATATTCTGAATGTGAAATTGTCTTTTTTCCTTTAAGAACAGTTTGCTTTTTAATGCCTCTTTTGTGACTTTTATTTTTCTTAGTAGTCTGTAATGAATCAGAACACAGGAACTCTTTCAAAGGATCAGATGAAAAATCTTTGTTGTGAAGGGATGATGGTATATCTGGAGTAATGATCTTCACTTCAATTGAATCCTGTGTGATCTCAAGGTCATCCGATTTAAAAATTGAAGATGTCATCTGTCCCTCTGATCTCCTGGAACAACCATCTACCAAGAATAAAATCAATTATTATTTTTTAATAAAATATCCCTGAAATTTATATTTCTGAACATTTCTATATAAAATTGTCTGTAGAAATGGCAAATTATGTAGCAAAATTGAATTTTTCACTAAGATAATGACATATTAAAGTCTAGTAGAAAACTTCATGGCATAAACAAGTTCATTTTGCCTCCCAAATTTTGAAATAAAAAGCCACCAAAAATACTATGTAGTCATAAGTGATGCTAATAAAAACCTCTACTCAACCCCAAATAACAAGCCCTCACTCAGGTGCATCATCTGGCTCAAATTCTCCTGAAAAGCAACAGGACTTCCATAGAACAATCCAGCAAATCTGCTCTGCCAAAGTCATATCACCACCTCACTTCTGAGCTGTGCAGTGTGGACAAACCACATTTGGCATCCATGTATTTAGCATTGCTTTAGTTAGAAGAACCCACTTCACAACTTAGGCCGGCTTCACACTTGCGAGTTTGATGCGAGTTAGTCGCACGACTTTCTCGCATCAACACCCGGCACGGCCGCCCGCTCTCGGACTCGAGTGTGCGGCTGCACAGAAATACATGCAGCCGTACACTCTGGTCCAAGAGCGGGCGGCCATGCCGGGTGTTGATGCGAGAAAGTCGTGCGACTTACTCGCATCAAACTCGCAAGTGTGACGCCGGCCTTACGGTGTGTGTCGCTTGTAGAGCACAATATGGGCATTATATGTTGGGCAATAAAATGGCACATTTGCAATCCTCACTCTACAACGTGATAAAAAGTGAATAGGGTGCACCTCCATATTCAAAGCACCAATATATAAGGAGCAGGGTGCTACACCATGCTTGGAAGAATAGCATGACAATAATAAATTCAAACAGAGTCAGGGACTGATAATTGAGGTTAGTTCTAGATGATGGAAAATAACCTCCCTACAAAAAAACAGCCCACACAATATGTCTATAAGGTGTATATAGTGCCCCACAAATCTGGGAAAAGATTGGACCACATACATCCCTGTATTGCATTTATTATTGTTTGTTAATTATTTACTGCTGGATCAAGCTTCATATGTGTATTTTGATAAGGGATGCCATGTTTCGATCGTTAGGGGTGTTGGCTGATTACCATGTTGTATATGTGTTTTAATTGTTTTTGTGTGTCTGTGGTTTTGTATGTTCCAGGGTTCCAATAAAGTCATACATTTTATGCTATTTATATCATTGAATCAGGTGTGCACACCAGCCTATGTGTTTGGTCTTTCTTGCCTATCTTTACTCTACAACATCCACTGTGTACTAATTTCTGAAATCAGGCTGTGGAGTCAAAATAGTCACTACTCCTATACATTAACTCACTGCGGGTCAGAATTTAAATAGAGTCACTTTGTGAGGTTTTCTACTGCTCTGTTTTTTTGCCATTTTGACACATTAGGGCATCTGCAAAGGGTGTGCCCCATTTTCTCTGGGATCTGCTCCTACGACGTCTGCTGCTGTCAACCGGAAAAGCCTTATTCACTCTGCAGGCGGTGTTGATGATGGAGCAACCGTCAGAACCAGAAGCTCTGGGCGGCATAAGCTAGGTCCAGCCGCTAAGATTACAGTAGCTGGTACTAGTAGTACTATCCAGTCTATCAGCATTGGTGTGTACGATGCCCAGGTGGAGTAATCAGCTGCATGTTTCAGCCAACTGGAAAGCAATACACCCAACTACAGCTTGAAGCATATTGCTGGAAGCTGCCAGATACAGCCTTGTTCTCCTCCGGTTTAATCCTGTGTTCTCAGCTCCCAGCTTGTGTATTTGTTTCCTGTTGTGTTCTGACTACTGCGTCCACCACCAAACAGCAGTTAACTCCTTAGCTGTGTAAGTCCAGATCTATGCAATTCCTTTTACCTAGAAAGCGAAGTCAACAGTGCAAAGCCTGTTCATGGTAGCCATCTTTTGAGCTGCCAGGTGACCACAAACAGTTCCCGTTAGGCTAATTTCACACCAGCGTCTGTCAGCGCACGGCTGCCGCTAAGCTCCGCCCCGGCTGCGCCTCCTCTCAATCGCTCCGCCTATGGGCGCATGACGCTGCATGCGACCTGCGTACCCTATCTTTAGCATTGGGTTCGCAGGCCGCACGCAGCTAAGCATTTGCCGCTGCTTGCGTCCTTTTGACGGTGCGCCGATTTGCGCCCAACGCACCGTGTTGCATTTTGGTGCGCTCGGCGCACCGTTAAAAGGACTCAAGCGGCGGTAAACGCATAGCTGCGCACGACCTGCGTACCCAATGCTAAAGATAGGGTACGCAGGTCGCATGCAGCGTCATGCGCCCATAGGCGGAGCAATCGGGAGGAGGCGCGGCCGTGGGCAGAGCTTAGCGGCGGCCGTGCGCTGACCGACGCAGGTCAGTCAGACGCTGGTGTGAAATTAGCCTTACATTATGCCTGCAAACAATTTCAGCAAAATATGTGTTGCAATAGCTAAATGGCGCTCCTTCCCTTCTGAGCCCTGCTATGCGCCCAGACAGTAGTGTACAACGTATATAGAGGATTGTTAGATTCAGGAGAAGTTGGAAAATAATTAGTAAGGTTCATTTGTTTCCTATTATCCTTTAGGAAAATGAAAAAAATTGGGGCTACATTAACCCCTTTATTCCATCTGACGTACTATTCCGTCTATGTGCCCTGGGACTTAATTCCCAAGGATGGAATAGTACGTCATATGCGATCCCTGCGTGCTTCCCTAAGACCCTCAGAACAGCGCGATGTGACCGCGCTGTTCTGAGGGCTTCCTCCCTGCAAGACCCAGGATTCAAGATGGCCGCGGGGTCCTTCCGGGTCCTGCAGGGAGGCGGCTTCCTCAGTGCCTGCTAAGAGCAGGCGCTGAGAAAGCCTCCAGCAGTTCCTGTCAAATCGCTGGTCTGACAGAGTGCTGTGCACAGTGTCAGACCAGCGATCTGATATAATACAGTGATGTCCCTCCTTGGGACAAAGTAAAAAAGTAAAAAAAATAAAAATGACGTGAAAAAAAAAAAATTCCTAAATAAAGAAATAAAAAAAAATAAAATATTCCCCAATAAATTCATTTCTTCATGTAAATAAAAAAACAAACAATAAAAGTACACATATTTAGTATCACCGCGTCCGTAACGACCCGCCCTATAAAACTGTCCCACTAGTTAACCCCTTTAGTGAACCCATTAAAAAAAACCAAGGCAATAAAACAATGATTTATCATCATGCCACCGAACAAAAAGTGGAATAACACGCAAACAAAAGACAGATATAAATAAACATGGTACCGCTGAAAACGTCATCTTGTCCCGCAAAAAAGGAGCCGCCATACAGCATCATCAGCGGAAAAATAAAAAAGTTATAGCTCGCAGAATAAAATGATGCAAAAATAATTTTTATATATAATCGTTTTTATTGTATAAAAGCGCCAAAACATAAAGAATGAGGTATCGCTGTAATCGTACTAACCCGAAGAATAAAACTGCTTTATTAATTTTACCACACGCTGAACGGTATAAACGCCCCCCCCCCAAAAGAAATTCATGAATTGCTGGTTTTTGTTCATTCTGCCTCCCAAAAATCGTAATAAAAAGCATTCAAAAAATGTCATGTGCCCAAAAATGGTGCCAATAAAAACGTCAACTCATCCCGCAAAAATAAGACCTCGCATGACTCTGGGGGCCAAAATAAGAAAAAATTATAGCTCTCAAAATGTGATGATGCAAAAACTATTTTGTGTAATATAAAGTGTCTTTTTAGCGTGTGACAGCTGCCAATCATAAAAACCCTCTATAAATAGTAAATCAAACCCAGCTTTATCACCCATTTAGTCAGGGAAAAATAATAAAATTAAAAAAATGTATTTATTTCCATTTTCCCATTAGGGTTAGGGTTAGGGTTGGGGCTAAAGTTAGGGTTAGAGTTGGAGCTAAAGTTAGGATTAGGGTTGGGATTAGGGGTGTGTTAGGTTTGTGGTTAGGGTTGGGATTAAAGTTAGGGGTGTGTTGGGGTCAGGGTTCCACTGTTTAGGCACATCAGGGGCTCTCCAAACGTGACATGGTGTCTGATCTCAATTCCAGCCAATTCGGCATTGAAAAAGTCAAGCGGTGCTCCTTCCCTTCTGAGCTCTGCCATGCGCCCAAACAGTAGTTTACCCCCACATATGGGGTATCAGCGTACTCAGGACAAATTGCACAACTCTCGGGGTCCAAATTCTTCTGTTACCCTTGGGAAAATAAAAAATTAGGGGCGAGAATATAATTTTTGTGGAAAAAAATATGATTTTTTATTTTTATGGCTCTACGTTATAAACTTCTGTGAAGCACTTGGGGGTTCAAAGTTCTCACCACACCACCACACATCTAGATAACTTCCTTTGGGGGTCTAGTTTCCAAAATGGGGTCACTTGTGGGGGGTTTCCACTGTTTAGGCACATCACGGGCTCTCCAAACACGAGATGATGCACGCAGACTATTCCATCAAAGTCTGCAATGCAAAACGTCACTACTTCCCTTCCGAGTCCCGACGTGTGCCAATACAGTAGTTTTCTACCACACAAAGGGTGTCAGCATACTCAGGACAAATTTAACAACAACATTTGGGGTCCAAATTCTTCTGTTACCCTTGGGAAAATAAAAAACTGGGGACTAAAAGATCATGTTTGTGGAAAAAATAAGATTTTTTTATTTTCACGCCCGGGTGTTATAAACTTCTGTGAAGCACTTGGGGGTTCAAAGTGCTCACCACACATCTAGATAAGTTCCTTTGGGGTCTAATTTCCAAAATGGGGTCACTTGTGGGGGTTTTCCAATGTTTAGGCACATCAGGGGCTCTCCGAACGCGACATGACACCCGCAAACCATTCCGTCAAAGTCTGCATTACTAAACGTCACTACTTCTATTCCGAGCCCCGACGTGTGCCCACACAGTAGTTTTCTCCCACATATAGGGTATCAATGTACTCAGGACAAATTGGACAACAACTTTTAGGGTCCAATTTCTCCCGTTACCCTTGGGAAAATAAAAAAATGGTGACTAAAAGATCATTTTTGTGGGAAAAAAAACAGGATTTTTTATTTTCATGCACGGGAATTAGAAACTTGTGTGGAGCACTTGGGGTTCAAAGTGCTCACCACAGATCTAGATAAGTTCCTTAGGGGTCTAGTTTCCAAAATGGGGTCACTTGTGGGGGTTTACACTGCTTAGGCACATCAGGGGCTCTCCAAACGGAACTTGACACCCAACAAAGTCTGCATTCCAAAATGTCATTACTTCCTTTCCGATCCCTGCCGTGCGCCCAAACAGTATTTCCCCCCACATATGGGGTATCAGCATACTCAGGACAAATTGGACAACAACTTTTGGGGTCTAATTTCCTTGGGAAAAATCAAAAATTGGTCAATAAAAAATAATTTTTGTGGAATTTTTTTTTTTTTTCACACCCGGGCATTATAAACTTTAGTGAAACACTTGGGGGTTCAAAGTTCTTACAACAGATCTAGATAAGTTCCTTTGGGGGTCTAGTTTCCAAAATGGTGTCACTTGTGGGGGTTTCCACTGTTTAGGCACATCAGGGGCTCTCCAAACGCGACATGGCGTCCAATCTCAATTCCAGCCAATTTTGGTCTGAAAAAGTCAAACGGCGCTCCTTCCCTTCCGAGCCCTGCCGTGCGCCCAGACAGTGGTTTTCCCCCACATATAGGGTATCGGCGTACTCAGGAGAAATTGCACAACAACTTTTTCTGATCATTTTCTCCTTTTACCCTTGTTAAAATAAAAAAATGTTGTGACATAAAAATTTAAATGTTCATTTTTTTCCTTCCAAGTTGCTTCAGCTCCTGCGAAGCACCTGAAGGGTTAATAAACTTCTTGAATGTGGTTTTGAGTACCTTGAGGGGTGCAGTTTTTGGAAAGGTGTCAATTTTGAGTATTTTCTGCCATATAGACCCCTAAAGTGACTTCAAATGTGAGGTGGTCCCTAAAAAAATGGTTTTGTACAATTTTGTAAAAATGAGAAATCACTGGTCAACTTTTAACCCTTATAACTTTGTAACAAAAAAAAATTTTTGTTCCAAAATTGTGCTGATGTAAAGTAGACATGTGGGAAATGTTATTTAGCAACTATTTTGTGTGACATATTTCTGTTTTAAAGGGAATAAAAATTCAAAATTTGAAAATTGCAAAATTTGCCATAGTTCCATTTTTTTCATAAATAAACGCAAGTTATATCGAAGAAATTTTACCACTGACATGAAGTACAATATGTCACGAGAAAACAATCTCAGAATCGCGAAGATCCGTTGAAGCGTTCCAGAGTTATAACCTCATAAAGAGACAGTGGTCAGAATTGTAAAAAATTAGCCCGGTCATTAACGTGCAAACCACCCTTGGGGGTTAAGGGGTTAACATTTTAGGGGAAAAAAAAAATTGCATTTCACTTTGTGATAATTCTGTTTAAAGAGAACAAAAATTCAACATTTGAAATGTACAACTCTTTCTAAATTAGTTGGCAATTTTTAGGTATTTTCAAAAATAAATGCAAAATATATCAAGTTAAAATTACCAAAAACATATAGTACAATGTGGCACAGAAAAAAAAATCAGAATCACTGGAATCAGAAGAAGCATCCAAAGTTATCACCAAATAAAGTGACACATGTCAAATTTGAAAATAGGGCCCGATTAGGAACACAAACCTGGCTGCGGGAAGTTGGCAAATCAGAGTATTTTGGACACTAACTACTGTAGTCAAAAACTGTGACTATAGACAATAACACATCTACTGAAATGATCAAACTCAAGAGTCTTCATCAGTAAAAAATGACTAACATGAATGGAACCCACAAAGGTAATGAGTAGTCATAAAATTTAACTTTTAATATAAATAATTTAAAAAGGACTAACAACACCCAAACAACAGAAAACACCACACTAAAAGTGCACTCTAAATAATCCCTATAAACAATGCCCTCACCTTGAAACCTACCCAACAGCGGAGGCTGGCACCCTCAATTAAATACCACACAAATGGCTCCCCTGCTCCTCGGCAGCTGTCCCTCACTGCCCTGGAAAACCCTAGATAAGTGTTGACAAGCACCCACTCACATCAACTTTGGGGTTAGTGACGGACAAACAACCGGGGCAAGAGGGCACCGAATGGCAATGGCTAAACAGGTTTTAGTAAATCCTTGAAAGAGTAAACCTAGGTGCATAACGCGGATATATCATAATTAATTCAAGATAAGATAAACACGACCCCTATTTGAAAATAGTCAGTGGAGGTTAGCACCCTACTTGACAGCATATATGGCGCGGCTATCCCTAGGAAGCCCTATTATAAACAAATTATCCCAGGGAGCCCCACACTTAGACAACACAGGTCCCAAATACTGATAATATAAGCCTGTCCCATACATGTAACAAGGTGGAAAGAGCCATTAATCATGTCAGTATATCGAGACAGAAGGAAAGGGGTACTTATCGGATGTGTAGCTTGTTAAACCTAGCGTTTCACCCAAACCAGGCTTATCAGGAGGTAAGATAAATTGTCAGCATGAATTTCCTGTTGTTAGGCTATTGTTGACCTTTTTAAATTATTTAGATTAAAAGTTAAATTTTATGACTACTTATTACCTTTGTGGTTCCCTTCATGTTAGAAATTATTATTTTGAACCTTCTATTTTCCAGTAAAAAATGATTAACTAGTGGTGAAACATCTCTGGAGTAATTAGACTATGGGTCTCAGTGGCTCTTGGCAATTTAAACTATGTTAGGGCCAATATTTTCTGCCAGATGAGTTTCTTGAAGAAATATTAGACATTTAAAGAGAACTTTTTATAATAGTGCAGCTGAGATGTCTTAATAAATTTAGATTTCGGGCATTTGGAAGAGGCAATGGAGACATTTTTATGAAGACTACCAGGGAGTTGTAGACTCACATAAGGAGACACTGAATAAAAAAAATGTTACATCCTCAACAAAAACCTATGTTCAGGGGAAAACTACAAATCTAAACCGGAGTACACTCATTTACGGTGGACCATTAGAGCTGCTATAAGTTCTGGGCAGAGAAGTTAATAAAGTATCAGTGCTCCCTTATTTCAGGATCGATTGTGCAGTAATCCGAACTCCTTAGGATCAAAAACATAATATATACATTACCCATGGGTGTTTTGTAATAAATGGACGTGCATTGCCCAACTGACTGGCCGGTCAGACCCTGCTGACTTTCGTGGGGGGGAGAGGGTCACGTATCCAGGCGATGGACTAAAAATTTGCTGTTCTTCATCTGTTACAGTGAACATTACTATGGTTCTTGCTTGGGTGGTGGTTTCCCTAGCGCATTGATGTTTAGCATGTTCTGGTTGGGCTCAGGCGTTGGGTATACGGCCCTGTTCATGTGGATTTGTTGTTGATGTGGGGGATTTTAGGGGGTCTTCTTCTGCCTGATTTAGGCTTCCTTCCCCCCTGAGTTAAAATAGGTAGTAATCTACCAATGTTAACACCATTGTTACCTAGCGTAGGGAGCACTTTCTTTATTATGCTTATATATGCTTTTCTCTTCCTCATTCCCCTTTCTCTTTCTTTTTTCTCTTCCCCGTCTTCCCCATCCTATCCTGTGCTTCATCCTAACTAATTATGCCTTTTATTTGTGGCTCCCACTATTGAACAGACATTTGGAAGTACTGGTGATAGGCGCTGGAGGACATCTGGACAATGGATAGGATTAAATTTTGTTCCTTTAACGCTAAAGGTCTTAATATTCCTGAAAAAAGAAGGCAAATAGTTTTTTCTAATCATAAACAACGTGTCTCGGTGCTGTTATTACAAGAGACACATTTTAAATTGGGAGCGATTCCCCAATGTACTTCAAAATATTACCCCAAATGGTTTCATAGTCCAAATCCATAGTTCAAGTCCAAACGTGTCTCAATAGCTTTTTACAAATCCTTTATTCCTGAAGTATTAGATTCAATAATTGAAGTGGAGGGCCAGGTTTCTCTTTTATTAATCAAATGGGCATCTCACAAATTTGTAATAGCTGTGTACTTTCCTAAATAAGGACAGCAGAAATTTGGTGCAGAATGTAAGAGGCGTCTCGATGAGTTTGCGGGCTCCTCTCCTGTAATTCTTGGGGGAGATTTCAACATACCCATGGACCCGACAATGAATGTTTCCTCCGGTAAGTCCTCCTACCCACCATCTTCCATCAAACACGTTAAAAAACAGATGTGTAGCCTAAAATTGGTTGATGTCTGGAGAGTCTTCCATCCCAACACTAAAGATTTTAGTTTTTTCTCGCATATTCATAATACCTATAGTAGAATTGAATACTTCTTCATATCGCATAGTTTACTGGATTGGCCAGTGGAGGCAGAGGTGGGGTCAATATTGTGGTCTGACCATGCTCCTACCATATATATTTCTCAATTGGGCTTCATTACTCTGAGAAAACAAACATCTAGTTTTCTCTCGCGGTCGCTAAAGTGGAACATTCTCTACACGAGGGAACTTACTATTTAGTGTAAGTCTGAACATTAGAACCAAACTAAAAATTAATATCTAACAAAAAGCGGCCATTGAAAAGATGCAGAATCCAAGTACAACGCCCTTCTCATAAAATGGGAATGACAACCCCCTGGAATGAAGCTGTCCTGAGAGGGGTATTCATTTCCCATGGGGCACGTCTCAAAAAAGCTAGAGCGGCTGAGATACTCGAATTATCGAACCAAATTCAAAAATTAGAAAAGCGACATAAACGCGATCTAGACACTGATGCACTTGCTCACTTATCCACATTGAAACAAAAGCTGTTAGCTATAATAGACCAAAAGTCCTGATATTTTAGGAGCGCGCCAGGAATCGCTTTTACCAGTTTGGGAATAAGAGTGGGAGACTATTGGCAAAAACTATTAACGCGTGTACACCCCATACTTACATTCCCTATGTTAAAAACAGGGAAAGGAAAGAAGGTCCATAGTACAAGGGACATTCTCTCCTGCTTTGGAGATTACTATAAAGGGTTATATAATATAGACGTCCATCACAAAGATATGCCTATCCAACAGCTATGTGATAAAATAAAAACGTACTTACAACAGACCAAAATACCCACAATATCAGAGACTGAGCTGTAAGAGTTGGAAAGAGACTTTTCATTAGAGGAAGTCTCTGAGACTATTAATGAATTGAAGAAGGGGAAAAGCCCTGGCCCAGATGGGTATTCAGCGGGATTCTACAAACAATTTTCATCATTATTAAGTCCAATATTTTTAAATTTGTGCAATTTCATTTCATCTCATCAGGAGGCTCTTTTCCTTCTCAGTCATTGATCGCCCATATTGTAGTAATTCCCAAACCAGGTAAGGATCCCTCTGCGTGCAGTAGTTATCGCCCAATCTCGCTGATAAACCTAGATATCAAAATCTATGCAAAAATGATAGCAAAAAGATTATGCCCCCTATTACCAGAGCTGATAAATCAAGACCAGGTGGGATTTGTGCCAAGACGGGAAGCCAGGGACAACACCATCCGAACTATCTCTTTGATTGATGGAGCGGTCAAGAGAGAGGAACCCATGTGCATTCTGTCGATTGACGCAGAAAAGCCTTCGACAGGGTGCACTGGGATTTTATATTTCAAACGTTAGAAGGAATTGGCTTAAAAGAAACTATGCTCCGTAGGATTTCTGCCTTGTACTCATCTCCCAGTGCTCAAGTTAAAATGAATGGCGCACTTTCAAACACATTTTTAATTCGGAACGGCACGAGGCAAGGTTGTCCTCTCGCACCCTTGCTTTATATACTCACTATGGAACATCTAGCTAACCGCGATACGGAATAATCCCTCCATTAGAGGCATAAAAGCCCAATCTGAAGAGCAAAACTGGCACTTTTTGCAGATGATGTTCTATTTATGTCTCTTCCCCAACTATAAGTCTCCCGAATATTATCTCAGAATTACATAGATTTAGTCGTCTGAGCAATTTCAAAATTAATACCCACAAATCGGAGATTCTCAATATCTCAATCCAACCAAGTGAGGTGGAGAGGTTGGCAGCTTCATTTCCCTTTAAGTGGCGTTCAGATTCTCTTACCTATCTAGGAATAAAAATCACCGCCAAAGTATCTAATTTTATAAAGCGAACTTTAAGACAGCTTTACAAAAGCTAAGTTAGACTTAGAAAAATGGCATAAACTACCTTTATCTTGGTTTGGAAGAGTGAACGCTATTAAAATGGATCTATTACCCCGTCTCCTATATTATTTCCAAACAATCCCATGTATTTACCTGCCTGTTTTCCTCACGTCTTAAAAAAGCGATTACTCGTTTTATTTGGTCACAAAAACGAGCACGTATTTCATACTTTTTGTGAAGTAGATCGAAACAAGAAGGGGGAATACGTCTGCCAGATTTTGCTATGTATAGTCAAGCAGCAATTGGTACATGTATTTTAGATCTGTTTCATAATAAAAACAACAAAAATGGGTTACATTAGAAAATGATCTTAATGGACGTGACTCCCGTATAATTATTTGGTCCCGACGGAAGAACGGGATATACCTTTACCCTTCCTCACAAAAAACATATCATTTATCAAAAGAGGGAGTCGAGAGCTGAGAGTCTCTTCGTCTCCTGGCCCCCTAACTCCTATATATGACAATCCATCCTTTCCTACAGGATTAAAAAGAGACACTTATCTACATAAAAATAGAGCTTCAGGCCCCATAGTCCATGATTATGTTACAAGGACAGGAATGAGGTCTCTCCAGGACAAGGAGCCCCAACAGGTGCATGGTTCTGTTATGAACAAATAAAAAGTTTTATTATTAAATTAGCAAAAACAATCCGATCCATACAGAATATTATCTCCGTTTGAGACTCTTTGTTTATCAACAAACTCTGTAGATCACACTACAGACCCCATCGCGAGATTTCCCAGCAGTTTTTTCAAAATGGGAGATTGACTTGGGTAGACCCTTATCAGTTGAAGAAACAACAAAGATTCTCTTATATACATTCAGGTCATCGCTCTGTTCGACATCACAGGAGAGGAGCTAAAAAATCTTGTCGAGGTAGTACAGATGCCCATCAGAATTAAACTTAATTTCTCAGGCTCAACAACTCTGGTTAATTCAAGGGAACCTAGATAAACTGGTACGTCTACTCACACACAATTTGCCAAGTACCTCCTTTTTAGAAACGGGAATCTCGGGCAGGGATGCTAGGCGGTATATTCCGACTCTAGCATTTTTGGGGAAAATGTGGCAGAAAATCAAACTGTTGTTAGGAATAGAGGGATTTACCCCGTTTACCCCACTGTGGCATAATACGGATCTACCAGAGATCTATAAATTAAAGGGATTCGGAATATGGGAAAAATTGGGAATAACTAATGTAGCGCAGATTTTAGAGGGAGAAATATTTAAATCGTTCCAACGGCTGAAAGAATACTCTATTCCACAAACTAGTTTCTACTTTTATCTCCATATGAGACATGCATGGTTTGTACAGCCGCGACATATGCAGAGTAAAATTCAACATCATCTACTGTTCAACACATTACTATGCCATAGAGGTGGGAAGGGGTTGATTTCTAGACTTTACGGAATACTTATGCAGCAATTTCAGTGGGATAGACCCTTAAATGTTAAGGAGAGGTGGGAATAGATATTGGTATTATAAGCTCGGAGGAATGGGAAGATGTGGTGGGGAGTGTCCCGGTACTGTCTACATGTGAGGCACATAGACTTTCACAGTTGTATTTATTGCATAGGGTATATAGGATTCCCAAATTTCTGCAGCGCATTGGGGCGAGGAATGGCAGTGTGTGTCCAAAATGTGGAGAGGATGGAGCAGATCTTATGCATATGATGTGGATGTGTAGGAGGGTCGCGGTATTCTGGAATGAGTGTATGCAGTATATTAATAATGTGTTTGAGTGTAATAAACCATTATATCCTAAAGTGTGTGTGCTAGGCTGTAGAAATAGGAGGTTATGAGGATGAAATAATAGCCGTTAAGAGGACTTTATTTCAGATCAGAAAGCTTATAGCTGCGCATTGGCTGGATCCCTCTCCTCTCAGGTTTCAGGAATTCTTGGATAGAATGCGTCTCTTATTGAGATTAGAAGAGGGAGTGTACAAAAAGTGGAAGGCTGTACATAAATTCGAAAAAATTTGGGGTAAATGGAGCACCTTTCATGGTTCTCATATTATGTCCATTTTAAATATCAATTAAGATCGAAATGTTGTGATCTCTCAGGTTCTATTTAACTAATCACTGATTATTAGATATGCTCTGTTTTTATAGATCAAACTATTAACGCTCTGGCAGATAGATAAGCTATACATTAATGCACGGTCTGTAATTAAATTTGTCTTTGCTATATGGTTGTTAGGGGTGAAATGGGTGGAGGGAGGGGGAGTGGGTGGGTTTTGTAGGGTATTGTCAGTTTGGCGATGCCTCAAAGTTGTGTATGTGTAATCTTATAAAGTCTTTTAATAAAAAAATATCTGATTAAAAAAGAATTAAACTTAATTTATCCAACAACACAGGAAACGTGCTGGAGATGCTTAAAAGATAGAGGCTCACTTGTACACATTTGGTGGCACTGCCCACTCATACAGAAACTGTGGTTGCATCCTTTGATCTCTTCAACAGACTGTCTATAACCAAAATTACACCCACAATGGAGGTGGCCCTGCTGTCCTTGTGTAGCTCCTCGATTACTAGATTTAAGAAAGGTCTTCTTTGAGAATATTCTCACTGCTACCCAGGAACGTGATTACTTGAACTTTGGAAAACCAGGAAAAGGTTCCCTAGTGTTCTGATTTGGTGATGGAACTCAACAACATATATAGAAAGGAACAGCTGATAGGACAACCGAATGGTACCACAGGAAAGGTATATAACACTTGGGCCCCCTGGGTTATGTTTAGAGAATCATCGGAATTGGACTCTTGGTTGATAGACTCATAGATGATGGGTCAAATGAGTTTGCCTACTGGATGGAGCCACATTTCCTACCCCACTCCTTAAAATCATCCCTCCTTCCCCCCTTTTTTTTTTCTCTTCTTTCCCCCTTGTTTCTTCTCTTTCTTCTTTTCTATTGTAGACCTAGTCTTAGTGTAGGTACCGTCTTCTTCAAAATTTATAAACAAAGTAATACTGATGATAATTGCCTACATGAGCGAACACCTCAGGCGCTCATCCAACATTTGTTTTATATGTATGACTTTCTGGGGAAAAGTTATCATAGTTGCTATATAATTTTTTTCGCATGCGATAGTAGAAGAGGTATGTTCTTTTCTCTTCCTGTTATTAATGATTGATGTGTATAAATACCTCAATAAACTTGATTCACACAAAAAAATAATATATTTTATGACAAGGAGTGAGATGCCAAGAAACCAGGGCTCGAGCCATGCCAACACATCTCCTGCAAACGTGAATAAATGTACATTACATCCATCTGCTTATAGATATATAATGACACAGTTGTAATGTTTTATGTGTAGCTTTTTACAATCCTCTTTGAAATTAGTCAGTCTTACAAGAAACTGAAAAGTCAGGATAAAGGGAAACTCTGTTGTTATTGTAGAAAAATTCACACTTGGCCTCACTGCACAATTAATGTTGTCAATCATAAAAGCGAACTTTGGCCACAAATACTGGACCTGGTCTTGTAGGGACCATATGAGACATTCAGCAGCACAGAAGGGAGAGAAGGTAGATTCATCAAATAAGATATCAGTGTTCTAGGAAGGTAACAGCATCATTACCCTCCGCTTTCTCTTAGAGGCCCATCATAATAGTTTTCTTCAAGTGATTTTCTAACTTGTCAGCACATTCTACATACTCTGCCATTTGGCTATGTAGTTTACAGACCTGGGCAGATAAGAGTCAGCATTCTCTATCTCCAGGGGTTAGGTGAATCCTCCAGGTTGTCAGCTCTATAGGGCCAAAAGTAATGTGAACAATTTTGGGTGTAGAACTATATTGTGGTCTAGCAGCAAAATGGTGACAACATGATTGGGAAACAGCTGGACTACACAACCGATAAAGCAGCCAGAGCCGGTGACTGAGAGGAATCTGTGACTTCTCTGCATTTAGTGGTTACTACTCACCTGGGTAGTCATATGTAGGATTCTCCTCTTTACACCGTTCATCAACTCTCACATATGTCTTTGTAGTATTAATATGGGTCAGATCTTCACCCTGAAACAAATATTGTAAAAGTCACAGACAGATGGAGAGGTCACATCTATGATCAGCTCTAATCCTGTCATCTCCACGTTCTCATTACACAAGTATAAAACATATAATACTGGTGGATAAAACAAGACTGAGGACAAGATCTTCACGCCGTCTACACATCATAGGGGAGATCTCATGACACCTTCTCTCCATCTACCTGATGATCCTGAGGAACATTGGGATCTTCTTGTTTACAGTCCTGTCGAAGAAGAAGACGGGGACATCTCTCTGGTGTTGTCCTCTTACTGGATAGAACTGGAGGAAACACATACAGGGACTGAATTCATTCTTTACATACAGATAATTATAGGCCGTGTGTATTTAGTCCTGTCTATTACCTGGTGATGTGAGGGGCTGGGGAACCTCCATCATGACGTCCTTGTACAGATCTTTGTGTCCTTCTAAATACTCCCACTCCTCCATGGAGAAATAGACAGTGACATCCTGACACCTTATAGGAACCTGACACATACAATGATACCGTCATCCCCCGATCCCTTCATAGCGTTACTGTATAATGTCCCAGCATTCCCAGAAGTGTCACCTCTCCAGTCAGCAGCTCAATCATCTTGTAGGTGAGTTCTAGGATCTTCTGGTCATTGAAGTCCTCATGTATCAGGGTGCAAGGTGAGGGCCCTGTGATTGGACTCAGGGGTCTTCTCCATCCCTCAGACACAGGGGCCTGACAGCGCTCACTAGAGGTCTTCTTCACTACTGTGTAATCCTGGTTATGGAGAGACACATTAATAAATCTCACTACAGACATTTCCAGAGTCCTCACCTCTCCAGTTCTGTCCATCTGTTATTCCCATAGATAAGAATGATGTAATTTGACGTCATCAGAATCTCTCACCTCTCCAGTAAGCTGGAAGAGGATCTCTAGGGTGAGTTGTAATATCCTCTCCACCATCTTGTCACTGTCCAGATCCATCCTTGATGGGTAAACCAGAAAAATTCTCTTCTATAGAAGATCTCCACTGAGAGGATCCGATATTGCAGGGACCTGAATATGAAGAAGATGACGATGTAACATCATAAGAAATCCTAACCAGGTAATAGAGATTGTTGGAGGACTCAAGCAGTGGTGGCACAGGATTAGTGTGCAATAATTAATGTCATACTATTTGTACAACAACATTAAGGTTTTTTCCCTCACATCTACTAATAAAACCTATATACTTTAGACCACACATCAAACAAAAATAAATGGTCATGAGCCCAGAGCTATGTAGAAAGTAACTAAATCTTTATCGGGTAAAAGAAGTCTAAGTCCAAAAGATGAACATAGCAGTTTAAATGGCGTCATCCACAGCCCACCCCCAGAGGAAGGTAGGGCTGGCGCCATTCCAGCAAGAGAGGACACTTATGGGTCGGTGTATGTCTCTACTTCCCAACACTGTTATTTCTATTGTTACATATAGATGTCGCTAATTGTGCACTGCCCTTATATTGTTTGCTGAGATTATATGCATTTCACTCTGACGTCCTTCCCTGCTGTGGATGATGCGTTTTAAAACTGCTATGTTCATCTCTGAGGTTTTTTTTTTTTTCCTTTGGATATGTTTTGTTTTGTGGCATCCCCCCTTGTGTGTGGGGGGATGGCGGTACTTGGGGAGCATTATAGTGTGTGTGGGGGGATGGTGGTGCTGTGGGAACATTATACGGTGTGGGGGGAATGTTGGTACTGTGGGAACATTATACTGTGTGTGGGGTATGGTGGTACTGTGGGAATATTATACTGTGTGTGGGGATGGCGGTACTGTGGGAACATTATACTGTGTGTGGGGGATGGCGGTACTGTGGGAACATTATACTGTGTGTGGGGGGATGGCGGTACTGTGGGAACATTATACTGTGTGTGTGGGATGGCGGTACTGTGGGAACATTATACTGTGTGTGGGGGGATGGCAGTACTGTGGGTACATTATACTGTGTGTGGGGGGATGGCGGTACTGTGGGAACATTATACTGTGTGTGGGGGATGGCGGTACTGTGGGAACATTATACTGTGTGTGGGGGATGGCAGTACTGTGGGAACATTATACTGTGTGTGGGGATGGCGGTACTGTGGGAACATTATACTGTGTGTGGGGATGGCGGTACTGTGGGAACATTATACTGTGTGTGGGGGATAGCGGTACTGTGGGAACATTATACTGTGTGTGGGGGATGGCGGTACTGTGGGAACATTATACGTGTGTGGGGATGGCGGTACTGTGGGAACATTATACTGTGTGGGGGGATGGCGGTACTGTGGGAACATTTACTGTGTGTGGGGTATGGTGGTACTGTGGGAACATCATACTGTGTAGGGGGGATGGCGGTACTGTGGGAACATTATACTGTGTGTGGGGGATGGAGGTACTGTGGGAACATTATACTGTGTGGGGGATGGTGGTACTGTGGGAACATTATACTGTGTGTGGGGGATAGCGGTACTGTGGGAACATTATACTGTGTGGGGGATGGAGGACTGTGGGAACATTATACTGTGTGTGGGGGATGGTGGTACTGTGGGAACATTATACTGTGTGTGGGGGATGGTGGTACTGTGGGAACATTATACTGTGTGTAGGGGGATGGCGGTACTGTGGGAACATTATACTGTGTGTGGGGGATGGTGGTACTGTGGTAACATTATACTGTGTGTGGGGGGATGGTGGTACTGTGGGAACATTATACTGTGTGTGGGGGATGGCGGTACTGTGAGAACATTATACTGTGTGTGTGGGGATGGTGGTACTGGGGGACATTATACTGTGTGTGGGGGATAGCAGTACTGGGGAAACATTAAAGTGTTTGTGGGGGGATGACGGTACTGGGGGAACATTATACTGTGTGTGGGGGGATGGCGGTACTGTGGGAACATTATACTGTGTGTGTGGGGATGGCGGAACAGTGGAAACATTACTCTGTGTGTGGGGATGGCGGTACTGTGAGATTATATTGTGTGTGGATGGTGGTACTGGGGTAATATTATACTGTGTGGGAGGATGGTGGTACTGCAGGAACATTATACTGTGTGTGTGGGGATGGCGGTAATGTGGGAACATTATACTGTGTCGGGGAACGGAGGTACTGTGGGAACATTATACTGTGTGGGGGGGAGGGCGGTTCTGTGGGAACATTATAGTGTGTGTGGGGGGATGGCGGTACTGGGGGAATTTTATACTGTGTGGTGGGATGACCAAAAACAAGAAAAAGCAGTCGATAAGGTCTAATAAAATATGAACTTTATTCAAAAATATCTAAAATGACAAATAGAACGACAAAAGTAGGGGAAATAACATCTCATGATGCGCATGATGAATGGACATGGGCTACCAGCACAGCAGGATACCCGCAACTATGATATACAATGGTCAGACACCTAGAGGCATACATAACTACCTCTAAAGAAACATCATGCGATGCCAATTGTACAAAGCGATAAACAGCATGTGCTGGAAGACTGAATGATGTAAAGGCATACACAATTAAACCGATCCAAGTAGTGGCCAAGGTGGGAATAGATATTTACCAGAATAGTGCGTAGGTCCGCTGGCGAACAGCCCTCCCCGACGCGCGTTTCGGAGTGTAACCACACTCCTTCCTCAGGGGGCGTACATCATGAGCCCAAAAAGGGGCTCTATTTATCTCACCCTGCTTTGGTGCTGCGCAGGCGCCGCCAGCATCCACGCAGACTGCCCGCAGAGACCCCGGAGACGCCATGGCCGGAAACACGTGGGGCCCACGTGATCCGGCGTCTGACGTCACAGGAAGTGACGTGGACGCCGCGAGGGGCTAGAAGCGCCTGCGCAACCACAACAGCCCTGGAAGCCAGGAACAAAAATGGGTGCCATAGAAAAATAAGGGAAAAACATGCCACACTTACAAAAAATGCGACAAATATATAGAAAATTAACATTGCAAAACAGATCAAAACGCTAAATAATAGAAATAATAACAACTGGACAACAAAGAATTTGAACATATATACAAAATGAATAAATCAATATAAGTATACCAATGATACAACAACACAGGACAAAAAAACAAATAATAATAAACTAAGGCAAAAAATAATACAAAAAAATCAACCTAAACAAACAATGACATAATACAAATGGAAAAAACATATTACAAATAAATATTACAAAAAATATATACAAACATTGTAGCCTACAAAATTATTATTATAATGGCAGCCATGCATGATGATCTTGCATGATGATACAAGGACACCCAGAGGCAGCAGGAACAAACAATGAACATCTATAATAAAGAATAAAAAAAGTTAAAATCAAGTAGAAACAAAATCATGCGGAAAACGAGACGTATAATGATGTCAGAGTCGGAAGATCACAAGAAAGGGACATAAGAAATATTCTCATTAAGGCCATTAGGATATAAAGTTTTGAGCGTCCATATCCACCTAGTCTCTGCCTGCGCCAAACGTCTTGACAAATCACCCCCCCGTATATTAATATTCAAAGCGTCAATACCTCTCACTTTCAATAAAGAACCATCACAGTGATGAAATTTGTGGAAATGACGAGGCCAAGTTTTCAATGTAGCAACATCAGTACAGGTGGAAGCTGCCGCAATACCAAGCACGTGCTCCCTCACTCTAACTTTTAGTTGTCTGGTGGTGAGTCCAATGTAGAACAAGCCACATGGGCAACTAGCGCAGTAAATAACGTACCTAGACGTACAAGAAATGCGCTGTTTGTTAACAAAACTTTTAGTACCATCAGAGTTAGTGAACGAGGAGCAGCGTTCAATGTTGGGGCAAGCCACACAACCCCCACAAGGTGAACAACCCAAACTAGAGGGAAATTTATCAAGAAAAGTGGCAACCTGTAGGTCACGATAGTGGTTGGTGGTTAATTGATCGCGCAAATTTCTGGCCCTTCTAAAGGTGAACGAAGGTCTATCCGGAAGAAACCTACCAATAACCGGATCCACTTTAAGGATAGGCCAGGCTCTCTGTACAGCCTCTCGCATCTTATGGTGCTGGGGATGATATGTAGTAATAAATCGCATACACTTGAATTACTCGATTGAGATGAGCTACCATAGAGTAAAGCATCCCATGTGGAATGTCTAGCCCTATGATAAGCCCTCTTAATAGTGCGACCACTATATCCCCTAGCAAGAAAGCGCGACCTTAATTCCTTAGCCCTAGCCTCAAAGTCAGAGTCTGTGGAGCAGATGCGTCGTAAACGGAGAAACTGTCCCACAGGAATGGCCCTCACAACATGGGAAGGATGACAGGAAGTGGATGTAATACCGTATTTGTAGAAGTCTCTTTTCGAAAGATATCTGTCTGTATGGCACCAGAGCTGTCCTTCCTGATAGTAACTTCCAAAAAATTAATTTTTGTCTGATCCCAGACAGCGTAAGATGTATATTTAGATCATTGCTATTCAAAGAGGTCACGAATTGCACAAGGTCAATGGATGTGCCCTGCCAGACAAAGAAGATGTCGTCGATGTAGCGCGTCCAAAAGGGGACGCGGTCCATCGACCCCTCTTTGTCTGACAGGAAAAGGTCCCTCTCCCAGAACCCCAGGAAGAGATTGGCTGTAGGATGGCGCAAAAGCGGCACCCATCGCCGTCCCTGGAGTTGCAGGTACAGGTAGAAGGATCCTTTGAACACAAAAAAATTGTGGGTGAGGGTGAACTCCAATAGCTCCAGGAGTAGGTCCCTTAAGCCGGTGGAAAGCATGGTGGTACTGAGAAAAAAACGTACCGCGGCAATGCCATCGGAATGCCTGATGTTAGTATAAAGGGACTCTACATCAACTGTAGCCAGTAGAGTATCACCTTCAAAACACAATCCATCGACCTTGCGCAACAATTCACCAGTATCTTTGAGGAAGGAGGGAAGGTAAGAGACCAGAGGTTGTAAATGGTAATCATAGGCATCCATGTTTTTGGTAATTATTTTTGGGTGATTTTCTTGATAGTATCACATAATTTACCATTCATGTATTTTGCCAATGTCACTATCCTTTTATTATACTTTGATATTGCTGTGTTATACACAGGTTCTTCTTCAGTGAACAATATGGACTTCCGGGCTAAGGAGAAAACCTGGCTCTCGCAGTTGGACCAGGTGTTTGGCACCAGTGGGGGTGATGCTCAGAGTGTGGGAGATCCAAGTTGGGATAATAAATTCTTTAATGTCAAAAATTTGCTACTATATAGATCTAGATTATGGTGAAACAGACTCTTTTTGGAAAAATATAACACCAATAAAATTATTCCACGTGGCCTCAGGGTCAGAGTCCAGGGTGGATAAAAATCAATGATTTTTTTAAAAAAATCAAAAAAATCAGATTTTTTTGATTTAAATCGGATTTTTTTTATTTAAATCGGATTTTTTTCAATAAACTGCTTTTTGAGGAAAATATTTTACCATCCAAAGGTTCTTCCATCATGAGATAAAGCTGAGTTGTTTAACTCAGTAGAATAAAGGCTGTATATGTATAACATTCACAATGCCATGCTCTTCCAGAGGTTTCTGTAGGATTAGTGGGCAGTTTCTCTCCTATATTATCACAGAGTCACATACAACCCTCTTTCGGCCTATACTGCCAAATTAGATGATATTCTCAATAGAGCAGTAGATACCGGCATTATCACCAGTGGGCTGGCTTCGGCACTTAAGATTAAGGAACCAACTGTCGCCACTCTGTACTTATTACCTAAAATACACAAGAATCTTTCGTCACCGCCCGGCAGACCTATCGTTTCTGGGAGGGGGAACCTCTTGGAGAACGTTAATAAATGGATTGATTACCATTTACAACCTTGTCTCTTACCTTCCCTCCTTCCTCAAAGATACGGGTGAATTGTTGCGCAAGGTCGATGGATTGTGTTTTGAGGGTGATACTCTACTGGCTACAGTTGATGTAGAGTCCCTTTATACTAACATCAGGCATTCCGACGGACGGCGATGGGTGCCGCTTTTGCGCCATCCTAGGCCAATCTCTTTCTGGGGTTCTGGGAGAGGGACCTTTTCCTGTCAGACAAAGAGGGATCGATGGACCGCGTCCCCTTTTGGACGTGCTACATCGACGACATCATCTTTGTCTGGCAGGGCATATCCATTGACCTTGTGCAATTCGTGACCTCTTTGAATAGCAATGATCTAAATATACATCTTACGCTGGTCTGGGATCAGACAAAAATTAATTTTTTGGAAGTTACTATCAGGAAGGACAGCTCTGGTGCCATACAGACAGATATCTTTCGAAAAGAGACATCTACAAATACGGTATTACATGCCACTGTATCTGTGGGACAGTTTCTCCGTTTACGACGCATCTGCTCCACAGACTCTGACTTTGAGGCTAGGGCTAAGGAATTAACCCCTTCACCCCCCCAGATGACCGGGCCAATTTTTACAATTCTGACCACTGTCTCTTTATGAGGTTATAACTATGGAACGCTTCAACGGATCTTCGCGATTCTGAGAATGTTTTCTCGTGACATATTGTACTTCATGTTAGTGGTAAAATTTCTTCGATATAACTTGCGTTTATTTTTGAAAAAAACGCAAATATGGCGAAAATTTTAAAAATTTTGCAATTTTCAAACTTTGAATTTTTTTTCCCTTAAAACAGAGAAATATGTCACACAAAATAGTTAAGAAATAACATTTCCCACATGTCTACTTTACATCAGCACAATTTTGGAACCAAAATTTTTCTTTGTTAGGAAATTAGAAGGGTTAAAAGTTGACCAGTGATTTCTCATTTTTACAACAAAATTTACAAAGCCATTTTTTTAGGGACCACCTCACATTTGAAGTCACTTTGACGGGTCTATATGGCAGAAAATACCCAAAAGTGACACCATTATAAAAACTGCACCCCTCAAGGTACTCAAAACCACATTCAAGAAGTTTATTAACCCTTCAGGTGCTTCACAGGAGCTGAAGCAAAGTGGATGGAAAAAATTAATATTTAACTTTTTAGCCACAAAAATGATCTTTTACAAACTTTTTTTTATTTTCACAAGGGTAAAAGGAGAAAATGGACAGATAAAGTTGTTGTGCAACTTCTCCTGAGTACGCCAATACCCCATATGTGGGGGAAAACCACTGTTTGGGCACACGGCAGAGCTCGTAAGAGAAGGAGCGCCGTTTGACTTTTTCAAACAAATTGGCTGGAATTGAGATTGGACGCCATGTCGTGTTTGGAGAGCCCCTGATACGCCTAAACAGTGGAAACCCCCCACAAGTGACACCATTTTGGAAACTAGACCCCCTAAGGAACTTATCTAGATCTGTTGTGACACTTTGAACCCCAAAGTGTTTCACAAAGTTTATAATGCCTGGGTGTGAAAAAAAAAAACAAAAAAAACAATTTTCTACAAAAATGATTTTTTAGTCCCAAATTTTTGATTTTTCCCAAGGAAATTGGACCCCAAAACTTGTTGTCCAATTTGTCCTGAGTACGCTGATATCCCATATTTGGGGGGGGGGGGGAAACTGTTTGGGCGCACGGCAGGGCTTGGAAAAGAAGCAGTAACGTTTTGGAATGCAAACATTGATGGGGGTCATGTTCCGTTTGTAGTGCCCCAGATGAGCCTAAACAGTGGAAACCCCCCACAAGTGACCCCATTTTGGAAGCTAGACCCCCTAAGGAACTTATCTAGATCTTTGGTGAGCACTTTGAACCCCCAAGTGCTTCACACAAGTTTATAATGCCCGGGCATGAAAATAAAAAATCCTATTTTTTTCCCACAAAAATTATCTCTTAGTCACTAATTTTTTATTTTCCCATAGGTAACAGGAGAAATTGGACCACAAAATTTGTTGTCCAATTTGTCCTGAGTACGCTGATACCCCATATGTGGGGGGGAACCACTGTTTGGGCGCATGGCAGAGCTCGGAATGGAAGGAGCACTATTTGACTTTTTCCAACCAAAATTGGCTGGAATTGAGATTGGACGCCATGTTGCATTTGGAGAGCCCCTGATGTGCCTAAACATTGGAAACCCCCCACAAGTGACCCCATTTGGGAAACTAGACTCCCTAAGGAACTTATCTAGATCTTTGGTGAGCAATTTGAACCCCCAAGTGCTTCACACAAGTTTATAACGTAGAGCCGTAAAATTAAAAAATTATATCTTTTCCACAAAATTGATCTTTTCGCCCCAATTTTTATTTTCCCAAGGGTAAACAAGACTCCAAAAGTTATTGTGCAATTTGTCCTGAGTGCGCTGATACCCCATATGTGGGGGTAAACCACTGTTTGGGTGCATGGCAGAGTTTGGAAGGGAAGGAGCGCCGTCTGACTTTTTCAACGCAGAATTGGCTGGACGCCATGTCGTGTTTGGAGAGCTCCTGATCTGCCTAAACAGTGGAAACCCCCCACAAATGACACCATTTTGGAAACTAGACCCCTCAAGGAACTTATCTAGATGTGTGGTGAGCACTTTGAACCCCAAAGTGCTTCACAGAAGTTTATAACGTACAGCCGTAAAAATAAAAAAATCCTTTTTTTTTTTACAAAAATGATTTTTTCGCCCCCAATATTTTATTTTCACAAGGGTAACAGGAGAAATTGGACCCCAAAAGTTGTTGTCCAAATTGTCCTGAGTACGCTGATACCCAATATGTGGGAGAAAACTACTGTATGGGCACACGTCGGGCTCGGAAGGGAAGTAGTGACGTTTTGGATTGCAGACTTTGATGGAATGGTCTGGGGGCGTCATGTCGCATTTGGAGAGCCCCTGATGCGCCTAAACAGTGGAAACCCCCCACAAGTGACCCCATTTTGGAAAATAGACCCCACAAGGAACTTATCTAGAAGTGTGGTGAGCGCTATGAAGCCCCAAGTACTTCACAGAAGTTTTATAACATACAGCCGTAAAAACAAAAAAATCATTTTTTTTTTTTACAAAAATGATTTTGTCGCCCCCAGTTTTTTATTTTCCCAAGGGTAACAGGAGAAATAGGCCAAATTGCACAATAACTCTTGGGGTCCAGAGTATGCTGATACCCCATATGTGGGGTAAACTACGGTTTGGGCGCATGGCAGAGCTCAGAAGTGAAGGAGCACCATTTGACTTTTTCAACGCAGAATTGGCTGGAATTGAGATCAGACGCCATGTCACATTTCGAGAGCTCCTGAAGTGGCTAAACAGCGGAAACCCCCCAATTCTAACTCCAACCCTAACCCCAAACACCAATAACCCTAGTCCCAACCCTAACCACAAACCTAACCCTAACACACCCATAACCCTAATCCCAACCCTAATCCTAACGTTAGCGCCAACCCTAACCCTAACTTTAGCCGCAACCCTAACCCTAACGGGAAAATCGAAATAAATACATTTTTTTAATTTTATTATTTTTCCCTAACTAAGGGGGTGATAAAGGGGTTTGATTTACTATTTATAGCGGGTTTTTGTGATTGGCAGCTGTCACGCTAAAAGACGCTTTTTATTGCAAAAAATAGTTTTTTGCATCACCACATTTTGAGAGCTATAATTTTTGCATATTTTGGCCCACAGAGTCATGTGAGGTCTTATTTTTTGCGGGACGAGTTGACGTTTTTATTTGTACCATTTTTGAGCACGTGACATTTTTTGATCGCTTTTTATTTCGATTTTTGGGTGGTTAGAATGAACAAAAATCAGCAATTCATGAATTTCTTTTGGGGGAGGCGTTTATACCGTTCCGCGTGTGGTAAAATTGATAAAGCAGTTTTATTCTTCGGGTCAGTACGATTATGGCGATACCTCATTTATATCATTTTTTTAGGTTTTGGCGCTTTTATAGAATGAAAACAATTTTATATAAAAAAATCATTATTTTTGCATCGCTTTATTCTGCGAGCTATAACTTTTTTATTTTTTCGCTCATGATGCTGTGTGACGGCTCGTTTTTTGCGGGACAAGATGATGTTTTCAGTGGTACCATGTTTATTTATATCGGTCTTTTTGATCGCGTGTTATTTCACTTTTTGTTCGGCGGTATGATGATAAAGCATTGATTTTTTGTTCGTTTTTTTTTTTTTTTTTTTTAAGGGGTTCACTAAAGGGTTAACTAGTGGGACAGTTTTATAGGGAGGGTCGTTACGGACGCGGCGATACCAAATATGTGTACTTTTATTGTTTTGTTTTTTTATTTACAGGAAAAAATGAATTTATTGGGGAATATATATATTTTTTTTTTATGATTTTTTTTTACACTTTTTATTTTTACTTTTTTTACTTTGTCCCAGGGTGGGACATCACAGTATTTTATCAGATCGCTGGTGTGACAGTGTGCACAGCACTCTGTCACACCAGCGATCGCTCTGGCATCGCTGCGGACTTCCCCAGAGCCTGCTCTCAGCAGGCACTGAGGAAGCCGCCTCCCTGCAGGACCCCGGCGCCATCTTGGATCCGGGGACCTGGAGGGAGGACGGACCCTCGGAACAGCGCGACACATCGCGCTGCTCTGAGGGTCTCAGGGGAGCGCGCAGGGAGCCCCCTGCCTGCGCGATCCTCCCCTGTGCCCCGGGTACACCGCGATCATGTTTGATCGCGGTGTGCCAAGGGTTAATGTGCCGGGAGCGGTCCGTGACCGCTCCTGACACACAGTCACGGGTGTCAGCTGTGATAATCAGCTGACACCCGGCGGCGATCAGCTGCGCTCCCCCGGGAGCGCAGCTGATCGCCCATGACGTACTATTCCGTCCATGGGAATTAGGTCCAGGGTCACATGGACGGAATAGTACGTCTGATGGCAGAGAGGGGTTAAGGTCGCGCTTTCTTGCTAGGGGATATAGTGGTCACACTATTAAGAGGGCTTATCATAGGGCTAGGCATTCCACACGGGATGCTTTGCTCTATGGTAGCTCATCTCAATCGAGTAATTCAAGTGTAGTGCGATTTATTACTACATATCATCCCCAGCACCATAAGATGCGAGAGGCTGTACAGAGAGCCTGGCCTATCCTTAAAGTGGATCCGGTTATTGGTAGGTTTCTTCCGGATAGACCTTTGTTCACCTTTAGAAGGGCCAGAAATTTGCGCGATCAATTAACCACCAACCACTATCCTGACCAACAGGTTGCCACTTTTCTTGATAAATTTCCCTCTAGTTTGGGTTGTTCACCTTGTGGGGGTTGTGTGGCTTGCCCCAACATTGAACGCTGCTCCTCGTTCACTAACTCTGATGGTACTAAAAGTTTTGTTATCAAACAGAGCATTTCTTGTACGTCTACGTACGTTATTTACTGCGCTAGTTGCCCATGTGGCTTGTTCTACATTGGACTCACCACCAGACAACTAAAAGTTAGAGTGAGGGAGCACGTGCTTGGTATTGCGGCAGCTTCCACCTGCACTGATGTTGCTACATTGAAAACTTGGCCGCGTCATTTCCACAAATTTCATCACTGTGATGGTTCTTTATTGAAAGTGAAAGGTATTGACGCTTTGAATATTAATATACGGGGGGGTGATTTGTCAAGACGTTTGGCGCAGGCAAGAGACTAGGTGGATATGGACGCTCAAAACTTTATATCCTAATGGCCTTAATGAGAATATTTCTTATGTCCCTTTCTTGTGATCTTCCGACTCTGACATCATTATACGTCTCGTTTTCCGCATGATTTTGTTTCTACTTGATTTTAACTTTTTTTATTCTTTATTATAGATGTTCATTGTTTGTTCCTGCTGCCTCTGGGTGTCCTTGTATCATCACGCAACATCATCATGCATGGCTGCCATTATAATAATAATTTTGTAGGCTACAATGTTTGTATATATTTTTTGTAATATTTATTTGTAATATGTTTTTTCCATTTGTATTATGTCATTGTTTGTTTAGGTTGATTTTTTTGTATTATTTTTTGCCTTAGTTTATTATTATTGTTTTTTGTCCTGTGTTGTTGTATCATTGGTATACTTATATTGATTTTTTCATTTTGTATATATGTTCAAATTCTTTGTTGTCCAGTTGTTATTATTTCTATTTAGCGTTTTGATCTGTTTTGCAATGTTAATTTTCTATATATTTGTCGCATTTTTTGTAAGTGTGCATGTTTTTCCCTTATTTTTCTATGGCACCCATTTTTGTTCCTGGCTTCCAGGGCTGTTGTGGTTGCGCAGGTGCTTCTAGCCCCTCGGATCACGTGGGGCCCATGTGTTTCCAGCCATGGTGTCTCCGGGGTGTCTGCGGGCAGACTGCGTGGATGCTGGTGGCGCCTGCGCAGCACCAAAGCAGGGTGAGATAAATAGAGCCCCTTTTTGGGCTCATGATGTACGCCCCTGAGGAAAGAGTGTGGTTACACTCCGAAACGCGCGTCGGGGAGGGCTGTTCGCCAGCGGACCTACGCGCTTTTCTGTCCATTCATCATGCGCATCATGAGATGTTATTTCCCCTACTTTTGTCATTCTATTTGTCATTTTAGATATTTTTGAATAAAGTTCATATTTTATTAGACCTTATCGACTGCTTTTTCTTGTTTTTGGTTATGTCTGCAGCAGTTGGTCTTGTATGTCCATAGGCATCCATGTTTTTGGTAATTATTTTTGGGTGATTTTCTTGATAGTATCACATAATTTACCATTCATGTATTTTGCTAATGTCACTATCCTTTTATTATGTGTAGTGGATGGCAGTACTGCTGGGAACATTATACTGTTTGGTGGGATGGCGGTACTGTTGGAACATTATACTGTGTGGTGGGATGGCGGTACTGTGGGAACATTATACTGTGTGGTGGGATGGCGGTACTGGGGGAACATTATACTGTGTGTGGGGGGGATGGCGGTACTGTGGGAACATTATACTGTGTGGTGGGATGGCGGTACTGGGGGAACATTATACTGTGTGGTGGGATGGCAGTACTGTGGGAACATTATACTGTGTGGGGGGGATGGCAGTACTGTGGGAACATTATACTGTGTGGGGGGGATGGCAGTACTGTGGGAACATTATACTGTGTGTGGGGGATGGCGGTAGTGTGGGAACATTATACTGTGTGTGTGGGGGGATGGCAGTACTGTGGGAACATTATACTGTGTGTGTGGGGGGATGGCGGTACTGTGGGAACATTATACTGTGTGTGGGGGGATGGCGGTACTGTGGGAACATTATACTGTGTGTGTGGGGGGATGGCGGTACTGTGGGAACATTATACTGTGTGTGGGGGATGGTGGTATTGTGGGAACATTATACTGTGTGTGGGGATAAAGAAAGGGAGTAATGCAGGTTTCCGTCTTTCCCATTGATCATACTTTGGTGTATGCATCTATCAGAGGAAAAGTAACAAAACATCAGGATTCATACAATGTGGCAACACAATAACACTAGTGATGAGAGAGTGTAGGTGTTATCCGAGCATGTTCGGGTGCTAATACAGTATCTTCAGTGAGCTCGAATGCTATGTTTGAGTCCCCACAGCTGCAAGTCTCATGGCTATTCAATAGCAACACATGCAGGGATTGCCTGTTTGCTATGTGTTGCTGTTGTTGTGGGGACTCGAACATAGCAATCGAGCACACTGAAGATACTGTATTAGCACCCGAGCATGCTCGGATAACACCTACGCTCGCTCCCCACTAAAGAATACCAAAATAGTCTGAGCACTGAAGGGGTTACTGCCCCCTGCTCCCAGTAATGGGGAATCTCCAGCACCTACCTCCACCTGCAGAGCCGCACACCACATATATGGCTGTTCTGTGCCCAGTAATGGGGAATCTCCCGCACCTACCTCCACCTGCAGAGCCGCACTCCACATATATGGCTGTTCTGTGCTCAGTAATGGGGAATCTCCAGCACCTACCTCCACCTGCAGAGCCGCACTCCACATATATGGCTGTTCTGTGCCCAGTAATGGGGAATCTCCAGCACCTACCTCCACCTGCAGAGCCGCACTCCACATATATGGCTGTTCTGTGCCCAGTAATGGGGAATCTCCAGCACCTACCTCCACCTGCAGAGCCGCACTCCACATATATGGCTGTTGTGTGCCCAGTAATGGGGAATCTCCAGCACCTACCTCCACCTGCAGAGCCGCACTCCACATATATGGCTGTTCTGTGCCCAGTAATGGGGAATCTCCGCACCTACCTCCACCTGCAGAGCCGCACTCCACATATATGGCTGTTCTGTGCTCAGTAATGGGGAATCTCCAGCACCTACCTCCACCTGCAGAGCCGCACTCCACATATATGGCTGTTCTGTGCCCAGTAATGGGGAATCTCCAGCACCTACCTCCACCTGCAGAGCCGCACTCCACATATATGGCTGTTCTGTGCCCAGTAATGGGGAATCTCCCGCACCTACCTCCACCTGCAGAGCCGCACTCCACATATATGGCTGTTCTGTGCCCAGTAATGGGGAATCTCCAGCACCTACCTCCACCTGCAGAGCCGCACTCCACATATATGGCTGTTCTGTGCCCAGTAATGGGGAATCTCCAGCACCTACCTCCACCTGCAGAGCCACACACCACATATATATGGCTGCTCTGTGCCCAGTAATGGGGAATCTCCAGCACCTACCTCCACCTGCAGAGCCACACACCACATATATGGCTGTTCTGTGCCCAGTAATGGGGAATCTCCCGCACCTACCTCCACCTGCAGAGCCACACACCACATATATGGCTGTTCTGTGCCCAGTAATGGGGAATCTCCAGCACCTACCTCCACCTGCAGAGCCGCACTCCACATATATGGCTGTTCTGTGCCCAGTAATGGGGAATCTCCAGCACCTACCTCCACCTGCAGAGCCGCACACCACATATATGGCTGTTCTGTGCCCAGTAATGGGGAATCTCCAGCACCTACCTCCACCTGCAGAGCCGCACACCACATATATGGCTGTTCTGTGCCCAGTAATGGGGAATCTCCAGCACCTACCTCCACCTGCAGAGCCGCACTCCACATATATGGCTGCTCTGTACCCAGTAATGGGGAATCTCCAGCACCTACCTCCACCTGCAGAGCCGCACTCCACATATATGGCTGTTCTGTGCCCAGTAACGGGGAATCTCCAGCACCTACCTCCACCTGCAGAGCCACACACCACATATATGGCTGTTCTGTGCCCAGTAATGGGGAATCTCCAGCACCTACCTCCACCTGCAGAGCCGCACTCCACATATATGGCTGTTCTCTGCCCAGTAATGGGGATCTCCAGCACCTACCTCCACCTGCAGAGCCGCACACCACATATATGGCTGTTCTGTGCCCAGTAATGGGGAATCTCCAGCACCTACCTCCACCTGCAGAGCCGCACTCCACATATATGGCTGTTCTGTGCCCAGTAATGGGGAATCTCCAGCACCTACCTCCACCTGCAGAGCTGCACTCCACATATATGGCTGTTCTGTGCCCAGTAATGGGGAATCTCCAGCACCTACCTACACCTGCAGAGCCGCACACCACATATATGGCTGTTCTGTGCCCAGTAATGGGGAATCTCCAGCACCTACCTCCACCTGCAGAGCCGCACTCCACATATATGGCTGTTCTGTGCCCAGTAATGGGGAATCTCCAGCACCTACCTCCACCTGCAGAGCCGCACACCACATATATGGCTGTTCTGTGCCCAGTAATGGGGAATCTCCAGCACCTACCTCCACCTGCAGAGCCGCACACCACATATATGGCTGCTCTGTGCCCAGTAATGGGGAATCTCCAGCACCTACCTCCACCTGCAGAGCCGCACTCCACATATATGGCTGCTCTGTGCTCAGTAATGGGGAATCTCCAGCACCTACCTCCACCTGCAGAGCCGCACTCCACATATATGGCTGTTCTGTGCCCAGTAATGGGGGATCTCCAGCACTACCTCCACCTGCAGAGCCGCACTCCACATATATGGCTGCTCTGTGCTCAGTAATGGGGAATCTCCAGCACCTACCTCCACCTGCAGAGCCGCACACCACATATATGGCTGTTCTGTGCCCAGTAATGGGGAATCTCCAGCACCTACCTCCACCTGCAGAGCCGCACTCCACATATATGGCTGTTCTGTGCCCAGTAATGGGGGATCTCCAGCACCTACCTCCACCTGCAGAGCCGCACTCCACATATATGGCTGTTCTGTGCCCAGTAATGGGGAATCTCCAGCACCTACCTCCACCTGCAGAGCCGCACACCACATATATGGCTGTTCAGTGCCCAGTAATGGGAATCTCCAGCACCTACCTCCACCTGCAGAGCCGCACACCACATATATGGCTGTTCTGTGCCCAGTAATGGGGAATCTCCAGCACCTACCTCCACCTGCAGAGCCGCACTCCACATATATGGCTGTTCTGTGCCCAGTAATGGGGAATCTCCAGCACCTACCTCCACCTGCAGAGCCGCACTCCACATATATGACTGTTCTGCGCCCAGTAATGGGGAATCTCCAGCACCTACCTCCACCTGCAGAGCCGCACACCACATATATGGCTGCTCTGTGCCCAGTAATGGGGAATCTCCAGCACCTACCTCCACCTGCAGAGCCGCACTCCACATATATGGCTGTTCTGTGCCCAGTAATGGGGAATCTCCAGCACCTACCTCCACCTGCAGAGCCGCACTCCACATATATGACTGTTCTGCGCCCAGTAATGGGGAATCTCCAGCACCTACCTCCACCTGCAGAGCCGCACACCACATATATGGCTGCTCTGTGCCCAGTAATGGGGAATCTCCAGCACCTACCTCCACCTGCAGAGCCGCACTCCACATATATGGCTGTTCTGTGCCCAGTAATGGGGAATCTCCAGCACCTACCTCCACCTGCAGAGCTGCACACCACATATATGGCTGCTCTGTGCCCAGTAATGGGGAATCTCCAGCACCTACCTCCACCTGCAGAGCCGCACTCCACATATATGGCTGTTCTGTGCCCAGTAATGGGGAATCTCCAGCACCTACCTCCACCTGCAGAGCCGCACTCCACATATATGACTGTTCTGCGCCCAGTAATGGGGAATCTCCAGCACCTACCTCCACCTGCAGAGCCGCACACCACATATATGGCTGTTCTGTGCCCAGTAATGGGGGATCTCCAGCACCTACCTCCACCTGCAGAGCCGCACTCCACATATATGGCTGTTCTGTGCCCAGTAATGGGGAATCTCCAGCACCTACCTCCACCTGCAGAGCCGCACACCACATATATGGCTGTTCTGTGCCCAGTAATGGGGAATCTCCAGCACCTACCTCCACCCGCAGAGCTGCACTCCACATATATGGCTGTTCTGTGCCCAGTAATGGGGAATCTCCAGCACCTACCTCCACCTGCAGAGCCGCACACCACATATATGGCTGCTCTGTGCCCAGTAATGGGGAATCTCCAGCACCTACCTCCACCTGCAGAGCCGCACACCACATATATGGCTGTTCTGTGCCCAGTAATGGGGAATCTCCAGCACCTACCTCCACCTGCAGAGCTGCACACCACATATATGGCTGTTCTGTGCACACAGGACCTGTGATGAGGTCACAGGAGGGGAGGAGTCAGGGGTCACATGATCAGGGGCCTCAGTGGATGCAACTCTTTTATTATAAAATTATAAACAATACATACATCATAATAAATAACAAACTGTACAGAAATAAAACATAGATAAAATAAGTAACAGAAACAAAAGAAACCAGCATCAAATAAAACCAAAAAGTCCAGAGTCCTTCGTCCTTCCAAAGCTATTGCAGCTTCCAGAGGAACATTCCCCCTAACCAAAATTATATATAACCATAAAAGAAACATGCACACACACTGACACACACTCACCCCCCCAAAAGAAAGGAAAAAGCCCTCACCTGGCCACACATACAACACAACCTATATATACACTACTATATACACAATAAGACATGCACAAACATTTTATTATTTTTTTTTCCTTATTTTTTTTTTCTTTTTTTTTCCCCACCACACCACAGGTCCATGAGTTCATGCCCTTTTCACAGCAAGCTTGACGGGTCCATGAAAGTTTATGCCCTTAGAAATTTACAACCCTCGTGTCCATGGCAAGTTCCATGCCCTCCCCCCCACACAAAAACCCCCACCCAACCTAAACTATACCCCCCAAACAGGGGCGGAACTATCGTGGAAGCAGGGGAAGCAGCTGCCATAGGGCCCGGGCTAGCAGGGGGCCCGTCCCTGCTGCAGCTGTCTCCCCTGCGGCTGTGTTCCGCCGCCCATGGCCTGAGAATCGGCGGTTACCTGTGTCGGCTGTCATGCTGACAGCCGGCGCAGAGAAGCTGCTGCGTGCCGTCTCCCAGGAATCAATTGCACTGGTGTCTATACAGACGCCAGTACAATTGAAGCTCTGACCGCCGGGTCAGAGCGACGTCTGCAGCGTGATCAGGTCATGTGATCACGCTGCTGACGTCACTCGTCGTCGGCGCCCAGAAGGGTGAAGATTGGTGGTGAGTGTGCTCCACTGTGGAGCTGAAGAAACCACAGAAGATTAATGGGGGGCATAATGTGTGAGTGTGTGTGTATGGGGGGGTGAATTTAGAGTGGGGATGGGGGGTTCTTTTATGTGTGGGGGGATTTGGAGTGGGGATGGGGGATACATTATGTGTGGGGGGATTTAGAGTGGGGATGTGGGTTCTTTTATGTGTGGGGGGATTTGGAGTGGGGATGGGGGGTACATTATGTGTGGGGGGGATTTGGAGTGGGGATGGGGGTTCTTTTATGTGTGGGGGGTTTGGAGTGGGATGGGGGATACATTATGTGTGGGGGGGATTTGGAGTGGGGATGAGGGTTCTTTTATGTGTGGGGGGTTTGGAGTGGGGATGGGGGATACATTATGTGTGGGGGGATTTGGAGTGGGCATGGGGGTTCTTTTATGTGCGGGGGGGTTTGGAGTGGGGATGGGGGATACATTATGTGTGGGGGGCATTTAGAGTGGGGATGTGGGTTCTTTTATGTGTGGGGGGATTTGGAGTGGGGATGGGGGGTCTTCTTATGTGTGGGGGGGTTTGGAGTGGGGATGGGGGGATACATTATGTGTGGGAGGATTTGGAGTGGGGGTGGGGGTTCTTTTATGTGTGGGGGGGTTTGGAGTGGGGATGGGGGATACATTATGTGTGGGGGGGATTTGGAGTGGGGATGGGGGTTCTTTTATGTGTGGGGGGGTTTGGAGTGGGGATGGAGGGTTATTTTATGTGTGGGGGGATTTGGAGTGGCGATGGGGGGTTATTTTATGTGTGGGGGGATTTGGAGTGGGGATGGGGGGTTATTTTATGTGTGGGGGGATTTGGAGTGGCGATGGGGGTTATTGTATGTGTGGGGGGATTTGAGGGTACTGAAGAGTATGTATGAGGAAACAGTATGGGGGATGGGTGCAGACAGTATGGGGAGCGAACGGGTGAATGTATGTGGACACAGTATGGGGAGTGAGGGTGATGGGATGTGTGCAGACACAGTATGGGGAGTGAGGGTGATGGGATGTGTGCAGACACAGTATGGGGAGTCAGGGGTTTGTGTGAGCAGACAGTATAGAGAGTGAGGGGGTAAATATATGAGGAGACAGTATGCTGAACAGGGGGGATGTGAGAGGAGACAGTGTGAGGAGGGAGGAGAATAGTGTGAGGCGACAGTATATTGCAGATATTTTTATTTAGGGGCATTATAATGACTCTTCTGTCTTTAAGGGCATCGTGTGGAGAGTTGGTGCAGAAGAGCGGAGAAGATGGAAATCTGCAGAGACGACTGTGGATGAGAAAACTCATCATGGGATCTGGACAAGATGAAGAAAAGGAGAACGACTCCAAGGACAGCGTCATCTATAAGGTACCTGGATGTAAATATTATTTGTGAAATTGACTAATTCTCATGTCTTTATTTGTTAGGAGCATTAAAGGGGTTCTCCAGGTCTGTGTCACATAGAATGACTGCAGACTCAGCACAAACCTGGACAACCCCTTTAATGCTCCTAACATAAATAAAAACATGAGAATTAGTCAATTTCAGAATTCTCACAGTGCGCACTGCACGCTGTTAGGATTCTCTCGTGCCGGTGATTTACATACAAGTGGTCACATGCTGACTAGACATGTGTGGCTCGCTCAATGAAAATGAACGGAGCGAGGCCGGGCACGTCTAGTCGGAATGTGGCCAGAAGTATATAAATCACATGCTTATGCTGACATGACCGTGTACTCTTGCCACCGGTAATGGAGAATCCTAAAAGTGTGCAATGCATTCGTTGTGAGAATTCAGAAGCTGCAATGTCAGGATTCAGCTCTGCAGGTTCCAGCAGTCATCTCATGGACACTTCACTCATATGAGATTTTTATTCTTATGGTCCTGTGACAACGAGCTTCTCTTCCTGCTTCTCTCAGTTTTTCACTGAACATTGAGAGCATTAGGGAGAGCAGCTCGTGGGTACATGACTAAGTGTGCAAATCGCATGTGTGCTTGGGGGGGGGGCAGGACACAGCGGGCCACAGCGGGCCACATTAGAGGCCCCAGGAAGCAGCAGGCCCCTAATGGGGCCCTAGGAAACAGCAGGCCCCATTAGGGGCCTAGGTTCAAAGGAAGCAGCATGCCCCATTAGGGGCCTAGCTCCAAAGAAAACTGCAGGCCCCATTAGGGGCCTTGGGCCCCAGGAAACTGCAGGCCCCATCAGGGGCCTAGGGCCCCAGGAAACTGCAGGCCCCAGGAAACAGCAGGCCCCATCAGGGGCCTAGGGTCCCAGGAAACAGCAGGCCCCTAATGGGGCCCCGAAAACAGCAGGCCTCTTTACAGTGCTGCAGATGGCGACCAAAATGGTCGCCAAAGCGGCTAAAAATTTGCCACTGGCGACTGGATTATTCAATCCATTCGCCGTTTGCGATTAGTGATTTTTAAAAAATATATATTTTTTTTAAAATGGCGGCCGGAGGCGGGCGGGGGGCCCCATTGTGAAGTTTGCTGTGGGGCCCTGCCGTTCCTAGTTACGCCCCTGCCCCCAAACATATAACTATTTACACTTATATACAAAACATAACATTAACAGACCTACCACACAAGAACACTACATTACTTTACTTTAACCCCTTAACGACCGCCGATACGCCTTTTAATGGCGGTCATTAAGGGTACTTAAACCACAGCGCCGTTAATTAATGGCGCTGTGGAAAAAGTGAATAGCTCCCCCCAGAGGCGCATTTTCTCCGGGGTCTCGGCTACCGGGGGTAGCCGAGACCCCAGAGAACATGAATCGGGTCGGTTTTTACCGACACCGATGTTGCGATCACCGTTATTAACCCTATAACGGCGACCGCAAAAAAAAAAAAAAAGTTGTGCTATTTAATTTCTCTGTCCTCTGATGTCATAAGACATCAGAGGACAGAGAAAAAGGGTCCCCAGGACCCCCATGTGGCCCCCGATCCCCTGCATGTGGCCCCCGATCCCCTGCATGTTGCCCCAGGGCCCTCCGGTGTCCCCCGGTGCCGGCACGATGAAGAAAATGGCGGGCGCATGCTCAGTGCGCCCGCCGCTATGTGCTGGGGGGGATGGGCAAATATTCTCTGGGGTCTCGGCTACCAGGGGTAGCCGAGACCCCAGAGAACATGATCTGGGTCGGTATTCACCGATCCCGGTGTTGCGATCGATGCTATGCAAGCATAGACGCGATCGCAAAAAAAAAATGATTTCTCTCCCCTCTGATGTGATCGCACATCAGAGGGGAGAAAATGAGGGTCCCCATGTCCCCCTGAACCTCCCCTGTACCTGCCGGTGTCCTCTGGCAGGTCCCCCTGGCCTCCGATCCTCCCGGTCTTCTTCAAAGAAAAAAAAAATGGCGGGCGCATGCGCAGTGCGCCCGCCGATCTGCTTGGCGGCAGATTCAAATTTTTTTTCATTCATTCTCCAGAAAGTGCATTTTGATCACGGTGATAAACTATCACCGTGATCAAAATAAAAAAAACAGTACGTAACCCCCCCCCTTTATCGCCCCCTTAGTTAGGGACATATAATAAAAAATAGAAATTATATTTATTTTCATTTTTCTGTTAGGGTTAGGGTTATAATTAGGGTTAGGTGTTGTGAATGGGTTTGAGATGAGTTCTGAGCAGAGGTTCCCTCTGGTGGTTACAAGCGGTACTAGTGAGGATTGGGAATCAGGTGTTACTGATTGGTCTTATTTAAGGGAATCATTTTCCCATCAGGGTTGCCGGTGATCAATTGTTCTGGTCTGAATCCTTCTTTCCACTTTCCCTTGTAGCCTGCTGTGTCGTGTCTGCATCTCCTGCTGTCAGATAAGACAATTTCTTATTTTGTGTTTTTGCTATATTTTTGCATTTTGTCCTGCACTTCTGTGGGGGCCTTCTGGGTCCCCTCCGGGGGCTTTTGCCCTCTCAGTTTAGTCCAGCCACTGTGTTTTGTACTTTTGCTTTTTGCAGTTTTTTCAGTGGCTGCTGTTTTTGTTACACCAGAGAACTAATTTAGGTGGTAGAGGTCGTGTGATCTCAGGTGATTTTGAAATTAGTATGTTGGTGTTTTTCAGGGTTTTCTGGGATTGCAGTAAGTACCCTTCCTGTCCTTTTCTATTTAGATAGTTTGGGCCCCAGCGTTTGCTCATACTATTTTCTTTCTGTGTCAGTATTTCCTCTTGTCTAACCGCCATTACATGTTTGGGGGCTTTCTATTATCTTTGGGGTTCTGCTCCGGGGCAGATAGCTTTCCTATTTCTATCTTTAGGTGTAGTTAGTTTCTCAGGCTGTGACGAGGCGTCTAGGACCATCGTAGGAACGCTCCACGGCTGCCTCTAGTTGTGGTGGTTAGTCAGGGTACTGCAATCTCATAGATTCCAACTGCTCTGGTGTATTTCCTTTTTTACCTGCACTCCTCAGCTACCGTAACATAACAGTTAGGGTTGTAATTAGGGTTAGGGTTATAATTAGGGTTAGGGTTAGCATTAGGGTTAGGGTTATAATTAGCGTTAGGGTTAAGCCGGGTTCATACTGCGTTATGGCAGTCCGTTAGACGGACTGCGTTACACCGCGGTATAACGCGGTGTAACGCAGTCCGTTAATGCTGCCATTCATCCCCATTTGAGGGCGCATCGCGACGCATGCCGTAAAGCGGCATGCGTTTGCGACGTGCCATCATTCAGTGACGGAGCCTCGGACGCGGGCTGCAGCGTCTGGGCTCCGTCACCACTAGCGCAGATGAATCATCTGCTGATTCCTCTGCGCTAGCGGGTATAGCATAACGCGATCGCGTTATGCTATACCGTTACCAGCCCGTCAACGCTATGTGTTGAACGGGCTGGTAAAACGCAAAATGAACCTAGCCTTAGGGTTAGGGTTATAATTAGGGTTAGAATTAGGGTTAAGGTTATAATTAGGGTTAGGGTTAAAATTAGGGTTCAGGTTACAATTAGAGTTAGGGTTACAATTAAGGTTAGAGTTACAATTAGGGTTGGAATTAGGGTTGGGATTTAGGTTAGGATTAGGGTTGGGATTAGGGTTAGGGGTGTGTTGGGATTAGGGTTGGAGCTAGAATTGAGGGATTTCCACTATTTAGGCACATCAGGGGGTCTCCAAACACGACGTGGCGTTCAAAAAGTCAAATGGCGCTCCCTCCCTTCCGAGCCCTGCCGTGCGCCCAAACAGTGGTTTACCCCAACATATGGGGTATCAGCACACTCAGGACAAATTGCACACCGATTTTGGGGTTCTAATTTCTCCTGTTACCCTTGGGAAAATAAAAAATAGCTGGCTAAAAAATAATATTTTTGAGAAAAAAAATGATTTTTTATTTTCACAGCTCTGCGTTTATAAATTTCTGTGAAACACTTGGGGGTTCAAAGTGCTCACCACACATCTAGATAAGTTCCTTAAGGGGTCTAGTTTCCAAAATGGGGTCACTTGTGGGGGGTTTCCACTGTTTAGACACATCAGGGGGTCTCCAAACACGACGTGGCTTTCAAAAAGTCAAATGGCGCTCCCTCCCTTCCGAGCCCTGCCGTGCGCCCAAACAGTGGTTTACCCCAACATATGGGGTATCAGCGTACTCAGGACAAATTGCACACCAACTTTGGGGTTCTAATTTCTCCTGTTACTCTTGGGAAAATAAAAAATAGCTGTCACGCTGTCTCTGCATAAAGGAGGACCGGGTCTATGCTGACCCTAAGCTGGGGTCCTGACTAATCCCTCTACCTGGAGGTACTGTTGATGGTACAGAGGTCCAGGCCGCCAGCGTAACCCTATCTCCTGTGAATCCCTGACCACTGTAATCTAGTCCTGAGAATGACCCTGATTACCACCACAGGGAACGGAAGGTAACTGCCTACACACAGTATAAGACGAACGAGACAGTACAAGGGGTAAAATAAACGACACCTTGCATACAAAACTATCACTACAGAGGGAACACCAACGGGTAAGGAGATAAATAATAAAGCGAGGAGAGGAGAAAACCACAACAGGTAATCTTAGCTTTAGACTTCTCAATATGATCCGCTCTGCTGGTCTGCATGAATGCTTTCACCGACACTTCCCTAGCAGACAGGCAGGTATTTAAAGAAATCCAATTATCGCAACATTAATTGCAGCTGAGCGAGGCTGGTCTTGTCCAGCACAGAGAGAGGGAGAATTTAACTCTCTCACTGCCGACAAACACTCAGCAGCAGAAACTCAGCTGTGAGAAGTCAGGGTGTGCAATCGCGACGATCTTCGCAGCGACACACCCGTGACAGTACCCCCCCTTCTACGAGGGGCCTCCGGACCCTCAGGGCCAGGTTTATCTGGGTGAGTAGTGTGGAAGGCCCGAATTAATCGGTCTGCGTTAATATCCGACGCAGGAACCCACGTCCTCTCCTCAGGACCATACCCCTCCAATGAACAAGGTACTGAAGGGATCGGCGATTCAGACGTGAATCGATGGCTCTCGACACCTGGAACTTCAAGTTACCATTGACCACCACAGGAGGAGGAGGTAAAGGTGAAGGTATCACCGGCGCCACATACCTCTTAAGCAACGATCTGTGGAACACATTATGAATCTTAAATGTAGGAGGGAGGTCAAGACGGAATGCAACCGGATTAATTATAGCACTGATCTTGTATGGCCCGATGAACCTGGGACCCAGTTTCCAGGAGGGAACCTTAAGTTTTATATTTTTGGTAGACAACCATACCAGATCGTTCACGCTTAGGTCCGGACCAGACACTCTCCTCCTATCAGCCATACGTTTGTATCGGTTCCCCATAGTACTCAGATTATTCAGCACTCCTCTCCACACTGAAGCAAGTGACGACGAAAATCGTTCCTCCTCAGGAACCCCAGAAGAGCCCCCCCTATTGAAAGTACAAAACTGGGGGTGAAAACCATATGCCCCAAAAAACGGGGACTTACCAGTGGACTCGCTCCGCCTATTATTTAGAGCAAATTCCGCCAGAGGCAAGAAAGAAGCCCAGTCCTCCTGGTTCTCTGACACAAAACACCGGAGATATGTCTCCAAGCTCTGGTTCAGACGCTCTGTCTGACCATTGGTCTGCGGGTGAAAAGCCGATGAAAATGACAACTGCATCCCCCGCCGTGTACAAAATGCTTTCCAGAATTTGGACACAAACTGAGACCCCCGATCCGACACCACATCGGAGGGTACCCCGTGAAGCCTTACAATCTCCCCAATAAACACCTGCGCAAGAGTTTTAGCATTAGGAAGAGCAGGAAGAGCGATAAAATGTGCCATCTTGCTGAACCTGTCCACTACAACGAGTATGACTGTTTTATGTTATGTTTCGGTAGCTGAGGAGTGCAGGTAAAAAAGGCAATACACCAGAGCAGTTGGAATCTATGAGATTGCAGTACCCTGACTAACCACCACAACTAGAGGCAGCCGTGGAGCGTTCCTACGTTGGTCCTAGACGCCTCGTCACAGCCTGAGAAACTAACTACACCTAAAGATAGAAATAGGAAAGCTATCTGCCCCGAGCAGAACCCCAAAGATAATAGAAAGCCCCCAAACAAGTAATGGCGGTTAGACAAGAAGAAATACTGACACAGAAAGAAAATAGTATGAGCAAACGCTGGGGCCCAAACTAACTAAATAGAAAAGGATAGGAAGGGTACTTACTGCAATCCCAGAAAACCCTGAAAAGCACCAACTCTACTAATTTCAAAATCACCTGAGATCACACGACCTCTACCACCTAAATTAGTTCTCTGGTGTAACAAAATCAAAACAGCAGCCACTGAAAAAACTGGAAAAAGCAAAAGTACAAACATCAGTGGCTGAACTAAACTGAGAGGGCAAAAGCCCCCGAAGGGGACCCAGAAGGCCCCCAAAGAAGTGCAGGACAAAATGCAAAAATATAGTACAAAAACAAAAAAAAAAAAATGTCTTATCTGTTAGCAGGAGATGCAGACACGACACAGCAGGCTACAAGGGAAACAGGAATGAAGGATTCAGACCAGAACAATTGATCACCGGCAACCCTGATGGAAGGTGACTCCCTTATATAAGACCAGTCAGTAACACCTGATTCCCAGTCCTCACAATCTTCACTGAACAGACCAGTACCGCTTGTAACCACCAGAGGGAGTCTCTGCTCAGAACTCATCTCAAACCCATTCACAACAGTACCCCCCCCCTTGAGGAGGGGTCACCGAACCCTCATTTGAGCAACCAGGTCGGTCAGGATGAGTTCTATGATACGCACGGATGAGTCTCCTAGCATGGATGTCCGAAGCAAACACCCAAGAATTGTCTTCCTGACCATAACCTCTCCACTTAACCAAATACTGGAGTTTCCGTCTAGAAAAACGAGAATCCAATATTTTCTCAACCACATACTCCAGATTGCCCTCAACCAAAACAGGGTCAGGAGGCACAGCAGCAGGAACCACTGGCTCAACAAACCTCTTCAACAAGGACTTGTGGAACACGTTATGGATCTTAAATGTCCCTGGAAGAAGCAAACGAAAAGAAACAGGATTAAGAATCTCAATGATCTTATAAGGTCCAATGAACCTAGGCTTAAATTTAGGAGATGCTACTCTCATAGGAATATTCTTTGAGGACAACCAGACCAAGTCCCCCACTTTAAACCGAGGACCATCAGTCCTATGCCGGTTAGCAAACCGCTGGACTTTCTCCTGAGAGAGGGACAAAATTAATCCCAGAAATGAGATCCTCTGTACGCCAAAAAGACACTTTGATCCCTTCACATACAGAGCATTCTCTCTCAAAATCTGGAACACAGTTCGAACATGTTTCACATGAGAGTCCCAGTCATTAGAAAAAATCAAGATATCATCCAAATAAACAATCAGAAATTTGTCCACAAAATCCCTGAAAATGTCATTCATGAAGGACTGGAAGACGGAAGGAGCATTAGTGAGCCCAAAGGGCATCACTAGGTACTCAAAATGCCCTTCAGGGGTATTGAATGCCGTCTTCCATTCATCCCCGTGCTTAATGCGAATAAGGTTATACGCCCCCCTGAGGTCAAGCTTGGTAAACCAAGTAGCGTTTTTCACCCTGGAAAACAGGTCAGAAATCAAGGGTAACGGGTATTGATATTTCACAGTAATATTGTTCAAGAGACGATAATCAATACACGGCCTTAATGAACCATCTTTTTTGGCCACAAAGAAAAAACCGGCACCTAAGGGTGAAGAGGATGGTCTGATATGACCCTTCTCCAATGATTCCTTGATATAAGACCGCATAGCGTCATGTTCAGGTACAGACAAGTTAAAAAGGCGACCTTTAGGGAATTTACTACCCGGCACTAATTCAATAGCGCAGTCATAGCTCCTATGGGGAGGCAAGGATGCAGATTTACTTTCGCTAAACACATCAGAAAAATCAATCAAAAAGTCAGGAACATCCTGAGCCTGGGGGAGGCAAAAAAAACAGGAGTGTTGGTATTAACACATTGGCAGCCCCAACTGGTTACAGACACAGATTTCCAATCCAAAACAGGATTATGAGACTGTAACCAAGGAAAACCCAGCCCGATAATGTCATGCAGATTATACAGAACCAAAAATTTGCAGCACTCCTGGTGATCAGGTTCAACCCTCATTATCACCTGAGTAGAAAACTGGGGTTTATTCTCAGCCAAAGGGGTAGAATCGATCCCCAGTAGGGGAATAGACTTCTGTAGGGGTATCAAGGTAAACCCACAACGTTTAGCAAAATCATAATCCATCAGGTTAATAGCTGCTCCAGAATCAACGAAAGCCTGAGCAGAAAATGAGGACAGAGAGCATATCAGAGTGACAGTTAATAAAAACTTAGTCTGAACACTACCCAAGACAACTGAGCGTGCAAAACGTCTTCCCCGCTTAGGACAGACTGAAATAGCATGAGAGGCATCACCACAGTAGAAACATAACCCATTGCTCTTTCGAAACTCATGACGCTGTGCCCCAGACACCACTCTATCACACTGCATGGGTTCAGAAGCTGGTTCACAAGGCAACACCATTCCACGCATACTTCTCCGCTCACGCAAACGTCTGTCAATTTGAATTGCTAATGACATAGAATCATTGAGACCAGAGGGGACAGGGGAATCCCACCATAACATCCTTTACATTATCTGACAGACCCTTCCGGAAAAGGGCTGCCAAAGCGTCGTCATTCCATTTGGTCAGGACTGCCCACCTACGGAATCTCTGACAGTATAACTCAGCGTCATAAGGCCCCTGATTTAATGCCAACAAGGCTTTTTCAGCTTGATCAGTGACATTAGGCTCATCGTACAATAACCCCAAAGCCTGAAAAAATGCATCAACATCACTCAAAACAGGATCCCCAGGTGTCAGGGAAAAAGCCCAATCCTGAGGATCGCCGCGCAGGAGAGAGATGATAATTTGAACCTGCTGCGCTGCGTTTCCTGAGGACTTAGATTTTAAGGCAAAAAACAATTTACAATTATTTTTGAAATTCTGAAACTTAGCTCGATCCCCCAAAAACAAATCTGGCATGGGGATCCTAGGTTCCACAACAGGCAACCTAGCAAGATATGCAGCAATACTCTGAACCTCAGTGGCAAGCTGATCCACACGGCCAGACAACCGTGCAAACTCCATTGAGAGAAAAGATCCTCCCCAGCACCCAGAGATACAGAGGGAAAAAAAAAAAAAAATGCAACAAATAGAAAAATATCTCTGACAACTCTGACAACCTTTTTTCTTTCACAATATTTTTTCCCTTCTGTGAGTACCATACAATTTTCAATTTTTAGGCCGGTGATACTGTTATGTTTCGGTAGCTGAGGAGTGCAGGTAAAAAAGGCAATACACCAGAGCAGTTGGAATCTATGAGATTGCAGTACCCTGACTAACCACCACAACTAGAGGCAGCCGTGGAGCGTTCCTACGTTGGTCCTAGACGCCTCGTCACAGCCTGAGAAACTAACTACACCTAAAGATAGAAATAGGAAAGCTATCTGCCCCGAGCAGAACCCCAAAGATAATAGAAAGCCCCCAAACAAGTAATGGCGGTTAGACAAGAAGAAATACTGACACAGAAAGAAAATAGTATGAGCAAACGCTGGGGCCCAAACTAACTAAATAGAAAAGGATAGGAAGGGTACTTACTGCAATCCCAGAAAACCCTGAAAAGCACCAACTCTACTAATTTCAAAATCACCTGAGATCACACGACCTCTACCACCTAAATTAGTTCTCTGGTGTAACAAAATCAAAACAGCAGCCACTGAAAAAACTGGAAAAAGCAAAAGTACAAACATCAGTGGCTGAACTAAACTGAGAGGGCAAAAGCCCCCGAAGGGGACCCAGAAGGCCCCCAAAGAAGTGCAGGACAAAATGCAAAAATATAGTACAAAAACAAAAAGAAGAAAATGTCTTATCTGTTAGCAGGAGATGCAGACACGACACAGCAGGCTACAAGGGAAACAGGAATGAAGGATTCAGACCAGAACAATTGATCACCGGCAACCCTGATGGGAAGGTGACTCCCTTATATAAGACCAGTCAGTAACACCTGATTCCCAGTCCTCACAATCTTCCTGAACGACAACACGACCTCTAACCACCTAATAGTTCTCTGCTGAACTACCAAACCATCAAACAGCAGCCACTGAAAAGGAACAAAGCACATAGCAAACATCGTGGCTGAACTAACTGAGAGGCAAAAGCCCCAGCAGGATCCCAGAAGCCCCCAAAGAAGTGCATGACAAACTTCAAAAAATATAGTACAAAACAAAAAGAGAAAATTCTTTCTTTACAAATGCAGACACACACACAGGCTACAGGGAAGCAGGAATGAAGATTCAACCAGAACAATTGATCACCGGCTAATCCCTGAGGGGAAAGGTGAACTCCCTTATATAAGACCAAAGTCAGTTAACACTGATTCCCAGTCCTCACAATCATTCACTGAACACGACCAAGTACCCACTTGTAACCACCAGAGGGAGTCTCTGCTCGACTTCATCTCAAACCCATTCACAACAGTTTTACCTGAAGATGGTGGGAGGTCCGTAATGAAGTCCATAGACAGATGAGTCCACGGACGCTCCGGGATCTTCAAAGGTAAGAGGGTCCCCGACGGACGGGTATGTGGGGTCTTAGAGCGCGCACAAACCTCGCAGGACGCGACAAAAGTTACCACCTCCCTATGTAAGTTAGGCCACCAAAACCGGCGCGAGAGGAGATCCTCAGTTGCTTTACTCCCTGGGTGTCCAGCCAAAGCTGAATTATGGTGTGCCTCGATCACCTTTTGTCGCAACTGATTTGGAACAAACAGTCTCCCTGGAGGTCCTACAGGGGCGTCCCCCTGAGCCTCCAATACCTCCTCCTCAAGCTCAGAGCATACTGCCGAGACCACCACCCCCTCCTGAAGGACCGGAACCGGGTCCTCCGTATTCCCAGCCCCTGGGAAACAGCGAGATAAGGCATCCGCCTTAACATTTTTTGAGCCAGGACGATATGTGACGACAAAATTAAACCTGGTAAAAAACAACGACCACCTAGCTTGTCTGGGATTCAGACGTTTAGCAGACTCTAAATATAGCAGGTTTTTGTGATCGGTAATGACGGTGACCGGGTGGACTGCCCCCTCCAAAAAATGACACCACTCCTCAAAAGCCAACTTAATGGCCAAGAGTTCCCTATTGCCGACATCATAATTCCTCTCAGCGGACGACAATTTTTTAGAGAAGAAGGCGCACGGATGCCATTTACCAGGGGACGAACCTTGTGACAATACTGCTCCCACCCCTACCTCGGAAGCGTCCACCTCAACAATGAACGGCTGTGACGCATCCGGTTGAATAAGTATGGGTGCTGAAGCAAAACATTTTTTCAAAGAGGAAAACGCTTGACAAGCCTTGTCAGACCACTTTGAAAAATTCGTCCCTTTTTTAGTCATGTCTGTGAGAGGTTTAACTATGGACGAAAAATTACGAATGAACTTCCGGTAGTAGTTAGCAAACCCCAGGAAACGTTGTAATGCCTTAAGATCCTCTGGCAGATCCCACTCAAGAACTGCCCGCACTTTCCCAGGGTCCATACGAAAAACCGGATGCTGACACCAGGAACCCTAAAAACTGAAGTTCCTGTACGGCGAACACACACTTCTCCCATTTGGCGTACAGTTTATTATCCCGCAAGATCTGTAACACCTGCCTAACATGCTCCTGATGAGACACAAGATCCGGCGAGTAAATTAAGATATCATCCAGATATATGACCACAAACTGTCCCATTAGGTGGCGAAAGATGTCATTTACAAAGTGTTGAAACACCGCCGGGGCAATACTCAGACCAAATGGCATGACAAGGTTCTCATAATGCCCTTCCGGAGTGTTAAACGCCGTCTTCCACTCATCCCCCTCCTTCATCCTAATCAGATTATACGCCCCCCTGAGATCCAACTTAGAGAACCATTTGGCACCCACGATCTGATTGAAGAGATCGGGAATAAGTGGGAGCGGATATGGATCTCGGACCGTAATCCGATTAAGCTCACGGAAATCCAGGCAAGGGCGTAGGCCTCCATCTTTTTTCTTCACAAAGAAGAACCCGCGGCCACCGGGGAAGATGAAGGTCTAATATGCCCCTTAGCCAGACTCTCTGAAATATAATCCTTCATGGCCTGTCTCTCAGGACCAGAAAGGTTATACAACCTAGATTTCGGTAATTTGGTCCCAGGGAGCAAGTTAACAGCACAGTCATATTCGCGATGAGGAGGTAGTTCTTGACACCCTTTCTCTGAGAATACATCCTCAAAGTCCACCAGAAATGGAGGTAAGGCCCTAGGAGCGACCGCACCAATGACCGTTTTCATGCAGTTTTTATTACAGAATTCACTCCATTGGCTTATCTCTCTGGATTGCCAATTAATAACCGGGTTATGCTTAGTTAACCAAGGAAGGCCCAGCACTATAGGAGTGGGAAGACCCTCCAACACATAACAAGACAACAGTTCTTTATGTAACGCCCCCACTTGAAGATCTATGTTATGCACTGCTTGCAAAAAACGTCCCTGACCGAGAGGTCTGGCGTCGATCGAGAAGATGGGGACGGGTTTAGCCAGCACACTCAATCGCATACCTTGAACCCGGCAAAGCGAGCATCCACCAGATTAGCCCCGGCCCCACTATCCAGAAGAACAGATATCCTCTCAGTTCTCGCACCCACCACCACCTCCGTCGGTACGAGACACTGAGACGAATTTAGGGACGAAATACTTACTCCCAGATTGCCGTCCACCACACAATCTGGGATCAATAGTTTTCCGGCGACTTCTCACTCTGCAAAGGACGGGATGGACACCCCCCAATAAAATGTCCCTTTTTCCCACAGAAGAAACAACTTCTTGTTTTGTGGCGCCCCACCGATCCCCTCCCCCGGAATGATGTCCCTCCAAATTGCATAGGCTCCTCTGGACTGACCAGGGGAACCTCCGTATAAGGGACCCTTGAGGAGGTGGAGTCATCACAGGGGGCGAAGTTACCCCGCACCTCTCCCGAAGACGTCTGTCAATACGAATAGCAAGGGCCATAGCGGCTTCCAGTGACGTGGGAGGGTCATACTGTGCCAGCACATCCTTTAATTTGTCAGATAACCCTTGACAAAACTGGTTCCTAAGAGCCGGGTCATTCCACTGGGTGTCCGTGGCCCACCTACGGAACTCCGAACAGAATTCCTCCGCCGGACGATCTCCCTGCTGTATCCTACGTAACTTAGATTCAGCAAGGGAGACCCGATCCGGGGTCATCATATACAAGACCCAGAGCTGCAAAAAACCTATCCACTGACTGGAGAGCTGGGGAGCCCGGGGGGAGAGCGAACGCCCAGGATTGGGGGTCTCCTTGTAGGAGCGAGATGACAATCCCCACCATTTGCTCCTCACTCCCAGATGACCGAGGTCGCAGCCGAAAGTACAATTTACATGCCTCCCGGAAAGCAAAAAACTTGTCCCGGCCCCCAGTGAATCTGTCAGGGAGAGCTACTTTAGGTTCAGGTCCGGCCTGCTACGAGGGGGACAAAACCTTGGACTTAACGTCCGCCAGCTCCATGGACAAACAACTGCCGAGCTAGACTGACTACTGGATCCATGGTGACTGGAGAAAATCTTTATGGGTCGGTGAAAATGTCACGCTGTCTCTGCATAAAGGAGGACCGGGGTCTATGCTGACCCTAAGCTGGGGTCCTGACTAATCCCTCTACCTGGAGGTACTGTTGATGGTACAGAGGTCCAGGCCGCCAGCGTAACCCTATCTCCTGTGAATCCCTGACCACTGTAATCTAGTCCTGAGAAGGACCCTGATTACCACCACAGGGAACGGAAGGTAACTGCCTACACACAGTATAAGACGAACGAGACAGTACAAGGGGTAAAATAAAAGACACCTTGCATACAAAACTATCACTACAGAGGGAACACCAACGGGTAAGGAGATAAATAATAAAGCGAGGAGAGGAGAAAACCACAACAGGTAATCTTAGCTTTAGACTTCTCAATATGATCCGCTCTGCTGGTCTGCATGAATGCTTTCACCGACACTTCCCTAGCAGACAGGCAGGTATTTAAAGGAATCCAATTATCGCAACATTAATTGCAGCTGAGCGAGGCTGGTCTTGTCCAGCACAGAGAGAGGGAGAATTTAACTCTCTCACTGCCGACAAACACTCAGCAGCAGAAACTCAGCTGTGAGAAGTCAGGGTGTGCAATCGCGACGATATTCGCAGCGACACACCCGTGACAATAGCTGGCTAAAAAAATAATTTTTAAGAAAAAAAATGATTTTTTATTTTCACAGCTCTGCGTTTATAAATTTCTGTGAAACACTTGGGGTTCAAAGTGCTCACCACACATCTAGATAAGTTCCTTAAGGGGTCTAGTTTCCAAAATGGGGTCACTTGTGGGGGGTTTCCACTGTTTAGACACATCAGGGGGTCTCCAAACACGACGTGGCTTTCAAAAAGTCAAATGGCGCTCCCTCCCTTCCGAGCCCTGCCATGCGCCCAAACAGTGGTTTACCCCAACATATGGGGTATCAGCGTACTCAGGACAAATTGCACACCAATTTTGGGGTTCTAATTTCTCCTGTTACCCTTGGGAAAATAAAAAATAGCTGGCTAAAAAAATCATTTTTGAGAAAAAAAATGATTTTTCATTTTCACGGCTCTGTGTTTATAAATTTCTGTGAAGCACTTGGGGGTTCAAAGTGCTCACCACACATCTAGATAAGCTCCTTGGGGGGTCTAGTTTCCAAAATGGTGTCACTTGCAGGGGGTTTCTACTGTTTAGGTACATCAAGGGCTCTGCAAACACAACATGACACCTGCAGAACATTCCATCAAAGTCTGCATTACAAAATGGCGCTTCTTCCCTTCTAAGCACTCCCATGCGCCCAAACAGTGGTTTCACCCCACATATGGGGTATCAGCGTACACAGGAAAAATTGCACAACAACTTTTTGGGTCCAATTTCTCCTGTTACCCTTGGGAAAATAAAAAAATAGCGGGCTAAAGAATCATTTTTGAGGAAAAAAATGATTTTTTATTTTCACGGCTCTATGTTTATTAATTTCTGTGAAGCACTTGGGGGTTCAAAGTGCTCACCACACATCTAGATAAGTTCCTTAAGGGGTCTAGCTTCCAAAATGGTGTGATTTGTGGGGGGTTTCTACTGTTTAGGCGTATCAGGGGCTCTCCAAACGCGACATGGCGTCCAATTTCAATTCCAGCCAATTTTGGTTTCAAAAAGTCAAACGGCGCTCCTTCCCTTCCAAGCCCTGCCGTGCGACCAAACAGTGGTCCCACCCCACATATGGGGTATGAGCGTACTCAGGACAAATTGTAAAACAACTTTTGTGGTCTAATTTCTCCTGTTACCCTTGGGAAAATAAAAAATTGGGGACTAAACAATCAGGTTTGTGGAAAAAATATGACTTTTTATTTTCATGCCCGGGAGTTATAAACTTCTGTGAAGCACTTGGGGGTTCAAAGTGCTCACCACACATCTATATAAGTTCCTTAGGGGGTCTAGTTTCCAAAATGGGGTCACTTGTGGGGGGTTTCCACTGTTTAGACACATTAGCGCCTCTACAAACGCGACATGGCGTCCAGCCAATTCTGAGTTGAAAAAGTCAAACGGCGCTCCTTCCCTTCCAAGCTCTGCCATGCACCCGAACAGTGGTTTACCCCCACATATGGGGTATCAGCGTACTCAGGACAAATTGCACAAAAACTTTTGGGGTCTTGTTACCCTTGGGAAAATAAAAATTGGGGTGAACAGATCGTTTTTGTGGAAAAAATATGATTTTTTATTTTCACGGTTCTATGTTATAAACTTCTGTGAAGCACTTGGAGGTTCAAAGTGCTCACCACACATCTATATAAGTTCCTTAGGGGGTCTAGTTTCCAAAATGGGGTCACTTGTGGGGGGTTTCCACTGTTTAGACACATTAGGGCCTCTACAAACGCGACATGGCGTCCAGCCAATTCTGCGTTGAAAAAGTCAAATGTCGCTCCTTCCCTTGCGACCTCTGCCGTGCGCCCAAAAAGTGGTTTACCCCCACATATGGGGTATCGGCTTAATCAGGAGAAATTGCACAACAAATTTTGTAATTCATTTTTTCTTTTAACAGTTGTGAAAATAAAAAAAAATAGATTCCGAAGTAAAGTTTTTGCAAAAAAAGTTAAATGTTAATTTTTTCCTTACACATTGCTTCAGTTCCTGTGAAGCACGTAAAGGGTTAATAAACTTCTTGAATGTGGTTTTGAGCACCTTGAGGGGTGCAGTTTTTAGAATGGTGTCACTTTTGGGTATTTTCTATCGTATAGACCCCTGAAAGTGACTTCAAATGTGATGTGGTCAACTTTTAACCCTTATAACTTCGTAACAAAAAAAAATTTTGGTCCCAAAATTGTGCTGATGTAAAGTAGACATGTGGGAAATGTTATTTATTAAGAAATTTGTGTGACATATCTCTCTGATTTAAGGGCATAAAAATTTAAAGTTTGAAAATTGTTAAATTTTCAAAATTTTCGCCATATTTCCGTTTTTTTCATAAATAAACACAAGTCATATCAAAGAAATTTTACCACTAACGTGAAGTACAATATGTCACAAAAAAACAATCTCAGAATCAGCGGGATTCGTTAAAGCGTTCCAGAGTTATAACCTCATAAAGTGACAGTGGTCAGAATTGTAAAAATTGGCCCTGTCATTAAGCTGCAAAATGGCTCTGTCACTAAGGGGTTAAACACAACATTATAAACATTTATAAACATTAACACTATACACTGACCACATAACTTGCAAGGCGCAAGTTCAGCGCCTGCAAGCCCAATATCCATTATTTCCTGAATTTACAAAACAAAAAAGCTAAATGTGCCACACACCAGCCCACCACCGGGAAACTGGAGTCCTAAGAGGCCCCATCCCTAACCACCAACACACGCACCCTGTCCCTCACCAACTAAATCTGTCCCTAAAAGAAAAGAAACTGACCCTAACTATCCCTACCTATCCCTACTCTACCTAGCTTATCATAACTAACTAGCTATCCCTAAACTGGCCCTCCCTGTCCCTATCTGTCCCTACTTTTCTCTCCCTCAACACCCACACCACCTTATCTTACCCTACCAACAATCTCACACAGACCAGCTCTCCCTAGGGCACGTTAAAGGAGAAACCCCTCCAAAGCCAAGAGGCCCTCCTCGCACCCAGTCTCTCGAACTCCAAAGAGCGCACCTTCCCCAGGTCACCCAAGATGTTTCTAACCACCTCATCCCGGGGGAGGACTTTCCGCTGCCTGGAAACTAATCTCAGTGCATTCCAAGTGTGGAACCTAATGACTACACTGACTAGGAATAAAGTGCTCCATTCTCGGCCACCCAGGGATCTGTATGCCCCATAAGCCCACTCCGGATAAGAAAGGGACGTCAGCCTAGGCCAGCCTATGGAAGCACCCACCCTGTTGTAGACCCCTGTATTAAAGGGACACTGAAGGTGGAAGTGCTCCATGCTTTCCAACATGTCGCCACACTCCTCACGGGGACAACCCCGATCATTGGAGCTCCTGCACTTCAGGTAGTCCCATACATACAGCCTCCCATAATAAAAGAGTTGCATACAGGAAGAGGCGGAGCTAGCCATGTGCTTATGACTGCAGCTACCTGGAGAGAGCTCCTTGCAAAGGGAGGATTTTTTTTCCCTGGACTACCTGCCTGCCCTTCCCAGAAAGAGAGACTTATCCCTGGGACTGAGCTCCGGGGCTGTGCCCCTGGCTCCCACCCCACGGCAAGCCGGCTGGGGGTGGAGGCCTCACCTACCATCAGGAGGCTATACCATCTAGCCAGTCCCAGGGAGGATGGCGAGGGAAAAACCCTCGGGGGCCGCAAGACCCCAGGGACCAAGACCCCTGAGGTCGGGACCGTGGTGGTTCCTCCTCCCTGAGGAGGAGGAGAGGTGGCCAGCGGAGGTGCGGCGGTGGAGCCCCCCAACATCTGGGGCTCTAAGGCGGCGGGGGAGCCTGTCACCACCTATGGCTCCCGCATCCACGCGCACCTCTGCGAATACGAGGAGGCCACCAAACAGCTGAGGAGACTCCGGGAGGAGTTGAAGGGAGCACGCGTGATCGCAAAGAACAAGCTCCCTGCCTCAAGAAGAGAAGAGGTCTCCGCCACGGTGGAGAGGCTGAAGGGGTCCATTAAAGCTCTGGAACAACGGAGGGCAGAGATCCTGGCGGGAAGCGGCCCCTTTGAGGAGAAGCTAAAGAATGATAACCGGTTCAGGGCCCTGACCGGTGGGTCTCCTGGGGGGGTCAGGAGGACCCAGCCAGGTGGAGGAGGAGAAGGAGGAAGATGGTGGCTGTGAGGCATCTGCGCCAGTCCCACCTGAAGACCTGGTGAGTGTAAACGCCCAGGTATCATGCAGCTGGATAGCCCCCGAGCAAGTGGCCCTCCCACCGGACTCCAGTAATTTGGAGGAAAGTGGGAGCGAGGGGGAGGATGGAGGGAGTGGTAGCAGCAGTGAGGGGGGCTGCCTCATCCTGCAACAAATGTGGCAGATCGAGTCCCCAGCATGGTTTGGCGAGCTGTTTGGGGATGAGATCTGCGAGGATGGGGCAACCGGGAAGGGGAAGAAAAGGAAAAAAAAGCCAAGGTCACCACCATAGACAAATTCGTCTATGCTCCCCTTCCTGGGGCCCCCCTGTCCCATTGTGTGGAACTCGCTACCCACCCCGGCTCGGGCCCTGTGGTGGGTCCGCAGCAAGGGTGAGGGAGAGGAGAGTCTGCCCGGGTCTGGGTGCCATGCCTAGTGGTGGCAGCTCGGACTCGGGCAGCGATATGGAGAGTGTCGGTGCCAGTATTGTTGATGGTGGTGGTGCTCGGGCGCTGTGGCAGGGGGGAATGCACCTTGCGCTGAAGTGGCGGGGATCACCGCACTAGTTGCAGACCTTCGGCTGCCCCTGGTAGAAGACCAGGATCCTGTCCCTCCCTAGGAACGCCGAGGAAGGGATGTGGGTGACGGTACCCCCTGAGACCTTCAACTTCATCATGAAGGTCCAGCCCCCTTGACCAGATACCGAACTCGTCCCTATTTTTTTTGGGGACGTCCGTGAATTCCCCATACCGGGAAAGCCACGTCATGATGTCAATGCCGGAGAGTGACTCGTTACAAGTCACCACGGTCACTCTCTTAACGGCATTTTGGCGAGACAACGCCTGTACGGCGAAGTCTCGCCATCCGGGCTCCCCCTTCACCAGCTCGTAATTCGACCAGAAGAGCTTTAGCCCCTCCGGCCGGACGAAACTGATGTCGAAGAATAGGGTGGCCGAGGGATGGATCAGGGCAAAGATGTCCGTCGCCCTGAAGCCCATCTCCAGGAGGAGCTCCACCAACGAAGACGGACCACATTCCTCCTGGCCGGCCCTTGCCTGGCTGTCGGGAGGGACCAAATGGTTTCCCCCTCCTTCTATCTTGGAAGGCGGCCAGGCCATGTCTATCCAACCAGAAAGACAGGTCCACCTCTCTTCCCTCTACATTGACCGACCGCTCTCCTTTTAAGGGCCTCCAGAAACAGCGGTGCAAAACGCCGTCCCCAGAGTCTGGAGGCAAGGAGACCCCCGGAGCCCCAGCCGTGACCCCCGCAAAAGTAAGGGGTCTCACGGCTGGGGGCCAGATGGGCCAGCCCCTCCCTCACAGCCCGTGCTTCCACTTACACCAACACTCACTCCCTCCGCATTCACGTCCCACATCCCTGTCACTCATGTCACTCACCTCACTCATAACATTCACCTCACCCAATTCTTCAAAAATATCTATGTTATTTTCTTTGCAGCATCTTTTTTTAACTGCTGGGGCCTATTGATCTGCCCGCATTGTTTTTGACCAGGAGTGCTGCCGCCCCTCTAAGAAGTAAGCTCTGCCTGGGCTCAGAGCAGCAGCACTTCCCGGGCTCTCTGGCTCATTTTTTTATTGTTGTCATATTGCGGCAGGTCGGGCTCTGCCTCCGCACCCTGCCCCCACTGGAGACCTGCGCTGGCCTCTCTTGGGCACCGGAGCCCCGCACCACCAGATGGAGGTAAGTGGGCTGGGGACCCCGGCAACCCCTTGCCAGCTCTCTCGGCATTATTTTTTTGGGTGGACAGAAGGCAGCGGGCCGCCGAGGCCACGCCCCCTCGCTGGTCACGGCCATGGCGGTTAGAGCGAAGGCCCGAAAGGCCACACCCCCCGCCAACCACGAGCACAGCGAGCGGAGCTGCGGCCGCCAAGGCCACGCCCCCCACCAGCCGCAGTCATAGCGAGTGGAGCCTGCAAAGCTACCCCCATCAGACGCGACAGTAGCGGGCGGACAGTGGCGAGGAGGACACGCCCCCCTGGCAGGCCACCACTGCCTTCTTGTACCCACCACTCGCTTTTGGCAGGTCGCCACTCCCCTCGGCATCCAGCGGCGGCTGGGACCCGGCGCGGACCCTTATTGGATCTACGCGCAGAGGACCCGACCCTGCCGCGGACACCATCAGGAGCGACCAACAACTTGCATTTTTTTACTTGCTGCCTTATGGCAGACTCCGCCCCTTTCTATTCTCTGGACCCCAAAAGTGATCCAGTCCTAGCGGATCCGCGTGTGGGGGGCCCAGAGACCCCAGCTTTCACTGCCGGAGATGCGGCCCCGGCTGTACAGACTCCAGTGCCGGCCAGCCCCCCCTGCCACATAGGACTGGGCCCAAGCACCACCTCCATCATTAATACCAGCACCGACACTCTCCATATAGCTGCCCATCCGAGCTGCCACCACTAGGCATGGCACCCAACCCGGGCAGACTCTCCTCTCCCCTCTCCCTTGCTGCGGACCCACCACAGGGCCCGAGCGGTGGTAGCGGGTTCCACACAACGGACAGGGGGGCCCCAGGAAGGGAGCATAGACGAATTTGTCTATGGTGGTGACCTTGGCTTTTTTTCCTTTTCTTCCCTTCCGGTTGCCCATCCTCGCAGATTCATCCCAAACAGCTCGCCAAACCGTGCTGGGGACTCGATCTGCCCGCACTTGTTGCAGGATGAGGCAGCCCCTCACTGCTGCGACCACTCCCTCCATCCTCCCTCGCTCCCACTTTCCTCCAAATTACTGGAGTCTGGTGGGAGGGCCACTTGCTCGGGGGGTATCCCGCTGCATGATACCTGGGCGTTTACACTCACCAGTCTTCAGGTGGACTGGCGCAGATGCCTCACAGCCACCATCTTCCTCCTTCTCCTCCTCCACCTGGCTGGGCCTCCTGACCCCCCAGGAGACCCACCGGTCAGGGCCTGAACCGGTCTTCGTTTTGAGTTTCTCCTCAAAGGGCTGCTTCCGCCAGGATCTCTGCCCCGTTGTTCCAGAGCTTTATGGACCCCTTCAGCTCTCCAACCGTGGCGGAACCTCTGCTCTCCTTGAGGCAGGGAGCTTGTTCTTTGCGATCACGCGTGCTCCCTTCAACTCCTCCCGGAGTCATCCTCAGCTGTTTGGGGCCTCCTCGTATTCGCAGAGGTGCGCGTGGATGCGGAGCCATAGGTGGTGACAGGATCCCGCCGCCTTGAGCCCCAGATGTTGGGGCTCACCACCGCACCCACCCCCGAGGCTTTTTCTTCACCATTCTCCCTGGACTGGCTAGATGGTATGGCCTCCTGTTGGTATGTGAGGCCTCCGCCCCAGCCGCCTTGCGGGGAGTCCCAGGGATTTGTCTTTCTTTCTGGGAAGGGCCGGCAGGTAGTCCACAGAAAAAGAATCCTCCCTTTGCAAGGAGCTCTCCCAAGCAGCTGCAGACACGAGCACACGGCTAGCTCCGCCTCTTCCTGTATGCAGGACTCTGCTGTGCTGGTTGTCATGGTGCTGGATGAGGGGAAGTTTATGTGTGGGGTCAGGAAGGGTTTACAATGTGGATGCAGCAGAGCCGTGTGTGTACGAGGTGTACGGAGCAGAGCTGTGTGTGTACGAGGTGTACGGAGCAGAGCCGTGTGTACAAGGTGTATGGAGTGAAGCCATGTGTGTACGAGGTGTATGGAGCAGTGTATGTATGAGGTGTATTTAGTGGAGCTGTGCGCGTACGAGGTGTGCGGAGCGGAGCCGTGTGTGTACGAGGTGTACGAGCGGAGCCGCATGTGTACGAGGTGTATGGAGCGGAGCCTCTTGTGTCCGAGGTGTATGGAGCAGAGCAGTGTGTACAAAGTGTATGGTGCGGAGTAATGTATGCGCGAGGTGTACAGAATGTAGCCGTGTGTGTATGAAGTGGAGGGGTATGTGTACAAAGTGGAGGAATATGTGTACGAGGTGTATGGAGCGGAGTCGTGGGTTAACAACGTGGATGGAGCAAAGCAGTATATGGCGGTATTATACACTGCTCAAAAAAATAAATGGAGGACTTAAACAACACAAAGTAACTCCAAGTCAATCAGACTTCTGTGAAATCAACCTGTACAGTTATGAAGTAACACTGATCGTGAATCCATTTCTCCTGCTGTTGTGCAAATGGAACAGAAACAGGTAGAAATGACAGGCAATTAGCAAAAAATCCCCTATAAAGGAGTAGTTTTTCAGGTGGTGACCACAGACTATTTTTATGTTCACATCCTTTTTGGCTGTTGTTTTGGTCACTTTTGCATTTTGTCATTGCTCTCACCCCTAGAGGTACTGTACAGTAGCATGAAGCGGTGTCTACAACCCACAGAAGTTGCTCAGTTAGTGCAGCTCATCTAGAATGGCACATCAATGTGAGCTGTGGCAAGAGGGGTAGCTGTGTCTGTCAGCACAGTGTCCAGAGCATGGAGCAGATACTAGGTGACAAACTAGTACACCTGGAGACGTGGAGGGGGCCGTAGGAGGGCAACAACTCGGCAGCAGGATCGCTACCTCCTCTTTTGTGTAAGAAAGAGCAGTGTGAAAGCCCTGAAAATGACCTCCAGCTGGCCAGTAACATTCATGTGTCTGCTTGAACTGTCAGAAACAGACTCCATGAGGGTGGTATGAGGGCTCGACGTCCACAAGTGGGTGTTGAGCTTACAGCCCAACACCATGCAGGGCGATTGGCAGATTCGACATTGGTGCACTGTGCTTTTCATGGATGAGAGCATGTTCATGTGGCGCCTCTGCGGTCTGGCCGCCACAATGCTATCGCCTCCCTAACCGGTGGTGGTATTATGTATGGAAGTAAATGGAGCTCCCTACATAAACCACACATCCACACACAAGCCCATCCCTGACCAGAAAGGGAAGCACAAGCCCCTAGTTTGTAGGTTGACTGCCTCTCCTGGCTAGGGGGGTGGAGTAAGAGAGAGGGCAGAGTTACAGTGAGGAAGGGAAGAAGGAGCAAGTGGAGTTTCCAGGGTTGGAGATATGGATGGCTCGCCCAAGGATTACGACGAGAATGGGACACCAGAGTCCAGGGCTACCAGTGATTGCAAATCTTGGGAGCACATTCTGGAGGCCGAGGACTGCAGGCTCTTTGGCCACCTCTGCAGCACTAAAATAACCACATTACAGAGGGCTCATACCCGGGAGTGAGAGAATAGCTTGCAAAGAGCTCGCAATGTATGCTGGCTGTAGCTGCTACAGAACAGACAAGCAGGGAGTACAGATCAGCTCATAATCGGTTGAATCTCCAAACAGGCGGGCATAGAAAGGAAGGCTTATTCTGCCCACTTAGTGGAGCGAACTCCAGCTGCTTCCAGACTAGCCGGACCTGGTGACTAGAACCCTTGGATTCAACCTGCATCCATCATCAGTAAAGACTGAACTCCTTCATCTCCTTGCTTCTTTCTGATGCACTGCTCACTACGACCCCCATCAGTGCCTCAGGGGCATGCTCCTGCTGAGGGAGTGATCCATCTTGCTGCATCACCATCTATCCCCTGGGGGCCCCACATGCAGCGCCTGGCCAGACACCTCAGCTGGCATCATGATAAAACCATAAACTATTATCCCCTGTAAATACTCCCCTTTCACTTGTCTGGTCAGGGCCACGGTGCTGGGCAATTGCCACTGTGATATCACTGATAGACTGCCTGCCTAGTTACCAAGTATCCCCGGCCCGCGCGACCGCGATAAGATTGGCTTCACGAACACATGTGGAGTTAATCATATGCAGTGTGTCCCATCGTGGACGGAGCCTCGGAAAGTGTGCCAAGAGGCCCCTCTCACTTGCCTACACTGTGCTTTGAGCTCGTCTGTCCATCCAGAAAGGAGGTGCCAGCCCCCTGCCTCAGATTGTGTGGAGAAATTGCTGCCTCCAGAGTTGTTACCTCATAAAGCGACACTAGTCAAAATTGTAAAAATTGGCCTGATCATTAATCTGTAGAGGTGAGCGAATCTTTTAAGGTTCTTTTTGGTTCGATTAGCCGAACGTTTAGACGTTTGCCGAACGGTTCGATGAGAGTACCCGAACGCCATTAGATTCAAAGGGAGGCCAAACCAAATGTACACACAACACCTTAAGGGTTGACAAAAAGCTTCCCAAACAGCTGAAATTAGGGGCAGACACCATGAAAAGTGACATCCACAGTACAAATTTGCAAATGGCACAGACAACCCACCAGACGGAGACTCCTGGAGTCTCCACATTTCAAAAAATTATTGTCATATACTACTAAAGTGTCATCAATTTCCAAAGAGTAGAAACAATACACTAGGCCTCTGTCACATTCCACTACAGGCAACACACCAGATAAAGAACAATATGGAGTCTTTGCAATTTAAAAAATTGTAACATCAGCAGCAGTAGCAACACAGGAACAGAGGACACCACAAAAGTGGCACAAAGTGAAATCATGCGAGATCAATGCATGACACTAAAAACTACACTATTGCCTATTCTGCGACTGGGTGCAAAATTCATTAGAGATCCATGACTTGTTCATTTTGATGAAAGTTAGGCTGTCTACACTTTCAGTGGACAGTCGGATGCGCTTATCTGTCAGGACACCACCAGCAGCGCTTTGGGCATGAGAAAACCTCCAGGGTGCGAAAAGCAAGCTCAGGCCACTCTTCCATTTTTGAAGATCAAGATGCAAAAGGGTCCAAAATCTCCCTGGTTTTATTGATATTGAGCTCGAGATACTAACGCACCATCCTCTCCAGTCCACTTTCCATTGCTATAACATGGTGAATGTTTTTCCCAGCAATATGCGCTCCTGAAGGATGATGATGGAACTTGATATTTAGATTCAAGGATGATTTTTATTTTTAATTCAAACTAGAACACAATCGGTTTCAACTTCTAATAGTCTTCCTCAGGTATAATGTCAAGCATATAAACGGATCTGTCTGAACACATTTTATAGCAGATCTCCCAGCATGTGGTTTTCGGTGGGGGCTGAAAGGTCTGTTTTTCAGACACACCCAGATACACCAATGGTTTCCTCAATTATCGAAGTGCACACCATCAAAAATGAAAGCAAAACATTCCTTATAGCCAATTCCGGCGAATTAGGAGAAACAATACTTACGTAAGGAAGATTATGGGAACAATCGAAAATTCTCATTGATAGGTTCACGGATAAGAAATATCCAAACGATTAATCATGGCAGCATACAGAACTAATCTAGAAAGAACTCAGCAGGAGTGTTTTTATCTAGAAAGAACTATAAAAACAAGGAAGTGGAAGAGGGGATAACTAAAGGAGGAGGAGAAAAACCTGAGCAGATAATTAATGTATCCAAAAATGGGAATAAGGAAAAAAAAATTTAGGGGGCAGTACAATTTTATTACCGCTTTTAATTGTAGTAATATAGAGATAAGAAATATTTTAAATAAATATTGGGACTTGTTGAAAAAGGATACATTTTTGAAAAAACTTTTACCAGAAAGACCCAATATTACCTTTCGTAGGGGCCAAACGGTGAAGGGTATAATTGCCCCTAGTAATCTCAGAATGACCAAAGATGAGGAACGGGAATGCATGAAGAAAAAATTAGGATAAATAAAACGGATGCTTTCAAACTAGGTATCTATCGATGTGGTTCTCGAAAATGTTGTACCTGTAAAACTATCAGTCATATGACTCAATACATTACGTCGTATAGTACGGGTGAAACCATAGCAATCACGCAAAAATTAACGTGTGATAGTGATTTTGTTATATATGTTATCACCTGTGCCTGTGGCCTGCAATAAGTGGGTCGGACCACTCAGTCATTACGATCCCGTATGAATGGCCACAGACACAATACTAAAAATGTTTTTTTTTAAAACAGTTTATCCCGGCACTTATGTCTGAAGCATAATAAAACATTCAATATTTCCGTGACCCCGCTGGAGCAAATACCTGAGAATTGTACTAATAGGAAAGAAAAGCTAAACCGGAAAGAATCATATTGGATCTTCCGTCTGGGTACATTATGCTGGATGGATTAAATGATGTTATAGAGGGTATATGATATTTAAATTAAATAAATCGACAGGTATGAAATTGAATACGAGTTTTATACATGTATGAATGGAATATCGAAATATTCCATTTGGTCTTTGGAAGCAGTCATAATATGAAAGAGAAAAAAAATAGGAAGAGTTTTAAATTTTGCTATAATGTACATGTTTGTAGGATTTTATATTTTTGGATCAAGTCACGCTTCAGTATATTTAATAACATTTTAAAGAAATTTTATATATAGTTTTATTATATTTATAGTGTTTTCAGAAAAGAAAAAACTTTTAGTGTGAAAAATGTGTTTGAAATATTTTTATATTTATATTTTTTCATTTTTTTTATGTGAAAATTTCTTATGTGAAACTTTTTGTATAAGGCCTGCGTCACACTGGCGACAGAATCGGACGACTGCAATGCGATGAAAAATCGTATTGCAGTCTGCCCTATGTTAATCTATGGAGCAGCTCCCAGTATCAGATTTTTTGTGGTCCGTTTTAAACGTCCGTGTGCAATCGCAGCATGCTGCGATTGTCACCGATTGTGGGTCGACAATCGCCAATGCAAGTCTATGGGAGCGATGAAAAATCGGATTACAAACGGACTGCATGTGTGACTTGCGATGAAATCGCATCGGTGTCCTTTAGAAAAGCCGGCAATTCATCCCCGGCTATACTGTAAAATCACACTGACAGCTTTAATAAAGAATAGAAAGAATAGATATACACACATAGAATACATATATATATATATATATATATATATATATATATATGTAATTGTGACATGTATATATATATAAAATATTTATATTTCCTAGACTTCTACATACTGTAATAGCCGCAAATTCAATTGCCGGCTTCTGTGAAATCACAGAAGCCGACATGAAATGATACATTGTTTCCACACAGTTAACCATGTCATTTCCTGAATTTTGATATTTGTTTAGAACTTACAATTACATGAGTGTATTTGTGCTAAATTTCAGACATGTAGGGGTTAATTAAAGGTGTAAATTCGTTGACAAAAAAATGCGTGGGCTCCCGCTGTATTTTCTACACCAGACAGACAAAGCAAGCGAGTGGGGGCAGATAATAATAGCCTAGGGAGGGTACTTTTTTTTTGTGCCCCCCCTGGCTACTAACATCTGCCCCCAGACACCCCAGAAAGGGCAAATCTATAATTAGATTCGCCCTTTCTGGCACTTTGCCCGTCTATTCCCATTGCCCTGTAGCGGTGGCGAATGGGTTAATAATCTCACCTTAATGTCACCTTAGTATTGAAAGGTGACCTTAAGGCAGGTTAATAATTGAGAGCTGTCAATTAGACAACTATCAATTATTAATCCTATTGTATGAAAGAAAAATCAAACACACACAGTTTAATAAAAAATAAGTTTAATTAAATAATCACACAGTTTTTGACCATATTTTATTTTCCTGCTAAAACCATTTCCTGTAATAAAAATAAAATAAAAAAGCAAAATTATACTTACCAATCCGATGTACAGTCAGGTACCACGGTGTAATCCATCAGAAAGGGTTAACAGGTTACAGTTAGCAGGGAGATAATTCTGTCTCCTAGCTGTAACCCCCTGAATGAATAAGTTCCTCTACCACAGAAAGTAGAGGAAGTGATTCATGAATGGAGCTTAATTGATTTATTGGCAATTTAACTTTAGTGACCTGACCTAAAGGGAAAGTGGACACAATCAATTAAGCTTCATTCATTAAACACATCCTCTCCTGTCGCCAGGAGAGGAACTTATTCATTCAGGAGCTTTGAGCTGAGCATGCAGGATTACTTGCACTGCTTGGCTCAAGGCTAGTTAACCCTTTGTGAAGGATTACAGTGTGGGACGTGACAGATCGGCGGAATAGGTAAGAATAACGTTTTTTTTTTTTTTCTTTATTTTAGGAGATCAATGGCTTCGCACGGATTAAGTGTAAAATAAAATATGGTAAAAAAAATGTGTTTTTATTTCATTAAAATTATTTTTTATTAATGTGTCTGTGTTTTTTGAATTTACTTCAATAGGATTAATAATTGATAGTTGTCTAATTGACAGCTCTCAATTATTAACCTGCCTTAAGGTCACCTTTCAATACTACGGTGACATTAAGGTGAGATTATTAACCCATTCGCCACCGCTACAGGGCAATGGGAATAGACGGGCAAAGTGCCAGAAAGGGCGAATCTAATTATAGATTTGCCCTTTCTGGGGTGTCTGGGGGCAGATGTTAGTAGCCAGGGGGGGCACAAAAAAATGTACCCTCCCTAGGCTGTTATCTGCCCCCACTCGCTTGCTTTGTCTGTCTGGTGGAGAAAATACAGCGGGAGCCCACGTATTTTTTTTCAACGAAATTACACCTTTAATTAACCCCTACATGTCTGAAATTTTGCACAAATACACTCATGTAATTGTAAGTTCTAAACAAATATCAAAATACAGGAAATTACATGGTTAACTGTGTGGAAACAATGTTTCATTTCATGTCGGCTTCTGTGATTTCACAAAACCCGGCAATTGAATTAGCGGCTATTACAGTATGTAGAAGTCTAGGAAATATAAATATATGTATATATACATGTCACAATGACATGTATATATATATATATATATATATATATATATATGTGTTCTATGTGTATATATCTATTCTTTTTTTTGTGATTGAAATACTATTCTTTTAGATCCATTATATGTCAGTTTTGCAAGCCTGCGAGAAAATCTCGCAAGTCGGATGAAAATCGGATGTTACAAGGTACACACACATGCGACTAAATCGCATCTTTGAAGGAAAATCGGATGCCAGAAGGATGTGTGATGTTTGCATTTTGATCCGACAATCGACCGTCTAAAACGGACCGATTTTTTGTCGTTGTGTGTGACGCCGGCCTAAGGGTGTGTTTCCATGGTCAGGATTCCTTCAGTAAATGCTGCGTGTTTGACGCTGTGCACTAGATCAGGAACGAAGGTTTGGCACACGAATTAAGAGTTGGTGCAAGTGAACGGGATCAAAGACCCCTAAAATCATAAATTCTCAGAAACACTGCACTCATAGAAAAAAATTGCTTCAAGTGAATACTACTACTATATCATCGGTAAATAAATATATATATATAGATATATATGCATCTATATACATGTGGACATAATATAACCTTGTGATCTCTACCATGTTATAAGCAGCTCCATACTAAGATCCAGACCATATATACATGACTCTGACCTCATCCCCTACAGGATCACCCTTCAGACATATGTTACATGCGTCTATATTTTCTAAAGGTACCGATTTAACAATACTGCTATATTGAATTATCCACCACACCAGGTGTATAACTTAAAACCACTATACTACAATATAATACATGTATCATCAAATATAAAAATGAGAGATATTACACTTGACATCTATGATTTATCATATCTTGATTTATTTTAGTAATTCTATTAAGGATCAAATTCCTTTACTCCGGACTAGTCCTGTGACAGGATGTCCAGAATCCCCCCCTTTACATCACCACAATAAGGGTATGTGTTCAAGAAAATGAATGTATTTTTTATTGGATTTTTATTGGGTTCTGATATCTCAATGTATTATTCTGACTTGTCAAGATCTCCTTAACTAAGTCCCTATCTATGTCTTGTTGGTCTAGATTGAACCCCATGCTCATACCTAAACCATTCATGTACTATGACATGGACTACGTGTAGTCCTGTAAGGTTCTTTGTACATGTTTCTTGAAACTCAGTTTTTCCGTCAGCCATTTTGCTTTCTGTCTTGCTGCAGCTATCTTGCCCTCAGTCAATATGGAGTTTCCAGCTTTCATGTTCCCGCCCTGATTCTCTCCCTCTTGCTTCTTAAGCAGCCTCAGCTGAGCAATCAGTGCTTCAGAATCAAGCCTGCAGTGAGCCTGTGACCTGACTCCTGGAAAACCTTGAACTTTGTACTCCAGCTATTTCCTACTGAGGAACTTTGGAACACTTGTGGACTCTGGAAACCTGCTATTTGATAAATCCACGTTTGCATGGAATTACGGTAACAGAGAAGAGATCCTGAACCTGTTGTGGAGAGTTATTGCTGAGCTTAAGTTACTCTGGCCTGCTGTGTCTCCTGCTTCTGTACCTGCAAACTGTGTGACTATTTTTGCCACTTGTATGAAGTAATACAAGTCCTTCTATATCAAACCTGTGTCTCATGTGTTTTCCTCGCACCCAAGCACAAGACGCTATATGAACTGTACTCCTTACATTACAAGATTCTGAAGCCAAACGTTAGTGTCTGCTGGGTCTGGGAAGGCTGTGTCTGCTGTGACTGTGGATATCAGATGTCCGGTTATACTTTCTGTGATGACAGTGGTTGTGACTTCTCACAACCATTCCAGGTGAGCGCATTCCCTTAAATGTTACTCTGGAGTGTTACCACAGGTAAACACTATTGTTTTTTTTTTTTTTTTCTCTTCTCCTTCCAGTACTCCTGTCTTAAAAGATCTGGAAGATGGAGGCTCGCATAAAGGAGCTTTGCGGAGTGACTGATACAATCCTTGCAGATATACAGACTATAAAGACCCGTTTTGCAAACCTACAGGACCTCACTAATCACAATTTGCAAGTGTTTGGACAAACTACCCAGGATTTACGAGCCAGGATTGAGGTTCTAGAGGAACGAGTCCAGGCTCCTGCCATAACCCCGAGTTCTGGGATTCCCAAGTTACCCCCTTTTCATTTTGGCGGTGAACGTGAGAAATTCAGGGGATTTATTAACCAATGCAATCTTTTTTTTTCTGCACATGCTTCACAATTTCCCACTGAACGATCTAAAGTGCTTACTATAATCATGTTGCTTACCAACAAGGCTTTGATGTGGGCAAACCCTCTGATTGAGACTGAGGATGAATGTTTGGATCATCTTGATGCTTTCATTTCAGCCATGGGGCAGGTGTTTGATGACCCCAATCGAGGTGCAACAGCTGAAGCAGCCATGTTAACTTTGCGCCAAGGTAAGCGCTCAGTAGCCGAATATGCCTTGGATTTCAGGAGATGGGCCCTCGATACCACTTGGGACAGTTCTGCCCAAAAATCTATTTTTCGAAAAGGGTTGTCTCCACTGATTAAGGATGAACTTGCTCGTGCCGACCCTCCCACTGTATTAGGTGACTTTATTAACTACTGTATCCGTATTGATGCTCGTCTGACTGAACGCAGGCAAGAGAGATGGTTTGAAAGCAATCGCACTAACCTTTTCCTACCTTCCTCCCCAGCTAAGGAACCTTTGAGTAGGATCACACGGGAACCTGAACCTGAACCCATGCAGGTGGACTCCTTACAAAGACGGGTTAGTGATGCACGCAAAGAACATCGTTTAAAGGAAAATCTATGTTTCTACTGTGGTAAGTCAGGGCACTTCATTATAAACTGCCCCAGCCGTTCTCGTAAGACTACTGCAGCAGTCATTCACTGTGAGTGTTGCGAGAGGAGATCTGTCAGGTCCGAGCCTCAGGCTCCAGAGAGATCTGCAGCAACAGATATTGATTTCTCGGACTTAAACTCCGTCACTTCTGAGGACGATGACTGTGTAAACGCTGCAATTTTTCAAGTTTCCTCAGCGGTGTCCCAGCTGAGTTGTAAGAAAAACAATTCTCATTGCTTCCTTTCCATCAAACTCTGGGTTGACTCAGTCTGGGTGTCTAGCTCTGCTATGATCGACTCAGGGGCAAGTGGAAATTTTATGGATATCTCCTTTGCTCTGAAACAGGGGATACGTTCAGTGAAGAAGGCTACTCCAGTACAGATGGAGACTGTGGATGGCTCCCTGCTGACCTCTGGACCAGTGGATCAGGAAACGGAGCCTTTGAGGGTCCTTATGGGTAAAGATCATCAAGAGAAGCTGTCCTTTATGCTTATCTCTTCTCCCCACTTTCCCATTATTCTAGGGCTACCATGGCTGCAGGCTCAGAACCCTACCATTAACTGGGAGACCAAGGAATTACACTTTCCAGAAAACAGACGAGTCCAGAAGTTTCAGCTTGCTCTGTTCCTAAAGGAACCATGTCAGTCCCTGAACTACCAGCTGTATACCAGGACTATGTGGATTTATGTGACAAGAAGAACGCTGACCAGCTTCCCGCTCACCGTCCATATGATTGTCCAATTGAATTATTGCCTGGAGCAGAGATACCTTTTGGTAAGATCTACCCCCTGGCGGGGCCCGAGCTAAAGGCTTTAAAGGATTACATAGACGAAAATCTAGCCAAGGGCTTCATACGCCCCTCTTCATCTCCTGCAGGTGCACCCATCTTCTTTGTGAAGAAGAAAGATGGATCTCTGAGACCCTGCGTAGACTATAGGGAACTCAATAAGGTTACTATTAGAAACCGTTATCCATTGCCTTTAATCCTGAGTAGTGTTGAGCATTCCGATACCGCAAGTATCGGGTATCGGCCGATATTCGCGTTATCGGAATTCCGATACTTAATTCCGATACTTTTTCAATATCGTATACCGGAATCGGAAGTTCCCATAATTCTTTGAGAGGCAATGTGATTTTAGTCAGCCAATGAGGAATCCTACGAAGTGTGGGCACATCCTGTAATGCTGCGGTCATCTTAACTAATGGCATGGCTGTGATTGGCTGCTGAAATGATGTCAGAATGCACTATAAAAGGCGCCGCCGCCATTTTAGCGTCACTGTGCTGTGAATTCAGATAGGGACAGAACGCTACTCTGCTGACTCTGAGGGACAGTTAGAGATTGCGATTTAGTGTACTGTGCTGTAGGCAGGCTATCACCAACCGCTGTGTAAAGCTTCCTTTTGCCTGCAGTGTTGTTTTAACAGCTCTGCAAGGTGTGTGTGAGTGCAGGTGACGCTGCAGTTTGCTCTGCATCCAACGCTGTCTGTAGGCATCTGCACGTGTCACTCACAGACTCTTTTTTTTTTTCTTTAGTGTAATTCTAGCTGCTCCATTCAATAGAAATTATAGTGTGATGCGCTTCCATCCGTATCCAATACATTGGTTGCAAACACTATAGAAGTAGACAAAGGAGTAGCCTTTCACAGATTGTGGACAGTTGTGTTTCAGTGTTCACTTCAGTCTGTGTTTTTTATTTTTTGAGTGCATATCACGCTCCAGTTACTTGTTCAAGCACTGCTGCTTGTACTCTGCTGAGCGTGTCTCAGTGCCTCATCCTTTTCATTTTTCTCCAATTGGTGCTTCTCCATTATATTTGAAAAAAATCTAATCTATTAGTGTGACGCGCTTCCATCCGTATACAATACATTGGTTGCAAACACTATAGAAGTAGACAAAGGAGTAGCCTTTCCCAGATTGTGGACAGTTGTGTTTCAGTGTTCACTGCAGTCTGTGTTTTTTTTTTTTTGAGTGCACATCACGCTCCAGTTACTTGTTCAAGCACTGCTGCTTGTACTCTGCTGAGCGTGTCTCAGTGGCTCATCCTTTTCATTTATCTCCAATTGGTTCTGCTCCATTCCATTTAAAATCTAATCTATTAGTGTGACGCGCTTCCATCCGTATACAATACATTGGTTGCAAACACTATAGAAGTAGACAAAGGAGTAGCCTTTCCCAGATTGTGGACAGTTGTGTTTCAGTGTTCACTGCAGTCTGTGTTTTTTTTTTTTTGAGTGCACATCACGCTCCAGTTACTTGTTCAAGCACTGCTGCTTGTACTCTGCTGAGCGTGTCTCAGTGGCTCATCCTTTTCATTTATCTCCAATTGGTTCTGCTCCATTCCATTTAAAATCTAATCTATTAGTGTGACGCGCTTCCATCCGTATACAATACATTGGTTGCAAACACTATAGAAGTAGACAAAGGAGTAGCCTTTCCCAGATTGTGGACAGTTGTGTTTCAGTGTTCACTGCAGTCTGTGTTTTTTTTTTTTTTTGAGTGCACATCACGCTCCAGTTACTTGTTCAAGCACTGCTGCTTGTACTCTGCTGAGCGTGTCTCAGTGGCTCATCCTTTTCATTTATCTCCAATTGGTTCTGCTACATTCCATTTAAAATAAATCTAATCTATTAGTGTGACGCGCTTCCATCCGTATACAATACATTGGTTGCAAACACTATAGAAGTAGACAAAGGAGTAGCCTTTCACAGATTGTGAATAGTTGTGTTTCAGTGTTCACTGCAGTCTGTGAGGTTTTTTTTTTTTTTTTTTTTTAAATGCAGATCATGCTCCATTTACTTCTTCAACCACCGCTGCGTGTACTCTGCTGAGTGTCTGTCACTGGCTCATCCTTGTCATTTTTCTAAAATTGGTGCTGCTTTATTCTATTTAAAATAATTCAAATCTATTACAGTGACGTGCTTCCATCCGTATACAATACATTGGTTGCAAACAATATAGAAGTACACAAACGGGCCTTTCACAGCTACTGAACATGGGTTTTTAATTTTTAACTAAAATATGTATTTTTTCAAATGACACAAATATAAGTAATGTTGAAGAGGAATAGTCCTACATCCATTGTTTGCACAATATTACAGGTGTACATCATGTCCCTTAATCAACAATGTATTATTATATTTACTTGTATGCTTTTATTTAAAAGCCAAGAACACAGAAGGATAACCTTCGCACTGCAGCTGTTGTCAAAGTTCAACCCACATTATGCACTTCCAACATTGCAGCATTTGAGGCATGATGTGAGTTGGATTTGTCAAAGTTATGGAGTGAGAAGGTTCACCATCAGTACCCTATAGCATAAGTATGCTTTTGTGTTAGCATTTGTGTTAGACATGTGGATATCTGCCATAATAAAGTCACAATTATTTAGTTACAGATTTGTTACCAACACTAATCATTGAATGGTTTTAAATTTGACGTTTCACTTGTTTACAGCTTAGAAATAAGGGTGTAGCCTGATATCTATGTGTAGCACTAGCCACTTTAACATGTCATGTTTTTTTCAACATGTGTAGCTAGGTAGCAGTAATTTTTGCCGGACACACAGCAGGGGAACAGCAGGCGTTACTGAACCCCACAAACACATCATCGATTGTTTTGATCTGTGCATCCAACACTTCTGAGCCCAGGGTCAAGGAGGGTGTAGCCTGAGGCCTAGTATGAGATGTTTGAACTTTAATTTGAACTTTAATTTGGAGTTAGCAGCATTAATTTTTGTCAGACACGCAGCAGGGGAACAGCAGGCGTTACTGAACCCCACAAACACATCATCGATTGTTTTGATCTGTGCATCCAACACTTCTGAGCCCAGGGTCAAGGAGGGTGTAGCCTGAGGCCTAGTATGAGATGTTTGAACTTTAATTTGAACTTTAATTTGGAGTTAGCAGCATTAATTTTTGTCAGACACGCAGCAGGGGAACAGCAGGCGTTACTGAACCCCACTATCACTATAGCTTGTGTATTGGTCTGTGGACACGACACTTCTGAGCAGCAACTGGCAGTGTTGTAGCCCAGGGAGTATAGCTCAGGTGGTAGAAAGATGAACATAACAGGAGACATGGAAAACGTTGCCAACCAGTTAGTTAATCTGAAACCGGACAGGCAAATTCAGGCGAGATCCATGCCTAGTTCATTTTCAGAAAAGTAAGCCGTTCTACATTATCGGAGGATAGTCGCATGCAACGGTCTGTTAGTACACCACCTGCAGCAGTAAAGACGCGCTCCGATAATACACTGGCAGCAGGGCAAGCCAGCACCTCCAATGCATACTGGCTAAGCTCTGGCCATGTATCCAGCTTAGAGACACAAAACTTGAATGGGGAAGAGCCATCTGGGAGTACACTGAGAGGGCAAGACATGTAGTCTGTCACCATCTTACGGAAATGTTGCCTCCTGCTGACTGGAGCCGTCTCGGATGGTGTAGACATTGGTGGCGCTGCCACAAAACTTCGACACATTTGGAACATACTGTTCTTGCCCTGTGCAGAGGCGCTGCTTGTGCTCCCTCTTGTTGCAGAGCTGTCTCCACTGCCTCGATGCACAGAGCTGCTTTGTAAAGCAGTAGCAGCAGCAGTGCTCTCGGCTGGAATGGAGAACATTATGGATTGCACCAGTGTGTCTTGGTACTTCCGCATTTTACGCTCCCGGTTCAACGGTGTGATGAGGCTTTGTAAGTTGTCCCGGTAGCGAGGGTCTAGGAGGGTGTACACCCAATAATCAGACGTGGTGTGAATGTGTTCGATGCGGCGGTCGTTTCTCAGCCACTGCAGCATGAAATCAACCATGTGCTGCAGACTCCCAACTGGCCAAGAAACGTTGTCCCCTGCAAGAGGCGTCATCTCTGCCTGCTGTGCATCACCCCACCCTTGGTCTACATACTGACTAGAGCATTGTCTACCTCCCTCTGGAGCGATGTCTTCCTCCTCCATTGACTCCTCCTCATCCTCCTCACAAAGTCCTTCAAATACATATAAATTTACAAAATTTAAAACTCAAAATTTAAAAACTTTGTATCATAATTCTGTAACATCAGTTTATGGAAACACAATAGCATTACAAAAGGATAGACAAAAACTGTACATTATGTGCTTTGTAAATACATTAAAAGTTTGTAATGGTTATGAAAATATAGACAGCGACTCTGGAGGTTCAATTGTTGATACAGCATGGTACTTTGAAAGTCCTCCAGCCCTTTGTGAGGAACCACGTTGCGCTGACTGTCCAGAAGGTGATGGAATTTGTGACTCCTCATCCTCCACCTCTTCCAAAACCTCATGCCTTAGTGCTTGCAGTGTTTTTTGAAGCAGGCAGATAAGGGGGACAGTCAGGCTGACTAGTGCATCATCTGCACTCGCCATCCGCGTTGACTCATCAAACGCACGCAAAACGTGGCAGATATCCTTCATAGAGTTATTCGCCACTCATTACACTGGCAGTGGCTGCCCATTCATTATAGGATCCAATTCTAATTACTGGTTCTCACCAACAAAGCTCTCCACAGCGCAGCACCCCCCTACATCTCCTCCCTTATTTATATTTATTGGCCTAACCGACTGCTGCACTCTGCAAACGACCTTCGACTAACCTCTGCACTAATCCGTACCTCCCACTCCCAACTCCAAAGACTTCTCCCGCGCTGCGCCAATCCTCTGGAATGCTCTACCCCAAGAAATTAGGACTATCCGCAATTTGGATGGTTTCAGGCGCTCCCTCAAAACACATTTGTTCACAGTGGCCTATCACATTCACTAATCAAAGTCATTCTATGTGTAATTCTGTGTGTGTAGCCCATTCACTATCTCCATGCATCCCTCACTCCCTTAAAATGGCTGGACCATCATTGTAAAAACACCATTGTATATAAACACCTGTACTTTGTATCTCCCCCACCTCATTGTAGATTGTAAGCTTTCACCAGCAGGGGCGGCTGATTTTGCTTTAATTATTGTATTGTTAACGTTGTTACTTATGACTTGTGTTTTGAAACTGTTAAACTGTAAAGCACTGCGGAATATTATGGCGCTATATAAATAAATAATATTATTATTATTCTTATTATAGAGGCCCACTCAGTAGTGGTGAAGTGTGAACGGCGCAAATTGCGAGTTGACTGCGCCTGATGCAGCTGATACTCCATTACTGTTGGCTGCTGCTCACACAACCGCTCCAACATATGTAACGAGGAATTCCACCTGGTGGGTACGTCACATATGATGCGATGTTCATGAAGGTGAAATCTGCGTTGCAGAGCTGCAATCAGCGATCTGGCCATGCTGGAACGTCGCAAGTGAGCGCACTCTAGGCGGACCTTGTGCAGCAGTGCATCAAGATCCGGATAGTCCCTCAAAAAACTCTGCACGACCAAGTTGAGCACATATGACAGACATGGTATGTGAGTGAGGTTGCCAAGGCCCAGAGCTGACACCAGATTTCGGCCATTGTCACACACTACCAAGCCTGCCTGTAGATTCTCTTCCAAAAACCACACGTCGCTCTCCTGCTTTATGGCATTACAGAGCTCCTGCGCTGTGTGGCTAAGATTCCCCATGGAAATTAATTTCAGGACGGCCTGTTGACATTTGGACACGGCTGTGCTCATATCGGTCGCAACAGGTAAACGTTCACGGGTCCATGTGGAGGTAGACCGTGACGGCTCCTGCAGCGATGATTCTGAGGAACTGGAGTAGGAGGAGGAATCAATGTGTACAGACTTGATTCCTGCAATCCCAGGAGTTGGCAGAACACGTACAGCGCCACTCGCAAGATCAGTACCCGGCTGCACAACATTGACCCAATGGGCAGTGAGGGAAAGGTATTGTCCCTGGCCATGGGTGTTAGAACCCTCTTGTTAGGTTTTGTTTCAGTTTGCTGGTCACATGACCTTTTTTCCCTATTTAGTCTGGCTCCGCCCTTCTGGCTTTGCTTGACTTCATTGTATTATCTACTGTTAAGCTAGCCGGGTGCTTAGGTGCCTTAATCTGTCAGTTTTGCTTGATGTTAGGATCACAAAGTATTTATTTTTCTGTTTAATTATCCATGCTACAATTTATGTTAGGAGGTGTCCACCTTTTCTCCCAGTCCCTAGATCTTGTAGGGATTACTCCCTCGCAACTATAGGTCTTCGTTCACACTAGATGAGGACTTTAGCGGGTCTGGTCGCAGGATCAGGTTCCCCGTTACATCGTAGGGATTCAGCTTAGTTGTATTGTAGGGACAGAATTCCCTTCTTTCCTTACTGGTTGTAGCAGATCATAACAATGGGTACTGCTCCACGCATCGGTGGTCAGGTGGACCTTGCTACTGAGGGCTTTTAGTAGCGCATGTTTAATTTTTCCCTCAACATGCTTTTGCAGACCAGGGACGGCTTGCCTGCTGAAATGAAATCGGCTTGGCACATTGTATTGTGGGACTGACAATGATATTCAGTTACGGAAACTGTCTGTCTCCACCAGCCTGAATCACAGCAGTTCAAGGGACAGGAGTTTTGCAATGCCAGCATTCAGAGCCTGTGCTCGTGCATGGTTTGCGGAGTATGGCCGTCTTTTATCCCATGCCTGTGCTACCGATGGCTATTTTGTGGCCTGGGAGTGTGAGGATGACAGGGAACTTGCTGCTGTGTGTGGAATAACAGTTTGTCTCTGGACAACAGTGGCCGAGGTTCTTCCATGGCGATCCTGTGAGGAAGCAGAACCAGCTGTGTGTGAGCTCGATGAAGAGGCTTCAACACAACCTGAAGATGTAGGTGCTGCTGTAGGTTGGCCTACATCTCCAGTGTGTCTTTGTAACTCAACTACGTGCTTTGTCCGCACATGTTTCCACATATTTGTGGTATTGAGGTGACTGACACTTTTAGCTATTTTTAATTTTTGATTACACAGCTTGCATTTCACATAGCAAATATCATGTGCAAGTGTGTGAAAAAAGGACCACGCAGTGCAAGTCCTGGAGCGCACGTTTTGACTTTTGGAAGACAACTGCTCCGAACAGGTGCCAAAATGGAGGCTACAGGCAACCGAGTCTGCAGCCTAACTCTCCCTCCTGTTTGTACCGTTGGGGCAATGTCTTCCTCTATCTTCCTTCTATCACTAACCATTTCTCTAGGCCTCTCCCAGCTTTCAACCAAAGTACTGGTTCTCAGCCACAAAGCTATCCACAGTGCAGCACCCCTCCTACATCTCCTCCCTCATTTCTATCTATCGGCCTAACCGACTGCTGCGCTCTGCAAACGACTTTCGACTAACCTCTGCACTAATACGTACCTCCCACTCCCGACTCCAAGACTTCTCCCGCTCTACGCCAATCCTCTGGAATGCTGTACCCCAAGAAATTAGGACTATCCACAATTTGCATGGTTTCAGGCGCTCCCTCAAAACACATTTGTTCAGAGCGGCCTATCACATTCACTAATCAAAGTCATTCTATGTATTCTGTGTAAGTGTGTGTGTGTCTCTAGCCCATTCACTATCTCCATCCCTCAGTCCCTTAAGATGGCTGGAACATCATTGTAAATGCACCATTGTATATAAACACCTATACTTTGTATCTCCCCCATCTCATTGTACATTGTAAGCTGTCACGAGCAGGGGCGACTTATTTAGCTTAAATTATTGTATTGTTAACGTTGTTACTTATGACTTGTGTTCTGAAACTGCTAAACTGTAAAGCGCTGCGGAATATGATGGCGCTATATAAATAAATATTATTATTATTCCTCTGAGCTGCTCCCACCACCTTCCTGTTCCTCATGCCATGTTGGGTCTTGGACCTCATCATCTCCACTACCCTCTTCCAACACCTGCTGTTGGGTGGTCTGCCCAGCACCATGCTCAACAGAAACTGGCACCTGGTCTCATCATCATCAGATGCGTTCTGCGGTGTGCTGACCATCGGCACTGTCTCACCCGCCTCTTCAGATTCAGAGAGACACAGCTGTTGCGCATCACTGCATACTCCCTCTTCACATTACAGAATGCTGCTTGGCTGGGCCCCTGTTTGCAAGCCAATAGATTCTGAGAACAGAAGCAGACACTCAGCTGGCTCCTGTACAGAACTCTCTGACTGCCTGGGCAATTTGCCAGGCGGTGAAGAGACAGATGGTTGCCCAACAGTGCTGTGGTCCTGAGAGGAGGTGGAAGCAATTGAAGTCGATGCATTGGCTGACATCCAAACAACAACGGCTTCAATTTGTTCTTCCCGCAGCAGGGGGGTACTCCGAGCTCCTACAAAAGTGCGCATAAAGGAACGCTCACGGGGAAAACTGGTGGATGCTGTGTCACTGGGGGCCGCAGCAGCCACAGAATCCCCACGTCCTCTCCCTGAAGAAACTCCACGACCACGTGCCTTACTCCCTGCCTTCTTCATCTTGGTAGATTGATAAAGAAAGTCTGAAAAGTTATAAGGTCTAAGTGTGGTTATTCCGCAGAGACTGCAGTGAACACTGCACACAACTGTTCACTACCCAACGCGTCTCAGCAGGAAGGCAGTCTGTGCGTCAAAACAAAGGCACAAGCATACATCCATGTACCCTGTTTATAAAGCTATATAAAAAAAATTATGTAGTAGTGACGCACACTTTATTGAGGTACAGTATTACATCGCCATTCACCATCTGTGGCTATGCAGTGTCATCTATATATACCTTATCTATCTGTTGTCATGCTTCCAAGTCGACAGTCAGCCATAAATAGCAATTTTCACTATGCACTATGCACTTTTTAAAGGTTATGTTTGTTAATAAAAATGATTATTGCCACATATTATGAGTATTACATGATGGAAATTGTATAATTTTTGTATAAACTATTTAGTGACATTATTCAGCAAATGGAACATTTTAGTAATATCACAGATAACTTGTAATGCTGATGATGTTTTGAAGTCAGACATTCATTGTCTATACAATAAAAATGGTGTACATACTGTTACTTATCCATCATTAATGGATTCAGATATGTACTTGTATGCTTTTATGTACAACCGTATAGCAGATTCCTTAACTAATTTATTTTGTGGTTTGCATTGCTGTTCAACATGTTAATGTATGTGTTTATGTTTGTCAATTCTTTATTTATCTAGATATTAGTTTAAATTAAATCATCATCTTATGGTAGTAAAGGTTATCTTTCTCTTGTTTGAAGTATAGACATTTAAAATTGACAGGTAACAAGGAAATTACTTGATCTAGTATTTAAACATCCTCCTTGACCCTGGGCTCCAACACCGCCAGTTGTTGCTCGGAAGTGCTGTTAGCACAGTCAACACTTGCTCCTGTGTTACTGGGGTTCAGTAACGTCAGCTGGTCCTCGTTGTGCCATTGGCTCTTTTCCTTCTGCTGCCCCTCCGGGTTCCAGTACCGTCAGCTGGTTCTCCGCAGTGCCTTTGGCCTAGGTGCCTCCATCTCGGTATCCGAGTTCCAGCAACGTCTGCTGGTCCTTGGTAGTGCTTTGGAGCACAGGTACCTCCTGCTTAGTAACCGTGTCCCAGTAACGTCAGCTGGTCCTCGGTTGTGCCATTGGCTCTTTTCCTTCTGCTGCCCCTCCGGGTTCCAGTACCGTCAGCTGGTTCTCCGCAGTGCCTTTGGCCTAGGTGCCTCCATCTCGGTATCCGAGTTCCAGCAACGTCTGCTGGTCCTTGGTAGTGCTTTGGAGCACAGGTACCTCCTGCTTAGTAACCGTGTCCCAGTAACATCAGCTGGTACAAGATTGTGCTACAAATACAAGATACAGAACAAGAGACACAAGAACAATAAGCAGAAGATCTAAAAGCAGAAGAACATGAAGTATAAGACCAAAATGAAGAGCAAAATATATGCTCTAAATTCTAAGCAGAAGAAGACTAAGCAGTGTATGGGGTGAGTCCGTTCCTCCTCGTGGTGCCCCTGGAAAATGCCTGCTGCTGCAGGCTAAACTGAACACGGACAAATACTGTTGTAATTTAAATCTTTTGTGACAGCAAGAACGGAAGGATGAAAAATTCATACTTTGACAGATTACAAGTACAGGATTCTCTGTCACAAATAAGAATATGATGAAGAAGATGAAGCAGAATATGAATAAGAATAATAGTTTAATAAGAAGAATATGAGTAATGTTAACAAAGATGAATAGCAAGAAGTTTAAGAAGAAGATAAAGAAGGTGAAGATGAAGAATAATTTGATGAAAAAGATGATGCTGCAGAAGATTATGAAGGAGAAAGTGTGTGAAAAGTTAAAAAGGTGAAGATGAAGAGCATGGAAGTTGTGTAATATACATATTTGCCAAAATAGAAAAAACGTTAACAACATTGTCAATTTCTTCGTCAATCCGAACATCTTTAAAAAAAAAAAATATTTATGCTATTCCATTTGATTGGGTTAAACATCTATGCCTTTAATGTCTCCTCAACCTTCCCCAATACATTCTACATTACTCTTTCTTGTTTTCCTTCATGTACAATTAACCAACAAGGCAAGAATGGGGTTTTTTTAATTTCGATATTTTGTTCCCATAGACTTACATGGACTTCCGGTATCGGGTATCGCCGATATTTTTTGGGTATCGGCGATACCATTCCGATTCCGATACTTTTGGATATCGGAAAGTATCGCTCAACTCTAGTGATCAGCTTAACAGCAATTACTTGCAAAGTCAATATTTGGCTAGAAAATGAACTTTATCCCCCAAAACACATTTCAACATCATTGCAGCCCTGCCTTAAAAGGACCAGCTAAACTCTTTTCAGTGATTGCTCCATTAACACAGGTGTGGGTGTTGATGAGGACATGACTGGAGATCAATCTGTCATGATTAAGTAAGAATGACACCACTGGACACTTTTAAAGGAGGCTGGTGCTTGGCATCATTGTTTCTCTTCTGTTAACCATGGTTTTCTCTAAAGAAACACGTGCAGTCATCATTGCAATGCACAAAAATGGCCTAACAGGGAAGAGTATTGCAGCTAGAAAGATTGCACCTCAGTCAACAATCTATCACATCATCAAGAACTTCAAGGAGAGAGGTTCCATTGTTGTCAGAAAGGCTTCAGGGCGCCCAAGAAAGACCAGCAAGCGCCAGGACTGTCTCTTAAAAGTGTTTCAGCTGTGGGATCGGGCTACCAGCAGTGCAGAGCTTGCTCAGGAATGGCAGCAGGCAGGTGTGAGTGCATCTGCACGCACTGTGAGGCGGAGACTCTTGGAGCAAGGCCTGGTCTCAAGGAGGGCAGCAAAGAAGCCACTTCTCTCCAGAAAAAACATCATGGACAGACTGATATTCTGCAAAAGGTACAGGCAGTGGACTGCTGAGGACTGGGGTAAAGTTATTTTCTCTGATGAATCCCCTTTTCGATTGTTTGGGACATCAGGAAAACGCCTCATTCAGAGAAGACAAGGTGAGCGCTACCACCAGTCTTGTCTCATGCCAACTGTTAAGCATCCTGAAACCATTCATGTGTGGGGTTGCTTCTCAGCCAAGGGAATCGGCTCTCTCACAGTCTTGCCTAAAAACACAGCCATGGGGCGGAGCCTGGACGTGCATGGAGAAGGAGGCTTGAGCCACAGCTCCTCTCCACACTGTATCCTGCCTAAGCGTCTATCTGCTTTCTAACTGCTGGTGATGGGCAAATCTGACAAGATTAATACTGGGTGCACCCCCAGGAACACTAAGACCCCAAAAACACAGCGGGACTGGAGGCTTTCCTGCTGAAAGGCTCAGCTACCTCAGGCTCCCAGCTACCAGACATGGCGTCGGTTCCCGCCACTGACACAGACTGTGAAGGTGACTCCACTGATGATGGGAGAGCCCTGAAGAACCGTTCATCAGGTTCAGAACAACTGACGATGCGTAACTTAAAGAAGCTGCTCGTTCAGACACATGCTCCGAACCGTGCAGATTTGCAAGATATAAAGCAGGAATTACTTAAGATGGGTAACAGAGTGGAAGCCCTGGAAACTGGCCATGTGGCCGTCCTGCATTACAGCCATGTCTCTAAGACTAAGCTACAGTCACAGCATCGACATTTGAATACTGCAATCCTCCAGCTGGAGGACTTGGAGAACCGAAACAGACGATCTAATCTACGTCTGAAAGGCTTACCTGAGTCTGTGCAGCGTGAAGACCTGGAATCCACTGCCAAAGTTCTCTTTTCCTCCCTGCTTGGCACTGAACGGGGCAGAATATTGAAGTAGAACGGATCCATCGCGCCCTGAAACCACGACCAGCTGAGGGTAATCCTCCCACGGATGTAGTATGTGGACTCCTACGCTATGTGGATACCGCCGCAGTCCTGTCTGCTGCACGGGAGAAGGGCTCCCCAACTCTGGGTGAATATACCGTGGACTTTTACCCTGATCTATCTCCGGCGACACTAGCAAAGAGGCGTCTGGTTAAACCTCTTTTGGATCATCTTAGGACCCACAACCTGCCTTACAGATGGCAGTTCCCCTTTGGGATTCTGGTGCTTAAAGGTACTCTTAAAGTCTCAATTCGCCATCCTGATGATCTGGCACAGGCCTGGACTAAGCTTGACATCCCTCCAGTAAAAGTTCAGTCCTGGCTGCCGATTCCTGACGAAGAGGACCTGCCACAGTTGCCTGCCGTGGACATTTGGAGCACCCCCAAAAAGAAGAATAAGTCTGCAAGAAGTCGGCGACGGGACACTGCTGAAATAGAGTGAGGGTTGCCGGCATTAGTTCCGTCTGCTGTGCTGCTCTTTATTTGGTGAGCCTCACTCACAACGAGCCCATCGACCCGGACACTCAGGGAGGGGAGTTTTTCTTTTAGGTCCCTCTTATTCTCCGGCGGCAGGCGAGGACCCTCTGCATCAGCCTGAAGTTGGCTGCTTGCTGCTTCTCCTGACTGGGGCTGCAGGGCTCCTCAAAGTCTATTTGCCTTGCTCGCAGTGGCCCGGTGAGTGACACACATTCATTGCTGTTCTTCCTATCTATGCCATGGACTTTATCCTCCTGCTAGTACTGCTACTTACCTGTGGTTGTTACTGTTATTTTTCTTTTGGGGTTTGCTGTTTAACTGAGTGCACAATATGTGTTTTACAGTTTAGGGGTTAACTATTCACTGTTATTTTACTGCTGTCACAGTGTTATGGTTAATTACCGTGCGCCTATTGCTACACCTAATTTGCATGCGCATAACGTGAGCCACATTTACATGCACATAACGTGAACCACGTGTTCATTTGCGCGCAAGACCATTTGCTATCTTTGGGCGCGCCACAGCTCACAGCTCACATTTTCTTGTTTGTTACATGTTTGGGCACATTCATAGATACTAAGGGTCCTACTATTGCTATTTGCGCGTGAACTGATCACGTTTTACCAGCCGCTTGAACTGGTTTAGAGTGACTAATGACTGCACACGCACATTGATTCCCCTGTATTTCAGTTGCATTTAAGCGCGAGTCCCCTTCCTCTCCGTGACGTGATCTCCCTAAATAGGTTGCATCTCCAGACGGCGCCCCTTCCCCGTGTTACAGTGCCTTGGTTGGTGCTCTTGGCCAGTTCTGTTAGATTACTGGACGGCCTTGCGCACCTCCCCTCCCTCCCCCCCTCCCTTCTCGCGCAGGCGCTCCCTGTGGGGACGGGAGGAAGATGAACTGCCTTTAGTTACAAGTGTTGGCTGGGGTTCATCTTTCCTTTGTTTGCTAACATAACTTGTCTGTTTGCCTGTCTCAGCACCCCCTGCTTCAGGCAGACGGTGCGGTGCGACTAGGCTCTTATGGGTGGTTTTTCTTTTTATACCGCCCCCGGTTTGACTAGGCTGATGCCCATTGCCTGCATCAGACCTATCCAGACACTCCTCAGGCATGTTCAGTGGAGATGCCTCGGACTCTGGATATTTTTTCAGGGCTTGCGGGCTCCCCATCCTGGCATCCCATCTTTGAGGAGCTTCTTTTTTCAAGTTCAGAGTTTTTTTGGTTACTCCTCTTTCTCTTTACCCCTTCCCTATTCTTCCTTCATACTTTCCTTCCTCACTGAGCCACCAGTTTGTTTTTTCGGATCTGTTTCACCAGTTTTGCTCAGTAACCGGCCGTTCTGATGGCGTCTAGAGATAAGGTGACATTTTGTACCTTCAACGTCAAGGGCCTAAACGTTGCACAGAAGCGTTCCCAGGTCTTTCGCTTATTACAAAAAGAGAAACCTGATGTGGTTCTCCTTCAGGAAACGCACTTCAAGGAACAAGCGATCCCCAACCTCACTAGATTCCGGTACACCTCATGGCATCATAGCTGTAATGGTTCCCACGCTTCCAGGGGAGTAAGCATTGGCTTTAAAAGAGGATTACCTTTCAAGGTGATTGCACACCAGATAGATAGCGAGGGTAGGTATTTGTTTCTGAAAGTGGCGCTGGGTGCGATGAAATTAACGATTGCTAACATTTATGCCCCTAATGTAGATCAGGCCTTGTGGCTTCCTCAAGTACTCACCTACCTGTCTGCTTTTGCTGAGGGTACTGTGGTCCTTGGGGGCGACATCAATGTCTCGCTGAACCCTCTGCTGGACACATCCCACCAGCGTACTTCGGTGTCGTACCCCAAATTGGCCAAAATCAAACGGTCCATAGCTGATGCTTCCCTGGTAGACACTTGGCGTGTCGTGCACCCAGCCAAGAGAGATTATACATTTTATTCGGCAGTGCATGGCTCCTATCACCGCATAGATGTTTTCTTGCTTTCACGGCATTCACTACCTTTCATCTCGGCAACCCGTATTGGCTGTATCTCGGTATCTGATCACGCCCCAGTTTACCTGACCCTTTCCCTACCCGCGGAGCTGGGCTGCAGTTTCAACTGGCGTTTAAATACATCGCTATTAGATGACGAGACTACGGTAACTAATCTGGCCGCGAAGCTACGTACCTTTTTTAGTGAGAACGATAATGCCGGAATGCCATTGCCAACATTAATGGAGGCACATAAGGCCTTTATCCGAGGCGAATTCATAGCCTTGGGCTCCTATATGAAGAAGAAAAGATTCCAGGAACTTGGTACCCTCCTACAGCGCATCACTTCCCTGGAGCGGACCCATAAGGAAACGAGAGCCAGGCAGACGCTGAATGAACTGATAGAAGCACGGACTGCTCTCCGAAGCTTTCTTAATATTAAAATCGCGAAATCAATGCTGTACACCAAGCAGAAATTCTATGCATACGGTGACAAAGGGGGACGTATGATGTCATCTTATACGAAAATGACGCAGGATAATTGTACCATCCAGGGGGTGAAGGATGATTCTGGGGCTCTGGTCCTCACTGCACAACAGATTGGTGAACAATTTAGTTTATTCTACGAGAAATTGTATAATTTAACCCCTGACAGAGATTCAGTACAATCAGCTGCTCATGATACGGCGGTCCAATCCTTCCTCGACTCCTTAACGTTACCGACGTTATCTGCTTCGGACAAGTTGTCTCTAACCGCGCCATTCTCCAGCGGGGAAATTTTGAACGCCATTAAGTCGACTCCCACCGGGAAATGTCCAGGCCCTGATGGACTCCCCATTCTATATTATAAGAAGTTTAGCGAGATTTTGGTCCCCTATCTGGAGAAATGGTGCAATGCCCTAGCTTGTGGGTCAGAGCTTCCTTTACAGGCCCTGATGGCCCACATCTCGGTCATACCGAAACCGGGGAAAGACCCTACAGCCTGCGGAAGCTATAGGCCCATATCATTGCTTAATGCAGATTTAAAGATTTGGGCAAAACTATTGGCGAATCGATTGCAGGCCCTCCTCCCCAACCTAATTCATCGCGACCAGGCGGGGTTTGTCCCAGGTCGTGAAGGCAAGTTCAATGTCCATAGAGTGCTTAGTTTATCGTACTATGCGAGACGCCGATCACTTCCGTTGGTGATGCTGGGTACGGACGCAGAGAAGGCCTTTGACCGCGTTGATTGGGCCTTCATGCGCGCGGTTCTCCTTAAGTTTGGCTTTCCACCAAGTTTCGTCTCTGCGATTTTTTCGCTATACTCGAAACCCTCGGCTGCGGTTAAAGTCAACGGGACCTTCTCGCGGTCGTTCAGGATCGCCAACGGAACAAGGCAGGGTTGCCCCCTCTCCCCGTCGTTGTTTGTCCTCTGTATAGAAACCCTATTGCAATCTGTCCGTCAAGATCTACAAACGCATGGTATTGTGGCAGGTGGCCGACATCACCTCATCGCGGCCTATGCCGACGATTTATTGTTTTTTCTATCCGATCCTCTTACAACATTTCCCTGCTCCTCGATAAATTTGCCGTATTTGGCTCAATATCCAATTTTAAAATTAATTTCGCTAAATCGGAAGCAGTGAACGTCACCCTATCTGGGACAAAGGTGAGAGAACTACGGGATCTCTTCCCTTTCCGCTGGCCGGACTCCGGGATTACCTATTTAGGCATCAAGGTAACTGGTGAGATACGTACTATCTTCGACCGGAATTATTCCCCATTGTTGGCCTCCATTAAGTCCCAACTTATCTCTTTGAAGGTGCCATGCATGGCTTGGCTGGGAAGGAAAGCCTACCTAACCTCCTACGTTTTACCGAAGCTTCTGTATCTTCTGCAGGCGGCTCCGATATGTGTTCCACAAACGTACTTCCGGCAAATTAACCGCCTTTTTAGGAATTTTCTGTGGAATAACAAGAGACCCAGAATCTCACATCAAACCTTACGTAGACCACGCTCCCAGGGAGGTATTAACCTCCTGGACCCGTCGATTTATTACGAAGCAAACCAGCTGCTTCGGTGGCTGGACTACTGCAGGCTGAAGGGCAAATCAGATTCGGCTGCGATTGACCTGGACTCCCTGTCATATGCGGAGAAAGCGTCCTTCTGGATCCCGAGGACGTTGATGCCTCATCGTGTGGTGGACAATCCCATGGTCCAGAGCGCATTGTCCACATGGTGGAGGTGCAGCTCTGACCCATGTGTGGCACCCTTTCCCTCACCGCTGATGCCGACCGCTTTTTTGCCTAAGGCGGTGGGCATCCCATTGGTAGACCCAGTTATGGTTTCCTTATGGAACAGATTGGACATGCCAATTTCCTTCCGATTCCCCCAAGGCTTTGTTCCTTCTGCGGCGAACTTGGAGGAACTGATGCTGCCTAAGAAACTTAACTTCATTCAACTTGAACATTTTAGGCTGATTTGTCATCAATTCCTGCGAACGCACCCCTTGTCTCGGGATTGTACACCTTTCGAACAACAACTTTCGTTGCCTACCCCTCCAAGAAACTCCCTCTCTCGCATGTACGCTGAAAGAGTGCTGGAACCACAGACACCGAAGACCTCATACCTGGAGGCGTGGGAACGTGAACTACATTGCTCATTTACAGATGAGGAGGTGTCCCAGATTTATGCCCGTTCACACGGCTTCTCCCGCTGTGTCCGCCTGAAGGAGAACTCACTGAAATTACTTACCCGGTGGTATAAGACTCCGGCCCTACTGTTCCAATGGGGGTGACTCCGACCGGCGCTTGTTGGAGATGTGATGGAGACCTGGGAACGCTTTCTCACCTTTGGTGGGATTGTCCATTGATAAAAACGTTTTGGTCAGATGTTGAGGCGAGTATCAGATCCATTTGTGACCCTACATTCTTATTGACGGCCCCACTAATATTGTTGTGGTTATCGACCCCCACATATGTGCCCAAGAAATCTAAACTTAGTACGCAACTGCTGATGGCAGCTAAATTGGTAATCCCCACGTTGTGGATGGACAAGACTCCACCTAGTAAATCTTTGTGGCTAGCTAAAGTAGATGACATTTTTAGGCTTGAGGAGCTGACGGCGAGAGTGGAGAACCGCTTTGACAGTTTTTCTAAGCTTTGGGCGCCATGGGTTCACTATAAGCAGACGGTTACTTAGTTTACTGATAACTTGGTCCACGAGACATAGCTGGCTGGCTCTCTTTCCTTCCCCCCCTTCACCTCCCCCCTTTCTTCTATTCTAATGTCGAGCTGTTCCCCTTCTTCTCTAGTCCGTGTACCCTAACCTCGTTCCTTCTCCTCCCCTTTTCCGTTCCCCCCCCCTCCATCCTACCGGTGAACAGGTTCGCCTTACTCGCTTGCTACCTCATGATGCAGTGCGCGAGATATTTACTGAGAACTCCGTACAGTTTGCTGACCGATATTCATATCCCTCCCGTACAAGCGGAGTGGCTCTAAGATATAAGTAGGTATTCCCACTGTAATCTTGTACTGCTTCTCTCTGCATAAACATTTGTTCCCGGTTTATGTAATGTAATGGGATGGATCATGGACTTTGAGATATTTTTGGTTATTCTGTTATTGTTGTTACATTTCTGTCCAGTGGACACTCTCTCAAAGTTATCTGTACTCATGTTCATATTCATATAAATAAAGAATATACAAAAAAAAAAAAACACAGCCATGAATAAAGAATGTACCAGAATTTCCTCCAAGAGCATCTTCTCCCAACCCTCCAAGAGCAGTTTGGCGATCAACAATGCCTTTTCCAGCATGATGGAGCACCTTGCCATAAAGCAAAGGTGATAACTAAATGGCTCAGGGAACAAAACATAGAGATTTTGGGTCCATTGCCTGGAAATTCCCCAGATCTTAATCCCATTGAGAACTTGTGGTCAATCATCAGAGACGGGTGGACAAACAAAAACCTAAAAATTCTGTCAAAATGAAAGCACTGATTGTGCAAGAATGGACTGCTATCAGTCAGGATTTGGTCCAGAAGTTGATTGAGAGCATGCCAGGGAGAATTGCAGAGGTCCTGAAGAAGGGTCAACACTGCAAATATTGACTTGCTGCATTAACTCATTCTAACTGTCAATATAAGCTTTTGTTACTCATATGTTTGCAATTATTATATTTCTGTCTGTGATAAAAACATCTGTCAAACACACATAAAAACCAAAGGGCAGCAGATCATGTGAAAATATAATATTTGTGTCATTCTCAAAACTTTTGGCCATGACTGTACCTGAAACAGTCAGATTGAGAGTATTGCAACTCATCCACGATTCCAAGATAGCTGGGCATAGAGGAATTCTAAAGACACAGGAATTTCTTTCTCGTTTCTTTTGGTGGCCCACTTACAGGAAAGATGTTTTAAACTATGTCACTTCATGTGAAGTCTGTGCAAGATGCAAAACACCTCGCTCCTCACCAACTGGTCTGTTGCAACCCCTTCCCACCCCGTCCCGCCCGTGGGGATCCATTTCTATGGACTTCATTGTGGAGTTACCAACCTCTCAAGGGAAGAACACCATTCTAGTGGTGGTTGACCGTCTAACAAAGGCAGCTCATTTTATCCCTTGTGTCGGCTTACCCACTGCAAAACAGACATCAGATTTGATGATTAAGAATGTGTTTCGCTTACATGGAGTACCGGATGAGGTTATTTCGGATCGAGGGGTGCAATTCACTTCAAGGTTTTGGCAAAATTTCTGTGCCGCATTGGACATTAAAGTAAACCTTTCTTCTGCTTTTCATCCCCAGACTAATGGACAGACAGAACGAACCAATCAGACCCTGGAGCAGTATCTCCGCTGCTTTATCTGCCACCTACAGGATGATTGGGTGGATCTACTTCCACTGCCTGAGTTCTCTTATAACAACTCTCAGAGCGCCTCCACTAAGCAGTCTCCTTTTTACTCCAATCTAGGTTATCATCCTAACATTCTTCCTTGATTTCCCATAGAAACGCCCTTGCCAGCAGTGGCTGAAAGAATCACGTCTTTACAAAAGAATATGGATCTTCTAAAGGAAAATCTGGAATTGGCTCAGGAAAGGTACAAGAAAGCAGCAGATAAATTTCGTAAACCTGCACCAGCTTTCAAGGTAGGAGACTTGGTCTGGCTGTCAACCAGAAATCTTAAGTTAAGGATTCCATCGTCTAAGTTGGGACATAAGTACATTGGACCCTATAAAATCAGTAAAATTATAAGTGCCGTTGATTGTCGTCTTCAACTGCCCAGAACTATGAGAATCCACCCTGTCTTTCATGTATCCCTACTAAAGGCTGCAACACCCAATACGTTTCCTGGACGTCCTTCTCCTTGCCCTGACCCAGTGCTAGTCGATGGTCAGGAAGAATTTGTGGTGGAAAGGATTCTAGATTCCAGGTTGTACAGAAATCAGTTACAATATTTGATTAAATGGCAGGGCTACCCAGTGGAGGACAACTCATGGGAACCAGTCAATAACGTTAATGCTCCTCGCTTGCTCCGCCAGTTTCATCAGAGGTACCCAGACAAGCCTGGTCTGAGGTCATCCGGAGGTTGTCCCTAAGGGGGGAGTAATGTAAGGTTCTTTGTACATGTTTCTTGAAACTCAGTTTTTCCGTCAGCCATTTTGCTTTCTGTCTTGCTGCAGCTATTTTGCCCTCAGTCAATATGGAGTTTCCAGCTTTCATGTTCCCGCCCTGATTCTCTCCCTCTTGCTTCTTAAGCAGCCTCAGCTGAGCAATCAGTGCTTCAGAATCAAGCCTGCAGTGAGCCTGTGACCTGACTCCTGGAAAACCTTGGACTTTGTACTCCAGCTATTTCCTACTGAGGAACTTTGGAACACTTGTAGACTCTGGAAACCTGCTATTTGATAAATCCACGTTTGCATGGAATTACGGTAACAGAGAAGAGATCCTGAACCTGTTGTGAAGAGTTATTGCTGAGCTTAAGTTACTCTGGCCTGCTGTGTCTCCTGCTTCTGTACCTGCAAACTGTGTGACTATTTTTGCCACTTGTATGAAGTAATACAAGTCCTTCTATATCAAACCTGTGTCTCATGTGTTTTCCTCGCACCCAAGCACAAGACGCTATATGAACTGTACACCATACATTACAAGTCCTATACTTGTGAATAGTTGTAAATATTTGTGTATATTTGTATATATGTATTTATCTTTCCTTTTTTTTCACTGTTTTTTGCAGCGACTTTGTGATCAAGGCCAGTGAAGGCCGAAACGTCAAATTACTTGTCGCTTTTTCATACGTATTCAATAAAAATTCACTTGAAGCAATTTTTTTCTATGAGTGCAGTGTTTCTGAGACTTTATGACGCTGTGCACTGGCACAGCGTCAAACACGCAGTGTCCAGATGTTACAGTATAGTGGAGGGGATTTCAAGAAATCCCGTCTCCACTATGCGTAAAAACACGCAGGAGGCAGAACTGCGTTAACGGACATGTGACGCGTCTTTTCAGATCGCAGCATGTCTGTTATGTTACGGTAGCTGAGGAGTGCAGGTAAAAAAGGAAATACACCAGAGCAGTTGGAATCTATGAGATTGCAGTACCCTGACTAACCACCGCAACTAGAGGCAGCCGTGGAGCGTTCCTACGATGGTCCTAGACGCCTCGTCACAGCCTGAGAAACTAACTACACCTAAAGATAGAAATAGGAAAGCTATCTGCCCCGGAGCAGAACCCAAAGATAATAGAAAGCCCCCAAACATGTAATGGCGGTTAGACAAGAGGAAATACTGACACAGAAAGAAAATAGTATGAGCAAACGCTGGGGCCCAAACTATCTAAATAGAAAAGGACAGGAAGGGTACTTACTGCAATCCCAGAAAACCCTGAAAAACACCAACTCTACTAATTTCAAAATCACCTGAGATCACACGACCTCTACCACCTAAATTAGTTCTCTGGTGTAACAAAAACAGCAGCCACTGAAAAAACTGCAAAAAGCAAAAGTACAAAACACAGTGGCTGGACTAAACTGAGAGGGCAAAAGCCCCCGGAGGGGACCCAGAAGGCCCCCACAGAAGTGCAGGACAAAATGCAAAAATATAGCAAAAACACAAAATAAGAAATTGTCTTATCTGATAGCAGGAGATGCAGACACGACACAGCAGGCTACAAGGGAAACTGGAAAGAAGGATTCAGACCAGAACAATGATCACCGGCAACCCTGATGGGAAAATGATTCCCTTAAATAAGACCAATCAGTAACACCTGATTCCCAATCCTCACTAGTACCGCTTGTAACCACCAGAGGGAGCCTCTGCTCAGAACTCATCTCAAACCCATTCACAACACATGTCCTTTTCCCTTGCGGCGACGCTCCATCGCCGCAAAGGAAATAACACAGGCCTATGTAGCCCTGCGGTGATTCCGGATGTGTTCAATGAGCACATCCGGATTCACCGAGCATTCACAAGGGGGCGAGGCTTTGGGCGGAGCAGACTTTCCGCTCCATCCAAAGCGGTGTGTTTCCTGACCGTGGAAACACAGCCTAATATTCATTTGGTAAATGGGTTTTGTTAGATTCCTCAAAGTGCAAAATACTGCATATCTGAGTATCTGGGTGTGTCTGAAAAACAGACCTTTCAGCCCCCACCCAAAACCACATGCAGGGAGATCTGCTATAAAATGTGTTCATATAGATTTAGAAGGTGGTGCTCACTATTATGTTGATGCTCAGGAGATGTGATGTGAAGGCATCAAGTCAGTTAATCTGTTTCTTAAAAAACATACGAATTTCAGTGATATTCAGATCCAATTCTGTGAGGATATACTTACCCTAATTCGCACGAAAAAAAAAATTTCTTTTTGGTGATCAATTTTACATACAGAAGAAAGGAACGGCTATGGGTCCAACATGGCACCCCCGTATGCCAACATATATATGGATTTCTTTGAAACATCTTTTGTATCCCAATTCTCTTTTTTCAAAAAAAGTACTATACTGGAGACGATACATTGATGACGTTTTCCTGATTTGGACAGGTGATGTTGAAACTCTCCATTTTTTTCATACGTACTTGAATTCATGTATTCCCGATATCACATTTTCAATGCAATATGATAACCACTCCATTAATTTTCTTGATACACTGGTCAAGGTTTCTACGGAAGGTTTTATAGAGAAAGATTTGTACGTTAAACCTACTGATAAAAATAGCCTTCTCCTATATACTAGTAGCCATCCAACACATGTCAAAAAATCCTTACCTAAGTCACAATATGATAGAATCCGGAGGATAGTATCTGACCAGACTATTTGTAATTATAGACAAGATGAAATGGATAGTAAATTTTGTGATAGAGGGTACCCAGATAAAATCTTGGCTGATACCCGTAAGGGGAGGTCAAAATCGCGATTATTGAAGGATGATCATCCCAGAATTGCATTTGTCAATGTGTTTCATCCTTTCAATTAATGTATCCATCAATGTATAATGAAACACTGGAATATTTTGCAAACCTCCTACCCCAACATTGTGGAATTTAAAAGAAAACCTATGGTATGTTATAAAAAATCTAATAACTTAAAGAATTTTTTAGTTAGAGCAGACATTGGTCCTATCAAGAAGGGATTGGGACAAAGTTTGTTGCGTACTCCAAAAAATGGGAATTTCCCATGTCTTGGATGCTTACAATGTTCCAATATCTCTAAAGGGGATAGTTTTACACACCCACGGACGGGACAGAGATTTAGTGTTAAGGGATATTACACGTGATTCTTCCTATGTCGTATATTTCATCAAGTGCCCTTGCGGTCTCGGATATGTTGGTGAGACCACCCAGCATATCCAGGACCGCATCTCTTAGCATAAATCCATGATCCGATGTGGACGCACACTTTTACCAATCCCTGCTCATTTTCTTGAAAATAGACATACCGTTGCCCAACTGAAGTATCAAATTATTGATCATGTTCCAAAAGCAAGAAGGGGAGGTGATAGAATCGCTAAATTAAAAGAACGTGAATCGTATTGGATACATACCTTACAAACACTTTCCCCTTACGGTCTAAACAGAGAGTATGAGCTCTCATATTGATTTATTAGGTTTTTTATTAATAGTATTGTAGTCCATTATCGATATTGATTCCATTTTCTATTTAATCCAAACTGTGGTGTTAATTTCTTTAGTCATTCAATACCATCTTATATATATATCACTGTCTTTATAATGATTTATATGAAATACGGTGAGCTTTTCGTATATAGAATAGTTTTGTTTATGTATATACAATAGTCCTGCAGCGTTATATTTACAGTATACATTCTGTATAACATTATATGACTCATCTCTCTGTTTTACAGCATGCTGGCACCGATCATATGGCATGAATCACTGTTCGAACAGGCACAGTGACAGCATAACACTCGACCTTCTTCGGCTTCTTTCGGCACTTGACGGCTTCCAACGCATGCGCACTATTATTTTGACCTTTGAAGTCAGACCCGGAAGTCCTTATGCACGGCGTTTCTCATGTCTTATATAAACATGTCTCTGCATAGATCACAACAGTTCACTTCTGCTGCACAACTTCTGGGACGCGGTCCTGTATTATACTGATTCATCACAAGGTATGAGCCACCACTTTGATCTTACAGGGCTATTCACTCTTTCTTTTTGAGATTTATCTTAATCTCTTTCATTTTCTTACCGTCACTTTGTGCATACTGTACAATTTCCTTTTTCTATACTGGTTCACATTTCCTATGTGATATAGGGACCCTTGTATATACATTACCTTTACCTTTACTCCGATTGGGAGTCTATCCTGTTATATATACCTAGTGTGTGTGATACCATATGGGCTAAGTAGCATTTATTTTGTTGGAGTAATACACTCAGTGACTACCAGTGACCTATTACGTTTGTTATTAAATTACATAACAATAGAATTATATTAATTTGCTTATGAAATTTATCCCATTAGGATTTTTTTCTTTCTCTTTCTTTGTATTTACTTGATGTAATTATTGATTATTTTCTTTCTGTCATTTTACGCCTTTTTATCATTTCCATGTGACATAAATTATGACTGATATGTATTTTCTTTATATTTTTTGAATATAGTAAGGTACTTCTTGATAAAGGCTGGGTTATGCCGAAACGATTATTTTTTTGGACCTGGGTGATCCTATGAAATATATTTTTGGATGAATCTTGTCATATTGGTATATCTTGATGAACTAACTCCTTATCACCTGTGTGTGATCATTTTCCTTTTGAATAAAAATTGACTTCTTTTGCAATTTTTGTGTGCCATAGTTTATTATACTATAAAATGTGTTCAGACAGATCCGTTTATATGCTTGACATTATACCTGAGGAAGACTCTTAGAAGTTGAAACCGGTTGTGTTCTAGTTTGAATTAAAAATAAAAATCATCCTTGAATCTAAATATCAAGTTCCGTCATCATCCTTCAGGAGCGCATATTGCTGGGAAAAACATTCACCAAGTGTTATAGCCTGTGAAAGCACTGTCCAGTGCTTTCACTAGTTCCCAGATCTTTGCAGCAAACTAAATGGAAAGAGGACTGGAGTGATCCAGGGACTGGATCTACATGCAGTATCTCAAGACACCAAATAGGTGAGTGTATTCACACTGAGAATATACCTTTGGAAACTAACTACTACACTTAGAAGCTTGCGCTTCCCATTTTTCTCCCTATAATCCCTTCTTGTTTCAAGTATATTTTCATAGTCATTATTATTAGGTTTCAGTCCAATGTACATAGTCTTTGTAATGGAGGTATCTATTAGTCTCTGGAGTAGTCATCTGATGCATGGGATACAACAACAGCCGCAGACGACGAGTATGGCTGACACGACCGCCAGGGAGATGAGAAGACTGGATACAAGATGCTTCCATCTTCCGAACCATGAGTGCAGCCAATCAGTAAATGGGATGTCGATACCAGAATCTTCTGCCAATTCATCAGACAATGATGTAAGACCCTCTAGAGCTTTTGTGATGCTTCCATCCGGTCCTGTATTATTGGAAATATATGTGCAACAATAAGTTCCAAACATTTTACAGACTCCTCCTTTTTCTGCTAACATGTCTAAGGCCATTCTTTTCTGTCATGTCATCAAAGAAGTTGGAGCTAATTGTTCAGCTATCCCCTTTAGTGCATCCCTAGTGTAATTTCTAAACCTTTGTTGGTTGTAGTAAATATAATTTGTCCAATCCACATTCTTATTTAGGGTAACCCACCAGGAGAACTGACTCAAATCCTGCTGCGATCTGGTTCCTAGCTTTGCACTCATCTGGGACCCCTCTAGGAACTCCTATACTGTCTATGTAGATTCTTGGATCAAAAGAGCCAGCAGGTGTTGACCTTCTGTTTCTGCATAGAGTCTCAACGTTCATGTTACCCTTTTTATCGCTTCTGAGGAAATTATTTGGAATGGCATGAGTACCTGGACTAATGAACAGCTGCCAACCCAGTTTATTGGCAACCGAGCCCTAGCAACATGTCCCCACATATCCACCAGATATCACTTCTTGCGGCAGTCTGATTATCAAACCACTTAGCTTTGTAACCATTCGTGTCTATGTCTACGGGAATGGTATTTTCAGAAAACTCTGAGGTTAGATTTCCTACCAGTCTTCATGTTCCTATCCCTGTCCCTTTCATTGGAAAAAGTATAGTTATCAGGTATGGGAAAACTCTAGGAGGCACTTGATTCGTTTTTACTATTGGATACAGAACTGAGAGAATGGCTAATAGTATTATCAGTAGGTCATATAAGACGTTATACAAGGCTACCATCCATTGTAGACCTGTTTGATCTTGGGTTGAAAGTCTATGGGGATTGTTCCTAAATTGGGTCTGGCAGTTGCACAAGCAATGCAGTTGACTTATTATTCTGCTCTGCTGTATATTTCATCCACATAAGCACTCATTTCTTTCTGTGTAACCAATTTCTATGGCTAACTTCTCATCGTAGCTCATCTCCTCAGAGACTTTAGACCTTGATTTTTCTACTGCTTTACTCACACCTTCACTGTCCTGTCTTGGAATAGCCTTCAACCAAAATTTTTCCTGCTGTATTTCTCTTTGCGGAACATATAACCCCAATACATAAAGTCCTTCATCCCCAGGAGAGGGCTCTTCTATGGCTATGATGAGAGGGTTACAAGATGATCCCCAGACTACAGTGTTTGGATCACAATCCCATCTTGGATGTGCCACAATTCTCATCCTTTCCAGAAGAGGCCTTCCTGATGAACTAACACGAGTCATGGCTTCTTTTGGCTCATGTCTCCATGAGGCCCCAGTATTCCAGGCTGCCTCTGACCAGAGAGTGACAATCTTCATTCCCAGGTCTGGTTACACAAATACTGCAGCTTCATCGATCCCTGTGAGAAATTTATACTTAGGTTCATTGCTTTTCTACCAAACTTTTCCCATTGGCATTTCACTATGTGGCATAAATCAAATCTAAAAGTAGCAGAGTTCTTGGACGTATCAAACCACATGGATATTTCTGTTCCATTTTGGGTTATCTCAGCCATCTGTCCATCCTGTGGTAGGTCTGTCAGCAACATCAGAAGCAGGAAGGTCATTCTACTGCTCCAGGATCTTGTAGTAGTTTGCATGGCTCCAGATAGGCTTTCCCAAAACTTCACTGATGTGGCTGTAGTGAGGAGAGCTTGTAAAGGACCGTCAGTCTCCTAGAAACAGAATCAAAAACTTGTTTATGCACAGATGCGAGTCTCCTTTTTGGAGGCTCTGAACACAGCTGGCGAGGTTGTTGCACTGGAGGTACGGTGTCCTGTGGGGAGCTACAGGTTCAACCTTGATGTTGACCTAAAAACTCACTCCATCACTGCTGCGTTGCCTACGTGACTCCCAACATGTTCATAACACTCTGTATTACCTCTCCAGTAGAAAAGGGTCACTCAGATGTAGTGGCTCTTAGCATCCGGAAGGCTTCCGACCATCCTGGGATGAAATCAACACACACAAGCACGCATACATTCCTACCTGAGGGTAGTTGTATGAAGTCAGTCTGCAGTCATTGAGACGGGTAGAGGGGCTTAGGTGTGGGTGTGTGTGGTGTCTCCTATTCTACCTGTGTTGTGCACATGTGAGACATGCTTGTGTGAAACTAGCAGCAAACATTGTGAAACCAGGAGCGAACCATTGCGTCTCAATCAGAGCCGTCGTGTCATCCTCGGACATGTGCGTTTGAACATGAGCTTTTAGAGCCACTGTAAGATACAAGGATCTTGGCAGGCATATTCGCCGCCCCACCATCCACAAACCTTTATGGTCCCGTGCTCCAGCTTTTGACCAGATCTCTCTCTCTCTTCCCCCTTTTTGAATCCACAGAATTATTAGAGTAGTTGGTATCAAGGGAGACTATCAGGAGAAACCGCCAGGTGGGTACTTACAAGCGGTTTCAGCAGCCCTGATAGTGAGAGCCAGGAGCCTCTGATGGCCTGTGACCGCTGTACTAACAGCGCCTGGGAGCTGGGCAAGAGGACAGCAATACAGCAGAGCTGGAGTGAGCAGAACGCCGGGTGGTGAGTGTATTGACAGGACCTGTGGTCACGTGACCACAAGGGGCGGGGCTAAGCGTCCTGCAGCTGGAGATGAGTGCAGGATGTGTGCAGGATGCTACAGGGACCCTGAGCAGAGGAGAAGGTAAAAGGGGGTCACCGGACACCAGGGAAAGGACGGGGCACCAGAGGGAGACGAAATCCAAGACAAGCCGAGGTCAGTAACGAGAGATGCAACGTGGTACACAAGGAGCAGGCTAATCAAGAATAGTCAGGGACGTGGCAGGAGTCAGAAAAACAGGGAAGAGTATACACAGTACAGAATCAAGAGCCAAACTCACAACGGGAAACAGAACCGGGTCAGAACCATACAAACAAGCTAGGACACAGGCACAAGGCACAGGCAAACAGAGGTCAACACACTCAGCCAAGGGCAAAAGTATAACTGACGGGGATTGGAGGTTTCCAGGGCTATAAGAAGCTCTCCCCGAACCAAAGAGAGGCCACAATAATAAACCCCAGGTGTGCAGGTCAGAGCCTGCACTGGGATCAAGACATTAACCCCTGGCGTGCAGGTCAAACCTGCATTGGGATCATGACAGTTGGATTCAAACTACTGCAGGTACAAAGTACACGGACTGACAAGGGTATGCCACACTAAACGAGATCGCAAACGAGATCACTAAAACGTCACTATTTTGCGATCTCGTTAGCGACCTCGTTGTGTGTGGCATGTAGCAACGATGTGGCCCCTGCTGTGATGTCGCTGATCGCTCACTAGCGTTCTGGACCGTTTTTTGATCGTTGGTGTCCCGCTGGTGAGCCTATATCGCTGTGTTTGGCACCTTTTGCGAACGACGAGCGACCTCGTTTGTGACGCATATGGTGTTTAGCGTCACGGAGTGGATCGCAATATCTGTAAGTTCTCTTTTGCGTCACAGAGAGGATCGCAGAAGTTGCAAAGCAGGCTAGCAGGACGCAGAGAGCAGGAGTGATGCTGGAAATTCCTATGAATCAGAAGTGTTCAGTACATGCTAATGACAGATCCTAACGACCGCCAAAGTCGTTAAAGAGATCGCTGACCGCTGATGAGTTGTTAATGAGATCTCCTGTTTGGCAACTACTAGCGACCTAAAAGAGATCACACCAACGATCTCATTAGCTTGCGTCGTTATTGAGATCGCTAAGTGTGGCAGTACCTTAAAGGGTATGCCACACTAAACAATATCGCTAACGGGATCGCTAAAAAACGTCACTATTTAGCGATCCCGTTAGCGATATTGTTCAGTGCGGCAGCTTCCAGCGACGAGCTTCCTGCTGTGATCTCGCTCGTCGCTGGAATCGTTCCGGACCCTATTTCATCGCTAGCGCTCCCGCTGGGTAAGTATCTTATCGCTGTGTGGCACCTTTTCTTAGCGATTTAGCGGTACTTTTGTACCGCTAAAGTCGTTAAGAAGATCGCTAACGGCGATAGCGTCGTTAACTATATCGCTAAATGCGGCAGCATTTAGCGATATAGAAACAATCCCGCTAGCGATCTCATTAGTATGCAACGCTAACGAGATCGCTAGCGGGATAGCTAAGTGTGGCAGTACCTTTAGACTGATTCAGATAACAGAGAAGAGGAAAAAAAAAAAACTTCTTGGCACAAAGCCAAAACTTTAAACCTGCAGTAACTTCTTAACTAACTGAATACAGACAACTTTGTTAAAAAGGGTAAGGTACAATTAGGACATTGAATCTATAATATGCTAATTTTTCGACCCTTGGCAAAGTGCCTACTGTTCACGAACAATTTTGCATAGTGCCAATACTCATTTGCAATGTATTCTGCTCAGAATTCCTTGATATACAAACAAAACTAGCAACATTCTTTTCCTTATTTTTCAGTTACATGCAATTACCTTCACAGAGATCATTCTAACTCAGACTATTGATTTACTTTAAAAGCATATGTCTGTCCCTCTTATCAACTTGCGGTATACATTCTCAAATCAACTTAACATTTCCTTCCCACACACACAGTGCAATTTACACTGACACCTGGTACATTACAATGTGAATCCACTGAGCAGAACAAACATCTCTGCTATATGAGTGTAATCTTCTGGCTTCCTCCTGTTCAGGGGCACCTGAAAGGTGTGTCTTTAAGATGCCAGAGATTTTGCTCTTCTACACAACTCAACAGTATTCCATGGGTTCATTGATCAGGGGGTGACCTGTGCACATTCAGGCGAAATACTTTACACTCTGGAAATCTTTCTGACAGAGGTCCAAACCCAGTATCCTCCTGATTATAACCGTCAGAGATAATTTTAACAATTCTCCACCCCTCATCAGATATAGGCTAACATTAGCCCAAACTAAAGGGTATGCCACACTAAACAACATCGCTAACGGGATCGCTAAAAAACTTCACTATTTAGCGATCCCGTTAGCGATGTTGTTCAGTGCGGCATTTGCCAGCGACGAGCTTCCTGCTGTGATCTCGCTCGTCGCTGGAATCGTTCCGGACCCTATTTTCGTCGCTGGCGCCCCGCTGGGTAAGTATATATCGCTAAGTGTGGCACCTTTTTTAGCGATTTAGCGGTACTTTTGTACCGCTAAAGTCGTTAAGGAGATCGCTAACCGCGATAGCGTCCTTAACGATATCGCTAAATGTGGCCGACACTAGCGATATAGAAACAATCCCGCTAGCGATCGCATTAGTATGCGACGCTAACGAGATCGCTAGCGGGATTGTGTAGTGTGGCAGTACCTTTACAGTCAAGGCAAGACATTTAAAAGGTATTTCTAATTGCAAAAGTTTACAGATGTACACACTTAACCTTAATTACCTCTATTTCTCACACATATACGCTTGTTATGAAAGACTTGTTGGAGTCCCACAAAGCAGAAAGTTATAAGAAGATAGAAAAGCATTTTCAAGTTGCACTTTCCCCAGTTCAAAATGCAATTAAGAAATGGCAGTTAACAGGAACATGGGAAGTCAAGATAAGATCAGGAAAACAAAGTAAAATTTTAGTGAGAGCTGTTCATAGGATTGCAAGAGTGGCAAATCAGAACCCCATTTGACTGCAAAAGACCTTCAGAAAGATTTTAGCAGATGCTGGAGTTGTGGTACATTGTTTTACTGAACAGAGACACCTGCACCTGCCTTAATGGAAGAGTCATCAGATAAAACCTCTTCTGCATCCTCACCATAAAATTCAGCATAGCATCAAAAGCATGCAAAAGAACATCTAAACAAGTCTGATGCATTTTGGAAACAAGTCCTGTGGACCGATGAGGTTAAAATAGAAATCTCTGGCCACAATGATCAAAGGTATGTGTGAAGAAAAAAGGGCACAGAATTTCAGGAAAAGAACATCTTGCCAACCATTAAGCATGGGGTGGATCAATCAATCTTTGGGGTTGTATTGCATCCAATAGCACAGGAAATATTTCACAGGTAAAGAAAAGAATGGATTCAATTAAATTTCAACAACTTCTTGACACAAACATAGCACCATCTGTAACAAAGGCTGAAGGTGAAAAGAGGATGGCTTCTACAAATGGATAACGATCAATAAACACACATCAAAATCCTCAATAGACTACCTCAAAAGGTGAAAGCTGAAGGGTTTTACAATAAAACTCATAATCCCCTGATCTGAACATCATTGAAAATCTGTAGCTAGACCTCAAAATAGCAGTGGATGCAAAACAACACAGGAATCTCAGAGAACTTTAGGAATTTTTCACGGAAAAAATGGATAAAAATAACTCAAACAAGAATTTGAAGACTCCTGGCAGGCTGCAAAAGCATTTACAAGCTGTGATACTTTCATAAGGGGGTGCTACTAGGTATTCGCCATGCGGTGTGCCAAGGGTCAGTGATAGACAAAGTATGGCCCTGGGCAAAAGTTTAAAGCAGGGCCCTTAATGCTAACATATTGCACCATCACACTGAAACATTTACATGCACTGAGTTGACAATATTGAAGTCGTTCGACCCTTGTTTCCAGGCCTCTTTACACCGGCTAAGGAACAATGATCAGGACAGAACAATCGCTAATACATCAATCTGTTCAAATACAGTATCATGTTATCAGCATATCTCCAGTTTTTACAGGGCGATGTGCTGCTGAGAACAATGATTTTTGTTTCGACATAAACAATCACTTGATGAATAGGCAGCATTTTGCTTGTTTAGTATAATACACCCCACAGTATAATACACTCCCTATAGTCCTCAATATAGTATTATGCATCCTATAGTCCTGCATATAGTATAATGCATTCCCCGAAGTCCTCGATACAGTATAATGCACCCCCATAGAGTATAATGCATACCCCCAGAGTATAATGCAGCCCCACAGTCCTGCAGTAATATGGCCACCACGTACTCACAGATTATATATATATATATATATATATATATATATATATATATATATATAAATAAAAAAAAAACTACAATACCTTTCCTCCGCTGCTCCAGTGTCTGCAGTGCGTCTTCTCTGCAGCTCCACTGCCCAGCATGGTGCGCGATGAAGTGATGTCATCCCACGCCCACTGCGTCAAGGGCAGAATGATGAGAGGGAGCGTCATCTGACGTTTTCTCTTTCATGATTGCTTTCAACTGTATCGGCACAACGGGCCCTACAGTGGACGCATGGTGTGCCCCTATTAGCAGCACGTACCGTAATTGGCTTGGGGGCCCCTGAAGGAGATGGGGCCCAAGGCAAATGACTTGTCTGCCTGCCCCTAACGCCGGCTCTGGGGGTGCCCAAACTTTTGTATCTGCTCATTTTCCTTTTTGTAATTTTTAAAATGTAAAATGAAATGTGTCATCGTTAACTTTAACCCTTTTAGAGATCATTTCAACTTCAACTTGTTTAACTCTTCACAATAAAAGTAATTTTGATCAGGGGTGCCCTGCCACTGTACGTACACACACCTCTGCTATATCTATACATTTACATACACATACACCTCTGATACATAAGCACATTAATATGCACACTGACCTCTGCTACATATACACATTTGCATACACATACACTGTGCAGTACATTTTGCAGTTCTTTCCAGGTCATGTAAAAGGTCATGGAGCTAGTCAGGTAGAAGGTTCTTCAGATGCTCATTCAGGAAGTGCAGCTTCTGTGCAGGTCCCGATATTTTTCTCTCCTGCTCTCCACAGATCAGTGTGGGGCAAGAGGAGAGAGCAGTCTCTCAGTAATCAGGAAGGACGCTGTCTCACCATTCTCCTCTGTCACAGGAAGCTGCCTCCAGACTATAAGAGGTACCCACGTATTAGCAAGAATTTTTTTGTTAAAAGTATATCTTGTAGTCCAAAAAATACAGTAAGTTCAAAAGCAATTTCCATTTCTCGTTTAATTATGACTGGTATATAGATTTTGTACAAATTGTCAATAGCATATATAGTTTCTCCCTGTGTGCAACAGTTGTGGTGGTCAGCAAAATATTCATTTTCTAGTAATTCATTTTTCACATTCTAGGTATTATAATGACTTTTCCCCATGTGGTATTTTTGATGTTCAAGAAGGTACATTTTTTTGGTAAAACATTTGCCACATTCTGAACATGAAAAAGGCTTCACCCCTGTGTGAGTTCTCTGGTGCTTAACAAGATATGATTTATATAAAAAACATTTCCCACACGCTGAACATGAATACGGATTCTCCCCTTTGTGAATTCTTTGATGCGCAACAAACAATGATTCATGTTTAAAACATTTCCCACATTCAGAACATGAAAAAGGCTTCTCCCCTGTGTGAGTTCTCTGGTGCTTAACAAGATATGATATATATAAAAAACATTTCCCACATGCTGAACAGGAATATGGATAATCCCCTGTGTGAATTCTTTGATGTTCAACAAGAAATGATTTACGTGCAAAACATTTCCCACATTCTGAACATGAAAAAGGCTTCTCCCCTGTGTGAGTTCTCTGGTGTCTAACAAGGTGTGACTTCTGTACAAAACATTTTCCACATTCTGAACATGAAAAATGCTTTTCCACTTTGTGAGTTCTCTGGTGTGTAATAAGACACGATTTATGTCCAAAACATTTTCCACATTCTGAACATGAATATGGCTTCTCCCCTGTGTGAGTTCTCTGGTGACTAACAAGCATCGATTTCCAGTTAAAACATTTTCCACATTCTGAACAAGAATGTGGCTTCTCCCCTGTGTGAGTTCTTTGGTGAGTAATAAGCATCGATTTCCGTATAAAACATTTTCCACATTCTGAACATGAAAATGGCTTCTCCCCTATGTGAATTTTCTGGTGTGTAACAAGATATGATTTCTGGTTAAAATATTTTCCACATTCTAAACAAGAAAAAGGCTTTTCCCCTGTGTGAATTCTTTGGTGTATAACAAGATATGATTTCTGGTTAAAACATTTCCCACATTCTGAACATGAAAAAGGCTTCTCCCCTGTGTGAATTCTCCGGTGACTTACAAGCATTGATTTTCGGGTAAAACATTTTCCACATTCTGAACATGAATGTGGCTTCTCCCCAGTGTGAATTTTCTCATGCCTATCCATATCTGATTTACGTTTAAAATATCTCCCACACTTGGAACAAGTAAATTTCTTCTCTGTGTGAATGTTTTGATGTTTAACAAAATATGTTTTTAGAGGAAAACTATTTCCATATTCTGAATGTGAAAATGCCTTCTTTGCTTTAACAGCAGTTTGTTTTTTAATGCTTCTTTTGTGATTTTTATTTTTCTTAGTCTGTAGTGAATCTGAAAATAGGACCTCTTTCAGAGGATCAGGTGATTGATCTTTGCTGTGAAGGATGATGGTATATCTGGAGTAATGACATTCACTTCAATTGTATCCTGTGTGATCTCAAGGTCATCTGATATAAAAATTGAAGATGTCAGCTGTCCCTCTGATCTCCTGTCACCATCATCTGCCAAGAATTAAACCAATTATTATTTTTGAATTAAATATTCTTGAAATTTATATTTTTGAACATTTCTACTCAAAATCTCCATAGAAATGGGAAGTTATGTAGTACAATTGAATTATTCACTAAGAAAATGACAGATCACAGAATAATAGAAGACCTCAGAGCATGAACCAGTGGAGAGTTATTTTGAACTGTTTGTTCATTCTGTCTCCGATATATTGGAATGAAAAGCTACCAAAAATTGTTATGTAAGCTAAAATGATGGCAAAAAAAATCTCATCCTGCAAAAAAAAGAAGCTCCCACTAATCTGGCAAAAAAAAATCACTATTCCTATATATTAATTCTCTGATGGTTATAATTTACAAAATAGAGTCACTTTATGGGTTTCTTCTACTCTGGTTTCCTGTCATTCTGTAACTTTAGGGCTTCTGCAAATCGTATGTCACATCTCCTCTGGGATCTGTTCCTGCGACGTCTGCTTCTATCACCAGTCGCCGCCATCATTCATTATGCAAGCGGCATTGGTGATGGAGGAGACACTGTAACCAGAAGCTCTGGGCAGCGCAGCCTCTGTCCAGCCACTAAAAATAGGGTGGCTGGGACCTGTAGTACCGTCCAGTGTGGCAGTATGGATGTGTTTGCTGTCCGGCTGGAATAATCAGCTCCCTGCTTTAGGTATCAACCACTGAGGACTCTCAACTCTAAATATTTTTCTCCCTGCTTAAGGTAATTGGAAAGCACCACACCCTAAATCTCAAAGCCTATTGCAGGAAGCTGCCAGATACAGCCTTGTTCTCCTCTGGTTCAGTCCAGTGGGATAGGCTCCCGGCTTATGTATTTGATCCGGTTGTGATCATGGCTCGTTTACTGACTTCTCTTGTGTCTTCTGATTTTGTATTTTTGATGCTTTGCTGGATTTATATAAACTCTAGGCCCCTCAAAGTAATTTCAAAAGTGATTTTTTACCCCAAACAAATAGGTTTTGCAAATTGAATTCAACATATAAAAACTTGTTGCTCAACTTGTAAAAAAAAAAGAATGGTGAAAAAATAAAACTAGATGTTGGAAAAATGCTGCCGACCTAAAGTAGAAATACGGTAAATGTTATGTAACTACCGTATATACTCGTGTATAAGCCAAGATTTTCAGCACTTTTTTTGTGCTGAAAATGCCCCCTCGGCTTATACACGAGTCATTGGGCAGAAACCAGCGGGGGAGGGGTGCCGCGGCAGGAGCCGGTGGCTGGGACATCATACTCACCCTTCCATCGCTGAACGTCCCAGCAATCCTCCGTTGTACCCGGCTTCCTGCAGCTCTCCTGTGCTGAGCGGTGACGTAATATCGCTCATTAAGGCTATGAATATGGACGCGATGCCACTCCCATAGGCGTGCCATCCATATTCATGGCCTTAATGAGCAGTATTACATCACCGCTCAGCACAGGAGAGCTGCAGGAAGCCGGGTACAACGCAGGATAGCCAGGACGTTCAGCGATGGCACGGGGAGGGTGAGTATGATGGAGGAGGATGGGGGGAGCATGGAGGAGGACAAGGAGCACGGAGCAGGACGGGGGGGAGGATGGAGAGCACGGAGCAGGACGAGGGGAGGATGGAAAGCACGGAGCAGGACGATGGGGAGGATGGAAAGCACAGAGGAGCACGGAGCAGGACGAGGGGAGGATGGAAAGCACAGAGGAGCATGGAGCAGGACGGGGGGAGGATGGAGAGCACGGAGCAGGACGAGGGGAGCATGGAAAGCACAGAGGAGCATGGAGCAGGACGGGGGGAGGACAGAGAGCACGGAGCAGGACGAGGGGGAGGATGGAAAGCACAGAGGAGCACGGAGCAGGACGGGGGAGGACGGAGAGCACGGAGCAGGACGAGGGGGAGGATGGAAAGCACAGAGGAGCACGGAGCAGGATGGGGGGGCACAGGAAGACGGAGCAGGAAGGGGTAGCACAGAGGAGGACGGAGCAGGAGGGTGGAGCACAGAGGAGGACGGAGCAGGAAGGGGGGAGCACAGCGGAGGACGGAGCAGGAGGGGGGAGCACAGAGGAGAATGGGGGAGCACAGAGCTGGATGGGGTGAGCATAGCAGGACGGCGGTTTATACACCTGGCTTATACTCGAGTCAATAAGCTTACCCAGTTTTCTGTGGCAAAATTATGGGCCTCGGCTTATACTCGGGTCGGCTTATACTCGAGTATATACGGTATTTTGTCTCGTGTCACTATCTGATTAAGGAGCATACAAATTTAAAGTTTTAAAATTGCAAATCTTTCTAAATTATTTGGTAGTTTTTAGGTATTTTCAAAAATAAACACAAAATATATTAACCTAAAATTACCAGAAACAAAGTACAATGTGTCACAGAAAAAATATTTCAGAATCACTGGAATCAGATGAAGCATCCAAAGTTATCACCAAATAAAGTGACACGTCAGATTTGAAAAATGGGGCCTGGTTAGGAACACAAAACTGGCTGCAGGAAGTGGTTAATTCATAGTATTTTGGACACTAACTACTGTAGTCATAAACTGTGACTATAGATAATAACACATCTACTGAAATGATCAAACTCAAGAGTCTTCGTCAGTAAAAAATTACTAACTAGGTGAAAATTCTGTGTCATAATTAGAGCATGTGGCTTGGTAGCTCTTGGCAATCTAAACTATCTTAGAGCCAATATTTTCTCTCAGATAAGTTTCTTGAATAAATATTATACATTTAAAAGAGATCTTTTTAAAATAGTGCAGAGCTGAGATGTCTTAAATTTAGTCATTTTTAAAAGAAATTGAAAAGTCAAGATAAAGGGAAACGGTTATTGTAGAGAAATTCATAATTGGCCCTCAATGCACATTTAATGTTGTCGACCATAAAAGCAAAGTTTGTTCACAAAGACTGAACCTGGTCTTGTAGAGACCACATGAGCAAATTCAGCAGCACAGAAGGGAGAGAAGGTAGATTCTTCCAATAAGAGATCAGGATTTTATGAAGCCAACAGCATCATTACACTCCCCAGCCCATCATAATATTTTTCTTCAAGTGATTTTATAGCTTGCCAGGACATTCTACATACGCTGTCATTTGGATTTGCAGTCTACAGATCTGGGCAGGTAAAGGTTAGCGGTTTCTAATCCCTGGCGGTAGGTGGAACCTCCAGGTTGTAAGCTCTATAGAAGGACATTCAATGCCCAAAGAACACTTTGTGTGAAGGAGAATGTTAAGTTCAAGAGGCAGAATGGTGTTCACGATTGCGAGATGTCAAATACCTATACCGATTAAAGCAGACACAGCAACTGACTGAGAAGAATCTGTGACTTCACATTAAGTGGTTACTACTCACCTGGGTAGTCATATGTTGGAATCTCCTCTTTACACCGTTCATCACCCCTCACATATGTCTCTGTAGTATTAATATGTGTTAGATCATCAACCTGAAATCAATATTGTAAAAGTCACAGACAGATGGAGAAGTCACATATATGATCAGCTCTAATCCTGCCATCTCCACCGTTCTCAGTACACAAGCATAAAACTTAAAACCTTAATAGCTGTCTCATGGGGAGATCTCATAACACCTTCTCTCCATCTACCTGATGATCCTGAGGAACATAGGGATCTTCTTGTTTACAGTCCTGTGGAAGAAGAGGACGGGGACATCTCTCTGGTGTTGTCCTGTTACTGGAGAGAACTGGAGGAAACATATTTAGGAAACGACTGAATTAATTATTTTCATACAGATAATTATAAATTTGTGTATTTATCCCTGTCTATTACCTGGTGATGTGGTGGCCCTCACTGCACAATTAATGTTGTAAATCATAAAAGCGAATTTTGGCCACAAAGACTGGACCTGGTCTTGTAGGGACCATATGAAGCACAGTTAACAACACAGAAGGGAGATATGGTAGATTCATCCAATAAGATATCAGGGTTCTAGGAAGGTAACAGCATCATTACCCTCTGCTTTCTCTAAGAGGCCCATCATAATATTTTTCTTCAAGTGATTTTCTAACTTGTCAGCACATTCTACATACTCTGCCATTTGGCTATGTAGTTTACAGACCTGGGCAGTTAAGAGTCAGCATCCTCTTACTCCAGGGCTTAGGTGAATCCTCCAGGTTGTCAGCTCTATATAGCCCAGAGTAACGTGAACAATTTCGGGTGTAGGACTATATTGTGGTCTAGCAGCAAAATGGTGATAACATGATTGGGAAACAGCTGGACTACACAACCGATAAAACAGCCACAGCCGGTGACTGAGAGGAATCTGTAACTTATCTGCATTTAGTGTCTACTACTCACCTGGGTAGTCATATGTAGGAATCTCCTCTTTACACCGTTCATCACTCCTCAAGAATGTCTCTGTAGTATTAGTATGGGTCAGATCTTCACCCTGAAACAAATATTGTACAAATTACAGACAGATGGAGAAGTCCCATCTACAATCAGCTCTAATCCTGCCATCTCCACCGCTCTCATTACACAAGTATAAAACATATAATACTGGTGGATAAAACAAGACTGAGCACAAGATCTTCACAGCCGTCAACACATCACAGAGGAGATCTCATGACACCTTCTCTCCATCTACCTGATGATCCTGAGGAACATTGGGATCTTCTTGTTTACAGTCCTGTGGAAGAAGAGGACGGGGACATCTCTCTGGTGTTGTCCTCTTACTGGATAGAACTGGAGGAAACACATACAGGGACTGAATTCATTCTTTAAATAAAGACAATTATAAGTCGTGTCTATTTAGTCCTGTCCATTACCTGGTGATGTGAGGAGCTGGGGAACCTCCATCATGAAGTCCTTGTACTGATCTTTGTGTCTTTCGAAGTACTCCCACTCCTCCATGGAGAAATAGATGGCGACATCCTGACACCTTAAAGGAACCTGACACACACAATGATACCGTCATACCCCCAGACCATCATAGTGTTACTGTATAATGTCCCACCATTTCAAGTAGTGGCACCTCTCCAGTCAGCAGCTCAATTATCTTATAGGTGAGTTCTAGGATCTTCTGGTCATTGATGTCCTCATCCATCAAAGGGTGAGGTGGAGGCACCATGATTGGGCTCATGTTTCTTCCCCGTCCCTCAGACACAGTGGACTTACTGCGCTCTCTAGAGGTCTTCTTCATTACAGTGTAATCCTGATTATGGAGAGACACATTAATAAATCTCACTTCAGACATTTCCAGAGTCCTCAGCTCTCCAGTTCTGTGTATCTGAGAATCTCATAGATAAGAATTATACAATGTGACATCATCAGAATCTCTCACCTCTCCAGTAAGCCGGAAGAGGATGTCTAGGGTGAGGTGTAATATCCTCTCCACCATCTTGTCCCTGTCCATATCCATCACGGCCGGATTAATTGGAAAATTCTATTACATAGAAGATATCCACTGAGAGGATCCGATATTGTAAGAACCTGAACGGGAAGAAAATGAGCCGATGTAATATCAAAGAGAATCCCATGTAATAATATAAAAAGAGGAAACATATATATTTTCTATCTCGCATATACTGAAACATAAGTTGAGTTGCTGATTAAGACACTTCCTCCATGCTCCCAATCACTGGCTATGTCAGTCCCTGCTTCAGCTACTGATTGGCTGTAGAGATGACTTGTTTGTTGGGGCTGACCAGGAAATACAGAAGCTGGTGGACCAAAGAAGTGGTGTAATAGGAGTGGAAGATTATTAATGTATGTCACAACATAGTAGCAAGATATCCCAGTGCTAGAGGCTCCTTTTCCATCGCTAAAGTTAGGAGAGCTCTAGTTATCCCTGCTACCAGGATTACTTCTAATGGTGAAAATGCTGGGGCCACGTGCCTTACTGAGGTCCTGAAGCAGCATAGTCCCCTCTCCCATCCAAGGAAGTGTGGAGTTGTTGTGTATGTAAATACACCAACCAGACTAACAAGGGAAGACTTACAGGGATAAATTAAAATACCAATCATACAAAAAAACACTCACAAACAACAGAGAGGAACACCGGGAAGTAAAGGGAAGAAAAAAACAAATAGGAGAGGATGAGGGTATTCACACAGACAAATCGCCACGCAACAGTCTTCTAAAACACATTACAAAACACCTCCTTAGTCAAACCACCTCCAGCTCCCGGGCAAAATAGAACTAACTCTGGCAATTCCTTCTGCCAGAGGCCAGTTTATATAGCAGAGGGGAGTAGCCAACACTGAACAGCTGAGACCATCAAAGCAGGAAAGCTCCAGGTGCTCTCAATTGAACAAATTAACCCCTGTACGGCTAGCAGAAATCTGCACTGTTTAATATGAAGATGAAGTACTTCTAATCAGTGCAGGAGTATGAGAAATCAGACAGCATGGTCTTCTGGCTCCTCTCTGGTAAACCAATGACAGTATTACTATTTATTTAATTAACAGTATTCAGTTTGTTTCAATACATATACTAATAAAACCTATATATTTTAGACCACACAATCACACAACAACCAGCTTCTTCCTCAGAGTCTGCAGCTGAATACGTTTCTCATACACTCATCTTTCATAACGCTAATTCTCCTCTTATTTACTATCACTGGAATCAGCATTAGCAATAGACATCAAATGAGAAATAACTTCTTCATGATGAGAAAAACATTTTCATCTTCTGCTGTGGCTCCATAGACACATTTGGTCAGTGTCCATCAGTGACTACATCAGTACTAGCCGCCTATATGAATGTTTCCCATCTTTCCCGGGCTGTAATCTTCTATCACATTGTTGAGGAGAGCCATAAGATCAAATATTTAATTAACCTCAAGACATAAGAGATTGAGAGAAACGACCCATAAAGTGTATTATTTCACCTTACATAAGCTTGCTCAGATCAAAGTGTGACACTAAAGATGGCTGCCATTTCCTGTTTCACCACACACCATGTGCTGGTATCCAAGATGACGGCCACCCTGATGACCTCATGGATCCGCCCACGATGACGGCCACCCTGATGTCCTCATGGACCAACCCAGCCTGATGACCTCATGGCTTCGCCCACGATGACACCCACTCTTAATGACCTCATGGACCAAACCAGCCTGATGACTTCATGGATACGCCCACGGACTAGCTCATTGCCCAACCACTAACCAATGGAGTACATCCGATCACTCCCATTTTAGAGCCCCCTTACAGGAGTTATATATATCTATATTCAGATTAAATAAACTCTCTTGGAGCTGAGCCGTAGATTGATCAAGGAAAGGTTACATCCGACTGTGTGTGTCTGGTGTTACTTCTTTAGTGCATGCACTTGATCAATATCCATTAGGCCAGGAGTAGGCAACTAGTGAACATTTCTTATTGTTATTCAACCTAACAACATTTACAAAACCATTTTTTTTAGGGACCACCTCACATTTGAAGTCACTTTGAGGGGTCTATATGGTAGAAAATACCCAAAAGTGACACCATGATAAAAATTGCACCCCTCAAGCTACTCAAAACTACATTCAAGAAGATTATTAAGCCTTCAGGTGCTTCACAGGAACTAAAGCAATGTGGAAGGAAAAAATGGACATTTTAATTTTTCCAACAAAAAATTTATTTTAGCATAAATTTTTTCATTTTTGCGTGGGCAACAGGATAAAATGGATCCTAAAATTTGTTGGGTAATTTCTCCTGAGTACACAGATACCTCATATGTGGTCATAAACCACTGTTTGAGGCGCACGGCAGGGCTCAGAAGTGAAGGAGCACCATTTGACTTTCTTAATGGAAAATATGCTGGAATATTTAGCGGTTGCCATGTCGCATTTTGAGAGTCCCTGTGTGCCTAAACATTGGAGCTCCCCCACAAGTGACCCCATTTTGGAAACTAGACCCCCCAAGGAACTTATCTAGATGCTTAGTGAGCACTTTGAACCCCCAGGTGCTTCACAAATTGATCCATAAAAAAAAGAAAGTACTTTTTTTTTACAAAAATTTTATTTTAGCCTCAGTTTTTTCATTTTCACATGGGCAACAGGATAAATTGGCTCCTAAAATTTGTTTGGCAATTTCTCCTGAGTACACAGATACCTCATATGTGGTCATAAACCACTGTTTGGGCGCACGGTAGGGCTCAGAAGGGAAGGAGCGCCCTTTGACTTTTTTAATGGAAAATTAGCTCCAATCGTTAGCGGACACCATGACGTGTTTGGAGAGCCCCTGTGTGCCTAAACAGTGAAAATTCTAACCCTAAGGCTAACCCTAACCCTAGTTCTAACCCTAACCCTAGTTCTAACCCTAACCCTAAGGCGGGGTTCATATTGCGTTTTACCAGCCTGTTGAACACATAGCATTGACGGGCGTGTAACGGTATAGCGTTACGCGATCACGTTATGCTATACCCGCTAGCGCAGATGAATCAGGAGATGATTCATCTGCGCTAGCGGTGACGGAGCCCAGACGCTGCAGGCCGCTTTACGGCATGCGTCGCGATGTGCTCGCAAATGGGGGTGAATGGCAGCATTAACGGACTGCGTTACACCACGTTATACCGTGGTGTAACCCAGTCCGTCTAACGGACTGCCATGACGCAATATGAACACAGCCTTATAATCATAACCCTAACCCTAATAAAAAGATAAAAAAAATATATATATTTTTTTAATTTTATACCTATGGGGGTGATAAATGGGGCGTTTATTTACTTTTTTTTTATTTTGATCACTGTGAGAGTTTATCACATATAGGGATGCATATAGGGATGAGGGGGCCATGCATACCAAGATAGAAATGAGGGAGCCATGCATACCAGGATAAGGAGGCCATGCATATCAGGATAGGATGGAAGGCATGCATACCAATGGGATGAGAGGGCTATGCATACCAGAATGGGGATGAGAGGGCTATGCATACCAGAATGGGGATAAGGAGGCAATGCATACCAGGATAGTTATGAGTGGGCCATGAATATCAGGATAGGGATGAATGGGCCATGTATACCAGGATAGGGATGAGGGGGCCATGCATACCAGGATAGGGATGAGGGGCCATGCATACCAGGATGGGGATGAGAGGACCATGTATATCTGGATTGGGGAGCTATATATACTAGGATAGGGGCTATTAGTACAGAATTGACCACATTTTTTGCTTCAATTTTTTTGTTTAATTTCCTCCTCTAAAACCTAGGTGCATCTTATGGTCTGGTGCGTCTTATAGTCCGAAAAATACGGTAGCTAAGTCAAGTTCAAGTTCATAACAATATTAATATATTCTATTATCCTTTACACAGTGGGGTAGATAGAAATCACTACACACCATAGAAAAAGTACACAGCAATTATGTCTCTATTGAAGCCCCTTAGTGTTCCCACCACCAATATTTTATTTATAGTCAACAGAGAGTATGATGCTTCCAAAAACGCCCCCACTGACACCCACACTGAGTATGGGATCCTCACAGTGAATCCTTCCCAAAATTTCATTCCACACATACAGTAATATAACTCTACAATACCTCCAGAAAAGTATTTTCCCCATGGTGCCACTAACACAGTATAATAACCCCCCAAGCATGATGTCCTAAAAGTGTTCCTCCCTATAATATATCTCTATTATACACACACACAACACACACACACACAACACACACACACACACACAGAATCATGACCCCAATACAATATCATGGCCCCCACAGCCTCCTGCTCAGCATAATGACTCCCATACAGAATGAGGGACCCCATACAAAATGAGGGCACCTACCGTACCCCCCACTTAGTATGAGTGCCTCACACACAGTATTATGGCCCCAAAAGACCCTTATACAGTATAATGGCCCCCACAGCCTCCTACTCAGTAAAAGGGTTTCAGAACCCCCCACACACCATTATGATTAACCACACAGCCTCTCACACAGTATGAGGACCGCTACAGCCCTCCACACACCACACATAGTCAGGACCCCCACTCAGTATAATGGCTCTCACCAGCTCCCACAAAGAATAATGTCCCCACTCAGTAAACTGCCCAATTACACAGCACCAAACGCAATATGATGGCCCCCATAGCCCCTTAATATGATGCCCCCACAATTACTGACATTAAAATAAAAAACTCACCTAACCACGTTCTCCCAGCACACTTCTCTGGTATTTGCAATGTGAGTACTGAGGCTCCACACTGCAGGTGCGATGTAGTGACATCATTGCGCCCACAGTCCCAGACTCACAGGTGCAGGCTGAATATGGACAATGCTGAAATTGTGATGATGAGGGGAGGAAGGGTGTCCAGTGCAGAACCAAAATGGACCCCCTTGACTGACCGACCTCACAGTGGCCACGTGGGCTGCCGCTATGTTCAGTACGTCCATGAATAGACAACTATTGTGTGATAAATATCTTATATGTCCTGGATTCATTTGTATCTGTAACAAGAAGTTAAGTGAGTATTTATTTATTAGCCATGGGGTGAATGGTCCTATACCGTGTGAAGGGGGATGGCGGTACTGGGGGAACATTATACTGTGTGAAGGGGGATGGCGGCACTGGGGAACATTATACTGTGTGTGAGGGGATGGCGATACTGTGGGAACATTATACTGTGTGCAGGGGGATGGCGCTACTGGGGGAACATTATACTGTGAGTGGGGGGGATGGCAGTACTGTGGGAACATTATACTGTGTGCAGGGGTTGGCGGTACTGGGGGAACATAATACTGTGTGAAGGGGATGGCGGCACTGGGGGAACATTATACTATGTATGAGGGGATGGCGATACTGTGGGAACATTATACTGTGTGCAGGGGGATGGCGGTACTGTGGGAACATTATACTGTGTGTGGGGATGGTGGTACTGTGGGAACATTATACTGTGTGTGGGGGATGGCGGTACTGTGGGAACATTATACTGTGTGTGGGGGATGGCGGTACTGTGGGAACATTATACTGTGTGTGGAGGATAGTGGTACTGTGGGAACATCATACTGTGTTGGGGTGATGACAGCACTGTGGGAACATTATACTGTGTGTGGGGGATAGGTACTGGGGAACATTATACTGTGTGTGGGGATGGTGGTACTGTGGGAACTGTTGTGATCTGCTACAAGCACTAAGGAAAGGTGGGAATTCTGTCCTTACAATAGGACTGAGCTGGATCCCTACGATGTAACGGGGAACCTGATCCTGCGACCAGACCCGCTAAAGTCCTCAGCTAGTCTGAACGAAGACCTATAGTTGCGAGGGAGGAATCTCTACAAGATCTAGGGACTGGGTGAAAAGGTGGACACCTCCTAACAGAAAGTGTAGCAGGGAATATAAAACAGAAAACAAATACTAAGAGATCCTAAGATCAAGCAAAACTGACAGAGTAAGGCACCTAAGCACCCGGCTAGCTTAAGAGTAGATAATACAATGAAGTCCAGCAAAGCCAGAAGGGCGGAGCCAGACTAAATAGGGAAAAAAGGTCATGTGACCAGCAAACTGAAACAAAATCTAACAAGAGGGTTCTAACAGTACCCTCCCTTCAAAGAGGATCCTCCGGATCCCCTAGGACTTAGGCTTATCCGGAAACCTCTTGTGAAACGCTCTAACAAGTCAAGACGCAGAAACATCATCCGCCCTCACCCATGAGTTATCCTCGGGTCCATAACCCTTCCAAGCGACGAGGTACTGCAAACTCCCTCTATACCGTCTAGAATTTAGGATGCGGGAAATCTCATATTGCCCGTCCTCCACCACCAGGGGAACAGTGGCCGAGACGTCTCCATCTGAGACCTCAGCTTTTTCAAGAGAGAAACATGAAACACCGGATTAATCTTCCAGGAGGTAGGAAGCTCCAACTTAACAGCAGATTGGTTAATAACCTGAAGCACCTTAAAGGGCCCTACAAACTTGGGACCCAATTTCTTAGACGGAATCCTCAAGCGCAGATTCTTAGAGGACAACCAAACCATGTCACCAATAGCAAACAAAACTCTTGTCGTTTTCTATCAAAATACACTTTGGATCTTTTGTTAGCCTCCTGAAGATTACCACGTACATCAGTCCAAACTCTCTCCAAAACACCAGAAAAATTCTCCTCTTCAGGTACAGCCGATCCCAACTTGGAAAATGACCCAAAAGACGGATGTCTCCCAGTACAACAAAAAAAAGGCGAACAACCAGCAGAAGCGGATGTATGATTGTTAAGAGCAAACTCAGCAAGTGGCAGAAACTCAGACCACCCCTCTTGATTATCAGTCACAAAACAACGCAAGAACTGCTCAACATCCTGGTTTTTCCTTTCTGTCTGGCCATTAGACTCAGGATGATATCCGGATGAAAACGACAAATGAACTCCCAACCTGTCACAAAAAGCGCGCCAAAAACGAGCCACAAACTGAGGTCCCCTATCAGAAACAATGTCAGTAGGAACACCATGTAGTCTGACTATTTCCTTGACAAAGGCCTTAGCGAGAGTCTTAGCGCAGGGCAATTTGATGAAAGGAACCAAGTGACACATCTTGCTAAAACGGTCCACGACCACCCAGATGACAGTGAAACCCTCAGAGGGGGGAAGGTCAGTAATAAAGTCCATAGCCAAATGTGTCCAAGGTGCACTAGGGACCTCCAGAGGGCAAAGCAACCCCGCAGTAGGAGTATGAGAAGACTTAGATCTAGCACACACCGTGCATTGACGCACCCACTTAATGACTTCCTTCTGCCATCCTGGCCACCAAAACTGCGACCCACAAGTCTCTTGGTCTCAGAGATTCCAGGATGACCTGCCAACCGAGAGTCATGACATTCAACAAACAAATCTCTCCTCAGAGTACCAGGCACAAACAACCTCCCATGCGGCGTGTTAGATGGGGCATTCTCCTGTGCTTTAAGAATCTCATCTTCCAACACGGAGTCCAAAACAGCAATAACAACCCCCTCTTGCAAGATGTTTTCCTCCTCCTCCTCAGTACCCACCATAGGAGAAAAGCTGCGAGACAAAGCATCAGCTTTAACATTTTTAGTACCTGGGATGTAAGTAACGGTAAAATTAAACCGTGAGAAAAACAGTGCCCACCTAGCCTGACGGGCATTCAAGCGTTTGGCAGCATCAAGGTAGATCAGATTTTTATGATCGGTGAAGACTTGAATGGGAAATTCCGCTCCCTCCAAAAAATGACGCCAGTGTTCAAATGCGAGTTTAATTGCCAACAATTCCCGATTACCGATATCATAATTTAGTTCAGACTCAGAAAATTTCTTTGAAAAAAAAGCACAGGGATGTACTCCATCCGTCTTTGCCTGAGACAACACCGCGCCGACCCCCACAGAAGAAGCATTGTTACACCCGGTCCCAGCGCTGGCTCTGCACTCTGTTCGGCTCACTCACCTGTTCCTCTGCAGCAGTCTGTGCGTGGGCTGGGGTCTCATGTCCCATCTGCTCCACGGCGTCCTGTGTCCTCCTCCACTTCCTGGCACGCTGCTGGCAGGCCTCCTGATAGACGGCTTAGGACGCGAGGCCGCGCCCACCGCCTCTCTTAAAGGGGCAGCGTGCATTTTTTTGAAATAGCTAATTAACCAATGGCTGCACACTCAGTACTATATCTGGTCACTCCACCATTAGGGGAGTGCCGGAGCAACGTGTTCTATCATTGCTACATCCGGTTCTGTTCCTGATCTGTCTGCGCTGCGTTTGCAGTCTCTGTGCTTCGCTGATACTGTTTGTCTCCTCAGATCATTGCTAACCCATATCTGGCTAACCCGGACAATCTCAGCTATTACTGGCGCAAGAGTCATCCCGTTCCGCCATCAGCCATCCGTACCCGTGGACCGTGACAAGGTCACTGAAGCCAGCCTGATACCATCTATTCTGGACCAGGACCTTACCCTTCTCTGTCGAGAACCCTCCACGGACTCTGTAAACACCTGTTAACCTTTTGGTCCCTCTGGGACAGCAGCCACGTGTCTGGAGTCTAACTGGAGGTAGCACCTGTGTCCTCCGGGTATTCCATTCTGGTCCTGTTCGAGGGCCTTACTACGGGTACCCGGGGCTCACTAGTTACGCCCCCTTCGGAGCCCCCCGGCCGTGGTCTAGAGGTTCCACATTTAAAAATAAAAACGAATGTGAACTTCACCACCTCTGCCTCCGCTTCCATTCGTTACAAGCATCAACCTCAACCAAAAATGGTTTAGTCACATCAGGCTGCGTAAGGATGGGAGCAGAGCTGAACCTCTCCTTTAGCAACACAAAAGCCTCAATGGCCTCAGTAGTTCACTGAACCGCATCAGCACCTTTCCTGGTGAGATCGGTCAGAGGTTTGGCAATCACAGAAATTTTTTTATGAATTTTCTATAATAATTGGCGAACCCCAAAAACCTCTGTATTGATTTCACACCAATAGGTCTAGGCCAAACCTGCACAGCTTGCACCTTCACCGGGTCCATCTCAAAACCTTCACTGGAGACAATGTAGCCCAAAAAACTAAGTCTCTGTACAGCGAACTCACATTTTTCTAGTTTGGCAAAAAGTGAATTATCACTCAGTAACTGTAATACTTCACGCACACTCCTCCAATGAGACTCCAAATCCGGTGAATAAATCAAAATGTCATCCAAATACACAACCACACTTCTGCCGATCAAAGATCTAAGGATGTCATTAATAAGATTCTGAAAAAATGCCGGAGCACTGGAAAGTCCAAAGGGCATGACCAGATTCTCAAAATGACCCAGTGGAGTGTTAAACGCAGTCTTCCATTCATCCCCCTCCTTCATGCGCAACAAATTGTATGCCCCTCGAAGATCAATTTTCGAGAACCACTTGGCCCCCACTAACTGATTAAACAAATCAGGAATCAATGGCAGTGGGTAAGGATTGCGTACAGTAATCTTATTAATTTCACGAAAGTCTAGACAAGGCCGTAAACCGCCGTCCTTTTTTTTAACAAAAAAAAATCCAACCGCCACAGGAGATTTGGAAGGCCTAATGTGACCGGCGGCCAAGCTTGTCTGTATGTATTCCTCCAAAGCCTTTCTCTCAGGAATAGTCAAATTAAATAAACGACTTTTAGGAAGAGTCGCTCCAGGGACAAATTCAATTGCACAATCATAATCTCTATGAGGAGGCAATACCTGCGATTCCTTATCAGAAAAAACTTTCCAAAAATCCTGAATAGGTACAGGTAACTCCCCCTTAACTACAGCAGCAATACGCCCGTTACAACACTTGCCATAACAATTAGGACTCCAGGACTTAATTTCATTGGTAGACCAATCCAGTACCGGATTGTGCAATTTTAACCAGGGTAACCCCAAAATCACCGGAGAAGGTAAATTATTCAAAACTACCAAATCCAAATTCTCTTGATGAACACCATTAATAGTAAGAGGAAATTCACAGATATGGTGAGAACATTTTTCAAGGAGAGCCATCCACAGACACCACATTAATAGGAGAAGATAGAAGTTTGGTTTTAATTTTAGTTTTTCCAAAAATTTCCCATCAATCACATTGAGAGTTGAACCACAATCCACAAATACCCAAACTCCATTAATTCCTCCTCAACAGCAGTGGTAGCAGAAAGACAGACACCTTTATTGTTTAAACAAGCTATGCGGGTAAAACTGACCTCATTTTTCTTTCTCTCTTTATTCATTCGAAGCGCACAGTTCTTAATGAAATGCTCAGATTTACCACAGTAGAAACACAAACCTTGAGCAAATCTGCGTTCTTTTTCTCGAGAGTGAGGTGCCCTTGCTCCAATTTCCATCGGCTCTGCAATGTCAGTACATTCCTTCTGCAAACTTGGAGCTGACAAGGCAGATTTACTCTCATTAACCCTTGCACGCAGTCTCCTATCCACCCGTATGGCTAATTGCATTGCCTCTTGCAAGTTACCAGGTATGGGATAAGCAATCAGCAAATCTTTAACCCTTTCACTTAACCCTGCAAGAAATAAACTTTTCAAAGCTGAATCGTTCCAGCCCACCTGAGCGGACCACCTTCGGAAGTGAGTACAATATTTTTCCACATTACCTGATCCCTGTCTCAAACGTCTCAATTCTGTCTCAGCTGATGAAACACGATCCGGATCGTCATACAATAACCCCAAAACAGAAAAAAAAACTATCCACTGATCTAAAGCATGGATCACTAGGCTGCAGAGAAAAGGCCCAGTGGGAATGACATTTGTACTGTGTGGGTGTGGTGGGTTATGGTGGTACTGTGGGAACATTATACTTGGGATGGTGGACTGTGGGACAAGGTGATAAGTGGACTAATTGTGAGAATGGCATGTATAATGAGAAATACGAGTTTCCATGCTGTTGTCATTCATAGTTGGGTTGTATGTAACTATCAGTAGCAACAGAAAAACACCAAAATAGTCTCAGCGCTGAAGGGTTACTGCCCCCCCTGCCCAGTAATGGGAATCTCCAGCACCCTACCTCCACCTGCAGAGCCGCACTACCACATATATGGCTGTTCTGTGCCCAGATGGGAAGTCACAGTAACTGCGAGGACTCCAAAGGTGGTCCAAATGATCTCCAGTTGCCCTCAGTGGATGCAAATCTTTTATATAATCAAAATATAAAACATATACAATATCACACCCACTATAAAGTGCACACAAGCTGTACAGTAAATACCCAAACATCGCAAATTAAGTAAGGACAACAAAAGGAAAAGCGTCCAAAATAATACCCAAAAGCCGCACACCATGTCCTTAGATCCCTCACCAAACGCACTATTGGCTGTCTTCCAGTAAGGAACAGCCAGGAACATTGCTTCTGCCCATAAAAATTATATATAATACATATACGCGTATAAGAATCAGCACCACCCACTGAAGCCACACCACAAATGCCCCCAGTAAGGGAAAAACCTCCACCTGCAGCCGCATACACATAACGCCTATAATGAACACACAACTACCTCCACTAAAAGCCACCACATATATGCTGTTCTGTCCTTATTTCCTCCACCTCAACCATCCACATATATGCTCTTGTCACACAGCTTGAGAGGTCACAAGGGAGGTTAATGATCAGGCATATTCTTTTATTTTATCTTTTTTTCTTCTCATCTTATCCAACAATTCATATCTCCAACTTGCGGGAAAAAACATTCCCCCTAAAAAATATAAACCATAAAGAACTGCACACACACTCACACACTCACCCCAAAAAGAAAGCCCCACCTGCCATACATACAACACAACCTATATATACACCCACTAATACACAATAAACATGCACAAACATTTTTTTGCTTTTCCCCCCACACAGTCCATGAGTCATGCCCTTTCACCCAAGCTTGACGGTCCATGAAAGTTTACGCCCTTAGAAATTACAACCCTCGGTCCATGCAAGTCCATGCCCTCCCCCCCACACAAAAACCCCACCCAACCTAAACTATACCCCCCCAAACATATAACTATTTACATTATATATAAACATACATTAACAGACCTACCACACAAGAACACTACATTACATACTTACTTTAAACACAAAATTAAACATTTATAACATTACACTATACACTGACACAGAACTTACAAGGCTCAAGTTCAGCGCCTGCAAGCCCAATATCCATTATTTCCTGAATTTACAAAACAAAAAGCTAAATGTGCCACACACCAGCCCACCACCGGGAAACTGGAGTCCTAAGAGGCCCCATCCCTAACCACCAACACACGCACCCTGTCCCTCACCAACTAAATCTGTCCCTAAAAGAAAGAAACTGACCCTAACTATCCCTACCTGTCCCTACCTATCCCTACTCTACCTAGCTTATCAAAACTAACTATCTAGCTATCCCTAAACTGGCCCTCCCTGCCCCTATCTGTCCCTACTTTTCTCTCCCTCAACACCCACACCACCTTATCTTACCCTACCAACAATCTCACACAGACCAGCTCTCCCTAGGGCACGTTAAAGGAGAAACCCCTCCAAAGCCAAGAGGCCCTCCTCACACCCAGCCTCTCGAACTCCAAAGAGCGCACCTTCCCCAGGTCACCCAAGATGTTTCTAACCACCTCATCCTGGGGGAGGACTTTCCGCTGCGTGGAAACTAAACTCCGTGCATTCCAATTGTGGAACCTAATGACTACACTAACTAGGAATAAAGTGCTCCGTTCTCGGCCACCCAGGGATCTGAATGCCCCATAAGCCCACTCCGGATAAGAAAGGGACGCCAGCCTAGGCCAGCCCATGGAAGCACCCACCCTGTTGTAGACCCCTGTATTAAAGGGACACTGAAGGAGGAAGTGCTCCATGCTTTCCAACATGTCGCCACACTGCTCTCGGGGACAACCCCGATCATCGGAGCTCCTGCACTTCAGGGTGTCCCTTACATACAGCCTCCCATGGAAGCAGCGCCAGGCCAAGGCCCAAAACTTCAAGGGGATCCGCTTGGAATTTAATAATTCAAGCCCAACCTCCAGATCCCGGCCTGGGCAATCCTTGAGCACCACGGGCTTCCGGAAATGGGTCAACAGAACCCTGCTGTCAAGGAATTTCCTCGACATGGTCCTGATTTCCCACATTCCCAGACCCCACCGCGGATAACCTTCAGAACAGGGGTAGCATAAGCTGGGAGATGTCCGTGTGGTGTGCACAGGTCCTTCACCTGCCCTCCTGTCTCCCATTCCTGGAAGAAAGGCCAAAACCAACCCCTGCAGGAGAATACCCACGGAGGAGCCCTCTCTGAATAGAGGTTGGCAATGTGTAGCCCAGCTACCCTTGGAGCCACATTTCCCAGGAGGATGCACCAAAGGTAATACCCACAAGTGACCTGATATTCATTCACAGCTTCACCAATCCCGAGAGCCACCAGAGGGAGCCCTACATAGAGTATATATAAGGATGGTGAAGCCACAGCAGATTAGATCAGATTACCTCAGAAAGTAGAGAAGCTGTTAGTTCTCTTGGAGTGTTGGAGAGTTAGCTCTAGAAGTGTGCACAGATCAGTAGACGGAAGGTCCTGATAGCTGCTTCAGACAGAGCATTAGAAAGAAGAAAGAAAGAAGGAAAGAGAACAACAGTTATTGAAAGAACCTGAAGACTGCAGCTTTGAGCTTAGTTCAACGTGTGGAGGCTAGTACGAGTGGAGAAAGATAGCCACTTCAGTCTGGTCAGAACTGAGTCAACTGAGTTCAGTTCAGGGAGTAAGCGTGCCGACGCTTTGAGAGTGGTGAAGAGAGAGGAGAATCAGCCATCTTCTGCTAGTGTGCTTATGTTAAGGGTCGGAGTAGGACGAAAGGCGAGTGGAAGAGAAGAGAGAGTAACAGAGGTTGAAACAGCATTGATAGCTTACCTCTACTCTGAATACCGGACACTGGGTCCGAGCTTGCTAGCATCTACAGGACTAGTAGAAGATACCGGAGACCCTGCTGGACTTCAGGTCGCAGGGGCCCAGGAGTGCTGATAAGTAACCGGGGTCAGGAAGACGGGGGTCTAGCAGGACGCTGCATACAGAGACACTGTTCTATCCAAGAGAAGGCTCCACCACAAAGTCAGCCGGGCGTATAAGTGAAGACAGAGTTAGACTTCGTTTCATACAGGTCAGAAACTCACACCATAGGAGTAAGGAGGCCCTACACCTACTCAGTGGGAATACTGGACGTGCATCCTCCTCCCTGCCAGCATCCCGGGACGTGCCTGCAACTACATCAGTAAAGGTACAGAAAGAGACTTTCGTGTGTGTGTCTGCATTATTGCTCCTGTGGCTGAAAGCCCCCTTCTCCGTCTTGCACCCCAACACCGCCATCTACCCTGAGGGACCCAGTCTTGCCTGTGGAAGACTTAACACCTTGCTGCCCAGAAACAACCCCTCAGCGGATTTACACAGCAGCGCTGGTCACGCTGACCAGGTACCTCAGGTGGCATCACGAACATCTTACAAACCATATAATCCCCTGTGAATATCCCCCCTTTTTTAGTGAGAGCCCAGGGCCACGGACCGAGCTGTGCTACCCGTGACATCCCCCATTGAAGTGAACGGGCTCGGTGCCGAGTACCCCACAGGCCCTGGCGGGCGACTCAGCAACATTGATCTTAAGAAAGGTGTTTATCAGAAACACCATCGGGTTGACCATACCCAACCCACCTAGTCTCCTCGTGCGGTACGTGACCTCTCTCTTAATTAGGTTAAGCCTGTTCCCCCATAACAGCTGGAAGAACAGGCTATAGACCCGTGTCCAGAGAGGTTCTGGCAAGACGCAGACACTGCCCAGGTATATTAAAAAGGGAAGCAGGAAGCCTTTGGCCAAGTTGACCCTTTCCCTCAGGGTTAAAGACCAACCCTTCCACTAGTCCACCTTTTGGGCGGCGATCTTAAGTCTGCCCTCCCAATTTTGCTGGGGGTAGTCCCTGGGGCCAAATTCGATGCCTAGGATTTTCGCGGAGGTCTGGGGCCCTGGAAGGGTGTCCGGGAGATCAAAACTAGGATCTCCCCCTCCCAGTCAGAGACTTTCGCACTTTTCCCAGTTGATCATGGACCCGGACACCTCCAAGTAGCGCTCGACCTCAGACATGACCCAATCTGCCTCCTCTCTCGAGGACACAAAGAGGGAGACGTCATCAGCGTACGCTACCACCCTCAGAGTGGCCCACGGCTCCGTCCGGTCCTTCCCGGCTCCCACCAACGGTCCACGATCTACCCTCCTTAAGAAGGGATCGATCGCGAACACGTATAAAAGTAGGGTCAGAGGACAACCCTGGCGGACCCCGGAACTCACCTCAAAAGGGTGACCAACCCAACCGTTCACGAGTGGAAAAGTCTCAGCCCCCTGGTATAAGGTCTCTAACCAATTTACAAAACTCCCAGGCAGACCGTACCTCAGAAGGACAGACCAGAGGTACTCATGATTCACCCGGTCAAAGGCCTTCGCTTGATCTAAGGACAGCAAGTACCCCTTCCAGTGACCCGCCCTGCCCTGCTTCACTGCCTCTCGGACACCGAGCACAGCACTAAAAGTACTATGGCCTGGAACAGAGCAGTGCTGAGCCCCCGAAAGGAGCCGGGGTGCAAACTTCACCAGCCGATTAAACAGCACCTTTGCCAGAACCTTCCGGTCCGCATTGAGAAGCGCTATGGGACGCCAATTCTCAATACAGGACGAGTCCTTACCCTTTGATAGGATAATCAGGGCTGACCTCCTCATTGAGCTGGAAAGAGCGCCCGAGGAAAGGCACTCATTAAACACCTCAGTCAAGAGGGGGACCAAGGAGTCCCTAAAGGTCCTGTAAAACTCGGATGTTAAGCCATCCGGACCTGGCGATTTTTTGGGCCGAAGCCCATCAATGACCAGTCTCACTTCCTCTTCCCTGATTGCCTCTACCAAAACATCAAGAGAGGGGTCATCTCCTGTCTCAGGAATGGTCTCAGCCAGGAAAGCCGACATCCCGTCTCGATCCAGATCCCTCTTTCCCAAGAGGCATGAGTAAAAGGATCTGACCACCTCCAGGATCCCTGATTTGGATCGGTTCAGGGAACCCATACTGTCGATCAGTCCTGTCACCATCTTACAATTCACTGACATCTTACAGTTTCTGTAAGGGTCGGGCGAGCGGTACCTCCTGAAATCCCTCTCAAAACCAAAGATGTGTGCCTATCATACTGACACCTCTTGAGCAAACACTTCACCCTGGAGATCTCCTGACGGTCACCCCCAGTCGAGAAGAGCTGCTCGAGTTTCCTCCTCAAGGCCTGATACAAGCGGTGCCTGTTCAGACTCCTGAGGCTCGAGAGCTGACGGAAGAACCTCGCCACCCTCTCTTTGAAGATCTCCCACCACTCAGACTTACTGCTATAGAGATCCAAAAGCGGTACCTGGCTCTGAAGAAATTCCTCAAAGGACTGTCTCACTTCCGCTTCTTCCAAGAGAGATGAATTCAGCTTCCACAGCCCTCTTCCCATCCGGGGTGTCTCTGTAACATTCAGAGAAAAGAAAATTAAACAGTGATCGGAGAATTCCACCTCAACGGCGGACGCTGCAGAAAAGATGGCAACCTCCTTCAAAAAAAACCTATCTATCCTAGACCTACAGCTACCTCTATGAAAGGTGAAACCCCCGTGACCTGGGGTGTGCTGGATGTGGACATCCACCAGGCGAACTTCACTAGCTATACTATTTAATGCAGTACTATCATAAGCCAGGTGGCCTCCGGGACCCCCCCTATCACGGGATCTCGTAATGGTGTTAAAATCTCCACCGAAGACCACCTGCCGGATCGTAAAAGAAAGGGCTTGATCTTCATGAAGAGACATTTACGGTCCCACCTGGATTGTGGACCATAGATGTTTATGAGCCAAAGCTCCTGTCCCCTCATGAAAACGTCTAAGACCAGGCACCTCCCCATTTCTATCTCAATAACCCGTCGGCATTCCACCTCCGCGGTCTTAAAAAGGACCGCCACCCCGCTATACGGCTCGGCCGCAAGAGACCAGTATGAGGGCCCACACCTCCACTCCCTCCTTGCTTTATGGATGGCCCCCATGTCTGTTAGTCTGGTCTCTTGCAAAAACAAATTTCAGCCTCAAATCAGGTGAAAAAATCAAAGGCCGCAAATCTGGCCGCATCTGACTTAATACTGGCGACATTAATGGACGCCAGAGTCAACGGGGTGAGTTCCGTCATCATGGGTGATTGGGTTAGATGGCCTTCTTCTTCCCCACCCGTCTCCCCATCTTTCCCCTCCGAAGAGGGGTCTGATCCCTTCCGTTTTAGGGAAGACGAGGTATCCATTCCCATGGTCTCCTTGCCTCCGGGCTCCAAGTCTGTCCCCCCCTAGAGGAAACGGCGTCCCCTGGGGATGGACTCCGCCATCCCCTGAAAGCCCCTCAGATGCCGCCCCCTGGCCTCTCGGCCCCGACCTCCATCTCAGCAGGGTCGTCGAGGGCTTGATACCGGTTGGAGAGGGCGACCAGAGGGGAGCCCGTGAGCCCTTCTGTTGACATACTTACGGTCGGTGGAGGAGGTTTGGAAGGCTTAACCACCTTCTTCTTCCTCCTTCCGGTACCTTTTTATCACCCCTCTCTACTGTAGTCTATCCGTGACCTCCTCATCCACACTTTCATATTGGGAGGAGTTGTCGGAGTCAGTGTTTTCCTCCCTCTCCATCCTCCTGATCTCCTCGCATACCTCTTCCTCCCCCGGGGCTTCAGAGACACCGGCCACCGGCCTAAAGGGGGGGGCAGGCATCACGCCAGTTGCATGAGGCTCTCCCCACCCCTCACCCCCGTGGCGCTTTTCCTGTCTCCTCTGGTAAGAGGGACCTCTATTGGCCTTGTCCTTCCTCACTGGCCCCTTAGCCCCTCTCCCGCCACCACCACCTGCCACAGCAGAGGTCGAGCCGCTAGGGGTTGCCCCCTCACGGTCTCCCCATACTGGGCCTGAAGCGGCATTGGTAAAGGAGCGAGGGCAGCGGCTATATGTGTGACCTAGGTCACCACACAGGTGGCACCAAATGTCTTGCAAGATGCGGCGAGATGACCTACTCCACCACACAAGGCACATTTCTGCACCTTGCAGCTTGCGCTGAAGTGGCGGAGATCACCGCACTTGTGGCAGACCTTCGGCTGCCCCTGGTAGAAGACCAGGATCCTGTCCCTCCCTAGGAACGCTGAGGAAGGGATGTGAGTGACGGTACCCCCTGAGACCTTCAACTTCATCATGAAGTCCAGCACCCCGACCAGATACCGAACTCATCCCGATTTTTTGGGGGGACGTCCGTGACTTCCCCATAACGGGAAAGCCACATCATGATGTCAACGCCAGAGAGTGACTCGTTACAAGTCACCACGGTCACTCTCTTAACGGCATTTTGGCGAGACAACGCCTGTACGGCGAAGTCTCGCCATCCCGGCTTCACCAGCTCGTAATTCAACCAGAAGAGCTCTAGCCCCTCCTACCGGACGAAACTGATATCAAAGAATAGGGTGGCCGAGGGATGGATCAGGGCAAAGATGTCCGTCGCCCTGAAGCCCATCTTCAGGAGGAGCTCCACCACGCTACTCCTGGGTGGGCATGCTTCACCTCCCCTCCAATGAAGACGGACCACATTCCTCCTGGCCAGCCCTTGCCCGGCTGTCAGGAGGGATCAAATGGTTTCCCCCTCCCTTCTATCTTGGAAGGTGGCCAGGCCATGTCTCTCCAACCAGAAAGACAGGTCCACCTCTCTTCCCTCTACATTGACCGATCGCTCTGTTTTTTTAAGGGCCTCCAGAAAACGGCGGTGCAAAACGCCGTCCTCAGAGTCCGGAGGCAAGGAGACCCCCTGAGAACACCCTGGAGCCCCAGCCGTGACCCCCCAAAAGTACGGGGTCTCACGGCTGGGGGGCCAGATGGGCCAGCCCCTCCCTCACCGCCCGTGCTTCCACTTACACCAACACTCACTCCCTCCTCATTCACTCCCATATCCACATCCCTGTCACTCATGTCACTCACAGTTCTAGAGGAATGATGTGCACACTGTATGTCTGGGAAGTGGTGCAGGCTGAACAATTAATCCAGTAGAGTAGAAAAATAGCCGCACTCGATATTAGATGCAAAAGGCAATAATTCATTTATTCAAGTGTGTGGACAACACTAGGCCCCTATTTGACAGACAGACCACAATCTGAGCAATCTTTAGTAAGCATGGGACTTACCCTCTGCACTTCCACCCCTCCATATTAAGCGAGGTTTTGAAAAAGACCTTCCTTGGTCGAAACGTCAACCTTAATATTGGTGTCCGTTAATTTTTGCATACCACGCATTTAATATACCTGGTGTTGTCCACACACTTGAATAAATGAATTATTGCCTTTTGCATCTAATATCGAGTGCGGCTGTTTTTCTACTCTACTCATGTCACTCACCTCAGACAAATCTTCAAAAATATCAATGTTATTTTCTTTGCAGTTTCTTTTTTTACCTGCTGGGGGCCCTGGCTGATCAGTGCTCTGCCCTGCATTGTTTTTGCCCAGGACTGCTGCCGCCCTTTTTAGAGCCGCAGAACAAAGCCCACTCAGTAAGCTCTGCCTGGGCTCAGGAGCAGCAGCACTGGAGACCTGCGCCGGCCTCTCTTGGGGCACCGGAGCCCCCTCACCACCAGATGGAGGTAAGTGGGCTGGGGACCCCGGCATCCTCTTGCCAGCTTTCTCAGGCATTATTTTTTTGGGTCGGACAGAAGGCATCGGGCCCGCTGAGGCCACGCCCCCCCGCTGGTCACGACCATGGCGGGTAGAGCGAAGGCCCGAAAGGCCATACCCCCACCGCCAGCCACGAGCACAGCGAGCGGAGCTGCAGCTGCCGAGGCCACGCCCCTCCACCAGCCGCAGTCATAGCGGGTGGAGCAGTAGCCCGCCCCCCCGCCAGATGCGACAGTAGCGGGTGGGACAGTGGCCAAGGAGGACACACCCCCTCGCAGGCCTCCACCGCCTTCTTGCACCCACCACTCGCTTTTGGCAAGGTCGGCCACTCCCCCTCGGTGTCCAGTGGCGGCGTGGCCCCGGCGCGGACCACTTATTGGATCTACGCGCAGAGGACCCCGACCCTGCCGCGGACACCGCCAGGGGAGCGACCAACAACTTGCACTTCTTTACTTGCTGTCTTACGGCAGACTCCGCCCCCTTTCTAGGTCTCTGGACCCCCAAAATTGATCCAGTTCTAGCGGATCCGCGTGTGGGGGGCCCAGAGACCCCAGCTCTCACCGCCGGAGATGCGGCCGCGGCTGTACCGACTCCAGGTGCTGGCCAGCCCCCCCTGCCACAGAGGACTGGGCCCGAGCACCACCACCATCAACAATACCGGCACCGACACTCTCCATATCGCTGCCCGAGTCCGAGCTGCCACCACTAGGCATGGCACTTAGACCCGGGCAGACTCTCCTCTCCCCGCTCCCTTGCTACGGACCCACCACAGGGCCCGAGCCGGGGTGGGTAGCAGGTTCCACACAAGGGATAGGGGGGCCCCAGGAAGGGGAGCATAGACAAATTTGTCTATGGTGGTTGTAACGAATGGAAGCGGAGGCAGAGGTGGTGAAGTTCACATTCGTTTTTATTTTTTAATGTGGAACCTCGAGACCGCGGTCCGGGGGCTCCGAAGGGGGCGTAACTAGTGAGCCCCGGGTACCCGTAGTAAGGCCCCTCGAACAGGACCAGAATGGAATACCCGGAGGACACAGGTGCTACCTCCAGTTAGACCCCGGACACGTGGCAGCTGTCCCAGAGGGACCAAAAGGGTAACAGGTATTTACAGAGTCCGTGGAGGGTTCTTGACAGAGAAGGGTAAGGTCCTGGTCCAGAACGGATGGTAGAAGGCTGGCTTCAGTGACCTTGTCACGATCCACGGGTACGGATGGCTGATGGCGGAACGGGATGACACTTGCGCCAGTAATAGCCGAGATTGTCCAGGATAGCCAGATACGGGTTAGCAATGATCTGAGGAGACAAACAGTATCAGCGAAGCACAGAGACTGCAGACGCAGCGCAGACAGATCAGGAACAGAACCGGATGTAGCAATGATAGAACACGTTGCTCCGGCACTCCCCTAATGGTGGAGTGACCAGATATAGTACTGAGTGCGCAGCCATTGGTTAATTAGCTATTTCAAAAAATGCATGCTGCCCCTTTAAGAGAGACGGTGGGCGCGGCCTCGCGTCCTAAGCAGACTATCTGGAGGCCTGCCAGCAGCGTGCCAGGAAGTGGAGGAGGACACAGGACGCCGAACAGCAGCTGGGGCAGGTGAGTGAGCAGAACGGAGTGCAGAGCCAGCGCTGGGACCGAGTGTAACAGTATCCCCCTCTTTACTCCCCCTCTTTTTCAAGCCTGCGTGAAATCTTTTAAGAAGAAGAGGAGCCTGGATGTTTCTCTTTAGGCTCCCAAGATCTCTCCTCAGGACCAAAACCTTTCCAGTCCACCAGGTAATAGATCCTACCTCTTACTCTTTTAGAGGCCAAGATATGTTTTACCTCAAAAACATCATCCTCAGAGACCGGATCAGGAGTGGTACCCGGGTCCTTAAAGAAGGAGCTCAACACTACTGGTTTGAGGAGGGAAACATGAAAGGAGTTAGGTACTCGTAGAGAATTAGGCAATTTCAGTTTATAAAAGACCGGGTTGATTTGTCTCAAGACCTCAAAGGGACCAATGAAACGGGGACCCAATTTGTACGATGGTAACTTCAGACGGATGTACTTGGAGCAGAGCCATACCATGTCTCCTGGACGAAAGATGGGAGCCTCCAAACGTCTTTTGTCCGCATGCGTTTTCATACGTTGAGAAGCTTTCTCCAAAGCCGACCTGGTCTCTGTCCAAATGTCCGAGAAATTCTTAGACAAGGTATCGACTGCCGGAACATCAGACAATCCCGAGACAGGAAGAGGAATTCCGGGTTGCAGTCCAAACACAATCTGAAAGGGAGACTTTCCAGAAGATTCACTTACTTGGTTGCTGTAGGAGAATTCCGCCCAGGGCAGTAATTCTACCCAGTCATTATGATGAGCGTTGACGAAGTGACGCAGGTATCCAGCCAGGATTTGATTGATCCTCTCCACTTGCCCATTAGACTGGGGATGATATGCAGAAGAAAAATCTAGTTCAATTTTTACCATTTTACAGAGTCCTCTCCAGAACTTAGAGGTGAACTGGACGCCCCTGTCAGACACGATGTGGAGAGGAAATCCATGTAGACGGAAGATGTGCTGAATGAAGTGAGTGGCCAGTTCTGGAGCAGACGGGAGACCAGATAACGGAACAAAGTGGGCCATTTTAGAGAAGCGGTCCACCACAACCCATACCACTGAGCAGCCAGAAGAAATGGGAAGATCCGTGATGAAATCCATTGCGATGTGCTGCCAGGGAGCGGACGGAATCGGAAGAGGCAGAAGCCTGCCGGCTGGTAGATGTTTAACAGTTTTGTTACGGGCACATGAAGGACAGGCTGAAACGAACTCCTGGATATCCTTGCCCATGGTAGGCCACCAGTAATAACGGGAGATGAGTTGCTGCGTCTTTCTCTGATCAGCATGGCCAGCCAACTTAGAAGAATGACCCCAGCGCAGAACACGACTACGATCAGAGGCGGACACAAAAGTCTTCCCAGGAGGAAGCCGGGCCAGATCAGTGGAGGCAACAGAGACTAACTTAGAAGGTTCAATAATGTGCTGAGGTTCCTCCTCCAGTTCAGGAGGCAAGAAGACTCTAGAGAGTGCGTCTGCCTTGATGTTCTTGTCAGCTGGACGGAAATTAAGTACAAAATTGAAACGGGCAAAAAATAATGCCCAACGGGCCTGACGGGGATTCAGTCTTAAAGCAGATTGGAGATAGGCAAGGTTTTTATGGTCGGTGAATATGATTACCTGGTGATGAGCTCCTTCAAGAAGATGTCTCCATTCTTGCAGAGCCAATTTGATGGCCAACAGTTCGCGATCACCGACAGAGTAGTTCCTTTCTGCAGGAGAAAAAACCTTGGAAAAAAAAACCACACGAGATCATCCGCCCGGTAGACGACTTCTGGGTCAGAACTGCTCCTGCACCTATGGAAGAAGCGTCAACTTCAAGAAAAAATTGCTCACTTGAATTAGGACGATGGAGAACGGGTGCGGAAGCGAAGGCTTTTTTGAGAGAAACAAAGGCCTCTTCTGCCTCGAGGACCATTCCTTAGAGTTTACACCTTTCCGGGTTAAGGCTGTGATTGGAGCCACTCGGTGGAAAAGTGTGGAATAAATTGCCGGTAGTAATTGGCGAACCCGAGGAACCTTTGTATGGCTTTTAGCCCAGACAGACGAGGCCAGTTGAGAACTGCAGACAACTTCTCCGGATCCATCTTTAATCCTGTGGAAGATACAATGTACCCAAGGAAAGGCAAAGAAGACTGCTCAAAGAGGCATTTCTCATATTTGGCATATAGCCTGTTCTCTCTCAGTCTTTGTAAGACCAGGCGTACTTGCCTCCGGTGTGACGTCAAGTCAGCAGAAAAAATCAAAATATCGTCCAGGTAAACCACGACACAAGTATAGAGCAAGTCCCTGAAAATGTCATTAACAAATTCCTGAAAAACCGCAGGTGCATTGCTTAGGCCGAATGGCACTACCAGGTATTCATAGTGGCCGTCACGGGTATTGAAGGCTGTTTTCCATTCGTCCCCCTCTCTGACTCGGATCAGGTTGTAGGCCCCTCTGAGGTCCAATTTGGTGAAGATCTTGGCCCCTCGGAGACGATCAAACAGCTCTGAAATAAGAGGTAATGGATACCTGTTTTTTACCGTGATTTGATTTAGACCCCGATAGTCAATGCAGGGCCGCAAGGATCCATCCTTTTTCTTCACAAAGAAGAATCCAGCTCCTGCCGGTGACGATGACTTTCGGATAAATCCTCTAGCCAGATTCTCTTGGATGTAGTCCGACATGGCCTGAGTCTCTGCCTGTGAAAGGGATAAACTCTCCTGCGAGGAGGAGATGCTCCTGGAAGAAGCTCTATCTGACAGTCATACGACCTGTGTGGAGGTAGTCTCTCAGCCTCCTTTTTCCCAAAGACGTCAGAGAAGGACCAATAGACGGAAGGCAACCCTGGCAGGGTATCAGGCTGGACTGGAGGCGAAACAGGTTGAATCCGGGTCAAGCAACGATTCATGCAGGTATCTCCCCAACGCAGAACTTCTCCAGTTTTCCAATTAAGGACTGGTTCATGCATCTGGAGCCAAGGTAAACCTAAAAGCATGGGATGGGATAAACCGGGATATACATAAAATCGCATTCGTTCAGTATGCATTAGACCTACCCGGAGTTCCACCAACTCGGTTTGAAACTGGACGGGCTCGGTCAGCGGTTTGCCATCCACGGCGGACACCTGTAACGGATCAGGAAGACGCTGGACTGGTAAGCGATAATGATCCACAACCGCCTGCTGGATGAAGTTCCCTGCAGCTCCAGAATCCAGTAGACAATGTTCGGAGAATTTTATTGCTCCATAGGACACGGAGACTGAGATGTGTAAAGAGGGAGAGGACTGTTCTCTACCTAGGTTGGCCCCTCCTACCGGACCTAGGCACTGGAGTTTCCTGACTTTTTAGGACAGAAATGGATCAAATGTTCAGAACTACCGCAGTAGTAACAACTTCCCTCCTTGCGACGTGCCTCCCAGCGGCGGGTGGCCAAACTTACATGGTCCACCTCCATGGCCTCGGAGGCGGAGGGCGAAGTACCTGTTTTGTACAAACTAGAGTCCAGGTGATAGGACCTTTTGTCCCGCTTGATCTCCATGGAGCGCTCCTGAAAACGCAGGTCAATTCGGGTTGCCAAGGATATTAGCTCTTCCAAGAGGGTAGGTCTGTCCCGTCCCGCCAGCTCATCCTTGATTCTTCGGATAGGCCTTCCCAGAAGTTAGCAACCAGGGCCTCATTGTTCCACGATAATTCAGACGAGAGGGTGCGGAATTTAACAGCATACAGAGCTACCGTGAGAGTACCTTGGCGCAGGCAGAGCAGAGCTGAGGCAGTCGAAGTGGTGCGACCAGGTTCATCGAAAGTCCTGCGAAAAGCCTCTAGGAAAGATTGAAGATCGTTAACCAGCGGATCCCCTCTCTCCCATAGCGGGTTTAGCCAGGCGAGGGCCTCTCCTCCCAGGTGTGACATGATGAAGCCCACCTTGGCTCGGTCAGAAGCAAACATATGCCCCAAGATTTCGAAGTGTAGAGTGCACTGATTGAGGAAACCCCGACACAGTAGGGTCACCCTGGAAACGGGTAGGAGTCGCCAGACGGGGACCTTGACTTGCCATGGGAACTGGTACCTGATTATTGATAGAAGAGTCAGGTGCAGACGAGGACCCTAAGGAATCCATGCGGGTAGACAAGCTGTGTAGATAAGTCGTGATCTTGTCCTGTTGAACTCCCAAACGGGTCACCTCCTGGCACAGATCCGTGGTCGGAGATCTCTGGGATCCAGCGGGTTCCATGGCCGGAGCAATCTGTAACGAATGGAAGCGGAGGCAGAGGTGGTGAAGTTCACATTCGTTTTATTTTTTAATGTGGAACCTCGAGACCGCGGTCCGGGGGCTCCGAAGGGGGCGTAACTAGTGAGCCCCGGGTACCCGTAGTAAGGCCCCTCGAACAGGACCAGAATGGAATACCCGGAGGACACAGGTGCTACCTCCAGTTAGACCCCGGACACGTGGCAGCTGTCCCAGAGGGACCAAAGGGGTAACAGGTATTTACAGAGTCCGTGGAGGGTTCTTGACAGAGAAGGGTAAGGTCCTGGTCCAGAACGGATGGTAGAAGGCTGGCTTCAGTGACCTTGTCACGATCCACGGGTACGGATGGCTGATGGCGGAACGGGATGACACTTGCGCCAGTAATAGCCGAGATTGTCCAGGATAGCCAGATACGGGTTAGCAATGATCTGAGGAGACAAACAGTATCAGCGAAGCACAGAGACTGCAGACGCAGCGCAGACAGATCAGGAACAGAACCGGATGTAGCAATGATAGAACACGTTGCTCCGGCACTCCCCTAATGGTGGAGTGACCAGATATAGTACTGAGTGCGCAGCCATTGGTTAATTAGCTATTTCAAAAAATGCATGCTGCCCCTTTAAGAGAGACGGTGGGCGGGCCTCACGTCCTAAGCAGACTATCTGGAGGCCTGCCAGCAGCGTGCCAGGAAGTGGAGGAGGACACAGGACGCCGAAGAGCAGCTGGGGCAGGTGAGTGAGCAGAACGGAGTGCAGAGCCAGCGCTGGGACCGAGTGTAACAGTGGTGACCTTGGCTTTTTTTTTCCTTTTCTTCCCCTTCCCGGTTGCCCCATCCTCACAGATCTCATCCCCAAACAACAGCTCGCCAAACCGTGCTGGGGGCTCGATCTGCTGCACTTGTTGCAGTGCAGGATGAGGCAGCCTCCCTCACTGCTGCTACCACTCCCTCCATCCTCCCCCTCGCTCCCACTTTCCTCCGAATTACTGGAGTCCGGTGGGAGGGCCACTTGCTCGGGGGCTATCGCGCTGCATGATACCTGGGCGTTTACACTCACCAGGTGATGCCTTGCAGCCGCCATCTACCTCCTTCTCCTCTCCACCTGGCTGGGCCTCCTGACCCCCCAGGAAACCCACCGTTCAGGGCCCTGAACCGGTCGTCGTTTTTTAGCTTATCCTCAAAGGGGCCGCTTCCCGCCAGGATCACTGCCCTCCATTGTTCCAGATCTTTAATGGATCCCTTCAGCCTCTCCACCGTGGTGGAGACTTCAGCTTACCTTAGCAGGAGTTTCAGTTCCAAACACGCTGTCAACTCCTCCCGGAGTCATCCTAGCGATTTGGCGGCCTCTGATCCAAGGCGACCAAACCTAGGGGCAGGCGCCTTGGAGCCCCGATGGTCCCTGACGCCCTCCAGCTGGCCTTCTACACCTAAGGAACGCACGTCGGCTCAGGCTATCTGCCCGGGCAGCGAACCCCGAAGGATATATCCTCCCACCTATAGGACGGTTAGTACCAGTGGAATACTGAGCACCACCCCCAAATCGTATGCGGAAGCGGGGCCCAGCCTACTAATAGAAGGAAAAGTACTCTCTACTGCAATCAGAAATCCAGTGAAAAACTACCCCAACTACTAATCTCAGACACACGAACACACGCTAGCCTCTACCACCTAGCATGTTGCTCTGGTGTCAAGGTAGCAGCCATGAGAAAAATGTCAAACAGAGCAAATGTACAAATACACGTGGCTGGAGTTAACGAGAGGAAGAGCCCGGGACGAGGTGTACGCAGACGAGGCGCGGTACGACGGAGCGCATGGACAAAAGATGCAAAGATTATACGAGTAAAAGCCAAATGTTGTCATGTTTGAGAGCCAGGAGATCGACGACGCACGGGTACGAGGGAAACCTGGAAAAGGATTACAGATACCATGTAACATTATGATGAGCCGGCAACTGAGTATGGAGAAGGATGATTCCGTTAAACTAAGACGAGATATGACACCCTGTATTCATTCAACGACCGTGTGTACGGTGTGTGAGCAAGCCAAGTGAGCCCGGCTCTGAACTCATGCTAAACCGATGCACATAGTACCCCCGTTGAGGGAGGGGTCACCGAATCATATGAGTAGAGCCAGGTGTGTATGATGTTCGAGCGATACCAGTGTTAAGTGCTCCTGGATGGAGTCCGAGCAAACGTTTAAACCAGAGAATTTCTTCACTGGAAGGGAACTGATACAATTTTATCAAATACTGGCAATAGTATAATCTAGAAAACGTGAAATCCAATTTTTCAGCACATTGACATCAGATGGTCACAATAACCGGTTCGTCACGGAGCACAGTAGAGCGGAAGCCGTGCTGAAATAACTCTTCCCACTTGAACACGTTTTATGAGCATTAATGTCCCTGAGACATAACCGGGTAGCAACTGAGTTAAAATTCTCCGATCTTATAAGGTCCTCTAACATAGCTTAATTTTAGGGAAAAAATGCGCACTCCGCCAAGTGAAAATATCACGATGCATTGAGGTCAACAGGTACCAAGTCCCCACTTTAAACTCGAGGCCCATCAGCTCTATCGTTAGCCACCGATGGACCTTCACTGAGAGAGGGCACCTCTCCACCTGTTTCCCAATCTGCTCATACGCTCATCAACAGTTGCTCAATCCTCGCTCGCACAGACCTCGCGTCTGCTGAAAAACGGGGAGAATACCCGAAATACAGGACACCATGGACATCAAACTTGGCAGAGATAGCTTATTATTAAGAACAATGGCTTCAGGCCATAGGTTAATAAAAAGGTAATCGATCAATTCCATCGATGCAGACACAAAGCATCTTAGATAAGTCTCCAATGTCTGGTTTGTTCTCTCAGTTTGACCATTGGTCTGAGGATGAAATGCCGAGAAGAAAGACAATTGAACACCCAGTTTTAGAACAAAAAGTCCTCCAAAATCTGGAAACAAACTGGACTCCTCTGTCAGACACAATGTTCTCAGGAATGCCGTGTAAACGAACCACGTGCTGAAGGAACAACGGCACCAATTCAGAGGAGGAAGGCAACTTAGGTAATGGCACAAGATGTATCATTTTGGAAAACCTATCACAAATTACCCAGATGGTGGTCATTCTCTGAGAAACAGGAAGATCGGAAATGAAATCCATAGAGATATGGTCCATGGTCTCTTGGGCACAGGCAATGGCATCAACAAACCACTAGAGCGAGAGCAAGGCTTGGAGCGAGAGCAAGTCTCGCAGACTGCACAAATTCCCTGACATCGCGAGACAAGGTAGGCCACCAAAAGGACCGACTAACCAAGTCTCTGGTACCAAAAATTCCGGGATGCCCAGCCAATGCGGAACAATGAATCTCAGACATCACACTCTTTTTCCATTGGTCCGGGACAAACAATTTTCCAACAGGCAGCGCTCGGCCTATCCTCCTGACACCCCTCCAGAGCAAGTCTCAAATTAGGCGAGATGGCGGAAAGAACTACACCCTCCTTCAAAATAACAGAGGGATCAGATAGCTCAGGAGAGTCCGCAAGGAAACTCCTCGAGAGGGCATCCGCCTTAACATTCTTAGTGCCAGGAAGAAAGGAAACCACAAAATTAAAACGTGTGAAAAACAAGGCCCACCTGGCCTGTCTAGGATTGAGTCGCTTGGCAGATTCCAGATAGACCAGATTCTTATGGTCCGTAAGGACCACCACCTGATGTTTGGCTCCCTCCAGCCAATGTCTCCACTCTTCAAAAGCCCACTTCATGGCCAATAACTCCCGATTACCCACGTCATAATTATGTTCAGTAGGAGAAAATTTTCGAGAGAAAAAGGCACAAGGGTTACTTTTAGAGGTCTCTGGATCTTTTTGGGACAAAACGGCACCTGCCCCAATTTCAGAGGCATCAACCTCCACCTGAAATGGCAGAGAAACATCAGGCTGCCGTAGAACAGGAGCAGAAGTGAATCTCTGCTTAAGTTCCTGAAACGCAGAGACTGCCTCAGGAGGCCAATTCACCACATCAGAACCCTTTCTGGTCAAATCAGTTAATGGTTTAACAATAACAGAGAAATTACCAATAAATTTACGATAAAAATTGGCAAAACCCAAAAAATCTCTGAAGAGCCTTTAATGAAGTAGGTTGGACCCAATCACAGATGGCCTGAACCTTGACCGGGTCCATTTCAATAACAGATGGGGACAAAATGAATCCCAGAAATGAGATCTTCTGTACGCCAAAAAGACACTTTGATCCCTTCACATACAGAGCATTCTCTCTCAAAATCTGGAATACAGTTCGAACATGTTTCACATGAGAGTCCCAGTCATTAGAAAAAATCAAGATATCATCCAAATAAACAATCAGAAACTTGTCCAGAAAATCCCTGAAAATGTCATTCATGAAGGACTGGAAGACGGAAGGAGCATTAGCGAGCCCAAAGGGCATCACAAGGTACTCAAAATGCCCCTCAGGGGTGTTAAATGCCGTCTTCCATTCATCCCCGTGCTTAATGCGAATAAGGTTATACGCCCCCCTGAGGTCAAGCTTGGTAAACCAAGTAGCGTTTTTCACCCTGGAAAACAGGTCAGAAATCAAGGTAACGGGTATTGATATTTCACAGTAATATTGTTCAAGAGACGATAATCAATACACGGCCTTAATGAACCATCTTTTTTGGCCACAAAGAAAAAACCGGCACCTAAGGGTGAAGAGGATGGTCTGATATGACCCTTCTCCAATGATTCCTTGATATAAGACCGCATAGCGTCATGTTCAGGTACAGACAAGTTAAAAAGGCGACCTTTAGGGAATTTACTACCAGGCACTAATTCAATAGCGCAGTCATAGCTCCTATGGGGAGGTAAGGATGCAGATTTACTTTCGCTAAACACATCAGAAAAATCAAACAAAAAGTCAGGAACATCCTCAGCCTGGGGGGAGGCAGAAAAAACAGGAGTGTTGGTATTAACACATTGGCAGCCCCAACTGGTTACAGACACAGATTTCCAATCCAAAACAGGATTATGAGACTGTAACCAAGGGAAACCCAGCACGATAATGTCATGCAGATTATATAGAACCAAAAATTTGCAGCACTCCTGGTGATCAGGTTCAACCCTCATTATCACCTGAGTAGAAAACTGGGGTTTATTCTCAGCCAAAGGGGTAGAATCGATCCCCAGTAGGGGAATAGACTTCTGTAGGGGTATCAAGGGAAATCCACAACGTTTAGCAAAATCATAAATCCATCAGGTTAATAGCTGCTCCAGAATCAACGAAAGCCTGAGCAGAAAATGAGGACAGAGAGCATATCAGAGTGACAGTTAATAAAAACTTAGTCTGAACACTACCCAAGACAACTGAGCGTGCAAAACGTCTTCCCGCTTAGGGCAGACTGAAATAGCATGAGAGGCATCACACAGTAGAAACATAACCCATTGCGCTTTCGAAACTCATGACGCTGTGCCCCAGACACCACTCCATCACACTGCATGGGCTCAGCAGCTGGCTCACAAGGCAACACCACTCCACGCATACTTCTCCGCTCACGCAAACGTCTGTCAATTTGAATCGCTAATGACATAGAATCATTGAGACCAGAGGGACAGGGAATCCCACCATAACATCCTTTACATTATCCGACAGACCCTTCCGGAAAAGGGCCACCAAAGCGTCGTCATTCCATTTGGTCAGGACTGCCCACCTACGGAATCTCTGACAGTATAACTCAGCGTCATCAAGCCCCTGATTTAATGCCAACAAGGCTTTTTCAGCTTGATCAGTGATATTAGGCTCATCGTACAATAACCCCAAAGCCTGAAAAAATACATCAACATCACTCAAAACAGGATCCCCAGGTGTCAGGGAAAAAGCCCAATCCTGAGGATCGCCGCGCAGGAGAGAGATGACAATTTGAACCTGCTGCGCTGCGTTTCCTGAGGACTTAGATTTTAAGGCAAGAAACAATTTACAATTATTTTTGAAATTCTGAAACTTAGCTCGATCCCCTAAAAACAAATCTGGCATGGGGATCCTAGGTTCCACAACAGGCAACCTAGCAAGATATGCAGCAATACTCTGAACCTCAGTGGCAAGCTGATCCACACGGCCAGACAACTGTGCAAACTCCATTGGGAGAAAAGATCCTCCCCAGCACCCAGAGATACAGAGGGAAAAAAAAAATGCAACAAACAGAAAAATATCTCTGACAACTTTTCTTCCTTCAAAATATTTTTCCCTTCTGTGAGTACCATACAATTTTTATGGCCGGTGATACTGTTATGTTACGGTAGCTGAGGAGTGCAGGTAAAAAAGGCAATACACCAGAGCAGTTGGAATCCATGAGATTGCAGTACCCTGACCAACCACCACAACTAGAGGCAGCCGTGGAGCGTTCCTACGATGGTCCTAGACGCCTCGTCACAGCCTGAGAAACTAACTACACCTAAAGATAGAAATAGGAAAGCTATCTGCCCCGGAGCAGAACCCCAAAGATAATAGAAAGCCCCCAAACATATAATGGCGGTTAGACAAGAGGAAATACTGACACAGAAAGAAAATAGTATGAGCAAACGCTGGGGCCCAAACTATCTAAATAGAAAAGGACAGGAAGGGTACTTACTGCAATCCCAGAAAACCCTGAAAAACACCAACATACTAATTTCAAAATCACCTGAGATCACACGACCTCTACCACCTAAATTAGTTCTCTGGTGTAACAAAAACAGCAGCCACTGAAAAAACTGCAAAAAGCAAAAGTACAAAACACAGTGGCTGGAGTAAACTGAGAGGGCAAAAAGCCCCCGGAGGGGACCCAGAAGGCCCCCACAGAAGTGCAGGACAAAATGCAAAAATATAGCAAAAACACAAAATAAGAAATTGTCTTATCTGATAGCAGGAGATGCAGACACGACACAGCAGGCTACAAGGAAACTGGAAAGAAGGATTCAGACCAGAACAATTGATCACCGGCAACCCTGATGGGAAAATGATTCCCTTAAATAAGACCAATCAGTAACACCTGATTCCCAATCCTCACTAGTACCGCTTGTAACCACCAGAGGGAGCCTCTGCTCAGAACTCATCTCAAACCCATTCACAACAGGAGACCTCAGCTCTCCTTGAGGCAGGGAGCTTGTTCTTTCCAATCACGCGTGCTCCCTTCAACTCCTCCCGGAGTCTCCTCAGCTGTTTGGCGGCCTTCTCGTATTCGCAGAGGTGCGTGTGGATGCAAGAGCCATAGTTGGTGACAGGCTCCCCGCCGCCTTGGAGCCCCAGATGTTGGGGGGGCTCCACTGCCGCACCTCCGCTGGCCGCTTCTCCTCTCCGGGAGGAGGAACCGCCACGGTCCCGGCCTCAGGGGTCTTGGTCCCTGGGGTCTTGCGGCCCCCGAGGGATTTTTCCTCGCCATCCTCCCTAGGACTGGCTTGATGGTATGGCCTCCTGTTGGTATGTGAGGCCACCCACCCCCAATCGGCTTGCCGGGGGGGTGGGAGACAGGGCCCAGCCCTGGAGCTAAGTCCCAGGGAAAAGTCTCTCTCTCTGGAAGGGGTCAGGCAGATAGTCCAGGTGAAAAATCTTCCCTTCCCAGGAGCTCTCTAGGCAGCTGCAGACACACAGGAACACACGGCTAGCTCCGCCTCTTCCTGTATGCAGGACTCTGCTGTGCTGGTTGTCATGGTGCTGGATGAGGGAAGTTTATGTGTGGGGTCAGGAGGGGTTTACAGGGTGGGTGTAGCAGAGCCGTGTGTGTACAAGGTGTACGGAGCGGAGCTGCGTGTGTACGAGGTGTACGGAGCGCAGCCATGTGTGTACGAGGTGTACGGAGCGGAGTCGCGTGTGTACGGAGCGGAGCCGCATGTGTACGAGGTGTACGGAGCAGAGCTGTGTGAGTACGAGGTATATGGAGCGGAGCCTAATGTGTTCGAGGTGTGTTGGGCGGAGCCTCATGTGTTCAAGGTATACGGAGCGGAGCCACGGGTGTACGGAGTGGAGCCGCGTGTGTACAAGGTGTACAGAGTGGAGCCATGTGTGTACGATGTATACGGAGTGGAGCCGTGTGCATATGAGGTGTATGGAGCAGAGCGAGTGTGTACGAGGTGTACGGAGCGGAGCTATGAGTACGAGGTATATGGAGCGGAGCCGCGTGTGTACGTGATGTGCAGAGCGGAGCCGCGTGTGTACGGGGTGGTGTGGAGCAGAGCCATGTGAGCCGAGTGTGTACGAGGTATACGGAGTGGAGCTGTGAGTACGAGGTGTACGGAGCGGAGCTGTGAGTACGAGGTATATGGAGTAGAGCCGTGTGTGTACGTGATGTGCGGAGCGGAGCTTCATGTGTTCGAGGTGTGTTGGAGTGGAGCCGCGTGTGCAAATGACGTTTGTAAGCTTTCAGAGCTCAAGGGTCTTTCTTCAGGCTGGTTGGTG
>JARQOD010000003.1:28283824-28344649 GCA_033576555.1 Oophaga sylvatica | reverse complement strand
TATACAAACTTATTTTTTTACATCTGATTTTTCTTTTTCATTTTTTTATTCTGTTTCTTCTAGCTACATTTTTTCTCTCTATTTTTTATAATAAATAGTACCCTAACAAAAGACCCCACACATTACACATGAAAAAGCCCACTTACACACACATCCCCGGATTTGAAAAATTAAATAAAAATGCCCATTCGTCAAGACGCTATTCACCCAATGAGGCATACACTTTCTCCTGCATCCGCCATGTTACAGCCAGTAAATATCCCACATACGTCTATTCCCTCCTCCTCAATCTAGGTGAAAGGACCCCATCAAGGCGCCCTGACCCAGGCAACTCCTGCAGCAATCGATCCCATATGGATTGCACCCCCCTCCACACACACAAAATTATCAGTCTGTCATTCCCGATTTCATCGGCAGCTCAGGAATCCACTGGCCTCACTGAAATTGACTTCTTCAAATTTTTTTTCAGTGAGGAAATAATATTATAGTGGCCCAGACAAACTTTTATGCCCATCAATTTTTCACCTAAAATCTCACGTCCTCATGCGCCAGATGGACCCCTGTAAGCGCTGCAGAGATTATGACATTTTGGATAATTGTGCTGCATACGGGTATAATAATAAAACCAGAGCTTCAACAATACAGATATACTCTACAGCACACCGGTATTCCGCATGGACATGACAAGGAAACAATTTGAAGGGATCTAAAACGTTTTGGATTATAATGATAATGCGATAATGCGCAGTGTCCTCCTCGAGACGATCCAAACTTCGATCATCTATACAAAATTTGGCCAGTGATTGAACACTTCAGTAGAAAATTTGCTGAGACGTACCTGCACAGTAAGAGGTCCAGGTACGGATTTAAACTGTACAAACTATGCGAGAGTACCTCAGGGTACACCCACATATTTAGGGTAAGGGCAACCAGATTAACCCCCCTGAATGCCCCCTCTCACCCCATCCTGGGGTGAGTGGGAAAATTGTGTGGGAATTGTAGCACCCACTGCTGGATAAGGGTTATATCACCTCTACATTGATAACTTTTACACCAGCATCCTGCTCTTCAAGACCCTCTCTGTCAGAGGTCCAGATGCATGTGGCACCGTGTGAAAAAATCAGTGAGGCCTCCCTAAGCCGCCAATTGGGCAAATGCTGAGAAAAGGTGAAAGTGAGCCCAATGCAGCAACAACATACTGGTGGTCAAGTATAAGGACAAAAGTGATGTCCTTATCTTGACCGCCATACACAGTGACAACAGCTCCCTTGTCACTGTTCATGGTACCACAACACAAGTCCCAAAGCCAGATTGTATCTTGCATTACAATAGGTACATGGGGAATGTAAATCTTTCAGATCAGGTCCTCAAACCATACAGTGCCTTGTGAAAAGCCAAGTATGGTACAAAAAATTGGCCGTGTACTGTTGTGAACGCTCTGGATTCTGAGTTGGGGCTCCCTCTGGTGGCTGCTGATAGTAATGAAGCTGCCTTGACTGACAGAGGCCCTTCTGCTGAGGATTCAGCTGCGGACGATTGGCAATCTGGGAGTGATGACTGGTGAGATTTAAGGGAGTAACCTTCCCATGATCCTCGCCGGTGAGTAGTTGTTTCTTCCTGGTCCAGTTTGGAAGCTTGCTTTCTGCTGTCTACTGCAACTTTCATATGTTATTTTCTGCTTGTTTCTGTGGTTTTGTTTTTTTTTGTTTTCTGCCCTTCTGAGTTAGGTCAGCCGGGTCCCCCAGCTGGGGCCTGCGCTGGTCTCTGTTTCTCATTTATCTCGGTTTATTTGTTCAGTCCCTGTTATTTCAGTGGCTGCTGGATGGCTACCTGTTCACACCAGAGTTCTGATCTAGCGGGGGAGAGATCGTGTGGTCTCAGTATTTTTGGAATCAGAAGTGTTGGAATTTTTCCTAGGGTTTTGCTGGATTGCAGACAGTATTCTTTCCTGTCCTGTCTTATCTAGATAGTTTTGGGCCCCAGCGTTTGCTTACTCTATTTTCTGCCTGCGTTTGTATTTCATTTTGTCTCACCGCCAATATATGTGTGGGGGCTACCTATTCCTTTGGGGCGCTACTCCAGGGCAGTTAGCTTTACCCTATCTTTAGGATTAGCTAACTCTCCGGCTGTGTCGAGGTGTCTAGGTCATCGTAGGTACATCCCACGGCTGCTTCTAGTTGTGCGGTTAGTTTAGGGGTCTGCAATCCATTAGTTACCAACTTCTCTGGGTGTCTGACTGCCTTGGCTATTTTTGTTACTGTCCTCCTCGGCTACCAAATAATAACAGTGCACATTGTACAGATGGCACTGTACAATGCTTTTGTGCTGTTCCGAACTGCGGGCAATACAGGGACCTTCCTTCAGTTTCAGGAGGTAGTCATCAAGGCCCTAATGTTTGCCACTCTGGAAAGTGAGGGTCCCAGTACTTCTAAAACTGATGGTGCATTTATTGTCCCAGGTCAACATTTCCCAGGACTGGTAACCCAAACAGCGTGGAAAGGACGATCACAAAAACGGTGCAGATTATTGTCCAACACTAGGGAAGCGGGGAGTGGAGTGCCCTAAGAGACCCTAAATAGGTTCTGCACCTATTGCCGAGCAGGATACCTAATCCCTGACAGACCCTAGCGGTAAGCCCTGCATAGAGAAGGAAGGGGTGAACGCTAATCTAATGGCACTAACACTAAAGACAGCTAGGATAAACGAAACAAGGGAGACACTTAGCTTGAGTAGACTCAGAGAGAAACACCAACGCCCTCCAAACTCCAAAGAGGACGCTAGCTGAATGCTACAGCTCCGAGCCTCAACAAAGAAGTGCAAATAGAAAATATCACCCGCAAATCCCAACAGGAAGTTGAAAGCTATAAACACCCAGATCCAGGTGTGACCATTAGAGCTAGGGGAGGTGGCAACTGGGACCTAGCGTCAGAAGGACCAGGCAGAAGTCTTCAAAGCAAACTGCTGAGACCCTCTGCAATCAGCTGCAATGAAATGGTCTGCAGCCTCTAACACATCCGTGACAAGTATGCTCCAAAAGGAGAATCAAAAAGGACACCACTTACCATTGTGAAAGAGTTGCTTCAAAGCATACCACACGTCCAGAAATCAATAAAATTTATTTTACCCTGTTGACACAACACACTTTTATAATGTGATGTACCCTGCACATATTCACACACCAGTAAAACCAAAAGCATTATAATCATTACTATAAAACTATGCCTCTAGATAAATTCCTTCAGGGGTGTAATTTCCAAAATGGGGCCACTTATAGGGGATTTACACTGTTTAGGCACATCAGGGGTTCTGCAAACACGACATGATGCCCGCAGACCATTCCATCAAAGTCTGCAATCCAAAACATTATTCCTTCCTTTCAGAGCCCTGCCGTGCACCCAAACAGTTTTCCCCCACATATGTGGTATCGGCGTAGTCAGGAGAAAATTCACAACAACTTTACCAGTCCATTTTCTGCTACTACCCTTGTGAAAATAAAAAAAATCATTGCTAAACGATCATTTTGGGGGAAAAAATTTGATTTTTTATTTTCACGGCTCTACCTTATAAACTTCTGTGAAGCACCTGGGGGTTTAAAGTGCTCACCAAACAGCTAGATAAGTTCCTTGAAGGGTCTAGTTTCCAAAATAGGGTCACTTGTGGGGGTTTTCCTTTGTTTAGGCACATTGGGGATTTTCAAACCCGATATGGCGTCCGCTCTCAATTCCAGGGAGTTTTGAGTTCAATTAGTCAAAAGGTGCTCCTTCCCTTCCAAGCTTTGTTGTGCGCCCAAACAGTGGTTTTACCCCACATATGGGGTATCGCCGTCATCAGGAGAAATTGCACAACTACTTTAGGAGTCCATTTTCCCATGTTACCCTTGTAAAAATAAAAAAAAGTTCCTAAAAAATTTATTTTTGTGGAAAAAATGTGATTTTTTATTTTCACAGCTCTACGTTATAAACTTCTGTGGAGCACCTGGGGGTTCAAAGTGCTCACCACACAGCTAGATACAGTTGTGCTCAAAAGTTTACATACCGAAGCAGAATTTTTGCTTTCTTGGCCTTTTTAAGAGAATATGAATGATAACACCAAAACTTTTTCTCCACTCATGGTTAGTGGTTGGGTGAAGCCATTTATTGTGAAACTATTGTTTTCTCTTTTTAAATCATAATGACAACCCAAAACATCCAAATGACCCTGATCAAAAGTTCACATACCCCATTTCTTAATATCTTGTACTATTGAGGTTTGTATCTGTGCTGTTTTGCATATTGTAGGTGAGATACTTTGTGGCATTTGCGCAGTAATGGTTTCTTCTGTCGACTCAACCATGCAGCCCATTTTTCTTCAAGTGCCTCCTTAGGGTATATGCACACGTTGCGGATTTAGATGCGGATCCGCAGCGTTTTCGTACGCGTGGATCCGTATCAGATCCGCAGTGTAGTGCACAGCCAATGTAAGTATATAGAAATGGAGATTTGTTATGCACATGCTGCGGAAATAAACACGCTGATTTGCGGAGTTTTATTTTCCGCAGCATGTCAATTCTTTGTGCCGATCTGCAGCTTTTCTGCACCCATTGACTTGCATTGAAACGGGCACATCCACAGCAAAACCGCAGGTCTAAAAAAGATCTGCGGTTTTGCTGCGGATGAAACGCTGCAGATCGGGAGGAGGGAAGAGTGTGGGCGGAGTGTGGGCGGTGACTGTGTGCGTGTATGGTGTGTGGGCAGTGACTGAGTGCGTGTATGGTGTGTGCGGGGTACTGCGTGTATTTGTGCGGGGGACTGCGTGTATGTATGTGTGCGGGTCTGTGTGTGTGCGTGTATGTGTAAGCAGCCATTGTCTGATGGGACTACAGCTTCCATCAGGCTATGAATGCTCACAGTGACAGCATTGCCGATGATGGGAAAGTAGTCCTATCTGACAATGGCTGTGATCAGTAGAAAAAAAACAAAACATACAGAACATACAGTACATACATATAACATACAGAACATACACATAACATGCAACACATAACATAGTATACATACTTACCAAACACCTAGTCTCTGACACCCTCGTCTCCTTTAATAAAAATAAAATAAAAAAACAACCTATACATTACCTTTCTGCCATAGTCCAGTTATTAACGAGTGTCCCATGACGATCTCCGGTGTAGAACACTGACATCGGGTGATGTTAGTGCTCTACAGGGCCTCCGCGATGAACTGACAGCGGAGGTAATCCTCCACGATGTATATCCCTCTGCCGCTGCTGGGAGAGAGGTCACTTCAGTTCATTCTCTCACCAGGCAACGTTGTGTGAAAAAATTCCCATGCAGCATTGCTGGAAGGTGAGAGTCTGAACTCAGGAAACCTCTTCAGTGATGCACTGCAGGAGGATTATCTCCTGTCAGTTCATGTCTGGGAGGCCCTATAGAGCAGTGACATCACCCGATGTCACTGTTCTATAGGGGAGATAGTCCTGGGACACTCGTTATTAATTGGACTGCGTCGAACAGTGAGTATACGGTTGGTTTATTATTTTAGTTTTTATTACAGGAGGCCGAGGGCGTATCATGGATTAGGCGTGCAATAAAAATATGAAAACCGTGTTGTTTTATTTCATTAAAATACGTTATTCTTATGTGTGTGTTTTTTTAATCCTATTCATACTATAAGATTAATAATGGATAGGTGTCTTATTGACGCCTCTCCATTATTAACCAGGCTTAATGTCACCTTACAATATAAAGGTGATATTAACCCCTTATTAACCCATATGCCACCACTACACGCCAGTGGGAAGAGAAGGGCTAAGTGCCGGAATTGGCGCATCTTACAGATGCACCATTTCTGGGGCGGCTGAAGGCCGCATACAGCAGGGTTCGACAAACCCGGGCGCCAGGTCGCCAGTGGCGCCTAGAAAATCATGCCTGGCGCCCGGGGGGAGCGCAGCCGGGTGTCAGCTGATTATCACAGCTGACACCCGGTACTATGTGTCAGGAGCGGTCACGGACCGCACCCGGCACATTAATCCCTGGCACACAGCGATCAAACATGATCGCGGTGTACCGGGGGCACAGGGGAGGATCGCGCAGGGAGAGGGCTCCCTGCGCGCTCCCCTGAGACCCTCAGAACAGCGCGATGTGTCGCGCTGTTCCGAGGGTTCCTCCTCCCTGCAGGACCCCGGATCCAAGATGGCGCCGGGGTCCATCCGGGTCCTGCAGGGAGGCGGCTTCCTCAGTGCCTGCTGAGAGCAGGCACTGAGAAGCCTGCAGCGATGCCAGAGCGATCGCTGGTGTGACAGAGTTCTGTGCACACTGTCACACCAGCGATCTGGTATTATACACTGTATAATACCATGTATAATATACAGTGATGTCCCACCCTGGGACACAGTGAAAAAGTAAAAAAAAAATAAAATAAAAAGTGTTAAAAAAAATCATAATAAAAAAAAAAAATATTCCCTAATAAATTCATTTATTCCTGTAAATAAAAAAACAAAACAATTAAAGTACACATATTTGGTATCGCCGCGTCCTATAAAACTATAATGTTGCCTAAAATCTACCGTATATACTCATGTATAAGCCGACCCCCCCCTAATTTTGCCACAAAAAACTGGGAAAACTATGCCCCCATATGATGCTCCACAGATTATGCCCCCCATATGCTCCAGATTATGCCCCCATATGCTCCAGATTATGCCCCATATGTTCCACAGCTTATGCCCCATATGCTCCATATTATGCCCCCATATGCTCCAGATTATGCCCCCATATGCTCCAGATTATGCCCCCATATGATCCAGATTATGCCCCCATATGTTCCACAGCTTATGCCCCATATGCTCCAGATTATGCCCCATATGTTCCACAGCTTATGCCCCCATATGCTCCAGATTATGCCCCCATATGCTCCAGATTATGCCCCCATATGCTCCACAGATTATGCCCCCATATGCTCCAGATTATGCCCCATATGTCCCACAGTTTATGCCCCCATATGCTCCATATTATGCCTCCATATGCTCCAGATTACGCCCCATATGTTCCACAGTTATGCCCCCATATGCTCCATATTATGCCCCCATATGCTCCACAGATTATGCCCCATATGCTCCAGATTATGCCCCATATGTTCCACAGTTTATGCCCCCATATGCTGCACAATTATGCCCCATATGCCCCATAGTATAGGCCTCATCTGCTGCTGCAAAAAAAAAAAAAAAAATGACATACTCACCTCTCGTCGCTGGGGGCCAGGTGCCGGTGTCCTGAGTAGGCGGTGACACTGGCGCGCTATGGGGGACAGGTGCCGGTGTCACCGCTCGCTCAGGACCCCGGCACCTGAGATATTTACCTGTCCCGTTCCACCGCTGCACGCTGCGTCCTTGTCTGACTCCTCTGGCAGTGAATGATCAGGCAGGGGGCGAGGCACGCACTAACGACGTCATCGCGCCCTCTGCCTGATCATTCACAGCCAGAGGAGTCAGACGAGGATGCAGCGCGCAGCGGTGGAACGGGACAGGTAAATATCGCTATACTCGCCCCTCCGCCGCGCGTCTCTGCAGCCTCTCCGCTTCTCCCGGCGCTCTCTGCAGCGCTTCCTTCCTACAGCGGTCACATGGTACCGCTCATTAAAGTCATGAATATGTGCATATTCATGACTTTAATGAGCGGTGCCATGTGTCCGCTGCAGGAAGGAGCCGGAGATCGTGGGAGTAGCAGGGGGGCTGCAGAGAAGCTCCGGTGGAGGGGTGAGTATGATCCGACACCCCCCGCTCCCCCTTCCCCGCCAACCGCCGTATATGACCCGCATATAAGCCGAGAGGGGGACTTTCAGCCCTAAAAAATGGGCTGAAAATCTCGACTTATACACCAGTATATACGGTAATATATCAAAATATAATATTTATTATCTTTAGAAGTTAAATGTTTATAATGTTTGTAATGTTTTTTTGTTAAATTAAAAACCAAGTTTGTTAAAAAAAAATTCTGGCTCCTAAATTTTTTGGCTGGCTCCTAGATTCTGAACAACTTTGTCGACCCCTGGCATACAGAACGCATACAAATCCGCATGAAAATCCGCATCTGCATTTTCTGCCAAGAGGTGCAGATTCTGTGCAGAAAATTCTGCAGGCAAACCTGCAACGTGTGCACATACCCTTATTGTGCATCTTGAAACAACCACACCGCTAGTTTTCAGAGAGTCTTGTATTTCAGCTGTTATTTGTGGGTTTTTCTTTGTATCCCGAACAATTTTAGGGCCCATGCACACATTGCGGATTTCATTGCGGATTTTGCTAAATCCGCAGGTAAAATGACCTGCGTTTTACCTGCGGATTTATTGTGGATTTTCTGCAGTTTTTGTGCGGATTTCCCCTGCGGATTTTTATAATGGAGCAGATGTAAAACCGCTGCGGATTCCGCACAATTGACATGCTGTGGATTTAAATCCGCATCAAATCCACGCGGAAAAATCCGCAGCATGTGCACAGCGTTTTTATTCCCATAGCCTAACATTGTACTGTACAGCACCTGTGGTTCAGCAGATCCACAGGGCCAAATCAGCACAATTCGCAACGTGTGCAAAGACCCTTACTGGCAGTTGTGGACGACATTTTTGTTGGTCTACCTGACTGTGTTTTTGTTTTACAGAGCCCCTGATTTTTCATTTGTTAATCACAGTTTGAACGCTGCTGACTGGCATTATCAATTCCTTATATATCTTTTTGTTTCCCTTTCCGGTTTTATACAGTTCAACTACTTTTTCCCATAGAGCCATTGACAATTCTTTTGCTTTCCCCATGACTCACAATCCAGAAACGTCAGTGGCTGGATGAAAGATGCAAGTGTCTTTCTGGATCCCATTAACTCACTCAGCTTTTATGCATACACACTGATTACAAGCAAACAGGTCACAGGTGAGGATGTTACCTTTAGTAGCCATTCAAACCCATTTGTGTCAACTTCTGTGCAAGTTATCAGGCCAAAATCACCAGGGTATGTGAACTTTTGATCAGGGACATTTGGATGTTTTGGGTTACCATAATGATTTAAGAAGAGAAAACACAGTAGTTTGACAATAAATGGCTTCACCCAACTACTAACCATGAGTGGAGAAAAAGTTTTGGTGCTATCATTCATATTCTCTGAAAAAAGCTCAAGAAAGCGAAAATTCTGCCAGGGTATGTAAACTTTTGAGCACAACTGTAAGTTCCTTGAAGGGTCTACTTTCCAAAATACGGTCAATTGTGGGGTTTTCCACTGTTTAGGCACATCATGGGCTCTTCAAACGAAACATGGCGTCACCTCTCAATTCCAGACAATTTTGCTATCAAAATATCAAAAGGTGCTCCGTCACTTCTGAGTTCTGCTGTGCAGCCAAACATTAGTTTTCCCCCACATATGGGATATCGGAATACTCAGGAGAAATTCCACAACTTTTGTGGTCCATTTTCTCCTGTTACCCTTGTGAAAATAAAAAAATCAGGGCTGAAAGATCATTTTTGTGACTAAAAAGTTAAAAGTTCATTTTTTCCTTCCACATTGCTTCAGCTCCTGTGAAGCACCTGAAGGGTTAATAAACTTCTTGAATGTGGTTTTTAGCACCTTGAGGGGTACAGTTTTTAGAATGGTGTCACTTTTTGGCATTTTCTATCATATAGACCCCTCAAAGTGACTTCAAAAGTGATATGGTCCCTGAAAAAAAGATTTTGTAAATTTTCTTGAAAAAAATGAAAAATCACTGGTCAACTTTTAACTCTTATAACTTCCTAACAAAAAATTGGTTTCTAAAATTGTTCTGATATAAAGTAGACATGTGTGAAATGTTATTTATTAACTATTTTATGTGACATAACTGTCTGATTTAAGGGCATAAAAATCAAAAGTTTGAAAATTGTCAAATTTCCGTTTTTTTTCACAAATAAACGCAAGTCATATTAAAGAAATTTTACCACTATCATGAAGTACAATATGTCACGAAAAAACAGTCTCAGAATCAGTTGGATACATTGAAGCGTTCCAGAGTTATGACCTCATTAGTGACATGGGCAGAATTGTAAAAATTGGCCTGGTCAGGAAGGTGAAAACCGGTTTCGGGGCGAAGGGGTTAATGGTTGTATACTATTTGATTTTCTTACACTTTTGTTTTGATAAAAAATTTCTAGTACTCCAATGAAGGTCCTTGTTGATCAAAACGTCACACTTGTACTGTTACACTGTAATTAAAGATTCCTAATTTCCATCAACTGCCTGTGCGTCAATTTAATCTATAACACTATATAGTTTCCCTTTTATAGTCTTCGCGGTCTGCTATATAAGGGTCTATGAGCTCAGCATTAGTTATTTGTGATTTCCATTGTATTTGATGGTAAAGAAGTTGCTGGTCCCTGACCACGTTCTTCAGTTTCCTGTCTACTGATACATTAATGGTGATTTCTGACTGATTCAGCAGATGTTTCTCCTAGACAATACACTGTACAATCCATCTGTGGCATTGAGAAAGAGAGGGCCACCTCCATTTTATCTGATGTAGACCAAAAGATCCAAAGATAACAGCTCCTCATACAGCAGATCTGCTGGATGTCCCAGATCCACATATCCAGACATGGGAAACTGACCTAGGAGGTCGGTGCTATGTTGCGGGGTCATCTGCATCTGCATCACTGAGCCTAGTATTACTACTACTTGTACTACAGTCATGGCCAAAAGTTTTGAGAATGACACAAATATTAATTTTTACAAAGTCTACTGCTTCACTTTTTCTAATGACAATTTGCATATACTCCAGAATGTTATAAAGAGTGATCAGCTTAACAGCAATTACTTGCAAAGTCAATATTTGGCTAGAAAATGAACATTATCCCCCAAAACACATTTCAACATCGTTGCAGCCCTGCCTTAAAAGGACCAGCTAACCTCTTTTCAGTGATTGCTCCATTAACACAGGTGTGGGTGTTGATGAGGACATGGCTGGAGATCAATCTGTCATGATTAAGTAAGAATGACACCACTGGACACTTTAAAAGGAGGCTGGTGCTTGGCATCATTGTTTCTCTTCTGTTAACCATGGTTATCTCTAAAGAAACACGTGCAGTCATCATTGCAATGCACAAAAATGGCCTAACAGGGAAGAGTATCGCAGCTAGAAAGATTGCACCTCAGTCAACAATCTATCACATTATCAAGAACTTCAAGGAGAGAGGTTCCATTGTTGCCAAAAAGGCTTCAGGGCGCCCAAGAAAGACCAGCAAGCGCCAGGACCGTCTCTTAAAAGTGTTTCAGCTGCGGGATCGGGCTACCAGCAGTTCAGAGCTTGCTCAGGAATGGCAGCAGGCAGGTGTGAGTGCATCTGCACGCACTGTGAGGCGGAGACTCTTGGAGCAAGGCCTGGTCTCAAGGAGGGCAGCAAAGAAGCTACTTCTCTCCAGAAAAAACATCATGGACAGACTGATATTCTGCAAAAGGTACAGGCAGTGGACTGCTGAGGACTGGGTAAAGTTATTTTCTCTGATGAATCCCCTTTTCGATTGTTTGGGACATCAGGAAAACGCCTCATTCGGAGAAGACAAGGTGAGCGCTACCAGCAGTCTTGTCTCATGCCAACTGGTAAGCATCCTGAAACCATTCATGTGTGGGGTTGCTTCTCAGCCAAGGGAATCGGCTCTCTCACAGTCTTGCCTAAAAACACAGCCATGAATAAAGAATGGTACCAGAATGTCCTCCAAGAGCAACTTCTCCCAACCCTCCAAGAGCAGTTTGGCGATCAACAATGCCTTTTCCAGCATAATGGAGCACCTTGCCATAAAGCAAAGGTGATAACTAAATGGCTCAGGGAACAAAACATAGAGATTTTGGGTCCATGGCCTGGAAACTCCCCAGATCTTAATCCCATTGAGAACTTGTGGTCAATCATCAAGAGACGGGTGGACAAACAAAAACCTAAAAATTCTGACAAAATGAAAGCATTGATTGTGCAAGAATGGACTGCTATCAGTCAGGATTTGGTCCAGAAGTTGATTGAGAGCATGCCAGGGAGAATTGCAGAGGTCCTGAAGAAGAAGGGTCAACACTGCAAATATTGACTTGCTGCATTAACTCATTCTAACTGTCAATATAAGCTTTTGTTACTCATATGTTTGCAATTATATTTCTGTCTGTGATAAAAACATCTGTCAAACACACATAAAAACCAGAGGGCAGCAGATCATGTGACAATATAATATTTGTGTCATTCTCAAAACTTTGGCCATGACTGTAGTTAGATCCCTTCTTTTGTGACTTGATCATTTAACTTCCCAACTAAAGGGGAAAGCTTCTGGGGATCAGATTCTGGAGATATCTGACCCCTCAGTTTCTCCACAAGGTCAAAAAATGTACAGAGGTCAAAAGTACGAACTGCTTAGCAGGATCTGCTGATCTTATACTCATGCTGAGGGATTATAGATACGTTTTAGGCGTAAAGTTATTACAATTGTATAATCATAATCAGCCGGTTTGGTTGGAGACACCAAGGTATTTTATTAGGGAACATAGAACAACTGACACTAGACACACGGTAAAACTGAGGTAGGACGTTTATTGTTTCTTGTACATAAATTGATCACATTTAGATGGATTCTGACAAACTCTCCTACACAACTTGATAAAGTCATTACTACAGGACTGTATGAGAAAGGGATTTATTCTACAAGAAATGCCAGGGCCAAAAATGAGAGAATCCGGGCCCGTGGTTGGATACTCCGGGCCTGGCCTCCAGCGTATTAGTACCAGACGGTGTCTTTGTCCCTGGAGCTTCTCTGCTCGGTATAATGAGACTCTGATCTTGTTCATATAAAGAGCAGTTCTGAATAATAGAAACTGCTTGAATATGAGGATCTTGTCTGATCTACAGTATATGTCCTTGTACAGAGAACTATGGAGATAGCACTATTCTTCTGTATAACGTGTGAAGTTGTAGCCTTAATATTTCTGTACAGGGGTCTCTAGAGATAATCTTACCCCAGCTTTTTTAGATAAGGAAAAGGGATAGGTGGAATGGGAATATTTAATTCTAATTTTACTTACAAAAAAGACATTAAATGGAGGGAAAATGATTTTTTCAGATTTTTTTTATTTGTGCTCGCAAATATTACAATTTGGATACAAAACCAGAAGCATTTAAATTCATAGACAATGAGTTCAAAGACCTTGTGTGGAAGTAAAGAGCCAAAAAAAACTTTTATTAGGTATACATTTAAAGAATAACCCTAAGAATGTGAACAAAGAGCAAACGTGCCAGAGTGCAACCTCACCTGCAGTATATCTGTCCTCTACTATGTTTATCTATTAGATCTCCTGATGATCCTAATCTTATGGGGGAAACGCATCGAGATGGAGATATAGAAGCCCTTTTGAAGCAGTATCAGCTTAAGATGAGTAATATGATTCTGGCTTTTCTTTATCGATACTGATTTTGTATTATTAGATCTCACTATTGAGATCATGTTCTGTCATCTTGAGGCCTTTCTCACACCACATTCTTTACAATGTCATTACAAGCAGAGTGATCTATTTCAAGTGTTTATTTCTGTTAATGATGATGGCTTACAGTTGTAAAGGGGTTAAGTTAATAATATTCATTGTTGAATTTATGCCTTTTTGCTTACTGGTATTGCTACATGTTACATGTACTAACTCATGTATGATACTGCTACCCCTTTTGGGTATTACCATTGCTTTGTTTCCATGTTTGATTGTTCCTAATTGTATATAATGTGATAATGTTCACTTTGTTTTCGTGTACAGTATAGGGAAAGTGTAAAGCGAGGGAATGGCCACTAGATGGGTGGCATCCTAGCACACACTAGTTGTAGTCAGAGATAGGCTTAGTGTAGGGTTAATATAATAGGAGGGGCTGCCTAGAGGTAAGACTAAGCAAGTAGGAAGTTAGGTCAGACGGGGCCAGGGTGCCCTTAGTGTCCACACGGGCTCTAGGCCCAGGACAGCCTGACAGCCTCGAAACGTTCAGCAAGTGTAGTCCCAGGTATCCACAGTTAAAGAACGGAAGGACAGTGGGACAGAATGCAGAAGTTGTGGCAAATGAAGGCCTGAGCGGACGCCCGGAGGTCTGGAGTTGGACGGACCGAGAAATGTTCAGATTCAGTAAGAAAGGAACTCTGAAGCTTCACAGGGAACAGTACAGACGGGTCGGATGCTTTGTCAGAGGCAGCCTAACCTAGTGACTGATGATCTCTATCCTGGGGCGAAGCAGACAGAGGAAATTGTCATTGTGGCGAGGTTAAGCCGTGAGGAAGCTGGGAAGCAGTCTAAGACCGTCCAGGCGCGTACTGCAAGGAAGCATCAGCAGTGCAGGGAAAGTTGAGGAATCCCGTATCGAAGAATATGTAACCCGAAATGTAACAACTGTGGATATGCTGTGCAAAGTTTATAGTAAAGAACCCGTTCCAGTTGCAATCCGCTGACTTTGGTCTTGATAAAACACAGTGTACCTATACCAGCAGATGACATAGATCCTCAAACCATCACTGACTGTGGAAATTTCACACTAGACATCAAGCAGCTTGGATTGTGTCTCTCCACTCTTCCTCCAGACTCTGGGACCTTGATTTCCAAGGTCTAGTGTGACATATCCACAATCAATGATGGTTTATGGAACACGTCATCTGCTGGTGTAGGTCCACTGTGTTTTAAAATTACTGTGCTACTGTCCTGCTGAAATGTGAAGGATAGGGCATGTAAAGTGCAGACCAGCCCTCGGTGGGTATCTACACAGGGATTGCAGCACTTACTCTTTCCTAGATGAGTGTGGCTTGCATTCCAGTCGTCCTGTGCTGAAGCAATCCTCGTGGAGCGGGCGATATGCCGTGGTAGTGTCCTCTCGTTGCTATGCCTCCCCTAGTGCTAGAAACGATACCAAAAAGGCGTGCTCTGGCCGGAAGGGATGTGGGGCGGCGTGGTAGTGGTGACGTCAACAGCCCTATCCAATGGGCTCATAGATGGGCCAAAAACAGACGCGTTTCGAAGGATGCAGTCCTTCATGAGGATAGGGTCCACCCGATTGAACCGTCTATATATACCCCTGCAAACCCCCCACCACTAGACACTACTGACAGATGGAAGCCCCCGAGGCGGAATTAAATGCCTTGTATAGCCAATGAATGTACGGTGGAAATGGGATAAAGTACATTATCACTTGATGTATGTTGAGAATAGGAATGACAACCGTGTTGCAATCCAAATTTACAAATGCTGCTAGAGGCATTATATATATTTATGGTGGATAACTGATTCGTTCAGAGTGTGCTTAGTGGTGTGGCGTGAACCACAGAACATCTGTGGCTGTGTATGCAACATACGCATGTTCTCTGCATTGGAACGATAGTAGTTCTCCCACCGCACCTATTGATAGTGTGCTTCCTGGCCCTACTGCTACATCTCAATAATACTATATGATTTCAATTAAAACATACATATAACATTTTTTACTTTATCATTAAAAAACTTTCTTCAAAAATTTTTTTTCTTTACAATGTCTTCTTTTTAACTTTTTTTTAAATCCCGAAAAAAATTGGTTAAGAACATCCTTTATTATAATAAAACAGATTGCTCTAATTTTTTTTTAGTTTTTAATTTTTCTAGTTCATGAATTTTGTATTTATTTGTCTTTTTTTATTATATATTATTAGTGTTTTTTATGATTTGTATGTACTTTATGTAGGTCTGTCAAAAACAAATGTTTCTTACAAGGCTAAAAGAGACCAACACAATAAATTTAGGGTTTTTTTTTATGCTACTTGGTGGATCCCATTTGATTGAAGAGATTTAGGTGCTAAGGGATAGAAAATTGGGGGGTGAGGGATTTATCCAAAAATGTAGGATCGATATAACAAGCCATGCTGAGTATATGCAATTTCTCTCTGCATGTATATTGGGGACAGTATAATACAGACAAAATGGCTGTCCACCCAGTCAATGTAGGGCATTAACATTAATTACAATTTGCCAATGAAGGTAACAGATTCCTAACTAAAGACGGTTAAAAATTAACTTTTGATGAACTGTTTAAAGAATAAGATTAAAAGATACGACAGTCAGTGTGTATGAGGGAACATCGGGGTATAACCCCTTTTTTTTACCGCTATGCTCACAATATAGTAACTCCCTATATCCTATACTAGTGAGTATTGATAAGTATTAGCTTGGTGCGGCCGCTATCAACTGCTCTCTAATATTGTTGGCAATAACACACACTGACTGAAGCTTGTAAAACCTTAAGATTTTTTTGTCCTGATGAAGAGGTCGGGTGTGACCGTGAAACGCATGGACCTATAAACCTTTACAATAAAATACTATTGATTTCATCTTGCCATCGAGCTTCCTTCAGCAGCACAATGAATGACACCTCCTTCCTGTTCTTCATTTCTCCAACAATGGCAACTTAAAGCCTTTATGAAGGAATTGCTGTTTGAGATGTTCTGTCTCGGTATTATAATCTTTGCATAGTGGTGCAATTTCACCGAATTCGTGTGAACTGGCCTTTATCGATGTTGGTTAGCCATACTGGTAAATGGCAACTGTTAATGTGGCTAAAGCTAATGGAATCACCTCCTTACGATAGCACTTAGTTATCAGACGATGTTCAACACAAATATATTTTGTATATATGTTATATTTACCTATAACGTCACAGTAAGGACATTAATGAACACTCTGCAGCGCACATATACACACACAACACTGCACATTTACATACACACTCAGCTCTGCTACATGTGCATAGTTACATACACTCAGCTCTGATACATGTGCACATTTACATTCACACAGCTCTATTTATTTTTATTATGCATTGCTTATGTAGCACCATCATATTCCGCAGCGCTTTACAGACATCATCATTGCTGTCCCCAAGGGGGCTCACAGTCTAAATTCCCTGTCAATATTTCTTTGGAGTGTGGGAGGTAACTGGAATACCCAGGAGAAACCCATGCAAACATGGGGAAAACATACAAACTCCTTGCAGATGTTGTCCTTGGTGGGATTTGAACCCAGGACCCCAGCACTGCAAGGATGCAGTGCTAAACACTGAGCCACCATTCTGCAGGTCTACAACATACGCACATTTATATATATATATATATATATATATATATATATATATATATATATATATATATATATATACACACACACACACAGCTCTAATATATATATGCAAATTTGCATAAACACAGATCTACTACATAAACACATTGCATACACTGTGTATACATTAACCCATTTTGCAATTCCTTCCAGTTCATGTGAAAGGTCCTGGAGCAAGTCAGAAGTCAGGTGGAAAGCTTGTCAGCTGCTCTCTCAGAATGTGCAGCCTCTGTGCAGGTCCCGGTATCCTCCTATCCTGCTCTGCAGCAATGACATAGATCACTGTTGGGCAGGAGTAGAGAACACATCTCACAGTGATCGGGAAGGATGCTGTCTGCTCTATCACAGGAAGCTGCCTCCAGACTACAAGTGGCTATCACTTATTAACAAGAATTTTTAATAGTACAAAAAATACAGTAAGTTCTAATGCAATTTCTCTTTTTTGTTTAACCCCTTCACCCCCAAGGGTGGTTTGCACGTTAATGACCGGGCCAATTTTTACAATTCTGACCACTGTCTCTTTATGAGGTTATAACTCTGGAACGCTTCAACGGATCTTCGCGATTCTGAGATTGTTTTCTCGTGACATATTGTACTTCATGTTAGTGGTAAAATTTCTTCGATATAACTTGCGTTTATTTTTGAAAAAAACGCAAATATGGCGAAAATTTTTAAAATTTTGCAATTTTCAAACTTTGAATTTTTATTCCCTTAAAACAGAGAAATATATCACACAGAATAGTTAAGAAATAACATTTCCCACATGTCTACTTTACATCAGCACAATTTTGGAACCAAAATTTTTTTTTGTTAGGAAGTTATAAGGGTTAAAAGTTGACCAGCGATTTCTCATTTTTACAACAAAATTTACAAAGCCATTTTTTTTAGGGACCACCTCACATTTGAAGTCACTTTGAGGGGTCTATATGGCAGAAAATTCCCAAAAGTGACACCATTCTAAAAACTGCACCCCTCAAGGTACTCAAAACCACATTCAAGAAGTTTATTAACCCTTCAGGTGCTTCACAGTAACTAAAGCAACGTGGAAGGAAAAAATGAATATTTTACTTTTTAGCCACAAAAATGATCTTTTACAAACTTTTTTTTTATTTTCACAAGGGTAAAAGGAGAAAATGGACAGATAAGGTTGTTATGCAATTTCTCCTGAGTACGCCAATACCCCATATGTGGGGGAAAACCACTGTTTGGGCACACGGCAGAGCTCGTAAGGGAAGGAGCGACGTTTGACTTTTTCAAACTAAAATTGGCTGGAATTTAGATTGGATGCCATGTCGCGTTTGGAGAGCCCCTGATGCGCTTAAACAGTGGAAACCCCCCACAAGTGACACCATTTTGGAAACTAGACCCCCTAAGGTACTTATCTAGATCTGTTGTGAGCACTTTGAACCCTCAAGTGTTTCACAAAAGTTTATAAAGCCTGGGTGTGAAAAAAAAAAAAAAATCAATTTTCCACAAAAATTATTTTTTAGTCCCAAATTTTTGAATTTTCCCAAGGAAATTGGACCCCAAAAGTTGTTGTCCAATTTGTCCTGAGTACGCTGATACCCCATATGTGGGGGGGGAAACTGTTTGGGCGCACGGCAGGGCTTGGAAAGGAAGTAGTAACGTTTTGGAATGCAGACGTTAATGGGGGTCATGTTCCGTTTGCAGTGTCCCAGATGAGCCTAAACAGTGGAAACCCCCCACAAGTGACCCCATTTTGGAAACTAGACCCCCTAAGGAACTTATCTAGATCTTTGGTGAGCACTTTGAACCCCCAAGTGCTTCACACAAGTTTATAATGCCCGGGCATGAAAATAAAAAATCCTATTTTTTTCCCACAAAAATTATCTTTTAGTCACTAAGTTTTTATTTTCCCAAGGGTAACAGGAGAAATTGGACCACATAAGTTGTTGTACAATTTGTCCTGAGTACGCTGATACCCCATATGTGGGGGGGAACCACTGTTTGGGCACACGGCAGAGCTCGGAATGGAAGGAGCACCATTTGACTTTTTCCAACCAAAATTGGCTGGAATTGAGTTTGGATGCCATGTTGCATTTGGAGAGCCCCTGATGTGCCTAAACAGTGGAAACCCCCCACAAATGACCCCATTTGGGAAACTAGACCCCCTAAGGAACTTATCTAGATTTTTGATGAGCAATTTGAACCCCCAAGTGCTTCACACAAGTTTATAACGTAGAGCCGTAAAATTTAAAAATCATATTTTTTCCACAAAAATGATCTTTTCACCCCAATTTTTATTTTTCCAAGGGTAACAAGACTCCAAAAGTTATTGTGCAATTTGTCCTGAGTGCGCTGATACCCCATATGTGGGGGTAAACCACTGTTTGGGTGCATGGCAGAGTTTGGAAGGGAAGGAGCGCCGTCTGACTTTTTCAACGCAGAATTGGCTGGATGCCATGTCGTGTTGGAGAGCTCCTGATCTGCCTAAACAGTGGAAACCCCCATAAATGACACCATTTTGTAAACTAGACCCCTCAATGAACTTATCTAGATGTGTGGTGAGAACTTTGAACCCCCAGGTGTTTCACTAAAGTTTATAACGTACAGCCGTAAAATAAAAAATCTTTTTTTTTTTTTTACAAAAATGATTTTTTCGCCCCCAATATTTTATTTTCACAAGGGTAACAGAAGAAATTGGAACGCAAAAGTTGTTGTCCAATTTGTCCTGAGTACACTGATACCCAATATGTGGGCGAAAACTACTGTATGGGCACACGTCGGGGCTCGGAAGGGAAGTAGTGACGTTTTGGATTGCAGACTTTGATGGAATGGTCTGGGTGCGTCATGTCGCATTTGGAGAGCCCCTGATGCGCCTAAACAGTGGAAATCCCAACAAGTGACCCCATTTTGGAAAATAGACCCCACAAGGAACTTATCTAGGTGTGTGGTGAGCGCTATGAAGCCCCAAGTGCTTCACAGAAGTTTATAATGTACAGCCGTAAAAACAAAAAAATAATTTTTTTTGTACAAAAATGATATTTTCGTCCCCAGTTTTTTATTTTCCCAAGGGTAACAGAAGAAATAGGACAAATTGCACAATAACTCTTGGGTTCCAGAGTACGCTGATACCCCATATGTGGGGATAAACTACTGTTTGGACGCATGGCAGAGCTCAGAAGTGAAGGAGCACCGTTTGACTTTTCAACGCAGAATTGGCTGGAATTGAGATCAGACGCCATGTCACATTTGGAGAGCCCCTAATGTGCCTAAACAGCAGAAACCCCCCAATTCTAACTCCAACCCTAACCCCAACACACCCTAACCCTAGTCCCAACCCTAACCACAAACCTAACCCTAACACACCCCTAATCCCAACCCTAACCCTAACTTTAGCGCCAACCCTAACCCTAACTTTAGCCGCAACCCTAACCCTAACCCTAATGGGAAAATGGAAATAAATACATTTTTTTAATTTTATTATTTTTCCCTAACTAAGGGGGTGATAAAGGGGGGTTTGATTTACTATTTATAGCGGGTTTTTATGATTGGCAGCTGTCACGCTAAAAGACGCTTTTTATTGCAAAAATAGTTTTTTGCATCGCCACATTTTGAGAGCTATAATTTTTGCATATTTTGGCCCACAGAGTCATGTGAGGTCTTATTTTTTGCGGTACGAGTTGACATTTTTATTTGTACCATTTTTGAGCAGGTGACATTTTTTGATCGCTTTTTATTTAGATTTTTGGGAGGTTAGAATGAACAAAAATCAGCAATTCATGAATTTCTTTTGGGGGAGGCGTTTTTATTGTTCCGCGTGTGGTAAAATTGATAAAGCAGTTTTATTCTTCGGGTCAGTACGATTATGGCGATACCTCATTTATATAATTTTTTTATGTTTTGGCGCTTTTATAGAATAAAAACAATTTTATATAAAAAATAATTATTTTTGCATCGCTTTATTCTGCGAGCTATAACTTTTTTATTTTTTCGCTGATGATGCTGTATGGCAGCTCGTTTTTTGCGGGACAAGATGACGTTTTCAGCGGTACCATGCTTATTTATATCGGTCTTTTTGATCGCGCGTTATTCCACTTTTTGTTCGGCGGTATGATGATAAAGCATTGATTTTTTGCTTCTTTTTTTTTTTTTTTTTAAGGGGTTCACTAAAGGGGTTAACTAGTGGGACAGTTTTATAGGGGGGGTCGTTACGGACGCGGCGATACCAAATATGTGTACTTTTATTGTTTTGTTTTTTTTATTTACAGGAAGAAATGAATTTATTGGGGAATATTTTTTTTTTTATTATTTATTTTGGATTTTTTTTTATAACATGTTTATTTTTATTTTTTTAACTTTTTACTTTGTCCCAGGGTGGGACATCACTGTATTTTATCAAATCGCTGGTGTGACAGTGTGCACAGCACTCTGTCACACCAGCGATCGCTCAGGCATACCTGCAGGCTTCTCAGTGCCTGCTCTCAGCAGGCACTGAGGAAGCCGCCTCCCTCCAGGACCCCGGCGCCATCTTGGATCCGGGTCCTGGGAGGGAGGAAGCCCTCAGAACAGAGCGATCACATCGCGCTGGTCTGAGGGTCTCAGGGGGGCGCGCAGGGAGCCCCCACCCTGCGCGATCCTCCCCTGTGCCCCCAGCACACCGCGATCATGTTTGATCGCGGTGTGCTAGGGGTTAATGTGCCAGGAGCGGTCCGTGACCGCTCCTGACACACAGTCACGGGTGTCAGCTGTGATAATCAGCTGACACCCGGCGGCGATTAGCTGCGCTCCCCTCAGGAGCGCAGCTGATCGCCTATGACGTACTATCCCGTCCATGGGCAGAATGGCACGGGTTTTATAGACGGGATAGTACGTCTAATGTCAGAGAGGGGTTAATTATATGACTGTTATAAGGTTTTTGCACAATCTCTCAATAAAATATAGTTTCTCCCCTTGTGTTTTTTTGATGTTCAACAAAATATGTTTTCTATTAATTCATTTTTCATATTCCAGATATGATAATAGCTTCTACCCTTGTGGGATTTAAAATGTTCAACAAAATAGCATTATTGTACAAAATATTTCCCACATTTCCCATCATATGAACATTGCTTCTCTACTGTGTGAATTTTCTGGTGCTTAACAAAATATGATTTGCATGCAAAACATTTTCCACATTCTGAACATAAATATGGCTTCTTCCCTGTATGAATTCTCTGGTGTTTGACAAGATATTCTTTCCATGCAAAAGATTTTCCACATTCAGAACATGAAAAAGGCTTCTCCCCTGTGTGAGTTCTCTGGTGAGAAACAAGCGCTACTTTTTTTACAAAACATTTTTCACATTCTGAACATGAAAAAGGCTTCTCCCCTGTGTGAGTTCTCTGGTGAATTACAAGATCACATTTATGTTTAAAACATTTTCCACATTCTGAACATGAAAAAGGCTTTCTCCGCTGTGTGAGTTTTCTGGTGAGAAACAAGCTCTGTTTTTCGTACAAAACATTTTCCACATTCTGAACATGAAAATGGCTTCTCCCCTGTGTGAGTTCTCTGGTGAATTACAAGATTACATTTATGTTTAAAACATTTCCCACATTTTGAACATACATGTGGCCTTACCCCTGTGTGAGTTCTCTGATGTGTGTTAAGATTTGTTTTCTCTGAAAAACATTTCCCACACTCTGAACATGAATATGGCTTCTCCCCTGTGTGAGTTCTCTGGTGAATAACAAGATCTGATTTCCATTTAAAACATTTCCCACATTCTGAACATGAATATGGCTTCTCCCCTGTGTGAGTTCTCTGATGTTCAACAAGATGTGATCTCACTCCATAACCTTTTCCACATTCTGAACACGAAAATAGCTTCTCCCCTGTGTGAGTTCTCTGATGTTGCACAAGTTGTGATCTCACTCCATAACATTTTCCACATTCTGAACATGAGAAAGGCTTCTCCCCTGTGTGAATTCTCTGATGTTGAACAAGTTGTGATCTCACTCCATAACATTTTCCACATTCTGAACATGAAAAAAGCTTCTCCCCTGTGTGAGTTCTCTGATGTTGAACAAGTTGTGATCTCACTCCATAACATTTTCCACATTCTGAACATGAAAAAGGCTTCTCCCCTGTGTGAGTTCTATGGTGATTAAGAAGATCTCGTTTTTCTTTAAAACATTTCCCACATTCTGAACATGAATATGGCTTCTCCCCTGTGTGAGTTTTCTGGTGAATTACAAGATTACATTTATGTTTAAAACATTTCCCACATTCTGAACATAGATGTGGCCTTTCCCCTGTGTGAGTTCTCTGATGTGTGTTAAGATTTGCTTTCTCTGAAAAACATTTCCCACACTCTGAACATGAATATGGCTTCTCACCTGTGTGAGTTCTCTGGTGACTAACAAGATCTGATTTCCAGTTAAAACGTTTCCCACATTCTGAACATGAATATGGCTTCTCTCCAGTATGAATTTGCTCATGCCTAACAAGATCTGATTCATAGTGAAAAAAACTCCCACATTTGGAACAAAAAAATATTTTTGCCTCCGTGTGAATTTTTTGATATTTAACAAAAGATGTTCTGAGTGGAAAATTATTTCCGTATTCTGAAGGTTTAGTTTGCTTCTTTGCTTTAAGAGAAGTTCGTTTTTTAATGCCTCTTTTCTGATTTTTATTTTCATTAGTAGACTGTAATGAATCAGAAGGTAGGACCTGTTTCAAAGAAGGAAACAATAGATCTTTGCTGTGAATAGATGATGGTATAGCTGGAGTAATGGCATTCACTTCAAGTATATCCTGAGTGATCTCAAGGTCATCTGATTTAAAAATTGAAGATGTCAGCTGTCCCTCTAATCTCCTGGTACAGTCATCTGCCAAGAATAAAACCAATTATTATTTTGAATAAAATATCCTTGAAACTTATATTTTTGAACATTTCTACTCAAAATGTCCATAGAAATGGAAAGTTATGTAGTAAAACTGAATTATTCAGTAAGACAAAAACAATCCATGATCTAATAGAAGACCTCATTGCATGCACCAATTAAGTGTGATGATCAACGGTTTGTTCATTCTGCCTCCCAAATATAAGAATAAAAAGCCACCAAAAAATGTTACGTAGGCGAAAATGATACCAAAAAAACTTTTACTGCTCCTGTAAAACAAGAAAAAAAACAAATATTCAGGTGTCAAAAAGTCACTACTCCTACAGATTAATTCACTGATTGTTACACTTACAAAATAGAGTCACTTTATAAAGTTTTCTGTCTTTCCATAATGCCGGGGTCACACACACAACGATAAAAAATTGGACCGTATTATACGGCCATAATACGCAGAAAAGTCCTCTGAAAATTGATCCGTATGTCATCCGTGTGCAATGCGAGGATGCGATTTCCTCGCATCAAAATATCCGTGTGTCATCCGTATGGCATCCGTACGGCGAGATTTTCTCGCCGGCTTGCAAAACTGACATATAATGGATCCCAATGACCGTTTTAAAATCACAAAAGAAAGAATAAATATATACACATAGAATACATATATATATGTATATATATATATTGTGAGACAGTGAAGGGGTATGTATTGGATGGGGTGTACATCTCGCCCAGGTACTTAGCTGACTGGCATAAGGGAAATGTATGGCTTTGTAAACCTAGTGGTGGAGCAAGTTCACTAAACCCTCCATTCAGTACAGGCTTGCAGCTCAAACCTGAGGCCACTCAGGTTCTAATTAGGTAGCTAGAAGTAGGTGGTTGAGAACACAGACATTGAGCTCTCAGTCTGGATGTGACTCCAGACACTGCAGGAGTCTCCGGGAAACCACATGCTGGTAACTACTGAATATATGTGTTGTTTGGGCCAGGCTGGTAGAGTCTGGGCCCTGATAGTGAGGAAACTATCTGTGTTTAGTTAGTAGCCGGACAGGCTCAGGATTTTGGTTTATGAGTTGGTTTTGCTCAAGTTTGTTCGCTGTGGACTTACAATAAAGCTGGTTGCGGCCAGTTTGTACCAGAATTGCTGTCTGTGATTGAACTGTTTTGATGCCACTCCGTCTACCCGAGACTGCGATCCCAGAGCTATATCCCCTGAAAAGCTTACAATTGGTGCTCGAATGCTGGGGCAGCACAGTGGCTAAAGCAGCAGCAAAGGAAAACGTCTATTAAAGCAGCCTTAAAGAGACAGTAGCCCTAATAGAGTTTGCACAGAAAAAAAAAAAGTGTCTGCACAGCAAAGCTGAACTTGCTGTGGAAAAGACTGTGGAGTGTGTATGTCTTGAGTAAAGACTGCCGTTGTTGAGACAGAGAAGTCTGACAACATGGATGACAGCATGGAGGCGCTGCTTAAACATATGGCGCAAGTTAGTGTGCAACAGCAGGAGACTAACCGATTGTTAAGGGAACAGGTTGCAGCACTACGCCAGGATCTCAGCGCCTCGTCCCAGAGTGATGTCGCAAGGGCACCTGCGTTGCCTGCAGTAAAGAAGTGGCTTGAGCCTGACGTTGGCAGCCCTGCCCAAATGGTTGAAGAGGTGATAGTGGACCGCTACACCCGAGCACTAAAGAAGTGGCTGGAGCCCGACATCAGCAACCCTGCCCAAAAGGGTTGAAAAGGTGATAGTGGACCGCTACACCCGAGCACTTCCTCCTGAGGTACAGCACAGGGTCGGGCAAGGAGACCACCAAGACGCCAAGCAACTCGTCAGCCTGATAGAGAGGTACTTCGCCACCAAAGACTCCCTCCGTGACCAGCCATCGGAGCGGTCGTCACTTCAGAGTTCCTGGCCACCGAACTCTCCCGGTAAGAGCGTTCCAGCAGTTGGGGACAGGGGGTATGCTGATAGACGGGTACAGGCCCGAGGGGACATATGGGAGGAAAAGGGTGATACTTCCCTGTCGGGAGACCCCAGGCCTAGAAAGGTCTCCCGTCTGAACTCCCAGACCAGAGACAGTGTTGGAGATGCCGTGAAAGGGGTCATATTTCAGCCAACTGTCCGCTAGTGGGGGAACCTATGGACTGTGATGCTGGCAGGTCCTTCTCTCTCTTCGCAGAACCCGTATGTGTGGCCACCCCAGCCGAAGAGACTGGACCACAGGTGTCCCTGGTGGTTATGGATGGCTGCCCAGCACAAGCCCTCCTAGACTCAGGGAGTCGAGTGACTCTCGTACATGACAGCCTGATTGATAGGGACTTCATCCCCGATAAACACTTGAGTGTGGTGTGCATCCATGGAGACACCAAAGTCTACCCAGAGACTGCCGTGGACTTGGTCCCCAAACTCGGGGAGGTCTCGTGTGAAGTGGGGGTAGTGAAGAGCCTGGTGCGCCCTGTCATATTGGGTAGTGACTTTCCCCTGTTTAGGGATCTCTGGGGGAAAAATGATTCTACTGGACAGTGTGATGAAGCTCCTACAGAGGTTGCGCTGTCCATAGGGGCAGAACACAGTGTTAGTGGGCCGTTAAACTTATGTGATGATACTGATAATGATGATGATACTGATAATGATAATGATGATGACCATGATAATGATAATGATGATGACCATGATAATGATGATGACCATGATAATGATGAATTTCCTTTTCAGGTGATGTTGGGAGACGAGGATAGTGGTTCTCAGGAACCGAATGTCCCTGACCTACCTGTGTCCCGTGACAATTTTGGGAGTGAGCAGTTGCAAGACCCCACTCTTAAAACGGCCCAGGAAAATATAACTTCTAAATGAGGTTCCCCAAGAGCCTGGCTCTGAGGAGAGGTTTCCTCATGTTGCCATGAACAATAACCTGCTGTATAGGGTCACTAAAGTCCAGGGAGAGGTCGTGAGTCAGCTCCTGGTACCTAAGCCATATAGAAGCATGGTGCTGGGGTTGTCACATAGCCACGTGCTTGGTGGGCACCTGGGGATGGACAAGACCCAGGATAGAATTGCTCAGGGCATGCCATTGGACAGAGAGTCATCGGTGGCCGCGGGGGAATTAGAGAAAGGTGTAAAATCCCCTATACCTCCTGTGATAGTTGGTGACACATTGTCAGTACACCAAAAACAGGAAGTACGAGAGTTTCTACAGAAAAATCAGCAGAGGTTTTCTGACTTGCCTGGTCGTACTTCTCTGGTGAGGCACTATACCGAGACTGAGCCCGGCACTAAGGTCAAGCTGAAACCGTGCAGGATACCCGAAGCCCGCAGAGAGCATAAGCCTGGGAGGTTACAGGGTAGTGCCGATGCCTTGTCTGGAGTTCACTGTCTTTTTAGGATTGATGACCAGCCCTCCGGTCTGGAGAAGAGGGGGGGGATATGTGAGACAGTGAAGGGGTATGTATTGGATGGGGTGTACATCTCGCCCAGGTACTTAGCTGACTGGCATAAGGGAAATGTATGGCTTTGTAAACCTAGTGGTGGAGCAAGTTCACTACACCCTCCATTCAGTACAGGCTTGCAGCTCAAACCTGAGGCCACTCAGGTTCTAATTAGGTAGCTAGAAGTAGGTGGTTGAGAACACAGACATTGAGCTCTCAGTCTGGATGTGACTCCAGACACTGCAGGAGTCTCCGGGAAACCACATGTTGGTAACTACTGAATATATGTGTTGTTTGGGCCAGGCTGGTAGAGTCTGGGCCCTGATAGTGAGGAAACTATCTGTGTTTAGTTAGTAGCCGGACAGGCTCAGGATTTTGGTTTATGAGTTGGTTTTGCTCATGTTTGTTTGCTGTGGACTTACAATAAAACTGGTTGCGGCCAGTTTGTACCAGAATTGCTGTCTGTGATTGAACTGTTTTGATGCCACTCCGTCTACCAGAGACGGCGATCCCAGAGCTATATCCCCTGAAAAGCTTACAATATATACACATGTCATTGTGACATATATATACATATATTTATAGTTCATGCACTTCTACATAGTATAATAGCCGCTAATTCAATTGCCGGCTTTTGTAAAATTACAGAACCCAACATGAAATGACCATTTCATGTTGGGTTCGCGCTATTTTCTCCACCAGACAGGCAAAGCCAGCGAGTGGGGGCAGATTATAATAGCCTAGGGAGGGTGCATTTAGTTTGTGACCCCCCTGGCTACTAACATCTGCCCCCAGCCATCCCAGAAAAGGCAAATCTATAATTAGATGCACCCTTTCTGACACTTAGCCCGTCTATTCCCATTGCCCTGTAGCGGTGGCTAATGGGTTAAAGCCACCTTGCTATTGGAAGGTGACTTTAAGCCAGGTTAATAATTGAGAGTTGTCAATTAGAGTATAATCTACTCCCCATAATCCATACAGCATAATGCACCCCAATAGTCTTCCATAAAGTATAATGCACTCTCCCATACTTCATACAGTATAATGAACTCCCCATATTCCTCTATACAGTATTATGGCCACCACAATGTACTCATTAATTAACAAAAAAAAGTACAATACTCACCTCTCCTGTTCGTTCCCACACTGCTCTTGTTTTTGCAGTGAGCGTTCTGAAGTGCCCGCACAACTCAGCACAGCGGTAGTAATGTCATAACGCCCACTGCTCTGAGTCATCAGCCATCGAGTAAGTATGATAGAGGAAGCATCATCTGACGCTCCCTCTTGCAACATTGCTATCAACTGTATCAGCATCCCCGATGCCGATACAGTTGAACTTGCAAAGGCGGGTGGAGCGGCTCAAGTGCCCCATAGCAGCTGCGTGGCCTGATTCCATTGACGTTACGCCACCGCAAATACTCTAATTACTCCACAGACATTTCACCACTAGTTACTCATTCTTTTAATGATTAAAACTTTGAATTTGATCATTTCAGTAGATGTGCTATTGTCTATAGTTTGTAAGAGGGCCGCCGGACAAGTCCTTGAGGGGAGATGTGTTAGCTGTGGTGATTGTGAGCTCGGAAGTATGATACAGCACCTATAGTGCTGAGAGAGTTATTTGGGCCATTCCAGGGCCGAGTTTTACGAGTGGTCATAAGAGATGGGTGGGAATGACCGTTCACATATCCCAACCCCAGGGGCGTGGTTTGGCAGATAAAATGGAGGTCGGGTCTCTCATTCAGTGTCTGTGGCTGGAGGTGTGGAGACCAGTGTGTGTTATTAAAGACACTGACCTGAGCGGGCGGAACCACAGTTCTATATGGACTATTTACTTTCAGTTCGTGTTCACCTTCAGTGTGTGTTGCTAAATGCACTGACCTGAGCGGGCGGACCCGCAATACCATTTGAACTATTTGTTTTCAGTTGGTTATTCACTTTGTGCATGACGAGGCTCTGTTTTGTTTTGCCACCCTATGCGGTTTATGAAATTAAATAAACTTGCCTGGACTTTGCATGAAAACTGCCTCCTGTGCCTACCTCAAGATCAGCTGAGTGAGTACAGATTCCTACAGGTGACAGTTTTTACTGCCCAAAATACCCTGATTGAACCACTCAGCCAGTTTTGTGTTCCTAATGTTAGAGTTAAAACCAGCATTTTTTCAGAAGGCCTTGGTTTCTGTCAGACAGGCTGATGCATACCAGAAGTCGAGATAAGATGTTCCTTCTTTTGAGACAATACACCCCCGCTCGCCTGAGTTATGAAAAGGCACCCTGTACTGGGAGCTAAGGGGAAGAACGGAGTTTTCCAGTTAAAACCAGTATTCTATGTATTTAGTGATAAGTTGTATAAACACCATATATGGTAATTCCGCTTCCTGCTTATGGGGTGTATATAAACCCCTTCGTTAGCAATAAAGAGTAGAGTTTATTGATGCATACTTTTGTCTGTGTCTTATTCTCTCTGGTACCACATTTCAAAGAGGAAAGGGTTAACGAGATAACAGTGACGACACTAACCAGGGCCCATTTTTCAAACCTGACATGTCACTTTATGTGGTGATAACTTTGGATGCTTATTCTGATTCCAGTGATTCTGAAATATTTTTTTTGACACATTATACTTTATGATTCTGGTAATTTTAGGTTAACATACTTTGCATTTATTTTTGAAAATACCTGAAAATTGCAAATTATTTAAAAAGATTTTTTCTAACATCTGGTTTTATTTTTTCAACTTTTTTTCTTTTTCCAGATAATAGAAAGCTTACAAGTTTAGCAAAATGTTAAATTAAATTTACAAAAGCTAGTTTTTGGGTAACAACTCTTTCTTGAAACTACTTTAAGGGGCCTAGATTTTAACTAGAACCAAAAGGGCAGAGAAAATACAAAATCAGAAGATAGAAGAGTAGTCTGTAAACAGGCCACGGTCAGCAAAGGATCAAATACACAATTCGGGGGCTGATCATGCAGGACTGAACCAGAGTAGAACAATGCTGCAACTGGCAGCTTCTGGCAATATGCTTCTAGCTTTAGCAGGGTGTGGTGCTTTCCAATTATCTGAAACAGGGAGCTGATTATTCCAGCTGGATTGCACACATGTCCATACTGCCACAATGAGTGGTACTACTGGTCCCAGCCACCCTATTGTTAGTGACTGAACAGAGCCTGTCTGCCCAGAACTTCTGGTTACAATGTCTTCTCCATCATGAGTGCCACCTGCAGAAGAATGATGGTGGCGTATGGTGATAAAAGCAGACATCGCAAGATCAGACCCCAGAGGAGATCAGAGACACCATTTGCAGAAGCCATAGTGTTAGGCCGGAGTCACACTAGAGAGAAATACGGACGAGTGCAATGCGAGACAAAATCGCATTGCACTCGGACCAATGTTAAACTACGGGGCAGCTCTGTTATGTTTTGGTAGCTGAGGAGGACAGGAGCAAAAAAACCGCCAAAGCAGCAAGACACCAGAGAGGCTGGTACCTAATGGGTTGCAGATCCCTAAACTAACCGCACAACTAGAAGTAGCCGTGTAGCATACCTACGGTGATCCTAGACGCCTCGGCACAGCCGGAGAGTTAGATACACCTGAAGATAGAAAGAGGAAAGCTAACTTATATCAGGCCAGTGAGCCCCACCTGACACCCATTCCTTAATTGGTTCAATACCCTCAGCAACCACCGGAGGGAGCCTCAGCTCCGAAGTCGTCTCCAACACATTCACAACACATCTCCCATCATCGGATTTTTTCTCGGCCGTTTTATACGTGCGAGTGAAATTGCAGCATGCTGCGATTTGCACCGTATTACGTCAGAGACTCGCCAATGCAAGTCTATGGGGGAGAGAAAACATCGGATTACACATGGACCATGCGTGTGACTTGCGAGAAATACGCACCGGTGTCCTTTAGAAAAGCCGGCAATTCATCCCTGGCTATACTGTAAAATCACACTGACAGGTTTAATAAAGAATAGAAAGAATAGATATATACACATAGAATACATATATATATATATATATATACACATGTCATTGTGACACATATATATATATATATATTATAGTTCATACACTTCTACATAGTATAATAGCCGCTAATTCAATTGCCGGCTTTTGTAAAATTACAGAACCCGACATGAAATGACACATGGTTTACATACAGTTAACCATGCCATTTCATGTAGTTTGATATATGGTTTTCACTAACAATGACATGAGTGTATGTGTGCAAAATTTCATACATGTAGGGGTTAATTAAAGGTGTAAATTAATTGAAAAACACAATGCGTGGGCTCCCGCGCTATTTTCTTCACCAGACAGGCAAAGCAGCGAGTGGGGGCAGATAATAATAGCCTAGGGAGGGTGCATTTATTTTGTGCCCCCCCCTGGCTACTATCATCTGCCCCCAGCCACCCCAGAAAAGGCAAATCTATAATTAGATGCGCCCTTTCTGGCACTTAGCCCGTCTATTCCCATTGCCCTGTAGCGGTGGCTAATGGGTTAATAATGGGTTAAAGCCACCTTGCTATTGGAAGGTGACTTTAAGCCAGGTTAATAATTGAGAGTTGTCAATTAGACAATTCTCAATTATTAATCCTATTGTATAAAATTAAGAAAAAAACACACACTTTAATTAAAAATCATTTGTAATCATAGCTATTTGTAATCCTGCCTGAAGAAGGAGCCTCTGTGCTCTGAAAGCTTGCAAAGCGAGCTTTCATAGCTACAGAAATGCTAAATATGTGAATGCTAAATTTGGTTTAGGCACACTGGCGCTCAGAAGGGAGAGGGTGATTTGGGAGTGCCGAATTTGCTAGATTTCTTTTGTTGGGCAAAGATGCAATAGCACTGTTCAAGAGTCTTTGTGTTTACAGCAATGTGGAATCCCCCTATAATTCCATTGACAGATGACAGACCCGAGTAGAGACTTGTTTTTCCTTTGGGGATTGAATTGAAGGTTTTATTGGGAAGATTTTACATAATGTTTGGGATCACATTTATCATGAACTCTACATTGAGCACTTACATAGCGGTTTCCATCTAAATCTCCAAGTGACATGAATCAGATAAAATCCCTGAGGGATCCACTCAGTATAATGAGTTAGCAGAGTTACTCTGGACTCAATCTGGCCTTTGTTCAGCAGTGTCCTTCTTTTCAGAGGTGCACAAAACTGTGGCAGACATCACATTTTTGCACATCTAAAAAGACAGACACCAGCGGATCATAGGCCAGACAGCATCCACAGTGCCTCCCTATAGGGAATCTTTGGCTGGTGGTTTTGTCTGAATCACATATTTTCGGGATTTACACAGAAACCCAGGTGTAAGGGCTCAGAGCAGAGTGCGTAATAAATGTGTGCCAACACTTACTGTGATCTTTGGGAGGTAGAATGAACAAATCAACAGAAGGTCAAGAACTGGTTTTATTTATTTTTTTACACTGCTCCTTGTGTGGTATAAATGATTAGACAACTTTACTCTTTGAGTGCGGTGCAATTACAGCAAAACTAGATTTCTATTGGGTTTTTATATTTAGCTACTTTCACACAATAAAGAACTGCTTTTGCATAGCTATGTTCTGAGAGCTTTAGCTTTTTTTATTTTTCCACTGTCTGAGCTGTATGGCAGCTTGTTTTTTGCGGGACAAGATGTTTTCAGCTATACCATTTTTATTTACATTTGACTTTTTGATCGAGTTTTATTCTACTTTTTGTTCGGCAGTATAATGAAAAAGCATAGTTTTTTGCCACGATTTTTATTTTTTTACGGTGTTCACTGAAAAGGTTAACTAGTGTGACAGTTTTATACATCGGGTCAATCCGGATGCGGTGATACCAAATATGTGTGTGTACTTTTTTTGTTTATATTTGTTTGTACATAAATATACCTATTTATTGGTATAAGTTTTTCAATTTTTTTTTAAACTTTTTACTTAGACCCTCTAGGGGACTTTAACTTTTATTACTCTGATTGCTGATATAATGCATTGCAATGCGTTATACTGTACCTGCCAGTATTAGGGTGAGTTTCCACGGTCAGGAAACGCTGCGTGTTTGGCGCTGTGCGCTGGCGCAGCGCCAAACACGCAGCGTCCAGATGTTACAGCATAGTGGAGGGGATTTCAAGAAATCCCGTCTCCACTATGCGTAACAATACGCAGGTGGCAGACCTGCGTAAACGGACATGCGGCGCGTCTTTTTAGACCGCAGCATGTCCTCGCGTATTGCGGCGACGGTGCGTCGCCGCAACATAATTAACACAGGGCTATGTAGCCCTGCGCTCTTTCCGGAGGTGTTCCGGAGGTGTCCTGAACACCTCCGGAAAGAGCGCGCGTCATAAAGGGGGCGGGGCTTAGACGGAGCGGAATTTCCGCTCCGTCCAAAGCGCTATGGTTCCGGACCGTGGAACCATAGCCTTACACTGACAGACGCCTCTCATAGACCTTGTCCGTCATGGTCTAACATGCTTGCCGTAGGTCTCAATGACGTCCTCAGATTGCCATGACAACAATTGCTTGCAATGTCGCAGGGCACCGACCAGATGGGAGAGGGAGCACCCTCTCTCCTCTAGCCTCCCAAATGCTGCAATCGATTGTGGCATTTAAAAGACTGAATAGCGGTGCTGCCACTGGATCTCAGCAGTCACATTACCAGAGCTCCTGGCGGCGATCATGCGGGCACAGCTGCTGTGCTGCACATGATCGCCATGATTTACGTCAAAGGTCGGGAACCTCTATTCGACCATGCCATCCTCCCTCCCCTAGCCTCCCAAATGCTGCAATTGGTTGTGGCATTTAAAAGATTGTATAGCGGTGCTGCCACTGGATCTCAGCCATCACATTACCAGAGCTCCCGGCGGCGATCATGCGGGCACAGCTGCTGTGCTGTGCACGATCGCCATGATTTACGTCAAAGATCGGGAACCTCTATTCGACCATGATAAATGGGTAAAACAAAGGTTGTGAATGGGTTAACCCCTTTACCACCCAAAGTGGTTTGAATGTTAATGACCGTGTGAATTTTTACAATTCTGAGCAGCATCAATTTATGAGGTTATAACTCTGGAACGCTTTAACGAATCCCACTTATTCTGAGATTATTTTTTTGTGACATATTGTACTTCATGATAGTGGTAACCTTTCTTTGATATGACTTCCGTAAAAAAAAAAAAACGGAAATTTGGCGAAAATGTTGAAAATTTAGCAATTTTTATGCTTATAAATCAGTCCTATTAGACCCGCTGCGCTGGAGTGCCCTGTATTCACAGCAGGATGCCTGTGAGTCACAAGGCAAAGTAAAAGTAAGTGTGGACCTGATCAAGCTATTAGGCCAATGCAATGTTCAGGAAAACCCGGCAAGACCTTTTATTTTTGAAGCAGACTAAAGGATGTTAGTGGGGTGATACCAAATATGTGTACTTTTATCGTTTCTATATTTTTTTTCATAAAAAATATTTCCTTATGGGTACAATATATTTTTATTTTTTTTATTATTTTGTAAAAATATTTTTACAATTTTTTTCCTCTTTTATTTTTTACTTTTTTAACTTTGTCCATGACTTTCATTTTTTGCAGGCTGATTGCTTGTAAACCATAGAGATGCAGGAGCATTCCTATGCTATGAAAACTTTCAGCGCTGCACTGACAGGCAAACTTCCTCTGAGAGACTTTCTTCCCTTTGCTTGCTCTCGGAATGCTGCGATCACAGCATTTCGGGGGTTAAAGTGTCGGGAGTGGTGCGGGACCTCTCCTGGCACTGAATGCCGGGTATCAGCTGTCAGAAATCAGTGTCTGTGTGAGTAAAATCGCCTGGACACATCCATAAATCCAGGGCCGCCATCAGGGCATTACTGCCCTTACTGGCGTATGGGGCCCAATGAGCAGCAGCCCCTCTCTCTTCTGCTCACCGGGCCCCCGCTTCAGTAACTGATCGCGCGTCCTCAAACGCACGATCAGTTGAAATTTGTTGCCGTGCAGGAGATTCCTCCTGCACGACAACAATTATCAGCTGCCAACAAATCACAGGCCGTCACTGTCATACGCCGAAACGGCGCTGCACGCCTCAGCTGAATCGTAGGGGAAGACACCGCTGGATCTCGGTCAGGTAAGGAAAAACTTTTTTTTTTTGTAAGGCCACAGTATGAAGCGCTTTATACTACAATGGGAATGCATTATACTACTATGGGGGTGCATTATACTATTATAGGGGTGCATTATACTGCTATGGAATGCATTAAACTACTATGGGGTGCATTATAGTGCTATGGGGGTGCATTATACTAATATGGGGTGCATTATACTGCTATGGGGCTGCATTATACTGCTATGGAGTGCATTATACTACTATGGGGGTGCATTTTAGTATATATGACACGGGGGTGCATTATACTATAACAAGGGGGTGAATTATATTGCTATGGGGGTGCATTATACTGCTATGGGGGTGCATTAAACTACTATGGACTGCATTATACTGCTATGGGGTGCATTATACTAATATGGGTTGCATTATACTACTATGGGGTTACATTATACTACTATGGGTGTGCATTATATTGATATATGTTGCATTGTACTGCCATGGGGTGCATTATACTACTATGCGGGTGCATTATACTATATATGACAAGAGGGTGCATTATACTATATATGACAAGGGGATGCATTATATTGCTATGGGGGTGCATTATACTGCTATGGGGTGCATTATACTATGGGGGTGCATTATACTATATATGAGAAAGGGGTGCATTATACTATAAAAAAGAAAAAAGAATGAGCCAGCTCATCCACAGTGGCATACGGCTTGCTGAAGCACGGAACTCGTGCGGTCACACGTGTAGTACTGATGAGAAAAAGGAGATGTGTTCCAGCTTCTTTGAATCCAAAAATTTATTTGAAAATGCTAATAGTTTGATAAAAGACGCTTTGAGCATTTGAAACGCGTAACTATATCTTGCCATGTGAACTTTGCCATTGCCATGGTTTTTTTAAGAAACATTTTCAAATAAATTGTTGGAATCAAAGAAGCTGGAACACATTTCCTTTTTTCTCATCATGCATTATACTATGGGGGTGCATTATACTATATATGACAAAGGGGTGCATTATACTATATATGACAAGAGGGTGCATTATACTATATATGACAAGAGGGTGCATTATACTATGGGGTGCATTATACTAAATATGACAAGGGGGGGCATTATACTATGGGGTGAATTATACTATATTTGACTATGGGGTGCATTATACTACTATGGGGTACATTATACTATGGGAGTGCAATATACTATATATGACTAGGGGTGAATTATACTATGGGGTGCATTATACTACTATGGGGGTTGTGAGGTGGTGAGGGGGATCATATGCGAGGGTCGATATGTCTCCCCCAGGATGCGGACGGAGTCCTATTAAACCCGCTGGAGTGCCTTGTGTTCACAGCAGGACGCCTGTGAGTCACAAGGCAAAATAAAAGAAAGCGTGGATTGGATCCAAGTAGTAGTAGTCAGTTTGTTAGGAAAACCAGTTAAGGGCTTTTATTTTTACAGAGATTTGCAGGTTTGGTAGTGGGGAGAATCCCTCTCTCCACGCCGGGTTTTGGAAGTGGCTCTATGGCCACGATTCCATTTAAATCTGTCAGTTTTGGAGTTTGCAAGTTGCAGAGCAGGTGGCTCTGTGCAACCCAGGTCTGTGTGGAGCTAACACAAAGCCAGGGAATTCAAGGCGACTGACGCACCCAAAAGACACGGTGTGGCCATTGTCCATTACAAAGGGTTATGAGTTTACCAAAACCCGGCTGTGATCCAGAGGACAGCCCTCCTATGTGTGAGTTTATACTATTGGGCTGCATTATACTATGGAGGAGCATTATACTATATATGACAAGGGAGTGCATTATACTATGGAGGAGCATTATACTATATATGACAAGGGGGGTGCATTATACTATATATGACAAGGGGTTTCATTATACTATTGGGCTGCATTATACTATGGAGGAGCAGTATAATATATATGACAAGGGGGTGCATTATACTATGGGGTGCATTATAATTTGGGGCAGCATTATACTATGGGGGTGCATTATACTACTATGGGAGTGCATTATACTATATATGACAATGGGGTGCATTATACTATGGGGTGCATTATACTATATGGGTGCATTATACTATATATGACAATGGGGTGCATTATACGATGTATGACAAGGGTGGATTATATTATATATGTATGACAAGTGGCTGCATTATACTATGGGGGTGCATTATACTATATATGACAAGGGGTTGCATTATACTATGGGGGTGAATTACACCGCTGTGTGGCAGCATTATACCTCTATGGATCTGCATTATATTACCATGAGGCTGCATTATACTGGTAGGGGGCTGCATTATACTGGTATGGGGCTGCATTATACTGGTATGGGGGTGCATTATACTGGTGTAATGTGTCCCTGTTGGAGGAAAAGTTGCAAAATCTAGAAGAGAGGTTAGCTACATTGAAAATCATTAAGGAAGGTGAAGAGTTCTTAGACAGAGCAGAATTATCTCTTCATGTTACAGAAAGAGAAGAAATTCGAAGTGCACCAGAAGAAACAGAGGAATGGAAGCATGTGACCCAGAGAAGCAGGAGGATCGGGAGGCAGTCAGCACCCATACTGTTCAGGAACCAGTACCTGGCTCCCAAGCAGGAGAACAATGAAGAAATACATCAAGATAAGACTTTGCCACAAAGAACAACTTTGTACGCCATCGGAGTCCTCGTGGATGGAGAAAGAAAAATGTTGTGAAGAAGAAACGGAGAGTTGTTGTCATGGGGATTCCCTGTTGAGAGGAACAGAGGCAGCTATCTGCAGACCGGATATAACCTCAAGAGAAATGTGCTGTCTTCCAGGTGCAAAAATTAAAGATGTGTATGACAGGATATTAGGACTTTTCAAACCTACAGATGACTACCCATTCCTGCTAATACATGTGGGGACAAATGACACCGCAAGAAACGACCTGGAAACCATCTGCAGTGACTTTAAAAACTTAGGTAAGAAAGTGAAAGAACTGGGAGCGCAGGTGGTCTTCTCTTCCATCCTTCCAGTGGATGGCCATGAAACAAGGAGGTGGAATAAGATTCTGCAGGTGAACAACTGGCTAAGTCGATGGTGCCGTCAGCAAGGATTTGGATTTTCGGATCACAGAGTGAATTACCTATACGATGGACTACTTGCTAGCTAGAGATGGGGTGCACCTTACGAAGACTGGAAAACATGTATTTGGAAGCCGCCTTGCTACACTCATCAGGAGAGCTTTAAACTAGAACAACGTGGGAAGGGAAGCAAAAGGCCAGAAAAATCCATACACCTGACAAATGCTATTGAGAACTCTGCTATTAGAAGTAGAAAGGAAGAACGAAGACAAAAAAATCTAAATAATAAAAGTATTGGAGAAAGAGAAACCAATCACAAACTAAAATGTTTCTACACACGTAGTCAAAATTGTTGGTACCCCTCGTTTAATGACAGAAAAACCCACAATGGTCACAGAAATAACTTCAATATAATCTTTATTTTTATATAGCGCTAAGGCTACGTTCACATTAGCGTTCGGGGGCTCTGCGGTGGGCTGCATACTTCCTCTGTTAAGCCCCGCCTACTTCCACATACTTCTGCATGAGTCCTGCGTACCTATCTTTAACATTGGGTTCGCAGGACATGCGGATGCGTCATTTTGACGCGCCCGCCGTCCGCACAAAACGCAACCCTCCGCAGAGCCCCCGAACGCTAATGTGAACCCAGCCTAACATATTCCGCAGCGCTTTACAGTTTGCACACATTATCATCGCTGTCCCCGATGGGGCTCACAATCTAAATTCCCTATCAGTATGTCTGGAATGTGAGAGGAAACCGGAGAACCTGGAGGAAACCCACACAAACACAGGGAGAACATACAAACTCCTTGCAGATGTTGTCCTTGGTGAGATTTGAACACAGGACTCCAGCGCTGCAAGGCTGCAGTGCTAAACGCTGAGCCACCATGCTACACAAATCTGACAAAAGTAATAATAAATAAAAAAAAATGTATGAAAATGAACAAATGAAAGTCAGACATTGCTTTTCAACCATGCTTCCACAGAATTAAAAAAAAACAAAACTCATGAAATAGGCCTGGACAGAAATGATGGTAGCCATGAAAATAATGTGACAAAAGGGACGTTAAATCAAGGCGTGTCCACTAATTAGCATCACAGGTGTCTACAATCTTGGAATCAGTGAGTGGGCCTGTATAGAGGGCTACAGATACTCACTGTGCTGTTTGGTGACATGGTGTGTATCACACTCAACATGAACCAGAGGAAGCAAAGAAAAGAGTTGTCTCAGGAAATTAGAAAGAAAATTATAGAGAAACATGTTAAAGGTAAAAGTTACAAGACCATCTCCAAGCAGCTTGATGTTCCTGTGACTACAGTTGCACATATTATTCAGAAATTTAAGATCCATGGGACTGTAGCCAACCTCCCTGGACGTGGCCGCAGGAGGAAAATTGATGACAAATCAAAGAGACGGATAATACAAATGGTAACAAAACAACGCAGAAAAACTTCTAAACAGATTAAAGTTGAACTTCAAGCTCAAGGAACATCAGTGTCAGATCGTACCATCAGCCATTGCATGTTATAATAATATGCACGTCACTCCTTAAGTAATTTGTGGTGCCCGGATGTGGGATGCCAGTCCTTGAATCATATATATGAAAAAAAAAACGGCACTCAAGAGAAATATATTCTTGCAGAAAATAATATTTTATTTGTTATACTCCAACAAATGTTATAACGTTTCGGTCAACTTTAGACCTTCTTCAGACTGGAGAGCAAAGGTAAAAATAGAACAAGATTGTACAATTAATATGTCATGTAAGACAAGTCAAACACTGTTACAATGCAAGTTACAAAATATAAATGAAAACAAAAAAACAAGAAAACACATGGTAATAGAAAAAAGAAACATAAAAAATAAATAAAACAACAAATGAAGAAAAAAACAAAAAAGGGTTTTTTTTTTTATATATGCATAAGGCTTTAGTGTAAAGTGCCATATAATTAACCTCCAGTATAATCAACATAATAGATGACCATAAGATTAGGTTGAATACAAATGGCTAGAAAGCAAAGAGGTCTAGAGTAATCCTTGTAGTTATAAATTTATAAATACTAATATATAGGTACATAGGTATTATGGTCAAAAACGGACCACTTGCATAATGATGTGCTCAAATCTTGTAGAAATCGTATATAACATATGAATATATTAATCACATATAACTATATTAGTCACAGTAACCGCGCACATAATTTGTTAGTTGCAGATAGAATATAACATTGAGATCCATCTTATTGGAGAAAGTTTTGACTCCTTTCATTAAGAACACTCCATCTTTTCTTCTGGATACTACTTCTTTTGTTAAATTGATTAAGGACATTAATACCGTACCGAGTGGTACAATTCTTGTCACTATGGATGTTAATAATTTATATACATCCATTCAACATGAAAAAGGTATCACAGCAACCAAGAGACTACTGCAGCAGTCTACACTTCCCAATTCGGTGATTTCTTTCCTGTTAGAATTACTCCAGTTAGTGCTTACTAAGAATTTTTTCATGTTTGAGGACAATTTTTTCCTTCAAACACAGGGCACTGCAATGGGGTCCAATATGGCTCCCCCTATGCGAATGGTTTCATGTCCTTTTTTGAATCTGATTATATTTACCCAAATCCACTATACCAAGAACACTGCATTTTATGGCGTCGATACATAGATGACATTTTCTGTTTATGGCAAGGATCTATAGAAAGCTTGATTGAGTTTCATACTCACATTAACTCTATATGGCCATAATTGACGTTTACATTGGAGCATAATGCAAGAGAGATTAACTTTTTGGACACCAAGGTACTACTTGGTGAACATGGAGAATTGTCACTTGACTTGTTTGTAAAAGCAACAGATCGGAATAGTCTTTTACATTTCCAAAGCTGCCACCCTATAGCAGTCAAGAGATCAGTACGTATCTCCCAATTTGAAAGGGTCCGCCGAATTGTCAGTGATCCACATCAATTAACTGTACGTTTGGGCGAGATGAAAACGAAATTTAAAGAAAGGGGTTACCCGGATTCTTTCCTAGCCAATTCTAGGCCAGATTCTGTTACCAGAACAACATCAACATCCTCCCCAAGAATTCATTTCGTACACACATATCATCCGTTCATGTATAGACTCCATAGAAAAATAAGGAAACACTGGCATGTCCTTCGTGACAGCTTCCCTGATATCCCGGAATTCCAGGTTCCATTCATGCCTTGCTTTAGGAGACCCAGCAATCTACGCAACCAACTCATTAGGGCTGATATAGGCTCCGTCAAATCTATTCCTAGACAAACATTTTTACGTACAGAAAGAACAGGAACGTTTCCATGTCTCCATTGCGCTCAATGTGCCAACGTACTTAAAGGATCTTACTTTACACACCCATTAACGGGCATGCACATTCCCATTAAGGGCTTCTACACTTGCAATACCACCTCAGTGATATATGCCATTAAATGTCCATGCGGCAAAATGTACATTGGGGAAACCACGCAGGCCATAAAAGAAAGGATCTCCCATTATAAGTCTGATATAAGATGTAAGAAGAATCATCTTCCTATTCCATACCATTTTAATTCAACTGGTCATTCAATAGCACAACTTCGGTTTCTAGTATTGGAACAGGTGCACATCAATAGAAGAGGCGGCAACTTGATCAGAACACTATGTCACAGAGAGGCATACTGAATCCACACCTTACAGACCCTAGAACCGAAGGGTCTTAATAGGGAATACGACACTATGAGTATATTATAAAGTATTCTACATTATTATTCCAGATTTCTCAGACCACCAACATTAGTATTCCCAGTATATATATACACATGTATATGGTACATTATATTTAATATTATGTGTGATCTCCTTGAGTATGCTACTCTCACCAACAATTAATGCCGCTGTATTATGATTTTTCATGTGGACTATACGTGCCAGTATATGATCTTGATTTATGACCTTTATTAGTCATTCACATTATGTCCGGATTTATACTTACTTATTGTACTTAGATATTATGATCTTTATATTATTGAAATATAACACTCGATTTTTGTTTCTCTTTAGGCAAGCTATTGAGCATATCATTTCTATACTTACCTTGCTCACGTTCCAGCGCCGCGTCCCCTGCACTAAATAAGAAAGAGAATCCACCCACTATGTTGATCTTCTTCCTGTTTGCGTTCCATTTGCGTTCCACAAGTCTTCCTGGTTTAGACACGCCCCTAGGTTGCGCAAGTTCCGGTCTAGGGACTTTCTGTGCGCTTTACTCAGCGCCCACAGTTCGGCGTCGCACCTACACGTCACTTCCGGCATTACGCCGCTATGTAAGACACACACATGCACCCCTGAGGCCAGCGCCATTCTCTAGCGATTGCAGCATAATCCACAGCGCTCTACTCCTGCTTTCTACCTCCTATCGGTAAGATATTTCTTCATGGGGCACAGTGGACTACTACTAGTGATTCTGGTTCCTTTTCTGGGCAAGATATTTTGTCTACCTTGCTGAGTGATTCTATTGATCCTCTACAGATTGGCACAGACTTTTTCCTATTTTCCTCACTTCACGCGTATAGGGTAAGAAATGGATCTCAATGTTATATTCTATCTGCAACTAACAAATTATGTGCGCGGTTACTGTGACTAATATAGTTATATGTGATTAATATATTCATATGTTATATACGATTTCTACAAGATTTGAGCACATCATTATGCAAGTGGTCCGTTTTTGACCATAATACCTATGTACCTATATATTAGTATTTATAAATTTATAACTACAAGGATTACTCTAGACCTCTTTGCTTTCTAGCCATTTGTATTCAACCTAATCTTATGGTCATCTATTATGTTGATTATACTGGAGGTTAATTATATGGCACTTTACACTAAAGCCTTATGCATATATAAAAAAAAAAACCTTTTTTGTTTTTTTCTTCATTTGTTGTTTTATTTATTTTTTATGTTTCTTTTTTCTATTACCATGTGTTTTCTTGTTTTTTTGTTTTCATTTATATTTTGTAACTTGCATTGTAACAGTGTTTGACTTGTCTTACATGACATATTAATTGTACAATCTTGTTCTATTTTTACCTTTGCTCTCCAGTCTGAAGAAGGTCTAAAGTTGACCGAAACGTTATAACATTTGTTGGAGTATAACAAATAAAATATTATTTTCTGCAAGAATATATTTCTCTTGAGTGCCGGGTTTTTTTTCATATATATCAGCCATTGTATGAGCCAAAGTGGACTTCATGGGAGATGACAAAGGAGGACACCATTGTTGAAAAAAATCATAAAAAAGCCAGACTGGAATTTGCCAAACTACATGTTGACAAGCCACAAAGCTTCTTGGAGAAAGTCCTATGGACAGATGAGACTAAAATGGAACTTTATACCCCAAAAAAGGGAAGTACCAGACCAAGATAAAATATAAATAATTTAATGGAAACTTTTTAGTAAGGCACATCAGCTCTATGTTCACAGACGGAAAAATTAAGCATATCAAGAAAAGAACACTGTCCCTACTGTGAAACATGGAGGAGGCTGTTATGTTCTGGGGCTTCTTTGCTGCATCTGGCACAGGGTGTCTAGAATCTGTGCAGGGTACAATTAAATCTCAAGACTATCAAGGGATTCTAGAGAGAAATGTCCCAGTATCAGAAAGCTTGGTCTCAGTGGCAGGTTATGGGTCTTGCAACAGGATAATGACCCAAAACACACAGCTAAAATCACCCAAGAATGGCTAAGAGGAAAACATTGGACTATTCTGCAGTGGCCTTCTATGAGCCCTGACCTAAATCCTATTGAGCATCTTTGGAAAGAGCTGAAACATGCCGTCTGGAAAAGGCAACCTTCAAACACTGGTGCAGTCTGCTCTTGAGGAGTGGGCCAAAATACCTGTCAAGGGGTGCAGAAGTCTCATTTACAGTTACAGGAATAGTTTGATTGCAATGATTGCCTCAAAAGGTTGTGCAACAAAATATTAAGTTAAGTGCATCATCATTTCTGTCCAGGCCCATTTTATGAGTTTTATTTTTTTTTTTTTTTTTTTACAAATTCGGTGGAAGCATGGTTGAAAAGCAATGTCTGACTTTCATTTGTTCATTTTCATAGATTTTTTATTTATTATTACTTTTGTCAGATTCAAGTTATTTCTGTGACCATTGTGGGTTTTTCTGTCATTAAACAATTGTGACCACGTGTGTATACAAATGGACAAAGCAAGGGCAACAAACAAGGAAAATTGGAACTACTAACACAGGAAAAGAAATATGATGTAACTGGAATCACTGAAACTTGGTGGACAATACACATGGAATACAAGGTGTGGTGCAGCCCAGGGTGTAGTGCTGGATGGAAGGTATATTTCTCCCAGCAGGATAAAGTTTGGCCGGGATTTTCCCTAAAGTGGAGGACCTGTAATGATGTCACGACCATGTGATCAGCCCATGTTATGTGTACCTCACCTGTGGGAGGGGTTATGGGCTATGTAATGGGGAATGTTGTTTGGCACATGGAGAGTGTGTGTGCAAGGTATGAGGAACTAGGCTGGAGTTAGCCTGAACTTGTTTTGTTGGACTACCCGTGCTGCAAAGGTTTAGCAGCTAGACTCCTAACAACCCTGGGAATGGCACCTGGCGGATGCCGCTGACCGGGCAGCCGCTTAGTTAAGCCCGTCCTGTGCAAGGGTGAGTCTGAGACCAGTGGTTCTCCAAGCTGAAGTATGTTTGTGTTTTTCCTTTTTCTGCTAAACTGTTGTTTAAAGTGACATTAAACCACTGAAGTTGGACTCTAAACCTGTGTGTTGCCTCATTACTGCGGCCCTGCCACTGCCTACTAGAGCAAATCCCTACAAAGGCTAGAAGGATAAAACTTGTTTGCAAAAAACAGACTTGATAAACGAGGAGGAGGTGTTGCATTGTATGTTAGAAAAGCGTATATCTGCACAAAGATTGACGCTTCAGAGACTGGAAGTTCGGTGGAAACTATTTGGATAAGATTAAAAGGAAGAGAACAATGGAAAGGACACCAATGTAGGCGTTTACTACAGGCCACCTGAGCAAGCTGAAGATATGGATGAACTCTTTATGCATCAAATGGCCAAGTTCTCCAAAAATTATGACATAGTGGTCATGGGAGATTTCAACTATCCAGACATTTGTTGGGAATCTCTCTCAGGCAAAACTAACAGGTGAAGCAAATTTTATCCTCTCTTGCTGACAACTTTATCTTCCAAAAGGTATGGGAGAATAGGGGAGAAAACAAGGGGATCTGCTACCTTGGATATAATCATTATAAACAGGGAGGAAATGGTTGAGGAGGTAAGAGTGGCTGGGACCTTAGAAGGTAGCGATCATTATATTTTTGAATTTTGGATAACTAGAAGAGGACGACCTGTGAAGACTCAGACTTCAAGGTTAGATTTCAGAAAGGCAGATTTTAAGGGACTCAGAAAGAGAATTGGAGGGATAAAATGGCTGGATATCCTTAAGGACAAAAATGTCCAGGCAGGATGGGAAATCTTGAAAAATAAGATTCTCAAAGCACAATCGTTAACAATTCCGAAAATAGGGAAGAAGAGTAAGCATTTAAGATAATCAGGATGGATGAACACAGAACTTAGACACATGTTAAAAAGGAAGAAATAAATGTTTATGAAATGGAAAGAAGGAGGCATATCTAAAGAAGATTACATTGTAGTATGCAGAACCTGCAGGGCATGAAACAGATTATCTAAAGCTGACAATGAATTAAGGCTTGCAAAAGGAGTCAAAAGCAATAAAAAATGATTTTGGGGATATGGCAAAAGTAAAAGAAAAGTCAAAGATGCTATAGAATTTTTACAGGATGAAAATGATGAAGTGGTAAGAAAGGATGTTGAGAGGCCCAAACTTTTAAATTCCTATTTTGCATCTGTTTTCTCTCAGAAAGTAAATGCAACATCAACTGATCTTCACTGTCCTATTAAAGGAATAGAAGAATACAGGCTATCTATAAACAGAAAGATAGTGAGGGAATACTTCGCTAACATAAATGAATTCAAGTTTCCAGGTCCAGATGAATTACACCTCAGAGTACTGAAAGAGATAGTAGAAGAAATTTTTGAACCACTCTCCAAAATCTTTGAAAATTCTTGGAGAACAGGACAAGTCCCAGAAGACTGGAGAAGAGCATATGTTGTTCCTATCTTCAAAAAGGAGAAGGTGGACACAGGGAACTATAGGCCAGTGAGTCTGCCTTCTATACAGGAAAGTGTTATGTTTCGGTAGCTGAGGAGTGCAGGTAAAAAAGGCAATACACCAGAGCAGTTGGAATCTATGAGATTGCAGTACCCTGACTAACCACCACAACTAGAGGCAGCCGTGGAGCGTTCCTACGTTGGTCCTAGACGCCTCGTCACAGCCTGAGAAACTAACTACACCTAAAGATAGAAATAGGAAAGCTATCTGCCCCGGAGCAGAACCCCAAAGATAATAGAAAGCCCCCAAACAAGTAATGGCGGTTAGACAAGATGAAATACTGACACAGAAAGAAAATAGAATGAGCAAACGCTGGGGCCCAAACTAACTAAATAGAAAAGGATAGGAAGGGTACTTACTGCAATCCCAGAAAACCCTGAAAGGCACCAACTCTACTAATTTCAAAAACACCTGAGATCACACGACCTCTTCCACCTAAATTAGTTCTCTGGTGTAACAAAATCAAAACAGCAGCCACTGAAAAAGCTGGAAAAAGCAAAAGTACAAACATCAGTGGCTGAACAAAACTGAGAGGGCAGAAGTCCCCGGAGGGAACCCTGAAGGCCCCCACAGAAGTGCAGGACAAAATGCAAAAATATAGCACAAACACAAAAGAAGAAAATGTCTTATCTGTTAGCAGGAGATGCAGACACGACACAGCAGGCTACAAGGGAAACTGGAATAAAGGATTCAGACCAGAACAATTGATCACTGGCAACCCTGATGGGAAGGTGACTCCCTTATATAAGACCAGTCAGTAACACCTGATTCCCAGTCCTCACAATCTTCACTGAACAGACTAGCACCGCATGTAACCACCAGAGGGAGCCTCTGCTCAGATCTCAAACCCATTCACAACAGTACCCCCCCTTGAGGAGGGGTCACCGAACCCTCATTTGAGCAACCAGGTCGGTCAGGATGAGTTCTATGATACGCACGGATAAGTCTCCTAGCATGGATGTCCGAAGCAAACACCCAAGAATTGTCTTCCTGACCATAACCTCTGCATTTAACCAAATACTGGAGTTTCCGTCTAGAAAAACGAGAATCTAATATTTTCTCAACCACATACTCCAGATTGCCCTCAACCAAAACAGGGTCAGGAGGCACAGCAGCAGGAACCACTGGCTCAACAAACCTCTTCAACAAGGACTTGTGGAACACGTTATGGATCTTAAATGTCCCTGGAAGAAGCAAACGAAAAGAAACAGGATTAATAATCTCCATGATCTTATAAGGTCCAATGAACCTAGGCTTAAATTTAGGAGATGCTACTCTCATAGGAATATTCTTTGAGGACAACCAGACCAAGTCCCCACTTTAAACCGAGGACCATCAGTCCTATGCCGGTTAGCAAACCGCTGGGCCCTCTCCTGAGAGAGGGACAACCTCTCCACTACCTGGTCCCAAATCAGTTGCATATGCTCCACAACAGAGTCAACACCTGGACAGACAGAAGCCTCCGTCTGTCCTGAAGAAAATCGAGGGTGAAACCCAGAATTACAGAAAAACGGAGACATCAAAGTAGCAGAGCTAGCCCTATTATTAAGAGTAAACTCAGCCAAAGGCAAAAAAGAGACCCAGTCATCCTGATCAGCAGACACAAAGCATCTTAGAGAAGTCTCCAATGTCTGGTTTGTTCTCTCAGTTTGACCATTGGTCTGAGGATGAAATGCGAGGAGAAAGACAATTGAACACCCAGTTTAGAACAAAAAGTCCTCCAAAATCTGGAAACAAACTGGACTCCTCTGTCAGACACAATGTTCTCAGGAATGCCGTGTAAACGAACCACGTGCTGAAGGAACAACGGCACCAATTCAGAGGAGGAAGGCAACTTAGGTAATGGCACAAGATGTATCATCTTGGAAAACCTATCACAAATTACCAGATGGTGGTCATTCTCTGAGAAACAGGAAGGTCGGAAATGAAATCCATAGAGATATGGGTCCATGGTCTCTTGGGCACAGGCAATGGCATCAACAAACCACTAGAGCGAGAGCAAGGCTTGGAGCGAGAGCAAGTCCCGCAGGACTGCACAAATTCCCTGACATCACGAGACAAGGTAGGCCACCAAAAGGACCGACTAACCAAGTCTCTGGTACCAAAAATTCCGGGATGCCCAGCCAACGCGGAACAATGAATCTCAGACATCACACTCTTTTTCCACTGGTCCGGGACAAACAATTTTCCAACAGGGCAACACTCGGGCCTATCCTCCTGACACTCCTCCAGAGCAAGTCTCAAATTGGGCGAGATGGCGGAAAGAACTACACCCTCTTTCAAAATAACAGAAGGATCAGATAACTCAGGAGAGTCCGCAAGGAAACTCCTCGAGAGGGCATCCGCCTTAACATTCTTAGTGCCAGGAAGAAAGGAAACTACAAAATTAAAACGTGTGAAAAACAAGGCCCACCTGGCCTTTCTAGGATTGAGTCGCTTGGCAGATTCCAGATAGACCAGATTCTTATGGTCCGTAAGGACCACCACCTGATGTTTGGCTCCCTCCAGCCAATGTCTCCACTCTTCAAAAGCCCACTTCATGGCCAATAACTCCCGATTACCCACGTCATAATTACGTTCAGTAGGAGAAAATTTTCAAGAGAAAAAGGCACAAGGGTTACTTTTAGAGGTCTCTGGATCTTTTTGGGACAAAACGGCACCTGCCCCAATTTCAGAGGCATCAACCTCCACCTGAAATGGCAGAGAAACATCAGGCTGCCGTAGAACAGGAGCAGAAGTGAATCTCTGCTTAAGTTCCTGAAATGCAGAGACTGCCTCAGGAGGCCAATTCACCACATCAGAACCCTTTCTGGTCAAATCAGTTAATGGTTTAACAATAACAGAGAAATTACCAATAAATTTACGATAAAAATTGGCAAAACCCAAAAATCTCTGAAGAGCCTTTAATGAAGTAGGTTGGACCCAATCACAGATGGCCTGAACCTTGACCGGGTCCATTTCAATAACAGATGGGGACAAAATGAATCCCAGAAATGAGATCCTCTGTACGCCAAAAAGACACTTTGATCCCTTCACATACAGAGCATTCTCTCTCAAAATCTGGAATACAGTTCGAACATGTTTCACATGAGAGTCCCAGTCATTAGAAAAAATCAAGATATCATCCAAATAAACAATCAGAAATTTGTCCACAAAATCCCTGAAAATGTCATTCATGAAGGACTGGAAGACGGAAGGAGCATTAGTGAGCCCAAAGGGCATCACCAGGTACTCAAAATGCCCTTCAGGGGTATTGAATGCCGTCTTCCATTCATCCCCGTGCTTAATGCGAATAAGGTTATACGCCCCCCTGAGGTCAAGTTTGGTAAACCAAGTAGCGTTTTTCACCCTGGAAAACAGGTCAGAAATCAAGGGTAACGGGTATTGATATTTCACAGTAATATTGTTCAAGAGACGATAATCAATACACAGCCTTAAAGAACCATCCTTTTTGGCCACAAAGAAAAAACCGGCACCTAAGGGTGAAGAGGATGGTCTGATATGACCCTTCTCCAATGATTCCTTGATATAAGACCGCATAGCGTCATGTTCAGGTACAGACAAGTTAAAAAGGCGACCTTTAGGGAATTTACTACCCGGCACTAATTCAATAGCGCAATCATAGCTCCTATGGGGAGGCAAGGATGCAGATTTACTTTCGCTAAACACATCAGAAAAATCAATCAAAAAGTCAGGAACATCCTGAGCCTGGGGGGAGGCAGAAAAAACATGAGTGTTAGTATTAACACATTGGCAGCCCCAACTGGTTACAGACACAGATTTCCAATCCAAAACAGGATTATGAGACTGTAACCATGGAAAACCCAGCACGATAATGTCATGCAGATTATACAGAACCAAAAATTTGCAGCACTCCTGGTGATCAGGTTCAACCCTCATTATCACCTGAGTAGAAAACTGGGGTTTATTCTCAGCCAAAGGGGTAGAATCGATCCCCAGTAGGGGAATAGACTTCTGTAGGGGTATCAAGGGAAATCCACAACGTTTAGCAAAATCATAATCCATCAGATTAATAGCTGCTCCAGAATCAACGAAAGCCTGAGCAGAAAATGAGGACAGAGAGCATATCAGAGTGACAGTTAATAAAAACTTAGTCTGAACACTACCCAAGACAACTGAGCGTGCAAAACGTCTTCCCCGCTTAGGGCAGACTGAAATAGCATGAGAGGCATCACCACAGTAGAAACATAACCCATTGCGCTTTCGAAACTCATGACGCTGTGCCCCAGACACCACTGTATCACACTGCATGGGTTCAGAAGCTGGTTCACAAGGCAACACCATTCCACGCATACTTCTCCGCTATTGCAAACGTCTGTCAACTTGAATTGCTAATGACATAGAATCATTGAGACCAGAGGGGACAGGGAATCCCACCATAACATCCTTTACATTATCTGACAGACCCTTCCGGAAAAGGGCTGCCAAAGCGTCGTCATTCCATTTGGTCAGGACTGCCCACCTACGGAATCTCTGACAGTATAACTCAGCGTCATCAAGCCCCTGATTTAATGCCAACAAGGCTTTTTCAGCTTGATCAGTGACATTAGGCTCATCGTACAATAACCCCAAGGCCTGAAAAAATGCATCAACATCACTCAAAACAGGATCCCCAGGTATCAGGGAAAAAGCCCAATCCTGAGGATCGCCGCGCAGGAGAGAGATGATAATTTGAACCTGCTGCGCTGCGTTCCCTGAGGACTTAGATTTTAAGGCAAAAAACAATTTACAATTATTTTTGAAATTCTGAAACTTAGCTCGATCCCCTAAAAACAAATCTGGCATGGGAATCCTAGGTTCCACAACAGGCAACCCAGCAAGATAGATAGCAATACTCCGAACCTCAGTGGCAAGCTGATCCACACGGCCAGACAACTGTGCAAACTCCATTGAGAGAAAAGATCCTCCCCAGCACCCAGAGATACAGAGGGAAAAAAAAAAAATGCAACAAACAGAAAAATATTTCTGACAACTCTGACAACCTTTTTTTCTTTCACAATATTTTTTCCCTTCTGTGAGTACCATACAATTTTCAATTTTTAGGCCGGTGATACTGTTATGTTTCGGTAGCTGAGGAGTGCAGGTAAAAAGGCAATACACCAGAGCAGTTGGAATCTATGAGATTGCAGTACCCTGACTAACCACCACAACTAGAGGCAGCCGTGGAGCGTTCCTACGTTGGTCCTAGACGCCTCATCACAGCCTGAGAAACTAACTACACCTAAAGATAGAAATAGGAAAGCTATCTGCCCCGGAGCAGAACCCCAAAGATAATAGAAAGCCCCCAAACAACTAATGGCGGTTAGACAAGATGAAATACTGACACAGAAAGAAAATAGAATGAGCAAACGCTGGGGCCCAAACTAACTAAATAGAAAAGGATAGGAAGGGTACTTACTGCAATCCCAGAAAACCCTGAAAGGCACCAACTCTACTAATTTCAAAAACACCTGAGATCACCCGACCTCTTCCACCTAAATTAGTTCTCTGGTGTAACAAAATCAAAACAGCAGCCACTGAAAAAACTGGAAAAAGCAAAAGTACAAACATCAGTGGCTGAACAAAACTGAGAGGGCAGAAGCCCCCGGAGGGAACCCTGAAGGCCCCCACAGAGTGCAGGACAAAATGCAAAAATATAGCACAAACACAAAAGAAGAAAATGTCTTATCTGTTAGCAGGAGATGCAGACACGACACAGCAGGCTACAAGGGAAACTGGAATAAAGGATTCAGACCAGAACAATTGATCACCGGCAACCCTGATGGGAAGGTGACTCCCTTATATAAGACCAGTCAGTAACACCTGATTCCCAGTCCTCACAATCTTCACTGGACAGACTAGCACCGCTTGTAACCACCAGAGGGAGCCTCTGCTCAGAACTCATCTCAAACCCATTCACAACAGGAAAGATCTTTGAACAAATTGTTAAATAACATGTATGTAAGTAACGGGATAAGAATGAAGTGACTAACTAGAGTCAGCATGGGTTTGTAACTAATAAGTCATGTCAGACTAACTTAATTTCCTTCTATGACAGAATCACTGACTGGGTAGATCAGGGAAATGTTGTAGATATAGTATATCTTGACTTCGGCAAAGCATTTGACAAAGTATCTCACACCATCCTTATTGAAAAAATGACCAAGTATGGAATGGACAAGGCAACTGTTGGGTGGATTCATAACTGGCTTAGTGATCGGACTCAAAGAGTGGTTGTAAATGGCTGCACATCCAGTTGGAAGAATGTCTCAAGTGGGGTACCACAGGGCTTTGTCCTGGGCCCTGTATTGTTCAACATCTTTATCAATGATTTAGATGAAGGAATTGAGGGTAAACTGATTAAATTTGCTGATGACACAAAGCTAGGAGGGATAGCTAATACTAGAGAAGAGAGAGAGGATTCAAAAAGAAAGAAATAAACTGGAGCAGTGGGCCGCAACTAACAGAATGGTTTTTAACAGGGAAAAATGCAAATTACTACATCTGGGCAATAAAAATGAAAAAAAGCATATACAAAATGGGAGGGATAGGGCTAAGCAACAGCGCATGTGAAAAAGACTTGGGAATACTAATAGATCACAGACTGAACAAGTCAACAGTGTGATGCAGCAGCAAAAAAGGCAAATACAATTCTGGGATGTATTAACAGAAGCATACAGTCTAGATCACGTGAAGTCATTATTGCCCTCTACTCCTCTTTGATCAGACCTCATCTGGAATACTGTGTCCAGTTTTGGGCACCACATTTTAAAAAAGACATCAACAAACTGGAGCAATTTCAGAGAAGAGCGACCAGAATGGTGACCGGTCTGCAAACCATGTGCTATGAGGAACGGTTACAGGATTTGGGAATGTTTAGCTTGCAAAAAAGAAGAGTGAGAGGAGACTTAATAGCTGTCTACAAATATCTCAAGGGTTGTCACATTGTAGAAGGATCATCTTTATTCTCATTTGCACAAGGAAAGACTAGAAGCAATGGGATGAAACTGAATGAGAGGAGACACAGATTAGATATTAGAAAAAACTTTTTGACAGTTAGGGTGATCAATGAGTGTAACAGGCTACCACGAGAGGTGGTGAGTTCTCCTTCAATGGAAGTCTTCAAACAGAGGCTGGACAGACATGTGTCTGGAATGATTTAGTGAATCCTGTTTTTAGCAGGGGGTTGGACCAGATGACCCAGGAGGTCCCTTCCAACTCTACCATTCTATGATTCTAGGAACGGTATAAAAAAAAATAATAAAAACAACTCTTCACCTGCTGTTGATTTTTTCATTCAGCTTCCCAAAGATTGCAGTAAGGGTCGGCGCACATTTATCCTGTGCTCTGCATTCTATGTAAATCTCTGAAATATGTTATTCAGACGGAGCCCCAGACGGAAGATTCCCTATAATGAGGCAGATGGAGGCACTGTGGACGCCGTCTGAGCTGTGATCTGGCGATGTCCGTCTTTTTAGGATTGCATAAAAGTACCATCGGCCACAGTTTTGTGCACTTCTGAAAAGAAGGACATTACTGAACAGAGGCCAGACGGAGTCTAGAGTAACTGTACTGCCTCATTATAGTAAATGGATCCCTCGGGGGTTGTATCTGGATTACGTCACTCAGAGATTTAGATGGAAACCCTGAAGTAAGTGATCAGCGTGGAGCAGCAGATAAATGTGATCCCAAACGTTATGTTAATTGTTGCCAATAAAAGCTTCAACTCAATCCACAAAAAAGCAAGCCCTTACTCAGGTCTGTCATCTGTTAATGGAAATATAGGGGGCTTCCACGTTACTGGTAGCACAAGTGCTCTGGAAAAGCAAAATGGCTCATCACCCGACAAAAGAAATTCAACAAATTCTCCGCTCTCAAATCCAAATGCCCCCCTCCTTTCTGAGCCCCACAGAGTACCTAAACCACGTATTGTGTCCACGTTTGGTATTTCTGAAGTGATGAGAGCCCGCCTAACCTACGGGTGCATGCCACCAGAAGCACGGCTTGGGCATAACATACTGGGGACTACAATGTACTGGTCACTATAGCGTAATGCTCACTACAACGGCAGTTTGCAATTTTTACTTGGCAACATTCATTGCTGCTTGTTTCTGGAAAATACCCATGGAGTCAAAATTGTCACTATACCTGTAGATAAATTCCCAAAGGGGTATAATTTCCAAAATGGGTTCACTTGAGTGGGGATTCTGCTCTTCTAGCAATTAGGGTCTCTGTATTTGGAGTGCTCTAACTGTTCTAGGAAATCTGCACTCCAGGAGGCAAAAAGCGCTCCGCTTCTCCTGAGTCTTTCCATATGGCTAAGTAGTGCTGTACAGCCACATATGGTGTATTGCCACGTTCAGTAGAAATTGTGACACAAATTTTGATGCCATTTTTACCCACTACTCGTGTGAAAATGTAAAATCTGGGGCTAAAACAATTTTTTTGTGGTAAAATGTAGTTATTTTTTCTTCACTGCCCAAGGGTATATAATTCTGTGACACATCCGTGGTGTCAAAATGATCACTGCACCCCTAGATTAATTCATTGAGAGGTGTAGTTTGTAAATTGGGGTCATTGGGGGTTCTGCTGTTCTGGAACCTCATGGGTTCTCCCAGTGGGTCATGGCACCTGCAAACCATAACAGTAAAATCTGGAGCTCCTTGCCTTTGAGCTTTGCACTGTGCTTGAATAATATTTCCTGAATACATGTAGGGTATTGGCGCACTCAGGAAAAATGGACCTCAATTTGTTGTAAAAAAAATTCTTATTAGCCTTTAGAAAAATTAAAAACTTGGGGCTAAAACAACATTTTAGTGGTAAAAATGTAATTCATTCTTTCTTCACCGTGAGCACAATTTTGGAAACATTTTTTTGTTAGGAAGTTGTAAGGGTTAAAAGTTGACCAGTGATTTCTCATTTTTACAACAAAATTTGCAAAACCATTTTTTTAGGGACCACTTCACATTTGAAGTGACTTTGAGGGGCCTATATGACAGAAAATACCCAAAAGCGACACCCTTCTAAAAACTGCACCGCTCAAGGTACTCAAAACCACATTGAAGAAGTTTATTAACCCTTCATGTGTTTCAGAGTAATTTTTGGAATGTGGAAGGAAAAAATAAACATTCATTTTTCTTTCACAAAAATTTTTCCTTTAAAACAATTTTTTTTTTACTTTCGCAGGGGTTAAAATTACTCCTGAGCATGCCGATACCCCACATTTGGGGGAAATCAACTGTTTGGGCACACAGCAGTGCTCGGAAGGGAAGGTGTTATGAATGTGCTAGAGATGGTTTCTGAGCAGAGGCTCCCTCTGGTGGTTACAGACAGTACTGAACCTTTCAGCGAGGAATGGCAATCTGGGATCACGGACTAGTCTGATATAAGGGAGGTTCCCTCCCATGATGGTTGCCGGTGATCAATTGTTCTTGTCTCAATTGTGGTTCCTGGTTCTTTTGGAAGTTTGCTGAGTCTTGCCTGCATCTTCTGCTATCAGATTACATATTTTCTGCTTTTATTTTTGTGCTTGCTTTTTGCATAGTTCCCTGCACTTCTGTGGAGGTCAGCCAGGTCCCCTCCGGGGGCTTGTGCTCCTCTCAGTTTATCTAAAGCCACTGTTATTTGTTAATTTGCTTTTTCCTGTTTTTTCAGTGGCTGCGGCTTAGTTTTCTTACACCAGAGATCTGATTTAGGTGGTAGAGATCGTGTGATCTCAGGTGTTTTTGCAATCAGAAGAGTTGGTATTTTTTAGGGGTTTTTTTGGATTGCAGTGAGAATCCTTTCCTGTACTTTTCTGTCTAGACAGATTGGGCCCCAGCATTTGCTCATTCTATTTTCTGTCTGTGTCCGTGTTTCTTCTTGTCTAACCGCCATTACATGTTTGGGGGCTTCCTATTTTCTTTGGGGATCTGCTCTGGGGCAGATAGCTTTCCTCTTTCTGCCTTTAGGTGTAGTTATCTCTCAGGCTGTGACGAGGCGTCTAGGATCCACGTAGGAACGCTCCACGGCTACCTCTAGTTGTGTGGTTAGTTCAGGTTACTGCAATTCAATAGGTTCCAGCCTCTCTGGTGTATTGCCGTATTTGCTTTTTCTCCTCAGCTACCAAAACAAAACAGTAAGGAGCACCATTTCACTTTTTGAATGTAAAATTTGATGGCATAATTAGCGATTGCCATGTCGTATTTGAAGAGCCCCTGACGTTCCTAAACAGTGAAAACCCAACATGTGACACCATTTTGGAAACTAGACCGCTTAGGGAACTTATCTAGATGTGTATGCACAGAAGTTTTTACCATGAAAATAATTTAGCTCCAAGTTTTGCATTTTCATAAGCGTAACATGAGAAACTGCTCCATAAAGTTTGTTGTGCAATTTCTCCTGAGTTCACCCATACCCCATATGTGGAGTAAAACTACTTTTAAGGCACAGTGCAAAGCTCAGAAGTGAAGTAGCGCAATATTACAGTGCAGATATTGCTGCACTTGTTTGAGGGTGCCATGTTACATTGACAGAGCCCCTGAAGTGCCAGACGAGCAGAATTCCCCATAAATGACCCCATTTTACCAATTAAACTTCTCAATGAATTCACCTATGAGTGCAGTGATTATATTGATACCACAGGTGTGTCACAAACTTTTATACCATTGGGTAGTGAAGAAAAAATAATTTACATTTTTACCACCAAGATTGTGTATTAGCCCCAAGTTTTACATTTTCACACTGGGAAATGGGTAAAAATGGCAACAGAATTTCTCCTACAATTTCTGCTGAATGTAGAAATACCCCATATGTGGCTGTACAGCACTACTTTGCAATATGGAGTGACTCGGACAGGAGGGAGCGCTATTTGCCTTCTGGAGTGCAGATTTTCCTAGACTAGATTTCGGATTCCATATAAAGAGCCCTTAAGTGCTAGAAAAGCAAAATCCACCCTCAAGAGACCACATTTTGAAAATTATAACCCTTTGAGAATTTATCTACAGATGTAGTGACGGTTTTGACTCCATGGTCTTTTTCCAGAAACAGGCAGCATTGGATGTTGCAAAGTAAAAATTGCAAACTGCCGTTATAGTGACCAGTACGCTGTAGTGACCAGTATGTTGCAGTCACCTGTACATTATGCCCAGCTCATGCTTCTAGAGACACGCACCTGTAAATTAGGCAGGCTCTCATCATTACAGAAAAGCCAAACATATGGGCGCTAAATGTTGTTTAGGCACACAGGGGCTCTGAAGGGAGGAGGGGTATTTGCTGAATTTCTTTCGGGGAGTGAGGAGCCATTTAGCTTTTCCACAGCCTTTGCGCTACTAATAACGTGGAAGCCCACTATTTTTCCGTTAACATATGACAGATCTGAGTGGGGACTTGCTTTTTTATGTGGACTGAATTGAACCTTTTATTGGGAACATTTTACATAACGTTTGGGATCACATTTATCTGGCACTCTACGCTGAGCACTTACTTTGGGGTTTCCATCTAAATCTCTGAGTGACGTGATACAGATGAAACTCCTGAGGGATCCATTCACTATAATGAGGCAACAGATTTACTCTGGACTCCATCTGGCCTCTGTTGAGCAATGTCCATTTCAGAAGTGCACAAACCTATGGACGATGGGACTTTTATGCAATCCTAAAAAGACGGACACCGCCGGATCACAGGTCAGATGGCATCCATAGTGTCTCCATCTGCCTTATTACAGGGAATCTTGAGCCGGGGGTTCTGTCTGAATCACGTATTTCAGAGATTTACACGGAAACCCCGGTGTAAGCACTCATTGCAGAGCGCAGGATAAATGTGCGCCAAGCCTTACTGCGATCTTTGGGAGGCAGAATGAAAAAATCAACGGAATGTGAAGAATTGGTTTTATTTATTTTTTACGCCATTCCTCATGCGTTCTAAGTGATTAGGCGACTTTATTTTTCGGGTCAGTGCGATTACAGTGATACCAGAGTTATATTGGGTTTTTATGTTTGGCTGCTGTCACACACTAAAAGATGCTTTTTATTGTTAAAAATAGTTTTTGCATCACCATATTTTGAGAGCTATAATATTTTTATATTTCAGCCAACAGAGTCATGTGAGGATTTGTTTTTTGCAGGACCAGCTGACGTTTTCATTGGTACCATTTTCGGGTACATGATTGTTTTCTATTCTGATTTTTGGGAGACAGAATGAACAAAAAACGACCCACATCGGCCACCACTGACACCCTGTCCTGGGTGCTATACAGGGCCCACTGTCCTGTCAGGGACGTGGAACAGTCCCCTTCCATTGCTTAGGTGCAACTAGCACAACACACATTTTCTTAAAGGGGCCGCATCAATCAATGCAAGGCTGCTGGTTCGTATAATGGGCCGCATGCGGGACCTGCACAACAATATAAATGTGGGGTGATGACCCGCTGGAGGAGTCTCCACTGTTCCTTCTGCTCCACACCCCCTCCAACGGTGGCCTCACTGCTCCAGGAGCTGCTGGCTCTGACGACTCGCTTGCGGCCGTCACATCATGTTCAGGCGCTGCTTCCTCCTGCACAGCGGCAATCGGCCACTCAACAGGCGGAGCCTCCTGCGGTGGGCTTGCCTCCCGATTGGAGGCCATCCTTACGGCCACCACATATGGCCCTCGGGGCACCTGTTCTTTGACAAAGGCGACACGGTCCCCTATCTGCAGAGAGCCATTAAAATTGAGAGACCCAGCATTTACATACACCTTGGCTCAAGCTTAGGCCTCCTGGATGAAGCCGTATCATTGGGCTATGTCCAGGTGCCGGACCATGCCACTGGTCATTCGTCAGGCCAGGCCCGGCGTCAGCACCCGGCCTACCCAGGCAAGTGCTGGGGCCCTGAGCAGGCGGGGGGCCCACACGCCGTCGGGCACCCCGGCGCTCGTTAGCGGATGAGAGCGATACCAGCGCCGCCACTGGGTCCCCCCCGTTTGCTCAGGGCCCCGGCAGCAGCCGGCGAAATACTTACCTGTCCCCGTGCCTCCGCTGCCGCAGCTCCGGGCTCCAGGGGGCGCCTGGGCTTCCCCTCACAGCAGCGCCGCTGAATGACGTCATCATTCAGCGGCCGGCTGTGGCAGAGAGAGCGCGGATGCCGGACAGGTGAGATGTGAGGTGTATGTGTCTGTGTGTATCAGTGTGTGTGTATGTAGTGCGGTGCTTTGTGTGTGTGTATGTGAGAGAGTGCTGCGGTGCTGTCTGTGTGTGGTGCTGTATGTGTGATGGTGGTGGGGGGAGGCAGTGATGGTGGTGAGGAGGCAATGATGATGATGATGGGGAGGCAATGATGATGATGATGAAAGGGAGGCAATGATGATGATGATGGGGAGGCAATGATGATGATGATGATAGGGAGGCAATGATGATGATGATGATGATGATGGGGAGGCAATGATGATGATGATGATGGGGAGGCAATGATGATGATATGATGGGGAGGCAATGATGATGATGATGGGCAGGCAATGATGATGATGGGGAGGCAATGATTATGATAATGGGCAGGCAATGATGATATTAATGGGGAGTCTTTCCACAGCGCCCTTTCCTGAGCCGTAACAGTGCAGAACGCAGCACAGTGCAGAGGAGAGCTCCATATTTTGTATGGAGCATTATATGGGGACCAGTATCCTGTATGGAGCAATTTATGTGGTCCAGTATTCTGTATGGAGCATTATATTGGGTCCAGTATTCTGTATGGAGCATTATATGGGGGATGGGGGGGTGACATCCTGCATGGGGTATTATATGGTGATGAGGGGGAGACTATGTTGTGCCCATAATATTGTATGGAGGACTGTACTGTCCAGTCTGTACTGTGCGCTGTGAGAATTTGGCGGTTTTTGAGCTATTGTACAATTTACAATAGATATCACTCATGTAATGGAAAAAGAGAAGTGTTTGGCATTGTACTATACCCATATTTCTCTGCTGTATCTGTGCATCATGAATCATGGTCTGTGTTAAAGGGGCCCACTGAGACTCTTTCAATCGGGGCGAATAAAAACCTGGAGCCGGCCCTG
>JARQOD010000003.1:28262517-28283724 GCA_033576555.1 Oophaga sylvatica | reverse complement strand
GTTCGGACCCAGCATTGTGCAAGTATCCGCAGCCCGGTCTTCCGCCTTACAGAGCAATGACTCCAGCAGCAGTCCACTCCTTGTGAATCTCCCCAAATTTTTGAATGGCCTTTTCTTAACAATCCTTTCAAGGCTGTGGTTATCCCAGTTGCTTGTGCTCTTTTTCTACCACACTTTTTCCTTCCACTCAACTTTCCATTAATATGCTTGGATACAGCACTCTGTGAAGAGCCAGCTTCTTTAGCAATGACCTTTTGTGGCTTACCCTCTTGGTGGAGTGTGTCAGTGACTGCCTTCTGGACATCTGTCAAGTCAGCAGTCTTCCCCATGATTGTGGGGCCTACTGAAATGGACTAAGGGACCTTTTAAACGCTTCCGAAGCCTTTGCAGGTGTTTTTTGTTAATTATTCTAATTTACTGAGATAATGACTTTTCAGTTTTCATTGGCTGTAAGCCATAATCATCAACAGTAACAGAAATAAACACTTGAAATAGATCACTCTGTTTGTAATTACTCTATATAATATGAGTTTCAGTTTTTGTATTGAAGAATTGAAATAAATTAACTTTTTTGATGATATTCTAATTTTGTGAGAAACACAAATTACCTGTACTGTAATCTAATTCATTAAAATCCAGGATACATCAGCACACCTGGCTTAATTGTAAAGGATTTTACAAATGTGGTGACAAACGTTGCAGAACATGTCAAATATGCATATGTAGCAAAAAAATTACTGTAGCAAAGAGGATCACAGTGTTTCAACATCTAACATTGCATTAATGAAAATGTGGTATACATTAGCAAATGTTCTCTGTTTTAAAATATATGTGGGTTGCACAATGCGGAAATAAAAAAAACGCATCTGTGAACACTTGACTGACATCTATAATACATTGGATACTAATAGTTTGATTTCTCACACATCTAGGCATTCCATTCAATATCATAACCGTGAAACCTTGTCACTCAGGTGTTTGGGATACAGAGATTCTGAGAGATTCCGCAATAGGTGGAGACATAGAATCATAGAATGGTAGAGTTGGAAGGGACCTCCAGAGTCATATGGTCCAACCCCTGCTCTATGCAGAATTCACTAAACCATCTCAGACAGATGTCTGTCCAGCCTCTCTGAAGACTTCCGATGAAGGAGAACTCGCCACCTCTCATGGCAGCCTGTCCCACTCATTGATCACCCTAATTGTCAAAAAAAAATTTTTAATATCTAATCTGTATCTTCTCCCTTTCAGTTTCATTCCATTGTTTCTCATGTTTCCATATGCAAATGAGAATAATGATGGTCCCTCTATACTGTGACATCCCTTCAGATATTTGTAGACAGCTAGTTTCCTCTTATCCTTCTTCTTTGCAAGCAAAACCTTCCCAGATCCTTTAACTGTTCCTCGGAGGACATTCTGTGCAGGCCGCTTACCAACCTGGTAGCTCTTCTCTGAACTTACTCCAGTTTTTTAATGTCTTTTTAAAATGTGGTGCCCAGAAATGGACACAGTATTCCAGATGAGGCCTGACCAAGGAGGAGGGGAATAATTACTTCACGTGATCTAGGCTTTTTTTTTTTACTGCTGCATTACACTGTTGACTCCTGTGTAGCCTGTGATCTATTAGTATACCCGTCTTTTTCACACATGCTGTTGCTTAATTTGTTCCTCCCATTCTGTAATTTCTTCCTGTTAAATACCATTCTATTAGTCGCTGCCCATTTTTCAAGCTTATCTAGATACTTTTGAATCCTTTCTCTCTAGATCCCTAGTTGTCTCTTAAAAAAGAGAGTTAAAACCAGGGCTAATACCTAATAAGGAACAGGTAAATCCAGCATGGACCTGGAATAAGTCACCTATTTGGGTAAAAGACAAAGATCTGTACTTCTCACTTTAAAGTACTGTATGGTAACACAGTCAGAGCTGCTAATGTTACAATAGGAGTCACCATAAACCAATATCTATAGTAAATATTGCAATTACTGTATATTACTATCAGAGCTAACCATGATTCCAAGATCACAATATAAGTTGCGATGAGCTTATATGAGTTAATATTGCTAACATAGCAAACAATTTCATCTCCATAACTATCAATGGTAGTCATCCATCATATAGCTAAATACAGTGGGGGAAAAAAAAGTATTTAGTCAGCCACCAATTGTGCAAGTTCTGCCACTTAAAAAGATGAGAGAGGTCTGTAATTGACATCATAGATAGACCACAATTATGAGAGTCAAAATGAGAAAATAAATCCAGAAAACCACCTTGTCTGATTTGGCAAGATTTATTTTGCAAATATTGGTGGAAAATAAGTATTTGGTCATCTAAAACCATGCAAGATTTCTGGCTATCACAGAACTGTAACTCCTTCTTTAAGAGGCTCCTCTGTCCTCCACTCATTACCGGTAGCAATGGCACCTGTTTGAACTTGTTATCAGTATAAAAGACACCTGTCCACAACCTCAAACAGTGACACTCCAAACTCCACTATGGTGAACACCCAAGAGCTGTCAAAGGACACGAGAAACAAAATTGTAGCCCTGCACCAGGCTGGGCAGACTGAATCTGCAATAGGCAAGCAGTTTGGTGTGATGAAATCAACTGTGGGAACAATAATAAGAAAATGGAATACATATCAGACCACTGATAATCTCCCTTGATCTGGAGCTCCACGCAAGATTTCACCCCGTGGGGTCAAAATGATCACAAGAACGTTGAACAAAAAGCCTAGAACCACACGAGGAGGCCTAGTGAATGGCCTGCATAGAGCTGGGACCACCATAACAAAGGCTACCATCAGTAACACACTATGCCACCAGGGACTCATCCTGCAGTTCCAGAGTGTACCCCTGCTTAGACCAGTACATGTCCGGGCTTGTCTAAAGTTTACTAGAGTGCATTTGGATTATCCAGAAGAGTATTGGGAGAATGTCATATGGTCTGATGAAACCAAAGTAAAACTGTTTGGCAGAAACCAAACTCGTCGTGTTTGGAGGAGACAGAATGCTGAGTTGCATCCAAAGAACATCATACCTACTGTGAAGCATGGGGGTGGCAACATCATGCTTTGAGGCTCTTTCTCTTCAAAGGGACCAGGACAATTGATCTGTATACATGAAAGAATTAATTAAGGCCATGTATCGTGAGATCCCATCCCTGTAGACTGTGAGCCCTTGCGGGCAGGGTCTTCTCTCCTTCTGTACTTGTGTGTGCCTTGTATTGCTCATGTTTACTGTACTTGTCTATATTTGCCCCTCTTCACATGTAAAGCGCCATGGAATAAATGGCGCTATAAAAATCTATAATAATAATAATTTTGAGTGCAAACCTCCATCAGCATGGGTCTTTCAGCATGATAATGATCCCAAGCACACCGCCAGGGCAACAAAGGTGTGGCCTAGCCAGTCTCCAGATCTCAACACCATAGAAAATCTTTGGAGGGAGTTGAAAGTCTGTGTTGCCCAGCGACAGGCCCAAAACATCACTGCTCTAGAGGAGATCTGCATGGAGGAATGGGCCAACGTTTGACCTCTGTCATTGCCAACAAAGGATATATAACAAAATATTGAGATGAACTTTTATTAATGACCAAACACTTATTTTCCACCATAATTTGCAAAATAAATATTGCCACATCAGACAAGGTGATTTTCTGGATTTGTTTTCTCATTTTGTGTCTCATAGTTGTGGTCTACCTACAGTGGTGGCCAAAAGTATTGGCACCCCTGCAATTCTGTCAGATAATACTCAGTTTCTTCCTGAAAATGATTGCAATCACAAATTATTTGCTATTTTTATTTTCATTTAATTTGCTTGCAAGGAAAAAACACAATTGAGAATGAAGCAAAAATCAAATCCTTGATCATTTCACACAAAACTCCAAAAATGGGCCAGACAAAAGTATTGGCACCCTCATCCTAATACTTGGTTGCACAACCTTTAGCCAAAATAACTGCGAACAACCGCTTCCGGTAACCATCAATGAGTTTCTTACAATGCTCTGCTGGAATTGTAGACCATTCTTCTTTGGCAAACTGCTCCAGATCCCTGATGTTTGAAGGGTACCTTCTCCAAACTGCCATTTTGAGATCTCTCCACAGGTGTTCTATGGGATTCAGGTCTGGACTCATTGCTGGCCACCTTAGAAGTCTCCAGCGCTTTCTCTCAAACCATTTTATAGTGCTTTTGGAAGTGTGTTTTGGGTCATTGTCCTGCTGGAAGACCCATGACCTCTGAGGGAGACCCAGCTTTCTCACACTGGGCCCTACATTATGCTGCAAAATTTGTTGGAGTCTTCAGACTTCATAATACCATGCACACGGTCAAGCAGTCCAGTGCCAGAGGCAGCAAAGCAACCCCAAAACATCAGGGAATCTCCGCCATGTTTGACTGTAGGGACCGTGTTCTTATCTTTGAATGCCTCTTTTTTTTTCCTGTACACTCTATGTTGATGTTTTTTCCCAAAAAGCTCGACTTTTGTCTCATCTGACCAGAGAACATTCTTCCAAAACGTTTTAGGCTTTCTCAGGTAAGTTTTGGCAAACTCCAGCCTGGCTTTTTTATGTCTCGGGGTAAGAAGTGGGGTCTTCCGGGGTATCCTACCATACAGTCCCTTTTCATTCAGATGCCGACGGATAGTAGGGGTTGACACTGTTGTACCCTCGGACTGCAGGGCAGCTTGAACTTGTTTGGATGTTAGTCGAGGTTCTTTATCCACCATCCGCACAATCTTGCGTTGAAATCTCTCGTCAATTTTTCTTTTCCTTCCACATCTCGGGAGGTTAGCCACAGTGCCATGGGCTTTAAACTTCTTGATGACACTGCGCACGGAAGACACAGGAACATTCAGGTCTTTGTACATGGACTTTTAGCCTTGAGATTGTTCATGCTTCCTCACAATTTGGTTTCTCAAGTCCTCAGACAGTTCTTTGGTCTTCTTTCTTTTCTCCATGCTCAATGTGGTACACACAAGGACACAGGACAGAGGTTGAGTCAACTTTAATCCATGTTAACTGGCTGCAAGTGTCATTTAGTTATTGCCAACACCTGTTAGGTGCCACAGGTAAGTTACAGGTGCTGGTAATTACACGAATTAGAGAAGCATCACATGATTTTTCAAACAGTGCCAATACTTTTGTCCACCCCCTTTTTTAGGTTTGGTGTGGAATTATATCCAATTTGGCTTTAGGTCAATTCTTTTTGTGTTTTTCATTGAAGACAAATTAAATGAAGATAATAATACCAAAGAATTTGTGATTGCAATCATTTTCAGGAAGAAACAGAGTATTATCTGACAGAATTGCAGGGGTGCCAATACTTTTGGCCACCACTGTATGATGTCAATTACAAGCCTCTGTCATCTTTTTAAGTGGGAGTACTTGCACAATTGATGGCTGACTAAATACTTTTTTGCCCCATTGTAGTTGTCACAAATGTACCATGTCCTGTTGGGACCTTTGGGTTATCTGGGATCAGAAGGTCACAGCGATTGGCAGATCGCAGGTCCTCTTCGGAGTCCACTCTGCGATTAACTTATGTGGAGCAGATTAATTTTCACTTGTTAAAGGGGTTGAGTTCCTTTTTGATCCTGTGGGAATTCCATATGGGTCTAATCTCAGCTTCTGCATCTTGCTGCCACTCCCCTCCATTATTTAAATTCACTCCTATGCCAGTTATAGGTTTTCTATGCTGACTTCCCTGTAGAAGTTATTCCAGTCCATGAAGAAGTTGTTCCAGCTAAAGCTGTGGAGTTCCATTTGTTGTTTGATTTCTCCTGCTTTGTCTCCTTCCCTGTGTCTTACTGTAGTAGTGAGACTAGTGTCTTGCTGCCCTACTTATTAGTCAGGATTAGCTCAGGGCGAGGGGCATGGTTTGCAGGGGAAGGGAGCAGACCTGTTTACCAGGAGCTTCTGCTATTCCCCTAATTAAAATTGCTAAAGCTTACTTAAAAGTGGATTTTAGGAAGATGCCTGGATTAAAGAATAACAGAGAAAAAGTGGATCCAGTGAAAAAAAATCATCCTTTTGGACGAGGAAGCACCGTGAGGAGATCCAGTGAAAGCCTCCCTTCTCCTGGAGCTAAACAGCCTAAGGGTACCGTCACACTCAGCGATGCAACAGCGATCCCGACAACAATACGACCTGGCAGGGATCATTGCTGCGTCGCTATGTGATCGCTGGTGAGATGCCAAACAGTCCAATCTTCCCAACGACGCAACAATCGGCGACCCGTAGCGACCTGTGTAACGATGTGTCTCCTGTTGTGAACGTTCTGGAGACGACTTCTGAGCGGAGGGGCTCCCTCTGGTAGTTGCTGATGGTATTGAAGCTGTATTGAATGACAAGGCTTCCGCATCTGGAAGCGAGGACTGGCAATCAGGAGAGACGGACTGGGCTGATATAAGTGAGCTGCCTTCCCATGATCCTCGCCGGTGATCAATTGTTGTTTCCTGGTTCATTTGGAAGTCAGCTGGTGTCTTGCCTTCGTTTGCTACTTTCAGATAAGTTATTTTCTGCTTGTTCTATCGTGTTTGATATTTCCATTTTTTTTCTGCACTTTTGTGGAAGGTTAGCCGGGTTCCCCTCCAGGGGCCTGTGCTACTCTCTGTTTTTCTGTAGCCACTGTTTATTGTTCAATTGCTCTCTCCCTGCTATTTGAGTGGCTGCGGGTTAGCCGCTTGTTCACACCAGAGATCTGATTTAGCGGGTGGTGAGATCATGTGATCTCAGCATTTTTTAAATCAGAAGTGTTGGAAGTTTTTCTAGGGTTTTGCTGGATTGCAGATAGTATTCTGTCCTGTCCTATCTAGGCAGTGTTTGGCCCCAGCGTTTGCTTACTCTATTTTCTGCCTGCGTTTGTATTTTGTCCTGTCTACAGCCATTATATTTGTGGGGGCTACCTATTCCTTTGGGGCTTTACTCCGGGGAAGTTAGCTTTCCTGCTTCTATCTTTAGGTGTAGCCAGCTCTCTGGCTGTGCCGAGGCGTCTGGGTCACCGTAGGTACGTCCCACTGCTGCTTCTAGTTGTGCGGTTAGTTTAGGGATCTGCAACCCATTAGTTCCCAACCTCTCTGGGTGTTCGGCTGCCTTGGCTGTTTTTTGCTTCTGTCCTCCTCAGCTACCAAATCATAACAATCTCCTATGCGTCTCAGTGCTGAGTCGCTAGCGAGATCATTGGTAAAAGGTGTCAAACACATGGATGAATGCTACCCAGCGGGATCTCAACGACCAAAGAAAGGTCCAGGCATTTCTGACACGACCAGCGATCTCAGAGCAGGGGCCTGATCGCTGGTACGTGTCAAACTTAGTGAGATCGCTGCTGAGATCGCTGTTGTGTCACAAAACTTGTGATTCAGCAGTGATCTCACTAGCGATCTCGCTTGGTGTGACTGGGGCTTAAGCCGCAGCTTCAGCCTGTCAGCACTGGACAGGTACATGTGAAGCTGGAGGCTCAGGAAACTCAGAGAACCAGCAACGGCACAGGAACAAAGACTGCATGCACTGCGGCTCCAGCACCAGGGGGGCAAGCCTAGAGAAGCGCCGGGAGACCATGGTCAGATCAGCAGCTGGGAGACCGTGGGGAAGAGTGTGGGAGCTGTCCTCTGTGTCGGCGGCTCCTAGGAGCAGCAGTGTCTCCTCGAACATGCAGAGTGCTGGAGGTTGGAGCCCAGGAGGAGCGGCTGTATCCACATCAGGAGCAGGACGGCAGCAAGCGCGGGGACGGTGAAGAAGACTAGCACTACTCAACCACTGCTTCAGCGTGAGTCCACGGTCAGATCAAGGGCCCGGAGACAGGGGAAGAGCAGAGAAAGTTTCTTTGGTGCCGGCAGAGGTCAGGAGCAGCAGTCCGTCCCTGGCAGCGCAAGAAGGTGAAGGTGGGAACCCGGGAGATGCGGCAGTGTGTGTATCAGCGGCAGAGGAGGAAGCCATCTGCAAGCAGCGACAATGGCAGAGAAAAGCAGTGCTTCACAAAAGAGGAGGTCTGAAGGGGGTAACACCATTCTCTTGAGGAGGGAGAACTTCCAAGCTGAAGACTGGGCTAGTTGTGGTGACCTAAAGGAGGAATCTCTATTACATGATTCAAAAGTGGTGGAGGATATAAACATGCGGGATAAAGGTACTGCCACACTTAGTGATCTCGTTAGCGATCTCAATAACGACGCAAGCTAATGAGATCGTTTGTGAGATCTCTTTTAGGTCGCTAGTAGCTGCCAAACAGGAGATCTCATAAACGACTCATCAGTGGTCAGCGATCGCTTTAACGACTTTGGCGGTCGTTAGGATGTCATTAGCATGTACTGAGCGCTTCTGATTCATAGGAATTTCCAGCATCGCTCCTGCTCTCTGCGTCCTGCTAGCCTGCTTTGCAACTGCTGCGATCCTCTCTGTGACGCAAAAGAGAACTAACAGATATTGCGATCCACTCCGTGACGCTAAACCCATATGCGTCACAAACAAGGTCGTTCGCAAAAGGTGCCAAACACAGCGATATAGGCTCACCAGCGGGACGCCAACGATCAAAAAACGGTCCAGAACTCTAGTGAACGATCAACGACATCACAGCAGGGGCCACATCGTTGCTACATGCCACACACAGCTAAGTCGCTAACGAGATCGCAAAATAGTGATGTTTTAGTGATCTCGTTTGCGATCTCGTTTGCGATCTCGTTTAGTGTGGCATACCCTTAACAGTGGAGCTCTTTTCCCATCCAAGGTGGATTTTAACGGCAGGCTCAGGTACGATGCGCCGGCGTTTATACCTAGGAGGGATGAAGAGGATAATAGCGGGATACGGGAAGGGGGAAAGAAGAAGGGGATGCAACAAATATACATAATAGCCCAGGGGCATTACATTCTGAACTGGTGAAAGGGAAACTGCCTGACAATTATAACAACGCTGGGATTTGAAGGTTTGGAAAGTGTGCACTCGGAGGAGTTTATTGAGGAGATGGGGTCACATGAATATGGGGGAAGTGATTTTTGTAATGACACAGATTCTGGGGAATACAACTCCTCAGCTTCTTCTTCAGAAGATATAGTCAAACGTAATAAATTTGATTATGGAAAAAATTGTACACCACATTTAGATGCAGCTGAAACGGATCTTGCAGAGTCATGCAAGAGAAATAAGCATCATACTTCTTTTACATCATTAATTGATGAAATACCTGCTTCTGATGAATATCCCACAGAGGGATTCATGATCAAGATGCTTACAGCTCTTTTAATATCTGTTGACACACTAGGGAAAAAATTCCACTGTTGATAATAAATCAGAAGCAGTGATTGAACTTAAAACCAAAACGACCGACCTTAAACAAGCTAAAGCTTCTGAAGCCTTTATAAAAAAAGCTTTTCAAAAATTCACTGTCATTTTTTACAGAGGACTCTCATTCCAATTCTAATGTGACATCAGATAGTCCTTTTCATGATTCTGAAATAGCTGAATCTTCTTATACAAAGCATGACTCTATATGTGCTGAGGGAACTCAAAGCATATCTACACTCTCAGAGTCCGTGGAAAAAATCCAAAATGATATCGCTTCCTTTAAAAACAGTTTGGCAGCATATGAAAATTTTGGAAGGAGAAATAATGTTAAAATTAGAGGGATCCCTGAAACAGTCCAGACCTTCCAATTAAAAGGATACATTTCCTCAATGATTCACCATGTAATACCTAACATTGAAGAGAGCCATTTGATTGAAAAAGCTTTTAGAATCCGAAGACCCCCTTCCATCCAACGTAGCCAGGGACGTCATTGTTTCATTCTACCCCAACTGGGTGAAAAATGCACTTTTAGGTATTTCAAAAGAGCCAAAATTTCTTTCTTCTTCCTATGGTCACCTATCTTTTTACAAAGACATATCTAAAGATACTTGGATAAAAAGGAAACGTAACAAGAGATCTCCTTCAAGCAGGGATTCCCTACAATTGGACTCAGTATTCGGACTTACAGGTCAAGTTCGCATCAAAAATAATTACTATTTCTTTACCGGAGGAGGGAGTTTGAATTCTTGAAAAATGCTGGAATATCACCTTCTACGGCTTCTCCTGGACGCTCCAAGTTATCTAAATCAGATCTTTGTCCTATTTGAAAGCATTTGTAAATTGTAAGATATAATGTTAGTCTTGTTCTTTCTTTTCAGGGGTATATTATTGGATTAGTGATTCTTATATTGTTATACTTGTGCGAGGCTAAAGGAATCATATTCCTCTTTTATAGCTATTGAATGAACCGATGTCTGCCCCCAGTCGGTCTTAGGGCCACATACGGAGTCCCGGGCGGGACAGGCCTTCATACATATTATAGCTTTTGGATTTTATTGTAATATTTGAATAGGTATAGGGTAGGTAATAAGTAACACTTATTTCTTTATTAAACTACTGATGTGCACTATGTAAGGTTTTTATACAATGCAAAGCTAAATATGTATTACTTGTAACATATTTGCACATTGACTTCTAGTAGTGCTATTGATGTGGATACTAGGCAATGCAATATAATCTGTTTTTGTATAGCTGACGGTAATAAGCAGCTGAAATTTATTGTTTTGATGTATACTATGTGTTATATATTCTAAGCTACATTGCCTTAAGGCAAATTTAGTGAATTTAAACAACAGTAGACTTATATATATTATTATTATTATTACACATTTATATAGCGCCATTTATTCCATGGCGCTTTACATATGAAAAGGGAAAATATAGACAGGTACAATAAACGTGTGCTAGACAAGGGACACACAAGTACAGAAGGAGAGAGGACCCTGCCCGCGAGGGCTCACAGTCTACAGGGATGGGTGATGATACACTAGGAAAGGGTAGAGCTGGTCGTGCGATGGTTCATAGTGATATTTGTATTTGATGTCGACAATATGTATAATTGATTATGTAAATTATGGTATTTTCTTTCCTTTGTATGTTTGCTTGTCTATCCCCATTGCATGGGGGGTCTCCCTGTCTTTACAGGGGGTATTCTTTCCTATCCCTTTTTCCTTGTTTTACTATCCTTTCCTACTATATTTCGCTTCCCCACCTGTCTCTCCTCACCCTCTTTCTATACCCTATAAAAATCAAAATACCAATAAAAATTATTGGAAAAGGATTAGCTCAGGCTAGCCAGGCATAGGAATGTGATCACGCATGGGGAGAAGGACCTGTCTAGGGATGATATGGAGTGCCAGGATCAGTCTCAAGTGAGTGTTTAGGGGTCACCCCTCTCCCTATCATCAGGGCTCCGTTTACATTTTTTCCGGAGATTTTCTTTGCTTTGGCTTAACAGTAATATATAGTGCTAGTTTATAGCCCAATAGACATTTTATTTGTATACTAGACGTGTTTCACCTCTTACTATTTGAGGGTCCTCAGGAATAACAAACTGAAATAGATAAATGCTATAATAAACACACCAGCGTGTGATAAATATAATTATCATTTGAATCCGAGCTACAGAATACCTAGGCTGGTGGCTTTGATAGTATCCCTGCCATCATAAAAGTGTCCGGTAGTAAAAATAATTTTTACGTACAGGAAAACACATTTTAAAATGAATTTCAGAGGTCCTTTGTGGTAATAAAAAAAAGACAGATATTTCCTTTATTTTCCCATCGATATAGACAAAAAATAGAGTATGAAAACAAAAAAATTATGTCCCATGTATCATGACAAAAAGATGCAAAAACTATTTGAATATCTAAGTGAGAAAAAGTTTTACAACTCATAAAACAGGAGGTATGAAAAAAGTGAAAATGTGCCTGATCAGGAACTTGTTAATAAAGGGATAACATTGGTTGTTTTGGGGAACTTTTCATTTCAATAAAGTCTCATTTCGACATCTGATGTTCTCATATGAGTGCTACTTGTGGTTTTCTCTATCCAGGATATTATGAAGAAGCATCCATATATGTCACGCCCATTCAATGTGTAACATTAAGGCTAAGTGCACACGTTCAGGAATATCTGCGTTTTTTTCCGCGATTTTTCCGCATGTTTTGGCCACATGTTGCGTTTTTTTCCACGAAAAAAACGCTTCGTGGAAAAAATAGCAACATGTTCATTAATTTTGCGGAATGTAAGCGGTTCATGTGCGATGGTACCCAGGGTCCGGAGGAGAGGAGACTCTCCTCCAGGCCCTGGGTACCATATCCCTGGTAAAACAATAACTAAAATAAAAAATAATGATATTCTCCCCCTTCCGGCGGCCCCCGCAGCCTTCCTGCCTCTCAGCGACGCTCCCGGTCCCAGGAGTCCTTTGCGAGAATCACCCAGATGACGTAGCGGTCTCGCATGATGCTACGTCATCAGGGTGATTTGTCGCAAAGGACTCCTGGGAACGGGAGTTGCCTGGAGCGTCGCTGAGAGGCGGGAAAGCTGCGGGGGCCGCCGGAAGGTGAGAATATCATTATTTATTTATTTTTTTATTATTTTTACATTAGATCTTTTTACTATTGATGCGACATAGGCGGCATCAATAGTAAAAAGTTGGTCACACGTGTCAAACACTATGTTTGACTCGTGTGACCAACCTGTCAATCAGTTTTCCAAGCGATGCTACAGATCGCTAGGAAAACGCTAGCATTCTGGAAGCTAATTACGCTTGCAAAACGCTAGTTTCTGGCGGGAATACGCATACAAAAAAAATGTTGTTATAAACAGCTAACATGTGCCCGCAATAGGTGCGAGCGGAATGCGATCCGCTCGCACCTATTAACTAGTTAAAACTGTCAAACGCTGACAGTGGGCATTTAACTAGAGCTTCCGGCCGCCGTGCCGGAAGTGAGCGCATCGCCGACCCCGTCACGTGATTGGGGGTCGGCGACGCGTTGCCTTGACAACCAGAGGTGTCATAGAGACCTCTATGGTTGTTGCAGGCACATTGCTATGAGCACCGCCCAGTGGTTGGCGCTCATAGCAATGCATTAAATCTGCTACATATGGGCTATTGAAGCATGCCAAAAGTAAAAAAAAAAAGTGTTTAAAAATTAATAAAAAACAAAAAAAACCTAAAAGTTCAAATCACCCCCCTTTCGCCCCAATCAAAATTAAACAATAAAAGAAAAATCAAACCTACACATGATAGGTATCGTCGCGTTCAGAATCGCCCGATCTATCAATAAAAAAAGAATTAACCTGATCGCTACACGGCGTAGCGAGAAAAAAATTCAAAACGTCAGAATTAGGTTTTTTTAGTCGCCACAACATTGCATTAAAATGCAATAACGGGCGAGCAGAAGAACGTATTTGCACGAAAGTGGTATAATTAAAAACGTCAGCTCAGTGCGCAAAAAAATAAGCCCTCACCCGACCCCAGATCACGAAAAATGGAGACGCTAGGGGTCTCGGAAAATGGCACTTTTTTTTTTTTTTTTTTAGCAAATTTTGGAATTTTTTTTAACCACTTAGATAAGAGAACCTAGACATGTTTGGTGTCTATGAACTCGTAATGACCTGGAGAATCATAGTGGCAGGTCAGATTTAGTATTTAGTGAACCTAGCAAAAAAGCCAAACAAAAAACAGGTGTGGGATTGCACTTTTTTTGCAATTTCACCACACTTGGAATTTTTTTCCTGTTTTCGAGTGCATGACATGGCAAAACCAATGGTGTCGTTCAAAAGTACAACTCGTCCCGCAAAAAATAAGCCCTCACATGGCCATATTGAAGGGAAAAATAAAAAAGTTATGGCTCTGGAAAGAAGTGGAGTGAAAAACGAAGGTGTGACTCAGCGCTGGGTCCCCGCGGTGGCTGCTGGGTTGTGGGTGGGGTTACGCCCCCCGCGTCACACCCAGCATCCACCGCGTGCTTTCTCAATGAATGGGCGCGCGGTGCATGCCGGGTGTGACGTGGAGGGATAACACCGGCCACAGCTGGCAGCCAGCGCGGAAGGAGGAAGAGGGATCCCTGGCTGCTGCCAGCACTTGACGGGACGTCAGCAGAAGCAAGAGCCGCCTGCAGCCGAGGGTCACGTGCTGCCTGTGAGCTGCCATTGATAGCGCCGCTCACAGGCAGTATAGGCAGCATGAGGTATTTACAAAATTAATTAGGGGCCCCGAGGGGATACATTGGGGGAATGGGGGTTAATTTTAAAGTACTGGACAACCCGTTTAATTTAGTTTGCCACAAAGAAAAATCTACTCACTGCTCAGTTCCCCAGCACACAGAACACCAAGTGAACCTACTTCTTGCTTCTAGTAAAAAGCTATGCAGGTGCCTCTAATCAAACCCTTCATCGGTGGGATTTAACACTGTCCTACCTGGCTTTGCTAAAAGTGATAGACAAAATAAAGTGTGTAACTGAGCGAGCTCAGGAACAAGCAGATAATGAGCAGCCTAAAAACAGCCAGCACTGTATCCCAGAGTGAGTAGGTAAAGCTCAGCTCTTCTCCGTCATCTCTGGGACCAGCACAGCAGAGTCCTGCATCCACTGAGGTCCCTGATCATGTGACCCCCTGACTCCTCCCCTCCTGTGACCTCATCACAGGTCCTGGGCGCACAGAACAGCCATAGGGTATGTGCACACGTTGCAGATTTGCCTGCTGAATTTTCTGCACAGAACCCGCACCTCTTGGCAGAAAACGCAGGTGTTTTTTTTATGCGTTTTTGATCCTTTTTTTCATACCTTTTTTACATGCGGATTTGTATGCGTTTTTGTAAGCTAAATAAAGATATGTTATTTAACAAAAAAAAAATTTGTGACGTAATTTCTTGTCCAACCTCCTATTTTACATTTGTCCAACCCACACTCCATTACACACAAATAGATGATAATAGATAGATGATAGATAATAGATAGATAGATAAATAATAGATAGATAGATAATAAATTGATAGATAATGCATGGATAGATAGATAGATAGATAGATAGATAGATAGATAGATAGATAGATAGATAGATAGATAGATAATAGATGGATAGATAATAGATAGATGGATGGATAGATAGATAGATAATAGATGGATAGATAATAGATAGATGGATAGATAGATAGATAAAATGGTAAATAAATAGTTAAAGACACACACAAAATCTTCACGCAATATCTTTAATTAAAAAAAAAATGGCGTGGGCTCCTGCGCAATTTTCTGCACCAGATGGGGAAAGCCAACGGCCGGGGCCAATATTTCTAGCCTGGGAAGGGGTTAATACCCATGGATCTTCCCAGGCTATGAATATCAGCCCGCAGCTAGCCTTTACTGGCTATTAAAATAGGGAGACCCCCCCAAAAAAATGACGCGGGGTCCCCCTATAATTTATAGCCAGAAAGGCTACGCAGACAGCTGCGGGCTGATATTCATAGCCTAGGAAGGGGCCATGGATATTGGCGCACCCCCCTGGCTAAAAATACCAGCACCCAGCTGCCCCAGAATTGGCGCATCTGTATGATGCGCCAATTCTGGCACTTAGCCCCTCTCTTCCCACTGCTGTGTAGCGATGGCATATGGGGTAATAAGGGGTTAATGTCACCTTGGTATTGTAAGGTGACATTAAGCCCGATTAATAATGGTGAGGCGTCAATAAGACGCCTATCCATTATTAATCTTATCTTTTTAAAGGGTTAAAAAATACAAACACATAAGAATAAAGTATTTTAATGAAATAAAACACAACACGGTTTTCATATTTTATTGCACGCCCAGATCCAAGCGACGCCCTCGGTCTCCTAGAATAAAAAGTAAAAAAATAAAACAACCGTATACTCCCTGTCCGACACATAAGATATTGTGATGGAAATATATATATTTCAAATAGCTCTCACTTGCATATATACTCACAGCTAATATATACACTATAATCAATTGCTTAAAATGGCTGCCACAAACCAGACAGACTGGTACTTTCCATTCAAAAAAAGTGGAACAACACCAGATGTGCTGAGTACTGAGTAGATGTCTCAATTTTTGTCCTGGTTGCAGAAAAAGCGACAGTTAAATTTAGTTGCATATATATGCCTTGATCACAATATTCAATATTTAGATACCCAATAACATTGAAGCTCAACAGTATGGTAATTTACTAACCACCCCTTTTTTATACGCAATTATAAAAACATGTATGAACAAAAAAATCAGTATTTGATGGAATGTTATTCTGTTACCACGGTGTACAGTGTCATTCTTGAGAGCTCAAAATACTTAGCATAATTTGGGAGCGGCCACAGCACACACAGGGATAGATTTATCCTAACCAAATTTTTTTCACAATATTAGTTGCTATTTTGGCAAAAATTTGCAAACTTGCAAACTGCTTAAAAGCTCTTTATTGCCTTAATTCCTCATTTTGGCCAAAAAAATCAACTAATACCTCCTAATAATCTTGTGGGTGCTGGGATACCCAGATCAGATCCACAGTGTAGACATGAAGCTGATTTTACCCTGTAACTGGGGCTAATAAGCCATCCCAAGTAACAGGGGAAATCTTCAACAATAAAATGTATTTAAATGTTTGAATGTCCCTCAGAGCTCTTTTATTATGGGGAGCACAAGCTGTGAAAAAAAAACCACGCTTTGGAACTTATTATCTTGCAGATTAACCCTTTAGGCCGGGGTCACACTGGCGACAGAATCGGACGACTGCAATACGATGAAATATCGTATTGCAGTCTGCCCTATGTTGATCTATGGAGCAGCTCCCAGTATCCGATTTTTAGTGGTCCGTTTTAATCGTCCGAGTGCAATCGCAGCATGCTGCGATTGTCACCGATTGTGGGTCGACTATCGCCAATGCAAGTCTATGGGAGCGATGAAAAATCGGATTACAAACGGACCGCATGTGTGACTTGCGATTAAATCGCATCGGTGTCCTTTAGAAAAGCCGGCAATTCATCCCCGGCTATACTGTAAAATCACACTGACAGCTTTAATAAAGAATAGAAAGAATAGATATACACACATAGAATACATATATATATATATATATATATATATATGTCATTGTGACATATATATATACATATATTTATAGTTCTTACACTTCTACATACTGTAATAGCCGCTAATTCAATTGCCGGCTTTTGTGAAATCACAGAAGCCGACATGAAATGATACATTGTTTAGACACAGTTAACCATGTCATTTCCTGTATTTTGATATATGGTTTGAACTTACAATTACATAAGTGTATGTGTGCAAAATTTCAGACATGTAGGGGTTAATTAAAGGTGTAAATTGGTTGAAAAAAAATGCGTGGGCTCCCGCTGTATTTTCTCCACCAGACAGACAAAGCAAGCGAGTGGGGGCAGATAATAATAGCCTAGGGAGGGTACATTTTTTTGTTGCCCCCCCTGGCTACTAACATCTGCCCCAGACACCCCAGAAAGGGCAAATCTCTAATTAGATTTGCCCTTTCTGGCACTTTGCCCGTCTATTCCCATTGCCCTGTAGCGGTGGCGAATGGGTTAATAAGGGGTTACAGCCACCTTGCAATTGAAAGGTGACTGTAAGCCAGGTTAATAATTGAGAGCTGTCAATTAGACAACTATCAATTATTAATCCTATTGAAGTAAATAAAAAAACACACACACTTTAAGAATAAATAATTTTAATGAAATAAAAACAAATTTTTTTGACCATCTTTTATTTTACTCTTAATCCGTGCGAAGCCCTTGATCTCCTAAAGTAAATATAAAATAATAAAACAACATTATTCTTACCTATCTGGCGATCTGTCACGTCCCACGATGTAATCCTTCACAAAGGGTTAACTAGCAATCAGCTAAGCAGCGCATCTAATGCTGCGTGCTCAGCTGATAGCTCCAGAATGAATGAGCTTATCTCCTGCCGACAGGAGAGGATGTGATTAATGAATGAAGCTTAATTGATTGTGTCCCACTTTCACTTAGGTCAGGTCACTGAAGTGAAAGTGGCAATAAATCAATTAAGCTCCATTCATTCATCTCTTCCTCTCCTTTCGCTGGGAGATAAGTTATTCATTCAGGGGGTTACAGCTAGGAGACAGCATTTAGCTCTCTGCTCGCTGTAACCTGTTAACCCTTTCTGATGGATTACACCGTGGGACCTGACTGTACATCGGATTGGTAAGAATAATTTTGCTTTTTAATTTTATTTTTATTACAGGAAATGGTTTTAGCAGGAAAATAAAATATGGTCAAAAACTGTGTGATTATTTCATTAAACTTCTTCTTTATTAAACTGTGTGTGTTTGATTTTTCTTTCATACAATAGGATTAATAATTTATAGTTGTCTAATTGACAGCTCTCAATTATTAACCTGGCTTACAGTCACCTTTCAATTGCAAGGTGGCTGTAACCTCTTATTAACCCATTCGCCACCGCTACAGGGCAATGGGAATAGACGGGCAAAGTGCCAGAAAGGGCAAATCTAATTAGAGATTTGCCCTTTCTGGGGTGTCTGGGGGCAGATGTTAGTAGCCAGGGGGGGCACCAAAAAATGTACCCTCCCTAGGCTATTATTATCTGCCCCCACTCGCTTGCTTTGTCTGTCTGGTGGAGAAAATACAGCGGGAGCCCACGCATTTTTTTCAACGAATTTACACCTTTAATTAACCCCTACATGTATGAAATTTTGCACACATACACTTATGTAATTGTAAGTTCAAACCATATATCAAAATACAGGAAATGACATGGTTAACTGTGTCTAAACAATGTATCATTTCATGTCGGCTTCTGTGATTTCACAAAAGCCGGCAATTGAATTAGCGGCTATTACAGTATGTAGAAGTGTATGAACTATAAATATATATATATATATATATATATATATATATGTCACAATTACATGTATATATATATATATATGTGTTCTATGTGTATATATCTATTCTTTCTTTTGTGATTTAAATACTATTCTTTTGGATCATTATATGTCAGTTTTGCAAGCCTGCGAGAAATTCTCGCAAGTCGGATGAAAATCGGATGTTACAAGGTACACACACATGCGACTAAATCGCATCTTTGAAGGAAAATTGGATGCCAGGCGGATGTGTGATGTTTTCATTTTGTTCCGATAATCGACCGACTAAAACGTCCGATTTTTTGTAGTTGTGTCTGACCCCGGCCTTACTAGCGTTTGTGACAAGACATTTTCCCTTTAACCCCTTTGCGACATGCGCTGTACTGGTACGGATCTGCACAAAAGTGGTATCATTAAAAACGTCATCTCAGCACACAAAAAAATAAGCTCTCACCCGACCCAAGGTCACAAAAATACAGATGATACGGTTCTCGGAAAATGACACAATTTTTTTTTTTTAACAAAGTTTGGAATTTTTTTTTCACCACTTAGATAAAAAAGAACCTAGTCATGTTTGGTGTCTATGAACTTGTTTTGACCTGTAAAATCATAGTGGCAGGTCAGATTAGCATTTAGTGAACATGGTGAAAAAAAAAAAAAAAACAAGTGAGGGATTGCAATTTTTTTGCAATTTCACAGCACTTGGACTTTTTTTCCCATTTTTGAGTACAAGATATGGTAAAACCAATAGTGTCGTTCAAAAGTACAACTCATCCCGCAAAAAACAAGCCTTCATATGGCCATCTTGATGGAAAAATAAAAAAAGTTATGGCTCTGGGAAGAAGGGGAGTGAAAAACAGAAAAGCAAAAACGAAAATGGGCCCCGGCGCGAACTCGTTAACATGCAGAAAAAAATATAAATTAGAACAAATTGATATATAGATTTTTACATTTTAAGAAGGTATAAAAAAAAAAACTGTCAGTGCAGAGCATTATTAAACAAGCTATTTGAATACCACGGATTATCATCCCATAAACCAGAGCCATATAAGTTGAGGTAACATTTACATTATTTATTCTGTGTTTGCCTTAACCCCTTCATGACCCAGCCTATTTTGACCTAAATGACCTGGCCATTTTTTGCAATTCTGACCATGTCCCTTTATGAGGTAATAACTCAGGAACTCTTCAACGGATCCTAGCGATTCTGAGATTGTTTTTTCGTGACATATTGGGCTTCATGTTAGTGGTAAATTTAGGTTGATAATTTTTGCGTTTATTTGTGAAAAAAATGGAAATTTGGCGAAAATTTTGCAATTTTAAAATTTTGAATTTTTATTCTGTTAAACTAGAGAGTTATGTGATACAAAATAGTTAATAAATAACATTTCCCACATGTCTTTACATCAGCACAATTTTGGAAACAAAATTTTTTTTTGTTAGAAAGTTATAAGGGTTAAAAGTTGACCAGCGATTTCTCATTTTTACAAAATTTACAAAGCCATTTTTTTTACGGACCACCTCACATTTGAAGTCACTTTGTGGGGTCTATATGGCAGAAAATACCCAAAAGTGACAACATTATAAAAAATGCACCCCTCAAGCTACTCAAATCTACATTCAGAAGATTATTAACCCTTCAGGTGCTTCACAGGAACTAAAGCAACGTGGAAGGAAAAAATGGACATTTTAATTTTTCCAACAAAAAATTCTTTTAGCCTCAGTTTTTTTCATTTTTTTCATGGGCAACAGGATAAAATGGATCCTAAAATTTGTTGGGCAATATCTCCTGAGTACACAGATACCTCATGTGTGGTCATAAACCACTGTTTGGGCGCACGCAGGGCCCAGAAGGGAAGGAGCGCCATTTGACTTTTTGAATGGAAAATTAGCTCCAATACTTAGCGGACACCATGACGCGTTTGGAGAGCCCTGTGTGCCAAAACAGTGAAAAAAAAACCACATGTGACAACATTTTGGAAACTAGACCCCTTATGGAACTTATCTAGATGTGTTGTGAGCACTCTGAACCCCCACTGCTTCACAGAAGTTTATAACAAAGAGTAGTGAAAATAAAAAAAAATCATTTTTTTCCTCAAAAATGATTTTTTAGCCCGCTATTTTTTATTTTCACAAGGGTAACAGGAGAAATTGGACCACAAAAGTTGTTGTGCAATTTGTCCTGAGTATACCAATACCCCATATGTGGGGGGAACCACTGTTTTGGGCGCATGGGAGAGCTTAGAAGGGAAGGAGCGCCATTTTGGAATGCAGACTTGATGGAATGTTCTGCGGGCGTCATGTTGCTTTTGCAGAGCCCCTGATATGCCTTAACAGTAAAAACCCCCCACAAGTGACCCATTTTGAAACTAGACCCTCCAAGGAGCTTATCTAGATGTGTAGTGAGCACTTTGAACCCCCAAGTGCTTCACAGAAGTTTATAAACGCAGAGCAGTGAAAATAAAAAAATCATTTTTGTTCCTCAAAAA
>JARQOD010000003.1:28132546-28262417 GCA_033576555.1 Oophaga sylvatica | reverse complement strand
AAAAAGTTATGGTTTGGGAAAAGAAGTGGAGTGAAAAACAAGGGGGTACTCGCGCGGGTCCCCGGGGGCTGCGGGTTTTGGGGGTGGGTTACCCCCCCCGCACACCCACATCCACCGCCTTTCTCAATGAATGGGCGCGCGTGCAGCCGGGTGGGGACGGGGAGGGATAACCCCGGGCCACAGCCTGGCAGCCAGCGGGGAAGGGAGAAGGGGGATCCCGGCTGCTGCCACCTTGACGGGACTCACAGAAGCAAGAGCCCCCTGCACCGGGGGTCACGTGCGCCGGAGCTGCCATTGAAGCGCCGCCACAGCGAAAGGGCAGCAGAGGATTTTACAAAATTAATTAGGGCCCCGAGGGAACTTTGGGGGAAAGGGGGGTTAATTTTTTAAAAAACGGGAAAACCCCTTTAATTTAGTTTTGCCACAAAAAAAAATCTACTCACTGCCATTTCCCCCACACAAGAACCCCAAATGAACCCTCTTTTTTGCTTCTAGAAAAAGCTATCAGGTGCCTCTAAAAAAACCCCTTCATCGGGGATTTAACACTGCCACCTGGCTTTGCAAAAGTGATAGACAAAATAAAGTTGAACTGAGCGAGCTCGGGAAAAAGCAGATAATGACAGCCTAAAAACAGCCCCGTATCCCAAAGTGGGGTAAAGCTCACTCTTCTCCCATCTCTGGGCCACACAGCAGGGGCCTGCATCCACGAGGCCCCTGATCATTGACCCCTGACTCCCCCCCTCCTTGACCTCACACGGGCCCTGGGCGCACAGAACAGCCATGGGGTTGTGCACACGTTCAGATTTGCCTCGAATTTTTTCACAGAACCCGCACCTCTTGGGAAAAACGCAGGTGTTTTTTTAAGCTTTTTTGATCCTTTTTTTCATACCCTTTTTTTCATGCGGATTTGATGCTTTTTTGTAACTAAAAAAAATTTTTATTTAACAAAAAAAAAAATTTGTGACAATTTCTTGTCCAACCCCTATTTTACATTTTTCCAAACCCACCTCCATTACACACAAATAAGATAATAGATAGATGATAGAAAAGAAATAATAAAAATAGATAAATAGATAAAAAATTTAAAAGAAATGCGGTAAAAGATAGTAGAAAATGAAAAGATAGATAGATGTTAGATAATAAAAATAGATAATAATAAGGGAAATAATAAAAGGGATGGATAGATAGATAAAGTGGATAAAAATAAATAAGGATAGATAGATAGATAATAAAATGGAAAAAAAAATAGTTAAAGACCACAAAAAATTTTCCCCGCAATATTTTTAATTTAAAAAAAAAAAAAGGGCGTGGCTCCCCTTTTTCTGCACCAAGGGGGAAAGCCAACGCCGGGCCAATATTTCTAGCCGGGGAAGGGTTTAATCCCCAGGATTTCCCCCTGAAAATCAGCCCCCGAGCAGCCTTTACTGGCTTTTTAAAATAGGAGCCCCCCCCAAAAAAAATGACGCGGGTCCCCCATAATTTTAATAGCCAAAAAGGCAGGGGCAACAGCTGCGGCGGGGATTTCATACCTGGGAAGGGGGCCGGGATTTTGGCGACCCCCCGGGCTAAAAATACCAGCCCCCAGCGCCCCGAATTGGCGCATCGTAATGCCCCAATTCTGGCACTTACCCCCCTTTCCCACTGCTGTTAGCGAGGCAAGGGGTAAAAGGGGGTTAATGCCACCTTGGTATTGAAAAGGGGGAATTTTAACCCAAATTAATAAGGGGGGCGTAAATAAACGCCTATCCATTATTAACTTTTTTTTTTAAGGGGGTTTTTAAAAAATAAAAACCCACATAAAAAAAAGGGTTATTTTAATGAAAAAAAACACAACAGGTTTTTTCAATTTTATTCACCCCAGATCCAACGACGCCCCGTCCCCTTTAAATAAAAAGTAAAAAAAAAAAAAAAACCCAAAACCCCTGTCTGACACAAAGATATTGTGATGGAAAATATATATTCAATAGCTCCACTTGCATATAAAACCACACTAATAATACACAAAACAATTGTTTTAAAAGGGGTTGCCCAAACCAGACAAAGGGTATTTTCCTTTTAAAAAAAAAGGGGAAAAACACCAGAGTGGGGGAGACGAGAGATGTTCTAAAAATTTTTGTCCGGGGTTTCAAAAAAAAAGCGACAGTTAAATTTAGTTGCATAAATCCCTTTTATCAAAAATTTTTTCAATATTTGATCCCCCTAACATTGAAGCTCAACAGAAAAAAATTATTTAACCACCCCTTTTTTTTACGCAATTATAAAAACATGTATAAAAAAAAAATCAATTTGAGGGAAGTTTTTTCGTTCCCACGGTACAGTGCATTTTTTAGACTCAAAATACTTCCAAATTTGGGGGGGGCCCCCAAAAGAAACACACGGGAAAATTTATCCTAACCAAATTTTTTTAAACAATATTTTTTCTTTTTTGGGGGAAAAATTTCAACTTGAAAAACGGGCTTAAAACTCTTTTTTTCCTTTTAAACCTCTTTTTTTCAAAAAAATCAACTAAAACCTCCTAATAATCTTGTGGGGGCGGGGGTACCCAATCAATCCACATGAACATAGCGTTTTACCCGGTAACCAAAAAACCCCCTTCCCCCCCCAAAAACGGGGGAAAATTTTAACAATAAAATGTTTTAAAAAAGTTTAAAAGTCCCTCAGACTCTTTTTTTATGGGGACAAAAACTGTAAAAAAAAAAAACCCCCCCTTTGGAACTTTTTTTCTTTCAGATTAACCCCTTACCCCGGGGTCACACGGCACAGAATCGACGACTGCAATACGATGAATATCGTATTGCATCCCGCCCAAAGTTTTTCTATGGGGCAGCTCCCAGTAACCGATTTTTAGGGGGTCCCGTTTTAAAAAATCCGATGCAACGCAGCATGCTGCGTTTCACCGATTTTGGGGGGGGCTAAAGCCAATTCAATCATGGGACGATGAAAAATCGGATTAAAAACGGACCCAGTGTGACTTTTTTATTAAAAACGCCCCGTGTCCCCTTTGAAAAGCCGGCAATTTATCCCCGCTATACTGAAAATCACACTGCAGCTTAATAAAGAAAAAGAATAGAATACCACAAGAAAACATATAATATTATAAATATATATCATTGGACAATATATATCATAATTTAATTAACTTTCACTTCAAAAATGTAATTTCCCCTAATTCAATTCCGGCTTTTGTGAAATCACAAAAACCGGGCATGAAAAGATACATTGTTTTTTTCCAGTTAAACCATTCATTTTCCTGAAATTTTTATAAAAGGGTTTTTTTTTTACAATTTCATAAGTGTATTGTGCAAAATTTCAGACATGTAGGGGTTAATTAAAGGGAAATTCTTGAAAAAAAAATCGTGGCTCCCGCTGTATTTTCCCCCCCCAACAACAAAGCAGCGAGTGGGGCAGATAATAATAGCCAGGGAGGGTACTTTTTTTTTTGCCCCCCGGGTACTAACACTCCCCCCCAAAAACCCCAAAAGGCAAATCTTTTAAAATTTTTAAATTTGGGCCCCTTTTGGCACTTTGGGCCCCTCTTTTTCCCTTCCCCTGTAGGGTGGCAAAGGGGGGAAAAAGGGGAAAAGCCACCTTGCAAATTAAAAGGGGGACTTTAAAGCCGGGGTTTAAAAAGGGGAAACTGTAAAATTTGACAACAAACAATTTTAATCCTATAAAATAAAAAAAAAAACACCCCCTTTAAAATAAAAATTTTAAGAAATAAAAAAAAATTTTTTTTGACCATCTTTTTTTTAAATCTAATCCCCGCGAACCCCCTTTACCCAAAAAAATATAAAATAATAAAAAAACTTTTTTCTTTTCCTTTCTGGCGATTGGCACTCCCACAAAGAAAACCTTCACAAAGGTTAACTACAATTCACTAAGCAGCGCATCAAAAAGCTGCTCACCCATAGCTCCAGAATAAAGAGCTTATTTTCCTGCCGACAGGAGAGGGGTGATTTAAAAAAGAAGTTTAAAATTTTTGTGTCCCCTTTCACTTTAGTCAGGGTTTCCCGAATGAAAGTGGCAAAAATCAATAAGCTCCATTCATTCAACTTCCTCTCCTTCGCTGGGAGAGTAAGTTTTTTCTTCGGGGGGTTTCAGCTAGGGGACAGCATTTAGCTCTCTCTCGCGAAAACCCTTTAAACCCCTTTTTTGATGGATTACAAACCGGGGCCCCGACTGTACATCGGGTTGGAAGAAAATTTTGCTTTTAATTTTTTTTTTATTACAGGAAATTTGGGGTTTTTGCGGGGGAAAAAAAAATAGGGGGAAAAAATGTGATTTTTTTCATTAAACTCTTCTTTTTTAAAAATGGTTGTTGATTTTCTTTCATACAATAGGATTAATAATTTATAGTTGTCTAATTGACAGCTCTCAATTATTAACCTGGCTTACAGTCACCTTCAATTGCAAGGTGGCTGTAACCCTTATTAACCCATTCGCCACCGCTACAGGGCAATGGGAATAGACGGGCAAAGTGCCAGAAAGGGCAAATCTAATTAGAGATTTGCCCTTTCTGGGGTGTCTGGGGGCAGATGTTAGTAGCCAGGGGGGGCACCAAAAAAATGTACCCTCCTAGGCTATTATTATCTGCCCCCACTCGCTTGCTTTGTCTGTCTGGTGGAGAAAATACAGCGGGAGCCCACGCATTTTTTTTCAACGAATTTACACCTTTAATTAACCCCTACATGTATGAAATTTTGCACACATACACTTATGTAATTGTAAGTTCAAACCATATATCAAAATACAGGAAATGACATGGTTAACTGTGTCTAAACAATGTATCATTTCATGTCGGCTTCTGTGATTTCACAAAAGCCGGCAATTGAATTAGCGGCTATTACAGTATGTAGAAGTGTATGAACTATAAATATATGTATATATATATATGTCACAATTACATGTATATATATATATATATATATGTGTTCTATGTGTATATATCTATTCTTTCTTTTGTGATTTAAATACTATATGTCAGTTTTGCAAGCCTGCGAGAAACTCTCGCAAGTCGGATGAAAATCGGATGTTACAAGCTACACACACATGCGACTAAATCGCATCTTTGAAGGAAAATCGGATGCCAGGCGGATGTGTGATGTTTTCATTTTGTTCCGATAATCGACCGACTAAAACGGTCCGATTTTTTGTAGTTGTGTCTGACTGTCACGCTGTATAGCAGATATATATATGTGATGACAGTAATCTATATCAAAAGGGCAACATACAATATAACATGCGCATAGATATATGATAACATAGAATTACCTGACAGAATGTCCAGTGGGTCAATACTGAATCCGTTATACGCTGTCTCCGGCTAGAGGGTGACCGGGGTCTATGCTGACCCTAAACTGGGGTCCTGACTAATCCCTCTACCTGGAGGTACTGTTAAAGGTACAGAGGTCCAGGCCACCAGCGTAAACCCTGTCTCCTATCAATCCCTGCCAACTGTAATCTAGTCCTAAGAAGGACCCTGATTACCACCAAAGGGAATGAACAGGTAACGGTTAATGAACAGAAAGACATACAAGAAAGACAAGAAATAAAGTAAATAAAGTCTTACATACAACACTCACACACAGTAGGAACACCTAAGGTCTCAGAGATAAACTATAAGCTATAAGAGTAAAAACAACTAAGGAGCTCTTAGCTTAAGTATTCTCAGAACCGCTCCAGTCTGCTAGACTACATGAATGCTTTCACCGGCGTCTAACACCCAGACTGGCAGGAATATAAAGGAAACTAATTAGAACATAATCAAAAGCAGCCAGCCGAGGCTGGACCTAGTCTAGCAAAGAGCTAGGTAAAATTAACTCTCTCATTACCAAACACAAAGAAACAGCAGCTCAGCTGTGAGAAGTCAGAATGTGCAATCGCGACGATCTTCGTGGCGATGCACCCATGACAGTACCCCCCCTTCTACGAGGGGCCTCCGGACCCTCATGACCAGGTCTGTCCGGGTAAGTTGTGTGAAAGGTCCGAACCAATCGATCTGCGTTAGCATCAGACGCAGGGACCCACGTCCTCTCCTCAGGACCATACCCCCTCCAATGAACTAAGTACTGAGGGGATCGGCGACTGAGACGTGAGTCAATGATTTTCGACCCATGAAATTCCACGTTATCATTGACTACCACTGAAGGAGGAGGTAGAGGTGACGGTATGACTGGTGCCACATACTTTTTAAGTAATGACTTGTGAAACACATTATGAATTTTAAACGTAGGAGGGAGGTCCAGACGAAATGCCACAGGATTAATTATGGAACTGATCCTGTACGGCCCGATGAATCTGGGACCCAACCTCCAGGAGGAAACTTTAAGTTTTATATTCCTGGTAGACAACCAAACCAGATCGTTCACCTTCAGATCTAGACCAGAAACTCTCCTCCTATCAGCCATCCGTTTGTAACGGTTCCCCGTAACCTTCAGTCTTAACCGATCTGGAACTATCAGTCTCCCTGGAAGTCCCACAGGGGCGTCCCCCTGAGCCCCCAATACCTCCCCCTCAAGCTCAGAGCATACAGCTGACACTACAACTCCCTCCTGAGGAATAGGAACCGGATCATCCGTCTTCCCGGCCCCTGGGAAAGTACGAGATAAGGCATCAGAAGCAACTTTATTGAGCAGTCATATGCGCGATGAGGAGGTAACTCTTTACACCCCTCCTCTGAGAACATCTCCCCAAAGTCCTCCAGAAAAGGAGGCAAAGTCCTAGGCACAACCGCACCGATGACCGTGCTCATGCAGTTATTCCTGCAAAATTCACCCCACTGGCTTATCTTTCTGGATTGCCAATCAATCACTGGTTATGTTTAGCCAACCAAGGAAGTCCCAACACAATAGGAGTAGGTAGACCCTCCAACACATAACAAGACAATTGCTCTTTATGTATTGCCCCTACTCGAAGATCTATGTTATGAACAGCTTGTACCAAGCTACCTTGACCGAGAGGTCTAGAATCAATAGAGACTATAGGGACTGGTTTGGCCAATACACTCAGTTGCATACCATGCACCTGGGCAAACCGAGCGTCCACCAGATTAGCCCCGGACCCACTATCAAGAAAAACAGAAATCCTCTCAGTTCTAGTACCAATCACCACCTCCGCAGGCACGAGAAACTGAGAGGGATTTGGGACGAAATACACACTCCCAGGTTAACTCCTTTGCTCAAAGAGGCCCGGGATGGACACCCCCCAACAAAATGTCCCTCTCTCCCGCAAAAGAAACACCTTCTAGTCTTGCGGTGCACCGCCGATTCCCTCCTACAAAATGATGTCCCTCCCAACTGCATGGGCTCCTCAGAACAGACCAGGGGAACCTCAGTATAAGGGACTTTAGTAGTAGGTGGAGTCATCACGGGAGGCGGAGTTACCTCGCGTCTTCCCCGAAGTCGTCTATCAATGCGAATAGCGAGGGCCATAGCAGCCTCCAGTGATGGAGGAGAATCATACTGAGCCAACACATCTTTTAATTTGTCAGACAACCCTTGACAAAACTGGCTCCTAAGAGCTGGGTCATTCCACTGAGTATCTGTTGCCCATCTACGGAACTCAGAAGAATATTCCTCCGCTGGACGATTTCCTTGCCGTATTTTACGTAACTTTGTTTCAGCAAGGGAGACTCGATCCGGATCATCATATACAAGACCCAGGGCAGTAAAAAATCGATCCACTGACTGGAGATCTGGGGAGCCTGGAGGAATAGAGAACGCCCAAGATTGAGGGTCCCCTTGTAAGAGCGAGATAACAATTCCCACCCTCTGCTCTTCACTCCCAGATGACCGAGGCCGCAGCCGAAAGTACAATTTACATGCCTCCCGGAAGGTAAAAAATTTGTCCCGCCCACCAGTGAACCTGTCCGGGAGAGCAACCTTAGGTTCAGATCTGGTTTGCTCCGGGGGGAACAAAACCTTGGACTTAATGTCTGCAAACTCCAGGGACAACCCCTGCAACTGCCGGGCCAGCTGGGCTACTGGATCCATGACAGCTGGAGAGAATCTTTAGTATGGCCGGTGAAAATGTCACGCTGTATAGCAGATATATATATGTGATGACAGTAATCTATATCAAAAGGGCAACATACAATATAACATGCGCATAGATATATGATAACATAGAATTACCTGACAGAATGTCCAGTGGGTCAATACTGAATCCGTTATACGCTGTCTCCGGCTAGAGGGTGACCGGGGTCTATGCTGACCCTAAACTGGGGTCCTGACTAATCCCTCTACCTGGAGGTACTGTTAAAGGTACAGAGGTCCAGGCCACCAGCGTAAACCCTGTCTCCTATCAATCCCTGCCAACTGTAATCTAGTCCTAAGAAGGACCCTGATTACCACCAAAGGGAATGAACAGGTAACGGTTAATGAACAGAAAGACATACAAGAAAGACAAGAAATAAAGTAAATAAAGTCTTACATACAACACTCACACACAGTAGGACACCTAAGGTCTCAGAGATAAACTATAAGCTATAAGAGTAAAAACAACTAAGGAGCTCTTAGCTTAAGTATTCTCAGAACCGCTCCAGTCTGCTAGACTACATGAATGCTTTCACCGGCGTCTAACACCCAGACTGGCAGGAATATAAAGGAAACTAATTAGAACATAATCAAAAGCAGCCGGCCGAGGCTGGACCTAGTCTTAGCAAAGAGCTAGGTAAAATTAACTCTCTCATTACCAAACACAAAGAAACAGCAGCTCAGCTGTGAGAAGTCAGAATGTGCAATCGCGACGATCTTCATGGCGATGCACCCATGACACTGACCCCGGCCTTACTAGCGTTTGTGACAAGACATTTTCCCTTTAACCCCTTTGCGACATGCGCTGTACTGGTACGGATCTGCACAAAAGTGGTATCATTAAAAACGTCATCTCAGCACACAAAAAATAAGCTCTCACCCGACCCAAGGTCACAAAAAATACAGATGATACGGTTCTCGGAAAATGACACAATTTTTTTTTTTTAACAAAGTTTGGAATTTTTTTTCACCACTTAGATAAAAAAGAACCTAGTCATGTTTGGTGTCTATGAACTTGTTTTGACCTGTAAAATCATAGTGGCAGGTCAGTATTAGCATTTAGTGAACATGGTGAAAAAAAAAAAAAAACAAGTGAGGGATTGCAATTTTTTTGCAATTTCACAGCACTTGGAATTTTTTTCCCATTTTTGAGTACAAGATATGGTAAAACCAATAGTGTTGTTCAAAAGTACAACTCATCCCGCAAAAAACAAGCCTTCATATGGCCATCTTGATGGAAAAATAAAAAAAGTTATGGCTCTGGGAAGAAGGGGAGTGAAAAACAGAAAAGCAAAAACGAAAATGGGCCCCGGCGCGAACTCGTTAACATGCAGAAAAAAATATAAATTAGAACAATTGATATATAGATTTTTACATTTTAAGAAGGTATAAAAAAAAAACTGTCAGTGCAGAGCATTATTAAACAAGCTATTTGAATACCACGGATTATCATCCCATAAACCAGAGCCATATAAGTTGAGGTAACATTTACATTATTTATTCTGTGTTTGCCTTAACCCCTTCATGACCCAGCCTATTTTGACCTAAATGACCTGGCCATTTTTTGCAATTCTGACCAGTGTCCCTTTATGAGGTAATAACTCAGGAACTCTTCAACGGATCCTAGCGATTCTGAGATTGTTTTTTCGTGACATATTGGGCTTCATGTTAGTGGTAAATTTAGGTTGATAATTTTTGCGTTTATTTGTGAAAAAAATGGAAATTTGGCGAAAATTTTGCAATTTTAAAATTTTGAATTTTTATTCTGTTAAACTAGAGAGTTATGTGACACAAAATAGTTAATAAATAACATTTCCCACATGTCTTTACATCAGCACAATTTTGGAAACAAAATTTTTTTTTGTTAGAAAGTTATAAGGGTTAAAAGTTGACCAGCGATTTCTCATTTTTACAACAAAATTTACAAAGCCATTTTTTTTACGGACCACCTCACATTTGAAGTCACTTTGAGGGGTCTATATGGCAGAAAATACCCAAAAGTGACAACATTATAAAAAATGCACCCCTCAAGCTACTCAAATCTACATTCAAGAAGATTATTAACCCTTCAGGTGCTTCACAGGAACTAAAGCAACGTGGAAGGAAAAAATGGACATTTTAATTTTTCCAACAAAAAATTTCTTTTAGCCTCAGTTTTTTCATTTTTTCATGGGCAACAGGATAAAATGGATCCTAAAATTTGTTGGGCAATATCTCCTGAGTACACAGATACCTCATGTGTGGTCATAAACCACTGTTTGGGCGCACGCAGGGCCCAGAAGGGAAGGAGCGCCATTTGACTTTTTGAATGGAAAATTAGCTCCAATACTTAGCAGACACCATGACGCGTTTGGAGAGCCCCTGTGTGCCTAAACAGTGAAAAAAAAACACATGTGACACCATTTTGGAAACTAGACCCCTTATGGAACTTATCTAGATGTGTTGTGAGCACTCTGAACCCCCAACTGCTTCACAGAAGTTTATAACGAAGAGTAGTGAAAATAAAAAAATCATTTTTTTCCTCAAAAATGATTTTTTAGCCCGCTATTTTTTATTTTCACAAGGGTAACAGGAGAAATTGGACCACAAAAGTTGTTGTGCAATTTGTCCTGAGTATACCAATACCCCATATGTGGGGGGAACCACTGTTTTGGCGCATGGGAGAGCTTAGAAGGGAAGGAGCGCCATTTTGGAATGCAGACTTGATGGAATGTTCTGCGGGCGTCATGTTGCTTTTGCAGAGCCCCTGATATGCCTTAACAGTAAAAACCCCCCACAAGTGACCCCATTTTGGAAACTAGACCCCCCAAGGAGCTTATCTAGATGTGTAGTGAGCACTTTGAACCCCCAAGTGCTTCACAGAAGTTTATAAACGCAGAGCAGTGAAAATAAAAAAATCATTTTTGTTCCTCAAAAACTGATATTTTTAGCCCACTATTTTTTATTTTTACAAGGGTAACAGGAGAAATTGGACCCCAAAAGTTCTTGTACAGTTTGTCCTGAGTACACTGGTACCCCATATGTGGGAGGAAACCACTGTTCGGGCATACGTTGGGGCTCGGAAGGGAAGTAGTGACGTTTTGAAATGCCGACATTGATGGAATGGTCTGCGGGCGTCATGTTACGTTTGCAGAGCCCCTGATGTGCCTAAACAGTAGAAACTCCCCACAAGTGACCCCATTTTGAAAACTAGACCCCGCAAGGAACTTATCTAGATGTGTGGTGAGCACTTTGAACCCTCAAGGGCTACCCAAGTTTATAACGCCTGGACATGAAAATAAAAAAATCATATTTTTTCCACAAACATGATCTTTTAGTCCCCAATTTTTTTATTTTCCCAAGGGTAACATTAGAAATTAGACCCCAAAAGTTGTTGTCCAATTTGTCCTGAGTACGCTGATATCCCACATGTTGGAGAAAACTACTGTATGGGCACACGTCGGGGCTCGGAAGGGAAGTAGTGACGTTTTGAAATGCCGACTTGATGGAATGGTCTGCTGGCGTCATGTTACGTTTGCAGAGCCCCTGATGTGCCTAAACTGGAAACCCCCCAAGTGATCCCCATTTTGGAAACTAGATCCCCCAAGGAACTCCTCTAGATGTGTGGTGAGCTGTTATGTTTCGGTAGCTGAGGAGAGATTGCAAAAATAGCCAAAAAAAGCAATACACCAGAGAGGCTGGAAACTATTGGATTGCAGGACCCTAAACTAACCGCCACACTAGAAGTAGCCGTGGAGCGTACCTACGGTGATCCTAGACGCCTCGTCACAGCCGGAGAGATAGCTACACCTAAAGGCAGAAAGATGAATGCTATCTGCCCCGTAGTAGAATCCCCACAGAAATAGGAAGCCCCCAAACATGTAATGGCGGTTAGACCAGAAGAAAATACGAACACAGACAGAAAATAGAATGAGCAAACGCTGGGGCCCAATCTGTCTAGATGGAAAAGTATAGGAAAGAATTCTGACTGCAACCCAAAAAAACCCTGATAAAAATACCAACACTTCTGATTAACAAAAAACCTGAGATCACACGATCTCTACCACCTAAATCAGATCTCTAGTGTAACACACAGCAATTCAGCAAATAAAAAGTGACATAGGAACAGAGCAAAAGTGCATACACAAACTGAGCACAATTGCAGAGCCAAGCCCCAAAAGGGGACCAGGCTGAAATCTACTGCTAAGCAGCAAACCAGCAATAAAATCCAACCAGAGGAAAAAAAAACAGCAAATCACTTATCTGAAAGAGAGCAGGAATACAAGCTGAGCTCCAAGCAAGACGTGGAAGAACGTCGAAGAACCGCGTCCGAGGCTCCGTCACTGAATGATGGCATGTCGCGAACGCATGCCGCTTTACTGTTGGCCAACCCTTCTTCATGATGTCCGAAGCTTTATAGCCTCCTGCTCGTCTTGTGCCAAGAACAAGGTTCCTAGGCAGCTACCCTCTGGACTCCTACACCCACTTCCAGTCCCTTCGGTTCCATGGCAGCACATTGCAATGGACTTTATTACCGATGTACCTCAGTCTTCTAGCTGCACAGTTATCCTCATGGTCGTGGATCGATTCTCCAAGATGGCTCATTTCATCTCTCTGCCTGGTTTGCCCTTTGCACCCGAGTTGGCGAAAGTCTTCAACAACCATATTTTTCGGATTCATGGCTTTCCTCAACATATAGTTTCGGACAGAGGAGTCCAGTTCACCTCCCGGTTCTGGAGAGCCCTATGCAAGCTTATGAATGTCACGCTAGACTTCTCTGCCTACCATCCTCAGACCAACGGTCAGGCGGCCATTTCTCTAACGACCACTAGAATGATTGATCCAGCTTGCTTCCTTCGGCGGAGTTTGCGTACAAGAATCACACCAGCGAATCTTCTTCCAAATCTCCTTTATTGTCTACGGGCCACATCCTGATATGCCTCTGCCGGTACCTCCTGTCTCGGGTGTGCCGGCGGCTGATCTTCTGTCTGAGGAGTTCTCCAGGGTCTGGCAAGAGACCAAGACCGCACTTGAACGAGCGCGTGACAGAATGAAAAAACATGCAGACAAAAGGCGCCTGGATTCTCCATTATATCATCCTGGTGATAAGGTGTGGTTATCTTCCAAGTTCGTTCGCCTTAAGATCCCCTCATATAAACTGGGTCCCTGGTACATCAGACCTTTCGAGGTCTTGGCTCGCATTAATAATGTCGCCTACAAGTTGATGCTACCCGCTTCGCATCCACAATTCTTTCCACTTTTTTCTCCTAATGCCAGTTGTCCTCAACCAGTTCCATGCATCTACTGGGCATTCGCCTCAGCCTATTTCCGCTAAAAATGTCTTTGAAGTTAAAGACATTCTTGCTATGAAAAAGGTAAGAGGGGAAACCTTTTTTTTGAATTGATTGGAAAGGCTTTGGTCCTGAGGAGAGATCTGGGGAGCCTCGGGAGAACATCCAGGCTCCTTGAATCTTGGCAAGATTTCTTTCCTGCCTTAGGATGAGTGGGTGTAAAGAGGGGGGTACTGTCACGCTGCCTTCCCTGCTGCCCCCCAAGCCCCGGCATACTTACCTGTCCACGGTGTCCCGGCGCGCTCCCGGAGCTGGTGCGCGTCACCCGACGTCCTCTCCTCCGGTCTTGCGGCCAGCTCCTGGCTCCCGTTGGGTGCGCATGCATGTCTCTCGCGCTAGGCTCAGCGCCGCACGTGCACATCACCCTGCCTGACCTCGGCCACTCCTTCCTGTCCTCTCTATGCCCCGGGAGGGCCCTGACCCAGAAGTCCCGCGGTACACTCTGCATATCAGGAAGCCTCTTCCTCTAGGCAATGCCTGACTATCACTTGTGCCTCATTCTTGATTCGGGCCCCACGCTTCCCTGCGGTTCCCTTTTCTCTGGCTACCCGTTCTGTCTTGCGCTGTTGCTACCTTTCCCTCAGCCCTCACCCAGGTCCCTCTCTGTGTTCTCTCCTAGTGCCCACCGGCCAGTGTCTCAGTCTTGCCTGTGTCCCTGTGCCTCAGCCGTGCCCGCCTGCCAGTGTCTCAGCCGTGCTTCCCTGCCAGTGTCTTAGCCGTGCCTGCCTGTCAGTGTCTCAGCCGTACCAGCCTCTCATATTGTCAGTCCCTGGGTACCAGCTGTTGCGGCGATAGTCTCCCCCGGGCCTGCCCCTGACGCTCCCTGTATAGGGGGTGGTTCACCAGGTCAGCTCGCCCGAGGGAGGTTCATTGTCATGGCCCAGCAGATTCACTCTAGGAGTTCCACAAGTTCTCACAGATGTAATGTGACGTCATCAGAATCTCTCAACTCTCCAGTAAGCCGGAAGAGGATCTCTAGGGTGAGGTATAATAGCCTCACTGCCATCTTGTCCCTGTCCCTATCCATCCTTGAAGGTTCGATCAGGAAAATTATCTTATATAGAAGATCTCCACTGAGAAGATCCGATATTGTACAGTCATGGCCAAAAGTTTTGAGAATGACACAAATATTAATTTTTACAAAGTCTACTGCTTCACTTTTTCTAATGGCAATTTGCATATACTCCAGAATGTTATAAAGAGTGATCAGCTTAACAGCAATTACTTGCAAAGTCAATATTTGGCTAGAAAATGAACTTTATCCCCCAAAACACATTTCAACATCAATGAAGCCACTTCTCTCCAGAAAAAACATCATGGACAGACTGATATTCTGCAAAAGGTACAGGCAGTGGACTGCTGAGGACTGGGGTAAAGTTATTTTCTCTGATGAATCCCCTTTTCGATTGTTTGGGACATCAGGAAAACGCCTCATTTGGAGAAGACAATGTGAGCGCTACCACCAGTCTTGTCTCATGCCAACTGTTAAGCATCCTGAAACCATTCATGTGTGGGGTTGCTTCTCAGCCAAGGGAATCGGCTCTCTCACAGTCTTGCCTAAAAACACAGCCATGAATAAAGAATGGTACCAGAATGTCCTCCAAGAGCAACTTCTCCCAACCCTCCAAGAGCAGTTTGGCGATCAACAATGCCTTTTCCAGCATGATGGAGCACCTTGCCATAAAGCAAAGGTGATAATTAAATGGCTCAGGGAACAAAACATAGAGATTTTGGGTCCAAGGCCTGGAAACTCCCCAGATCTTAATCCCATTGAGAACTTGTGGTCAATCATCAAGAGACGGGTGGACAAACAAAAACCTAAAAATTCTGACAAAATGAAAGCATTGATTGTGGAAGAATGGACTGCTGTCAGTCAGGATTTGGTCCAGAAGTTGATTGAGAGCATGCCAGGGAGAATTGCAGAGGTCGTGAAGAAGAAGGGTCAACACTGCAAATATTGACTTGCTGCATTAACTCATTCTAACTGTCAATATAAGCTTTTGTTACTCATATGTTTGCAATTATATTTCTGTCTGTGATAAAAACATCTGACAAACACACACATAAAAACCAGAGGGCAGCAGATCATGTGAAAATATAATATTTGTGTCATTCTCAAAACTTTTGGCCATGACTGTAGGGACCTGAATGGGAAGAAGATAAGCTGATGTAATGTTATAAAGGATCCTGTGTAATTACATGTAGTAGAGCGCTATGGCTGTGGAACTATTAGGACCGATAAACTGTTGGGCAGAGATAAGTGAATTTTTCAAAATAAAAATATATCAGCTTTGCTACAGTTTAAAAAAAATTTGATTTGTGAAGAATCATAAATGCTGCAAAGCCTTCAATTGCCCTGAAAAGATGAGTACAACACCCAAATCTCCTAGGACTGTATCAAACAGTTTTCAAGCTTTTTAACCCCTTCCCGACCCATGATGCCTACGTCGGCGTAATGATATAAATCATGTTCCTGCGAGTCGGGTGACCGGGGTCACTGAAAGGTCACCCGATCCGCAGGCACAAGACCCTTTGTGCTTCACCACAGGGGGGTTGGCTTAACCCCCACGTGGCTACGATCGCTCTGATTGGCCGTTAAAAGTTAAACAGCCAATCAGACCGATTTGTAATATTTCACCAATGAAATTTGGTGAAATATTACAATCCAGCCATGGCCGATGCTGCAATAGCATCTGCCATGGCTGGAGACCGAGATCCGACCCCCCCACACCGAGTGACAGCGGCAATCGGCCGCCACCGATTGATGGCGGCGATCGTTCACCGCCATCACTATCTGCTCCCCTGCACTCCGGTCCTCTCCCCTCCTCCTTGCCTCCGCTCCCCCTCGGCTTCCGACTCCCCCCCCCCTCAGCTCCCCTCACCTCCCCCAGTCTTCTGGCATCCCTGGATCCGTCCCGGCGACCGTCCGGGACTCTTCATGGGCGCCACCATCTTGGAAAATGGCGGGCGCATGCTCAGTGCGCCCGCTGGCCGTCGCATGCGCAGTGCGCCCTCCAGAGTACATAAATTTATTTTAATCACTGTGATCTCACCTGTGAAATACAAAGGAAATCCTGAAAACATGACCTGTTGGTGGACCTTGAGGACTGGAGTTGGGGAACCCTGGCCTAGAGGAAGAGGCAGCCTGATATGCAGTGCGTGCTGCAAGACTTCCGGTCAGGGTCCTCCCGGAGCATAAAGAGGACGGGAAGGAGCGGCCAAGGTCAGGCAGGGTGATGTGCGCGTGCGCCGCTGAGCCCAGCGCGAGAGACGCGGATGCGCACCCGACGGGAACCAGGAACCGACCGCGAGTTCGGAGGAGAGGACGCTGGGTGACGCACACCAGCTCCGAGAGTGTGCCGGGACGCCGTGGACAGGTAAGCATGCGAGGGCTCAGGGGGCAGCAGAGAAGGCAGCATGACATCATTCTTATCTATGGGAATAACAGATTGACAGAACTGGAGAGGTGAGGACTGTGGAAATGTCTGCAGTGAGATTTATTGTGTCTCTCCATAACCAGGATTACACAGTAGTAACATAGTAACATAGTTAGCAAGGCTGAAAAAAGACATTTGTCCATCCAGTTCAGCCTATATTTCGTCAGAATAAATCCCCAGATCTACTTCCTTCTAAAGAATCTAATAACTGTAAGATACAATATTGTTACACTCCAGGAAGACATCCATGCCTCTCTTGAACCCCTCGACTGAGTTCGCCATCACCACCTCCTCAGGGAAGGAATTCCAGATTCTCACTGCCCTAACAGTAAAGAATCCTTTTCTATGTTGGTGGAAAAACCTTCTCTCCTCCAGACACAGAGAATGCCCCCTTGTGACCATCACGTTCCTTGGTATAAACAGATCCTCGGAGAGATATTTCTATTGTCCCCTTATATACTTATACATGGTTCTTAGATCGTCCCTCAGTCGTCTTTTTTCTAGACTAAATAATCCTAATTTTGCTAATCTCTCTGGGTATTGTAGTTCCCCCATCCCCTTTATTAATTTAGTTTCCCTCCTTTGTACTCGCTCTATAGTTCCTGCAGTAGATCTAAGAGCCTCTCATCCAGCAAAAGAGACATACAGAACTTTCTCCTGGGAGCCCTGGCCAGCAAGGGGAGAACAAACTATGCAGCAGCTGTGGGGCTGAAGGGAAGTGAGGTGAGAGCCAGAGAAGGAGAGCATGATCTTGTACAGACTCCAGCTCCTATACCATCTCTCCTTGCTGCAGGAGTTAAAACAAGAGGGTCGTCTAAGCAGCCAGAGAGCACAGCACAGAGGGATTGGCTGAAGTCTCCCTTCACCATGAATGACAACCAGGACTGGCAGAGCACAGACATGGATGCACAAGGTATGCTGATGGCAGCTGGCCATTCTAGCCAGACTCAGACATGGCATGCAGACTCTAGGGTTTATCCCTTGATGAGACCCAGATGCAGAGAAAGTGTGTTCTGTGGAACTGCCTCCCCCCACACTTTCACCTGGGTGCACTACAATCCCCAGCAGTGCAGCAGGAGCTAATTCTCCTTTGGAAGTGACTGCTGCCTCTCCTGCTTATCCCAGGGGAGGAACACACATTCCTCTGCCATACAAGCCTCAGGAGTTATAGCAGAGCTAACTCAGCTATGGATCAGGCTAACAGCTATTCCTACAAGAGAAGACATGGAGACATACATAACACCGCTGGAGCTGGATTGCAGGTCAGAATTGAATACTCTGCTGAAGTTAAACAAGTAGATACTCAGGTCCAGGACCATACTAACAGAATCCAAGACATTGAAAGGAAGATGCTTTCTCATCAGAAGTCACTAGACATATACTCCAGCCAGCTTCACTACCTGATAGAAGCCCAGGATGATGCAGAAAACAGGGCAAGGTGCAATAATCTGATACGGGGACTACCGTATCTAAAGATCTTTCTCATACATTTCAACGCATTTTCAACAGAATTCTGGGTGAGCCTCCAGAAAAGGAGATTGAATTGGTCAGAGCTCACAGAGCACTTGGCCCCAGAGCATCTGACCCGGACCGTCCACAGGATGTGATATGCCGCATTCATCACTATGTACAAAAAGAAGCCATCCTGCAGCGGCTCAGAGATGGATGCCCTGCTCTATTCCAAGGATCAGAGATTCTAATCCTACCGGACCTGTCCCACCTGAAGAAGAAGAGCATTGAGATCTCTCTTGGATTTGCTTCGAGATCATAACTTGCCGTATAGCTGGGGGTTTCCATTCCGTTTGCAGGTCCATCATGCGGGCCACATGCAGATCCCCAGGTCCCCATCGGACATTGCATAATTTACATCAACCTTGAACCTCCCTCGGATTGAAATTATGGACTGGCCTACTATTCCAGTGGAGTCCTCTGGTGGGTTAGCTTAACGTCCGCCGAGGGCAATCAACGCTGGGGCAGGAGGGGGCGGGAATCTCTCTCCTTGAGATCTGTGGTCTGGGGATGATTTCCTTTCAACAATTAATGTAATATTCTGATATGCAATGTTATGTTTCCATGTTTTGCTTTCAGATACTGATTATCAACAACAGTTAAATAATAATCTTGGGCGAGGGAGGATCCTTGGGCTTGCATGCTGATTATATAACTGTACTCTATTCTCCTTGGTTTTTACATGGGGGGGGCAATGGTACTTAGGGGGCGGATTCAGCTTTGGTGTCATCTCAGCCTGGGGAGGGGAGCCGCTCTATGGAAAGCATAGTCTTCACCGGGAATTCACGTCACATTGTGGACGTTAAACAATTTTCAAAACAATACCTGTACACTTCGCACATCTTTTTGTACATGTTCTTTTGCATCTTCTAAGTATATCCACTCTAACCTAGTTAGTATGTTTCTTTGTTTTCTTCTCTTACATTTTTCTTCTCTCCCTTGCGACTCTTCTTTTATATTTTCCTTTCTACTCACTCCTGTTTTTGCTTCTGTCCCTTCTTCTTTTCCTCCCCCTCCCATCATTTTTTTTTCTCTTCTCCTCTTCTTTCTCTCCCTTTTCCTCCCCCGCTTAAAAAGTACTTTACCATTACCATGTCACTCATAAATATGCAAAAGGGTATGTGCACATATTGCAGATTAGCCTGCAGATTTTTCTGCACAGAATCCGCACCTCTTGGCACAGGTGCGTTTTTTATGCGGATTTGATGCGGATTTTCATGGTTTTTTTCCTGCGGATTTGTATGCATTTTTGTAAGCTAAATAAAGATATGTTATTTAACAAAAAAAGATTTGTGATGTTATTTCTTGTCCAACCTCCTCTTTACATTTGTCCAGCACACACAGATAGATAGATAGATAGATAGATAGATAGATAGTAGATTGATATAGATAGATGTATGTTATGTTTCTACTGTGGTGACGCTTCCCATGCTATTTCTGTCTGCCCTAAGCGGGGAAGACGTTTTGCACGCTCAGTTGTCTTGGGTAGTGTTCAGACTAAATATCTGTTGACTGTTACCTTGATTTGCTCCCTGTCCACATTTTCTGCTCAGGCTTTTGTTGATTCAGGAGCAGCTATTAACCTGATGGATTTTGACTTTGCCAAACGTTGTGGGTTTCCCATGATAGCCCTGCGGAAGTTTATTCCCCTATTGGGCATTGATTCTACCCCTTTGGTGGAGAATAAACCCAGTTTTCTACTCAGGTGATAATGAGGGTTGAACCAGATCATCAGGAGAGTTGCAAATTTCTGGTGCTGCATAATCTGCATGACATTATTGTACTAGGTTTCCCTTGGTTACAGTCTCATAATCCTGTTTTGGATTGGAAATCTGTGTCTGTGACCAGTTGGGGCTGCCAATGTGTTAATACTGACACTCCTGTTTTTTCTGCCTCTCCCCAGTCTCAGGATGTCCCTGACTTTTTGACTGATTTTTCTGATGTGTTTAGTGAAAGTAAATCTACATCCTTGCCCCCTCACAGGAGCTATGATTGCGCTATTGAATTAATGCCTGGTGGTAAATTTCCTAAAGGTCGCCTTTTTAATTTATCTGTACCTGAACACGATTCTATGCGATCTTATATCAAGGAGTCATTGGAGAAGGTCATATCAGACCATCCTCTTCACCCTTGGGCGCCGTTTTTTTCTTTGTGGCCAAAAAGGATGGTTCATTGAGGCCATGTATTGATTATCGCCTCCTGAATAAGATCACTTTTAAATATCAATATCCGTTACCTTTGATTTCTGACCTATTTTCCAGAGTGAAAAGTGCTAGTTGGTTTACCAAGCTTGACCTCAGGGGGGCGTATAACCTTATTCGCATTAAGCACGGGGATGAATGGAAGACGGCGTTTAATACCCCAGAGGGGCATTTTGAGTACCTAGTGATGCCTTTTGGGCTTACTAATGCCCGTTCCGTCTTCCAATCCTTCATGAATAATATTTTCAGGGATTTTGTGGATAAATTTCTGATTGTTTATTTGGATGATATCTTGATTTTTTCCAATGACTGGGACTCTCATGTGAAACATGTTCGGACTGTGTTCCAGATTTTGAGAAGAATGCACTGTATGTGAAGGGATCAAAGTGTCTTTTTGGCGTACAGAAGATCTCATTTCTGGGATTCATTTTGTCTCCGTCTGTTATTGAAATGGACCCGGTCAAGGTTCAGGCCATCTGTGATTGGGTTCAACCTACTTCATTTAAGGCTCTTCAGAGATTTTTGGGTTTTGCTAATTTTTATCGTAAATTTATTGGTAATTTCTCTGGTATTGTTAAACCATTCACTGATTTGTGGTGAATTGGCCTCCTGAGGCAGTTTCTGCGTTTCAGGAACTTAAGCAGAGATTCATTTCTGCTCCTGTTCTATGGCAGTCTGATGTTTCTCTGCCGTTTCAGATGGACGTTGATGCCTCTGAGATTGGGGGTGGTGCCGTTTTGTCCCAAAGGGATCCAGAGACCTCTAAGAGTAACCCTTGTGCCTTTTTCTTTCTTTTCGTAGGTAATCGGGAGTTATTGGCCATGAAGTGGGCCTTTGAAGAGTGGAGACATTGGCTGGAAGGAGCCAAACATCAGGTGGTGGTCCTCACGGACCATAAGAACCTGGTTTATCTCGAATCAGCCAAGCGACTTAATCCTAGACAGGCCAGGTGGGCCTTGTTTTTCATACGTTTTAATTTTGTGGTTTCTTTTCTTCCTGGCACTAAGAATGTCAAGGCGGATGCCCTCTCGAGGAGTTTCTTTGCAGATTCTCCTGAGTTATCTGATCCTGCTGTTATTTTGAAAGAGGGTATGGTTCTTTCCGCCATTTCGCCCAATTTAAGACTGGCTCTGAAGGGGTGTCAGGAGGATAAACCTGAACACTGCCCTGTTGGGAAGTTGTTTGTTCCAGACCAGTGGAAAAAGAGTGTGATGTCTGAGATTCATTGTTCCACGTTGGCTGGTCATCCCGGGAATTTTGGTACCAGAGACTTGGTGAGTCGCTCCTTTTGGTGGCCTACTTTGTCTCGTAACGTCAGGGACTTTGTGCAGTCCTGTGGGACTTGCTCTCGTTCCAAGCCTTGCTCTCGTTCTAGTGATTTGTTAATGCCATTGCTTGTGCCCAAGAGGCCATGGACCCATATCTCTATGGATTTTATTTCCGACCTCCCTGTCTCTCAGAGAATGACCGTTATCTGGGTAATCTGTGATAGGTTTTCCAAGATGATACATCTTGTGCCATTACCTAAGTTGCCTTCCTCCTCCGAATTGGTGCCTTTGTTCTTTCAGCACGTAGTTCGGTTATATGGCATTCCGGAGAACATTGAGTCTGACAGAGGAGTCCAGTTTGTTTCCAGATTTTGGAGAACATTTTGTTCTAAATTTGGTGTTCAGTTATCTGTCTCCTCTGCATTTCACCCTCAGACCAATGGACAAACCGAGAGAACAAACCAGACCTTGGACACTTATTTGAGATGTTTTGTGTCTGCTGATCAAGATGACTGGGTCTCTTTTTTGCCTTTGGCGGAGTTTGCTCTTAATAATAGGGCTAGCTCGGCCCCCTTGATGTCTCCATTTTTCTGCAATTCTGGGTTTCACCCTCGATTTTCTCCAGGACAGGCGGAGGCTTCCATCTGTCCAGGGGTTGACTCTATTGTGGAGCGAATGCAGCAGATTTGGGACCAGGTAGTGGAGAGGTTGTCTCTCTCTCAGGAGAAGGCCCAGCGGTTTGCCAACTGGCATTGGACAGATGGTCCTCGTTTTAAAGTGGGGGACTTGGTTTGGTTGTCCTCAAGAAATATCCCTATGAAGGTTGTATCTCCAAAATTTAAGCCAAGGTTCATTGGACTTTATAAGATCATGGAAATTATTAATCCGGTTTCCTTCCGTTTGCTTCTTCCAGGAACATTTAAGATCCATAACGTGTTCCACAAGTCCTTATTGAAGAGGTTTGTCGAGCCTGTGGTTCCTTTGGCTGCGCCTCCCGACCCTGTTTTGGTTGAGGGCAATTTGGAGTATGTGGTTGAGAAAATATTGGATTCTCGTTTTGCTAGACGGAAACGCCAGTATTTGGTTAAGTGGAGAGGTTATGGTCAGGAGGACAATTCTTGGGTGTTTGCTTCGGACATCCATGCTGGGAGACTTATACGTGCCTATCATTGAGCTCATCCTGATCGGCCTGGTTGCGCAGGTGAGGGTTCGGTGACCCTTCCTCAAGGTGGGGGTACCGTTATGAATACTCTGGAGGCAACTTCTGAGCTTGGGCTCCCTCCAGTGGTTGCTGAGGGTAATGAACTAATTGCTGAATGGCCTTCAGCTGGCTCTGAATGGTCTGATATAAGTGACCTGAACTCCCTCTTCAGCCTTGCCGATAATCAATTGTTCTTCCAGGTCTTGCTTAGAGCTCAGCTTGCATTCCTGCTTTGATTCAGATAAGTGATTTGCTGTTTTTTTCCTCTGGTTGGATTTTCCTTGCTGGTTCTCTGCCTTGCAGTGGACTTTAGCCTGGTCCCCTTTTGGGGCCTGGCGCTGCAATTGTGCTCAGTTTGTGTTTGCACATTTGCTCTGTTCCTTTGTCTCTTTTTATTTTGCTGAATTGCTGTGTGTTACACCAGAGATTTGATTTAGGTGGTAGAGATCGTGTGATCTCAGGTTTCTTGTTAATCAGAAGTGTTGGTATTTTTGTCAGGGTTTTTTGGGTTGCAGTCAGAATTCTTTCCTATACTTTTCTATCTAGACAGATTGGGCCCCAGCGTTTGCTCATTCTATTTTCTGTGTCCGTATTTTCTTCTTGTCTAACCGCCATTACATGTTTGGGGGGCTTCCTATTTCTTTGGGGGTTCTGCTACGGGGTAGATAGCTTTCATCTTTCTGCCTTTAGGTGTAGCTATCTCTCCGGCTGTGACGAGGCATCTAGGATCACCGTAGGTATGCTCCATGGCTACTTCTAGTGTTGCGGTTAGTTTAGGGTTCAGCAATCCATTAGTTTCCAGCCTCTCTGGTGTATTGCTATTTTGGCTATTTTTTGCAGTTTCTCCTCAGCTACCGTAACATAACAGGGATGTAATCATATTAAGCCATTTTGGGATTCTGTCTTTTCTGCTTATCAAGCCATTAGCGGTCATTTGGTGACCAACTCCCCCAGGTGGCTTTATTATCTGTCCTTCCGGGCTCGTTTTGGTTCCAGAAAATTTAGCTCCTAAGATTCTGCTTAACTGCTGCGCGAACTGTGATCCCGAGACATTGGAAATCCTCCCAATCTTCGAATATGTCTGAATGGGTTGGGGAGATTACCAGCCTTCAAAGTATGAAGGAATTGTCTGCTGAGGTTAATGATTCAATGGAGAAATATGTGCAGGTTTGAAGTCCTTGGATTTTGTATATGGACTCTCAGGATTTTCAATCCTTCCTTTCTAAGCCATAAGGAAGATAGATCGATCAATACGGGTTAGATGGACGTCATTATAGGAGTGCAAGTTGCCCCCTGTTACATCAAACTTCATGGTTCCCCCCTTTTATTTTTTCCCTTTCTCTCTCCTCTCTCCCCCCTTATCCCTCTTCTTCGTCTCGTTCTTCCTTTCGTGTTTACACCATTATTATTTGGAGTGACCTTGCTTATCGTTTTGGTTGCTCTCTTTCAGTGGACACTTCATATGTACTGCCAAAGGTCATACAGTCTCCCTGGAAAGGGGATTCCTACATCCGCCATGGATTTAATTTTCAGATTTTGTTGGACTTGATTGGAAATTATTTTTGACCTGAAAGTTCTATTATTTTGGGACTTGTTGGCTACAGGTCTTGATATACAGGTGTGCTTTTTGTACTCCGTAATCGTTATGTTGTTGAACCCTTTGTTACTCGATTGTTCTAAATTTCTTTTCAATAAACAGATTAAACATAATGCTCTCATCATGTGTATTCTTTTAATGCACCCCATGATCCTGATTGCCTTGGCAGCCGCTGCCTGGCACTGGCTGCTCCAGGTAAGTTTATCATTTGTCATGATCCCAGTGCGGGTTTGACCTGCACGCCAGGGGTTTATGTCTTGAGCCCAGTATAGGTTTGACCTGCACACCAGGGGTTAGTTTTGATCCCAGTGCAGGCTCTTACCTGCACACCTGGGGATTATTATTGTGGCCTCTCCTTGGTTCTGGGGGAGCTTCTTATAGGCCTAGGAAGCTCCAATTCCCATCAGTTATACTTTCGCCCTTGGCAGAGTGTGTTGACCCCTGAGTGTGTTTGTGCTGTGTTCTGGTTTGCCTGATACTTTGGTTTTGACTCGGTCTGATCTCTGGATACTGCTTGTTGGATTCTGTTTCTGTACCTTCTGTTTGGTTTTGACCTCTGCCTGGCCCGACAATCCATTCTGTCTTACCCTTTGGTACTGTCCTAATATCTCGTGCTTTGACCCTGGCCTGTTCTGATTTATGTCTCTGTCTTTGCCCCTGGGTAACTTTGTCCCGAGTTAGCTTTCTAGGAGTTTTCCTTCAGCTTCTAGCTCTCTGGAGCTGAAGCCACGCCCCTGTCAGGTGATTCAGGTCCTGAAACTATCTCTCTCCTGCCCTCCTCACCCCGCGTTCCTTGGAGCCTGAAGCTGTCTTCTGTACCCGTCTTCCGTGAGATTGCACTGGTGAGTTCTCTTGCAATCCTTCCCGTGATATTATAACTGACCACTAAGTTTTTTTTTGCTTCGGCTGAGTTTGGGGCGCAGGTTGTGCAGAGAGTTATGGATCGCATACAGTCTCTGTCTGAACAGATGAAAAATCTGAGTCAGATGCTTCATTGTTTATCTCTGGAACAGCAAGCCCTTGCTCGTTCACAACGGCAGGTTTCTGAGACTGTGCAGGGGGCTTTATCTGCTGGTCCATTGAGGGCTATGGCGACTGATGTTGCGCTCGTGTCCTCAGAACAACCTGTTAAACTTCTGACTTCTTTTCTGGGAACAAAAAGGAGTTTCGGATTTTCATGGAGGGTTGCAAACTTTTTTTTAGTTATATGGGATATGTTGTTGGCATATCTAATGTTTGCCATCTGGGAAGTACTGGTCTTCCTCGGGTTCCATTCGAACCATTATAAGGTAGACATGCCTTGGGCCTGCTGGACATTGCCAAAGAGACATGGGAACAGGAGCCCACCCCTCATAAAAGCTTTCTAGAGCACGTTGCGAGTATGCAGGACTGGATTACGTCCATAATGCCTATCGTAAAGGAACGTCTCCTGAATGCTCAGGCAGCTCAGAGCTGAGGTTACAATATAAAGGCCACAGTTAGTTCCTTTAAACAATGGGATAGATCTTTGATTTTAGTACCCACTGCAGAATGTAAATTCTTGGGACAGGTGGAAAGGGCCATATGAAGTCCGGGAAAAAATTGGGTAGGGGATCTACAGGGTGTGTCAACCAGGGAAGAGGAAACCTGAGCAAATTTACCATGTCAATCTATTAAAGGCATTGAAAGACTAGTAATGTATGGTTACAGTGGTAACTCTGGTCGCATCTCCTATGGTCCCTCTGACACCAGCTCGGGAAGAGGCTGCAAACGGGGTAAAGATTATCAAAAGTCTCTGAAACAGCAGCAGTGGGAGGCTCGGGAATTAGTGCAGCAGAACTGCCTGGACATCTCTGATCTGGCATGACATTGTCACCGAGCCTCAGGCAAGGTAGTGAATGAAACGATACCGTGAGCCAAATAGGAGTCATTGAGAAGTGCAGGAGTGGGTTAGTCCCATTGTACCGATTCCAAAGCCGAACGGATCATTTTAGTTCTGTGATGATTTTCGAAAATTGAAGGATGTGTCAAAATTTGACCTGTATCCAATGTCTCGGGTGCTTATCTGATTGAGAAACTGGGACAGGCCCAGTAATTCATGACGCTTGATCTAACTAAGGGTTACTGACAGGTGCCCCCGACAGAATTGGTCAAAGAAAAGATTGCCTTCATTAACCCAGTAGGTCTCTATCATTATGTCGTCTTGCCTTTTGGGTTACATGGGATCCTGGCCACATTTCAGAGGCTGATTGATGTACGTAGTTTTAGAGCCTCATCAGAAGTATGTGTCTGCGTACTTAGATCATATCATCATCTATAGCAGCGACTGGAATACCCACTTGTCTCAGGTGCAAGCGGTAGTGGATTTAATCAAAACTGAAGAACCTAGTTACCTTACGGGAATCAAGGTTCTTGCCCCTATAACATGCTGCTTTCAGATGGGGTAGCAAAAACTCGGTGGCAGATTCTCTTTACCTCATATCTCAAAATGAAAGTGTCTAAAATATAAAATTCCACATGAAATAAATTCAAAACAGAAAAATTCAAGTTTGAAAGGCTTTACTATATAATTGTTAACAACTTCACTTCTAGTAGTTTCTTCTATTTTTTTTTGTCACACTTTAATATTTCAGCTCAACCTACCAGCACATAGTCGAGAGAGCATAAAAGAACCCAGATGAATGTCTAAGAGAACAGGCAACATTTACAATCAATGTACACAATTCCATAAGAAGAAATATGCTGGACAAAAATTGTAAACCATGACTGACAAAAAAGTACATAAAACATTTTGATGATCCACCTAAAAGCTCTGTTGCAGAAGAGGGCAGGAGAGTTGAGTTAAAGCCAGCTAACGATGCAAAAACACACAGATAGCTATACTAATGTAAATAGTAAAAGATGAAACCAGCCAAGCAGAGTACTGTACAGGATCATAAGGGGAATTCTACACTCAGATAAGGTTGATGATATCTCAAAGAGGTAGATCTTGCCAGGTGCTCCCCTCCAGAGAGGGAGGGGTCTGAAGCACTGAGGAGCAGGGTGCTGCTGGAAAGTATAGTTTTAGCAGTGTAAGAACAGGACAGCCTATTTAGTTATGTGAAGCTGGATGCACAGAGGAGCGAAAGAGGTGAAAAAAGACAAAGAGGAATAGCAAAGAAATGTTATGTTGGGCTTAGTCTACATATACTGTGCTTTGTGAAAAATACAGCAATTTAGGATATAATCCTTTAACTCCTCATGACTAGAGGTATTTTCGTTTTTGCGTTTTCGTTTTTTGTTCCCCTTTGTCACAGAGCCATAACTTTTTTATTTTTCTGTCAATATAGCCATGTGAGGGCTTGTTTTTTGTGGAATAAGTTGTACTTTTGAACGACACCATTTGTTTTAACTTATCATTAGTGAAAACAAGAAAAAAATTGCAAGTGCGGTGAAAATTCCACAGTTAAGTTTCTTTTTACCATGTTCACTAAATGTTAAAACTTACTTACCATTATGATTTTCCAGGTCATGACGAGTTCAACGACACAAAACATGTCTAGCCTCTTTTTTAAATGGTGAAAAAAAAATCCAAACTTTAGTAAAAAAAAAAAAAAAGTGCTATTTTCCGAGACCTGTAGCGTCTCCATTCTTCGTGATCTGCAGTTGGGTGAGGGCTTATTTTTTGCGTGCCGAGCTGAAGTTATTGAAACCATTTTGGTGCAGATACGATCTTTTGATCGTCCGGTATTGCATTTTATTGCAATGTAGCGAAGACCAAAAAAACATAATTCTGTCGTTTTGAATTTTTGTCTCGTTACGCAGTTTAACGATCTGATTAATTCTTTTTTTTACATTGATAGATCGGGCGATTCTGAACACAGTGATACCAAATATGTGTATATTTGATTTTTTTAACCCTTTTTTTAAAGGGGGGGTGATTTAAACTTTTATATTTTCTAATTTTCCTAATATTTTTAAAACTTTGTTTTGTACTTTTTGCATGCTTCAATAGTCTCCATGGGAGACAAAGATTGACAGAAGCATTTAACAGGTTAACAGCCACGGGTGGATCGCGATTCCACCTGCTGCTGTTAGACGCACAAATAGCTGACATGTGCCGGGAAAGATGTGGACTCAGCGCGAGAGCCCACATGAAAGGGAGGGATTCCAACATGGACGTATTATTACGCCCAACATTGGAAGGGGTTAACCAACATTTATTGTTCTAGATTGCTTTCCCTTCAATGATTTATAACTGTATTTTGACTATAACTGTTTTTGTAATTTTTTTTTTGTAATCAGATCATTTTTATTACACATTTGCAACATTTTCTAGCTTTTCATAAACATACAGACTCACCCCCCATCCCTTGCCCCTTCCTCAATGGAGTCCAGAATGTCCTTGATGAATATACATAGTCCAGCTTCCCTCGATAATAATATCCAGAAGTCCAATACACAAAAGTCATACGATATACCAAATTTTAAGGCAACATCTATACCTGAATGTAATAGGGCAAATACATCATATGACTAAAGAACGACATTCTACCAGTTCAAACATCTTTTCACATATATTCGATCACATACCGGGAGAATTTATTCAGGCACCCGATATGCTTTAAAATTTATGCAATATATTTTATGAATATCCTATTCTAATCTGATTATTTCATTTATTCTTTCCCTAGCCTATGTGACTGGTGGTGCCTGTATATAGTGGGATGCAATACGCTTTCTAGAGTGTTCTCCCTGTCTGAATTGGGTAGTACTGCATTTCAACTTCTAGCAGACTCCAGATGCAAGTTTTAGTGTCTGCTTGTCAATTAATAATATATACCCTATTTATGATGAAAATTCCCTTCCAAAAATTGCTTATATATGAGCATTTCCATAACATGTGCATTTTTCGTACAAAATTTTGAGCTGTTAGCATAAGAACGAATCGCTACATTGTGAAGAAAGCTGAGCGTCTTATACTTCCTATGTATAAGTTAAGATTATCTCTGTACTTCGCATAAAGGTAATTTTGGTGTTAACGGGTTATCTGGGACTTTAGTTGTTTTTTTGTCATGAGGCTAAGTACTTACCAACAGGTATTTGCGAACTACCTGCCTTGTGAAGACCTGTTTCGGCTCAGGCGGCGATTCCCCAGCTTCATTTGGCCTCAAGTCAACAGAGTAGCTCTTTCTCTTCTAGTCTGCTCTGTCGAAAGGGTGTCACTGTCGACGTCATGCTGACTTACAGTCGACTCCCCGCAATCAGGCAGTGAATCTCCTTCGACAGAAAGGAAGAGAAACTGCTCTGTCTTAGTAATAGTCCTGGATAACCAGTTTTTTTTTTTTTTTTTAAATCAGATCATTTTTATTGATTTCATTTTAGAAACAATTATATACATTATACATTGTAGTACAAACACAATAAACTTAATAAACAAGTTTAACTCTTAAAGTTTATATAGTCCTATACCTGCCATGGTAGTCCATGCCAAACAAAGTTATCAATTTTGTCCAAATGAAGATTTTCCCTGGTAACAAGTCATTAAATACAGGGATTATACCAAAACTAGTATTGGTTGTATGTTCACTAACAACATGCTCACAAACAGAAAATAATTGGTATCTATATGTCCACAACATAAAATATTTCAAAAGCCAAAATAGTCAACCGGTCTAGTACAGTTATTCCGAGTAGGTCCACAGATGCCATCTCAGGTGTGACCAGCCACTGTTTCCATATATTTATAAACTTTTTTTATGGCATTCCTTTTAATGTAAGTACATCTCTCCAGGCATATGGTATTATTAATTTTAGCTTACAATTCCTCCAACGTTGGAGACTAACAGTCTAACCAGTGCAATGTTAACAATTTTCTGGCCAAAAACAGTATTCTCAGAATGACGGTAGTCACAGGTGATCTTAAATCTACCCTCACCCCAGAAGTCCCAGTATGCACACCCTAGGATCAAGTTGTATGAGTATCCCGAATACTCGTTTAATCAGGGAGGTCACTCCCACCCAGTAGTGACCTACATCAACACATTCCCATAGCATATGCATCAGATGGGCCCCATTCGTACCGCATCTCGGACATGAGTCTTCAGTCCGAGCCCCAATTTTAAACAATATATTAGGTGTCTTATATACCCTGTGGAGAAGGAAAATTTGGGACATTCTTTGTGACTCAGATAAAGATAGTATAGGTGCTATTTCTAGTATTTCATTCCATTGTTCTTCACATATGGGCCAACATCCTCTTCCCACTTTGATCTGACCAACATGGGATGCTTATCTAGATATCAGGCTAATAATATCCTGTAAATGGAGGAAATAAGGCCCATCATATTAGATGCTGTAGCGATTAAATCTAAGATATAGTGATTAGTCTGGATAAACTGTTTAATTCTACGATTATGGTCTACTAATCATCTGTACTAGAGGCTACATCACATCCTACCCCCCATTTGTTTTTAGCTCATATTGTAAACTTTATTAGATAGGAGTGATATAAGAAGTTTTATATAGACAATATTGAAAGTCTGAATGTTTCTTTTGAGGTTTCAGATGTAATTTGTGGGCAAAATAGATCAAACATTACGTACACGAAAATGTTTTCATTGCTTGTGAATTCTCCGACGTCTGAAAAGAATAGATATGTCGATAAAACATTTCCACAAGATAATGGCTTCTCCCCTGTGTGACTTTTCTTATGGTTAATAACATATACATGTTAACATATGCTTTCTGGTTAAAAGATTTTCCTCATTCTGAACAAAAAAATTAATTTGCTCCTGTGTGAATTCTCTGATGTTTAACAAGACTTGATTTAGCATAATACTGTTTCCCACATTCTGAACATGAATATTGCTTTGCTCCTGTGTGAATTCGCTGATGTGTAACAAGGCCCCATTTCTGAATAAAACATTTCCCACATTCTGAACATGAATATGGCTTCTCCCCTGTGTGAATTCTCTGATGTGCAATAAGATTCCATTTATTCTTAAAACATTTTCCACATTCTAAACATGAAAATGGCCTTTCCCCTCTATGAGTTGTTTGATGATTAAGAAGACTTGACTTCTGATTAAAACACATTCCACATTCTGAACACGAATATGGCTTCTCTCCTGTATGAACTCTCTGATGCGAAACAAGACACGATTTCTGATTAAAACTTTTCCCACATTCTGAACACGAAAATGGCTTTGCACCTGTGTGAGTTCTCTGGTGTATAAAGAGATTTGATTTCTGTCTAAAATATTTCCCACATTCTGAACATGAAAATGATTTTATCCCTTTGTGACTTTTCTCATGTTTAGTAAGATTTTCTTTTCGGTTAAAACATTTTCCACATTCTGAACATGAAAATGGCTTGACTCCCGTGTGAATTACTTGATGTTTCACAAGAAATGATTTAGCAGTAAACCGTGCTCCACATTCTGAACAAGAAAACGGCTTTGAACCTGTGTGAATCTGCTGATGTTTAACAAGATTTGATTTGTCCCTAAAACATTTCCCACATTCTGAACATGAAAATGGTTTTTCACCTGAGTGGATTCTTTGATGTGAAAAAAGATTTGATTTTTCATTAAAACATTTCCCACATTCTTTACATGAGAATGGCTTCTCCCCTGTATGAATTCTCTTATGTTTAATAAGTTTTGATTTCTGATTAAAACATTTTCCACATTCTAAACATGAAAATGGCTTTACTCCGGTGTGAATATTTTGATGTCTAACAAGAGATGATTTAGCGGTAAAAAGTGCCCCGCAATCTGAACATGAAAACGTCTTGTCCCCTGTGTGAGTCCTTTGATGTCTAACAAGATCATATTTCTCTCTAAAACATTTTCCACATTCTGAACATGAGAACGCTTTGCTCCTGTATGAATCCGCTGATGTTTAACAAGATTTGATTTCTCTCTAAAACATTTTCCACATTCTGAACATGAGAACGGCTTTGCTCCTGTATGAATCCGCTGATGTCTGACAAGATCATATTTCTCGCTAAAACATTTTCCACATTCTGCACAAGAAAATATCTTCTTTCCTGTGTGACCTATTTGATGAAGGATATCTCTTCTGTGAGATTTATTTTTCTTAACATTCCGTGATGAATCAAATAGGACTTGTTCAAAATGATCAGATGATAGGTCTTTGCTGTAATGGCCTATATTTGGAATTATAGCAAGTTTTTCACATGTATCTTCAGGGATATCGCAATCCTCTGCTTTACAATCTAAAGATATCCATTGTACCTCTGAGCTCCTGGGACAGTCGTCTGCCAAGAATAAAATGGATTTTTAGTATTTTTGAATGACTAAAATTTATATTGATATAAATGTTATAAAATATCTAAAAATATCTATCCAAAATACAAGGTGTGCAGCATTTTTTTTAACTAACGCACTGATGTAAAACAGATCACAATCTTACAGTAAACCTTAAAAGTAGCATGAGATGATAATGGTAGGGCTCCTGCTATTTTATTGCATGCAGTTTTTATTATGTAAATAAAGCCATCATCTTCGTAGGCTCATGGTACAGTACTCAGTGCCGAATTGTAAAGAAAGTGTAAGCAAATTTAGGATTGGATAAAAGAAAAAGTCTTTAATGAAATGTCCTTCCTTTATGATCTACTCTTGGCTATTCATTAAAAAAAAAAATAAGATTTACAACATTCTGTTAGAGCTGTTGATTTTCTTTTTGAATGGAAATATTGAATAAACTGTGAAGGGCAGCACCATGTATTGTACTTTGTAGAGTAAGGGTAACCAGTGTAATGACTGGCACAAGGTGGAGGCATCAGTGTAGCAGCTGGACAGAAATAGGACCCCGGCTGTGGCATTCAGGATGGACAAGAGAGGAAAAGGTTTGATAAGAGGGAGGTCGACTAGTAGAGGGTTGCCCTATTCCAGACAAGAATGAATAAGTGATTGTGAAAGTTTTTGCAGTTTACAAAGGTAAAAAAGTCGGATTCTGGAGATCTTGATAAGATGCAGGTGTGACATGAGCAAGTGAGTGATTGGATACAGGGAATAAAACAAAGTTGCACTGCTGTAAGTTATGGTTGAACCACCCAATCCAATTGCAATAATTGGTATAGGCAGGTTAGTTCAGGAAGGAAATATGAGAAGTTCAGTTTTGGAGACAGTTTTTTCAGACTGAGGGGGGACATGATGTTAGAGACAGTGAACAATTCCAGCTATTTTGTATTAAGGTGGGGGTGATGATAGGCGAAGTATGTATAATTAGGTATCATCAGCATATATATGCTGGTAGTTTGTCCAATAAGGCTAGTGTTTGCAGAGAAGAGAAGGGGACCTAAGACTTGACCCTTAGGAATCCCAACAGGAAGAGGAGATGAAGAAGAGCTAGCAAATGATATAGAGGAGTAGTCAGAAAGCAAGACTAGACAGAGCAGTTAACAACATGAGCATTAATATGAGGCATACAGGTAGGACTAGTGTAATTATAGTTATTATGACAACTAGAGGTGAGTGGATGTTTTGAAGTTTGAATTTGACAAATTTTCCCCCATAATTTATTTGGAAACAAATTTGCTTGAATCTCAATCCTGGAAAGTTTACAATTGCTCGGAAAATACACATGGGGAGAGAAGAGCGAGAGAACCCCACTGAACATAAGAGCATTTACTTTACAGGCGAGAGAGCGAGAAAGAGGACCCCGGTGCCCATAGGAGCTTACACGCTACAGGAGTTTGTATGTACGTCCCATGTTTGCATGGGTTTCCTCTGGGTACTCCAGTTTACTCCCACACTCCAAAAAGATACCGACAGGAAATTTAGATTGTGAGCCCCAAGCCCCAATAGGGACAGTGCTGATAAAGTCTCTAAAGCGCTGTGGAATTAATGGCGCTATATAAGTGTGTAAAATAAATATTATATATATATACATATATATACAGTCATGGCCAAAAGTTTTGAGAATGACACAAATACTAATTTTTACAAAGTCTACTGCTTCACTTTTTCTAATGGCAATTTGCATATACTCCAGAATGTTATAAAGAGTGGTCAGCTTAACAGCAATTACTTGCAAAGTCAATATTTGGCTAGAAAATGAACTTTATATCCCCCAAAACACATTTCAACATCATTTCAGCCCTGCCTTAAAAGTACCAGCTAACCTCTTTTCAGTGATTGCTCCATAAAACACAGGTGTGGGTGTTGATGAGGACATGGCTGTAGATCAATCTGTCATGATTAAGTAAGAATGACACCACTGGACACTTTAAAAGGAGGCTGGTGCTTGGCAACATTGTTTCTCTTCTGTTAACCATGGTTATCTCTAAAGAAACACGTGCAGTCATCATTGCAATGCACAAAAATGGCCTAACAGGGAAGAGTATCGCAGCTAGAAAGATTGCACCTCAGTCAACAATCTATCGCATCATCAAGAACTTCAAGGAGAGAGGTTCCATTGTTGCCAAAAAAGCTTCAGGGTGCCCAAGAAAGACCAGCAAGCGCCAGGACAGTCTCCTAAAAGTGTTTCAGCTGCGGGATCAGGCTACCAGCAGTGCAGAGCTTGCTCAGGAATGGCAGCAGGCAGGTGTGAGTGCATCTGCACGCACTGTGAGGCGGAGACTCTTGGAGCAAGGCCTGATCTCAAGGAGGGCAGCAAAGAAGCCACTTCTCTCCAGAAAAAACATCATGGACAGACTGATATTCTGCAAAAGGTACAGGCAGTGGACTGCTGAGGACTGGGGTAAAGTTATTTTCTCTGATGAATCCCCTTTTCGATTGTTTGAGACATCAGGAAAACGCCTCATTCGGAGAAGACAAGGTGAGCGCTACCACCAGTCTTGTCTCATGCCAACTGTTAAGCATCCTGAAACCGTTCATGTGTGGGGTTGCTTCTCAGCCAAGGGAATCGGCTCTCTCACAGTCTTGCCTAAAAACACAGCCATGAATAAAGAATGGTACCAGAATGTCCTCCAAGAGCAACTTCTCCCAACCCTCCAAGAGCAGGTTGGCGATCAACAATGCCTTTTCCAGCATGATGGAGCACCTTGCCATAAAGCAAAGGTGATAACTAAATGGCTCAGGGAACAAAACAGAGATTTTGGGTCCATGGCCTGGAAACCCCCCAGATCTTAATCCCATTGAGAACTTGTGGTCAATCATCAAGAGACAGGTGGACAAATAAAAACCTAAAAATTCTGACAAAATGAAAGCATTGATTGTGCAAGAATGGACTGCTATCAGTCAGGATTTGGTCCAGAAGTTGATTGAGAGCATGCCAGGGAGAATTGCAGAGGTCCTGAAGAAGAAGGGTCAACACTGCAAATATTGACTTGCTGCATTAACTCATTCTAACTGTCAATATAAGCTTTTGTTACTCATATGTTTGCAATTATTATATTTCTGTCTGTGATAAAAACATCTGTCAAACACACATAAAAACCAGGGGGCAGCAGATCATGTGATAATATAATATTTGTGTCATTCTCATGACTGTATATATATATAATATATATATATTGTGAGACAGTGAGAGTATGTGTATTGAATGGGGTGTATATTTCACCTAGCTACTTTACTGACTGGTATAAGGGAGGTGTGTGGCTTTGTAGACCTAGTGGTAGAGAAAGGTCACTACACCTTACATTCATTACACACTTGCAGCTCAGGCCTGAAACTACTCAGGTCTTAATTAGGAGACCAGAAGTAGGTGTCTGCAAACACAGTCTGGGGGCTGGCTTAGTCTGGACACAGGAAGGGGTCCAGGCACAAGAAGCAGTCTCCAGGAGTGGGAGCACGCTTAATCTGGACAAGGGGTCCAGGCACAGAAGGTGTATCCAGGAGTGTGAGCTATCTCAGTCTGGGTGCAGGAAGTACCCCGGACACAGGAGTAGTCTCAGTGAGAATCCGTGCGAATAGCGGCTGAATAGGAGTGGATCTCTCTCAAGTCTGGACATTGAAGGTGCCTTCAGACACAAGGAGGAGTATCTGTGAAACTCCATACTGGTAAATGCTGAACATATGTGTTGTTTTGGCCCCGGCTGGTAGAGCCGGGACCCGGTTAGACAGGGCAATCTATCTAAGTGTAATTAGTGGCTAGACAAGCCCAGGTCTTCTGTTTATGATTTGTTTTTATCTGTTTGCTGTGGACTTTAATAAAGCTGGTTGCGGCCAGTTTTCACCAGAACTGCTGTCTGAATGAACTGTTTCTATGCCATTCTGTCTACCCAGACAGCGATCCTAGAGCTATATCCCCTGGAAATGTTACAATTGGTGGAGAATGCGGGCAGCGCAGTGGCTGATACAGTTAGTGCTGGAGTGTGCATGCAGCACAGAGGCTTAGAGACAGCAATAAAGGTGAAGTCTGTTGAAATAGCAGCAGAGAAAAAAAAAAAGTGTGTCAGCAGAAACGTCTGTTTGGAGCAGTCTTGGAGAGACAGTGGCCCTGATAGGGTCTGCAGAGAGAAAATGTATGCACAGCAAAGCTGAACTTGTTGTGAAAATGACTGTGGAATGTGCAGCAGCAAAAGAAAAGTCTGTGGAGCAGTCTTAAAGAGACAGTAGCCCTAATAGACTTTGCAAAAAAAAAAAAAAAAAGTGTCTGCACAGCAGAGCTGAATTTTCCTATGGAAAAGACTGTAGAGTGTGTATGTCTTGAGTGAAGACTGCCGTTGTTAAGACAGAGAAGTCTGACAGCATGGATGACAGCATGGAGGCGCTGTTTGAACAAATGGCGCAAGTTAATATGCAACATAAGACTGCTGTGATTGAGACAGATGAGTCCGGCAGTATGGAGGAGCTCGTTGAGTACCTGGTGCAGGCCCAGCGAAGCATGCAGCAGAGCATGGAGCAGCAGCGCCTGCAGCACCAGCAGCGCATGCAGCAGGCCCAGCAGCAATTCCTGCAGCAGCAGCAGGAGAATAACCGGTTATTTGTTGAGCAGATGACAGCACCAAAAAAGGATTTCGGTGCCGCGTCCCGAAGTAATGTTGTGAAGGCACCGGCGTTGTCCGCTATAAAGAAGGCGGTAAGACGGTCCTTGAGAAAAATGACACCTCGTGATGATGTGGAGGTATATCTTACTAGGTTTGAGAGACTGGCAGAGAAGGAGAGTCTGCCACTATCTGAATGGGCCATGGCGGTCGTACCCTATCTGACTGGGGAACCCCAAAAAGTCTGGGCTGACCTGAGCAAGCAGGACAGCGAAGACTATGCCAAGTTGAAAGCGGCGATTCTTACCCGGCTGGGTGTTACGGTGACAGCCCGTGCCAGGGGAGTTCATGACTGGAGATGCAGTTGGGAGTCTGCAGTAAGCAAACCTGATAATGGAGTTGAAAAGGTGATAGTGAACCGCTACACCCGAGCATGTCCTCCTGAGGACGCCAATCGTCTGGTCAGCCTGATGGAGAAGGCCTTCGCCAGCAAAGATTGTCTCCGTGACCAGCCGTCTGAGAGGTCGTCACTTCAGAGTTCCCGGACGCTGAACTCTCGCGGTAAGAGCGTTCCAGCTGTTGGGGACATGGGGTATGCTGATAAGCGGGTTCGGGCCCGAGGGGACATATGGGTGGGAGAGTGTGATGGACAGTGTTGGAGATGTCGTGAAATTGCAGCCAACTGTCCAATAGAGGGGGAGCCTATGTGTTGTGATGTTGGCGGATCCCTCTCTCTCTGCGCAGAACCTGTGTGTGTGTCCACCTCAGCCGAAGAGACTGGACCACAGGTGTGCCCGGTGGTTGTAGATGACTGCCCAGCACAAGCCCTCTTGGACTCAGAGAGTCCAGTGACTTCCGTATGTGACAGCCTGATTGATAGGGACTTCATCCCTGATAAGCACCTGAGTATGGTGTGCATCCATGGAGACACCAAAGTCTACCCAGAGACTGCCGTGGACTTGGTCCCCAAACTCGGGGAGGTTTCATATGAAGTGGGGGTAGTGAAGAACCTGGTGCACCCCGTCATATTGGGTAATGACTTTCCCCGATCTAAGGGTCTCTGGGGGAGAAATGTTTCTGATGGACAGTGTGATGAAGCTCCTACTGAGGGTGCGCAGTCCCGAGGGGCGGAACACAATGCTAGTGGGCCGTTAAACTTATGTGATGATGATAATGATAATGATGATGATGATGATCATGATAATGATGATGACCATGATAATGATGCTGATCATGATAGTGATGATGATACTGATCATAGTCATGATAATGATATTGATAATAATGATGACTGTGATAGTGATGAAATTCCTTTGCAGGTGATGTTGGGAGACGAGGATGGTGGTTCTCGGGAGCCGAGTGTCCCTGACTTGCCTGTGTCCTGTGACAATTTTGAGAGTGAGCAGTGGCGAGACCCCACTCTTAGGACCGCACAGGAAAATATGATTGTTCTAAATGAGGTTTCCCAGGAGCCTGGCCCTGAGGAGAGGTTTCCTCATGCTGCCATGGACAATAGCCTATTGTATAGGGACACTGAAGTCCAGGGAGAGGTCGTGAGTCAGCTCCTAGTACCTGAACTATATAGAAGTATAGTGCTGGGGTTGTCACATAGTCACATACTTGAGGGACCAGATGGTGCAGTTAATGTTGTGGATGACATGTTAACTAAGGTTCCAGATCAAGATGTGAATGAAAATGAATTGTATAACCCTGACAGTAAGCAGGATGTGAATGAAAATGAAGTGTGTAACCCTGAAAGTGACCCGGATGTGGCTGAGAAAAAGAGGTCAGACAGGGATAGTGGGAATGATAGTGAATCATCTGATGACAATAAAGCAACCAGTGCAAATGAGGAAGGCATGGTAGCAGAGGAGGTTGAGAGTCCTGAGAAGAAAGCTGATGCTGACCTTACAGCCAGACAGAAGATGGCATCTGAAGATGTTTTACAGTTGGCCGGTTCCCTGGCGAAGACTAAGGTGAAAGGAGGAGAGCTGAGCTTTAAAGGCAGGACTCTGAACCTGAACACAGCACAAGTGGATGCTGTTGAAGATGAGAAGTTGTCGGTGTATGGTATGGAGCTGCATCATGCCCAGGACTCTGAAGGTAATGCTGCAGAGGTGGAAAAAGCCATGGAAGTGGTGGTCACCAAGCCAGATGCCTCATCAGAAGCTGAGGTTTCAAGTGAAGCTGTGAGGAACAAGACTGAAGATATGGGGACTGACTCTGTCCAGGAATCTGTTTCTGCCGAAGACAGCGGAGTGGACGGGTTACGGTCCGGATCAGTAGCTGGCATTGGTGAGCTCAAGCGCACTTTCATGGAGTCTACATCGGAGCCACGTCCCAACAAATGGGAAAAGCGATGTGTCACTCCGTTGCCGCTGCAGACACATGGGAGCCCAGATGGGATGCAGAACATGGTGGAAGAGAAGAATCCGGCGGGTTCTGAGTGTACAGATACAGCTGTCAAGGAGAATTTGAGAGCTGGAATGGATGGAGATATTGGAGACCATAGTGATGTGAATGAAGAAGTAGAATGTAAGACTGACGGTGGGGCTTCTGAGCATGTCCTACCAGAAGAGCCTGAAGAAGGGGCTGAGGACATGAAGGACGTCCAACGGGTACAAGATGAATTGATTGCTTCTCGAAGAAAACTCCAAACTGTGATGAAGGAGCGTGATGAGAGCCATAAGCATCTTCTGGAGAAGCTCAATGAAGTAAAGAGGGTTCAAGGGGAACTGGAGAAAAGTGAAAAACCCCCTATACCTTCTGTGATAGTTGGTGACACATGGTCAGTGCACCAGGAACAGGAGGTACGTGAGTTTCTGAGGAAGAGTCAGCAGAAGTGTTCTGATGTGCCGGGTCGTACTTCTCTGGCAAGGCTCTATATCGAAACTGAGCCCGGCCCTAAGGTCAAGATGAAACCGTGCAGGATACCCGAGGCCCGCAGAGAGCATAGGCCTGGGAGGGTACAGGGTAGTACGGATGCTTCAGATGAAGAGAAAGCTGATGTTGGCTATGACTCAGGTGAAGATACAAATGACAGTGGTGAAGATGAAGCTGATGAGGGCCATGACTGGTCCAGAGTTCACGGTCTCTGTTGGATTGTTAACCAGCCCTCCGGTCTGGATGACCAGCCCTCCGGTCTGGAGAAGAGGGGGGGGGATATGTGAGACAGTGAGAGTATGTGTATTGAATGGGTGTGTATTTCACCTAGCTACTTTACTGACTGGTATAAGGGAGGTGTGTGGCTTTGTAGACCTAGTGGTAGAGAAAGGTCACTACACCTTACATTCATTACACACTTGCAGCTCAGGCCTGAAACTACTCAGGTCTTAATTAGGAGACCAGAAGTAGGTGTCTGCAAACACAGTCTGGGGGCTGGCTTAGTCTGGACACAGGAAGGGGTCCAGGCACAAGAAGCAGTCTCCAGGAGTGGGAGCACGCTTAATCTGGACAAGGGGTCCAGGCACAGAAGGTGTCTCCAGGAGTGTGAGCTATCTCAGTCTGGGTGCAGGAAGTACCCCGGACACAGGAGTAGTCTCAGTGAGAATCCGTGCGAATAGCGGCTGAATAGGAGTGGATCTCTCTCAAGTCTGGACATTGAAGGTGCCTTCAGACACAAGGAGGAGTATCTGTGAAACTCCATACTGGTAAATGCTGAACATATGTGTTGTTTTGGCCCCGGCTGGTAGAGCCGGGACCCGGTTAGACAGGGCAATCTATCTAAGTGTAATTAGTGGCTAGACAAGCCCAGGTCTTCTGTTTATGATTTGTTTTTATCTGTTTGCTGTGGACTTTAATAAAAATGGTTGCGGCCAGTTTTCACCAGAACTGCTGTCTGAATGAACTGTTTCTATGCCATTCTGTCTACCCAGACAGCGATCCTAGAGCTATATCCCCTGGAAATGTATATATATATATATATATATATATATATATATATATATATATATATATATATATATATATATATATATATATATATACATATATAACACACAGTACAGACCAAAGTTTGGACACACCTCATTTAAAGATTTTTCTGTATTTTCATGACTATGAAAATTGTAAATTCACACTGAAGGCATCAAAACTATGAATTAACACATGTGGAATTATATACTTAACAAAAAAGTGTGTAACAACTGAAATTATGTCTTATATTCTAGGTTCTTCAAAGTAGTCACCTTTTGCTTTGATGACTGCTTTGCAACACTCTTGGCATTCTCTTGATGAGCTTCAAGAGGTAGTCACCGGAAATGGGTTTCACTTCACGGGTGTGCCCTGTCAGGTTTAATAAGTGGGATTTCTGGCCTTATAAATGGGGTTGGGACCATCAGTTGTGTTGTGCAGAAGTCTGGTGGAAACACAGCTGATAGTCCCACTGAATAGACTGTTAGAATTTGTATTAAGGCAAGAAAAAAGTAGCTAAGAAAAACGAGTGGCCATCATTACTTTAAGAAATGAAGGTCAGTCAGTCCGAAATATTGGGAAAACTTTGAAAGTGTCCCCAAGTGCAATTGCAAAAACCATCAAGCGCTACAAAGAAACTGGCTCACATGAGGACCGCCCCAGGAAAGGAAGACCAAGAGTCACCTCTGCTTCTGAGGATAAGTTTATCCGAGCCACCAGCCTCAGAAATCGCAGGTTAACAGCAGCTCAGATTAGAGACCAGGTCAATGCCACACAGAGTTCTAGCAGCAGACACAGCTCTACAACAACTGTTAAGAAGAGACATTGAGCAGCAGGCCTTCAAGGTAAAATAGCTGCTAGGAAAACTGGTATTACACCTACCGGTAATTATATTTCCAGGAGTCCATCCTGACAGCACCCTGGAGGACGTCCTCCTTCTCCTTGCAGGGACAGGAACGCACACAAGAGGTTAAAAGGCCCGCTCCACCCCCTCCTCCTCAGTGTTTAGCAAGTACCACACCATGGCTTATGCAAATAACACTTTAAATATACCATCATATTACATTATATGACACATCAAATAAGGGGGGGAAAGTACCCGTGCTGTCAGGATGGACTCCTGGAAATATAATTACCGGTAGGTGTAATACCAGTTTCCCAGGACGTCCCTCCCGACAGCACCCTGGAGAGTACCAAAGAACCTCCTCAGGGTGGGATTACTGCCTGTAGAACCTTTCTACCAAAAGCAGTTTGTTGACCTGACATTACATCTAATCTGTAATGTCTACAAAATGTATTAAATCTGGCCCAGGTTGCGGCTCTGCAAATTTGATCTACCGAGGCCCCTGCTCTCTCGGCCCAAGAAGCTGATATTGCTCTAGTGGAGTGGGCCCTTAGACCTTCAGGGGGACTAGTTCCTTCCGCCTGATAAGCATCTGAGATGACCTTGATTATCCATCTAGCTATAGAAGCCTTAGAGGCTTTTTTACCTTTGTTTTTACCCCCAAACAAAATAAAGAGGTTGGAATCTAACCTCCAGGTTTTGGTGGCCTCCAAATAGTCCAAAACTGCTTGCCTGACGTCAAGCGAGTGGAGTATTTGTTCCTTCTCATTAGACGGTTTGTCACAAAAAGAGGGTAATACAATTTCCTGATTAATATTATTGGACACTACCTTTGGTAAAAAGGCTGGGTCTAATTTCAGAATTATACAGTCATCTCTGATCTGCAAGTATGGATGTTTCATCGATAGGGCCTGAATCTCTCCTATCCTTTTAGCTGTAGTGATAGCTACCAAAAAGGCCGTTCTCCAAGTACAATATGAAATGGGCAATTCCTGGTTAGGGACATATGACCCCTTACATAGTAAATTAAGCACTAAATTTAAATCCCAGAGGGGAGTTAACTGCCTAATTGGGGCGTAATCTCTGAGTAGCCTTTATAAATCTTACTATCCAAGGGTGAGCTGCCAATGGATAGTCAAGAAAGGAACTAAGTGCCGCAATCTGAACCCTTAGCGTACTCGGTTTTAACCCTTTGTTAAAGCGGCCTGTAAGAAATCTAGGATCCTTGGTATGTCAGGGGAACCTTCCAACACACTAGATCTGCCGCCCTCCAGACAGAACCTCTTCCAGATTTTTAGGTAAATTGCTAAAGTAACCGGCTTCCTGCTGGCCTGGATAGTGGCTATAACCTGATCTGATAAGCCCTTTGCTTTCAGGATGTCCCTTTCAGGATTCACGCCGAGAGGTGTAACGCTTCGGGGTTCGGGTGGAAGACTGGCCCCTGGTGTACCACATTGCTTCTTAGTGGAAGCTCAATCGGGTCTTCCTCCATCATCCCCCCTAGAAGGGGAAACCAGCTTCTCTTCGGCCAGAACGGAACCACTAGAATCACCCTTGCTCGATCTTACCTGATTTTCCTGAGAACAGCAGGGATGAGCGCGAGAGGTGGAAAGGCGTATGAAAGAGGCTCGTTCCAGACCTGGCTGAGCGCATCTATTCCTTCCGGGCCATCTAGAGGGTCTAGAGAATAGAACCTGGGAACCTTCAAGTTTTTTCTTCTTGTGAAAAGGTCTATATCGGGAGTTCCCCAACGCTGGCACAGCTCTTGGAAAATGTCCTGGTTGAGCTCCAATTCTGTTGGGCAAACTTGCTTCCGACTTAAATAGTCTGCCAGCTTGTTCTGGGCACCTTCCAGATGTACCGCTGATACTGAAAGAATCATGATCTCTGCCCAGGAAAAGGAAATTAGACCTACCGGTAATTCTATTTCCAGGTAGTCCCTCAGGACAGCACCATGGAGGACGTCCTCCCTTGACCTATAGCGGGACAGGATCACAGAGAGGTTAAAAGGCCCCTCCCACCTCCACCCTCCAGTGTTTTTTCAAAGTACCACCGAAGGATGGCAGGAAATGGTCTAAACGCGCCCTTACAAACGCGTATGTAAGAAACCATTGAACAACTTCTTCTTTATCTCTAGCCTTGGCAACTCGACGGACCATCCACCGAAGATTGATCCCTTGCAATCCTAAAGAGAAACATAAGGGAGGGAATTAAGGGTGCTGTCCTGAGGGACTACCTGGAAATAGAATTACCGGTAGGTCTAATTTCCTTTTCCCATTACGTCCCTCAGGACAGCACCATGGAGAATACCAAAGAAATATCCCAGGGTGGGTACAGAAGCTCCAGGACCAAAGTCCCAGGCAAGAACCAGGTTAGATATAGAAATGATCTGAAAGATCAAAAAGAAATATAGATATCTAAAGAAATTCGTAAAGATAATCACAGTAGTGAGTGTCCGATATATGTCTATAATGGCCAATTCCAGTATGAATGTGGTAAACAAGATATGCCGCAGAGGCGGAGAGTGAAATACAGCCGCTGTACCCCAATACCACTAAAGAACCGCAGAGAATTACAGTTATTGTGATAGATATAGACACCGCAGCCACAGAATAGCCTTAAAAATCTTATTGCCCAGCAAAAATATTGTGATAGTTACAGTCACCACACAATGAGGACTGTACAGACCAGTAATCGGCTGGATGTGCTTAACAACACGGGACTGTTCCTTCATCGGTCCTCCTGGACTCAGATTAAACCTTGGTTAGAGACCGGCTTACCATACTACGAGGAGACCTGCAGGACAGAGACCCTGGACTGCTGAAAGATCAAGCCAAATAACAGTTAGTACATGGAAAATGACAGAGCATTGGGATGTATGTACCCTACTCATTCTGGAGATCATGTCTACTCCGAATCCTTAGATGTCTCAACCCCCAGTAAGGGTTGGATATTATTGGAACTAAGGAAATACTCCATCTGGCAGGTAATATCTCCTGCTACTACCAACATTGGGCTTCTCGGTAGAAGTGTTGAAAGGAAGATATGGATCACCACTCTTGCTTTACTGATGTTAGACACGGGAAGTCTGGACTCTGGAATCGATGACAGTAAGCGGTGGGGGGAGGGGGGGAAGGATGTTGGTAAAAATCCTTTGACACAGGATTTGACTGTCTCTATATGAGTTATTAGCTACGACATTATATATACAGTATGTGCCAACTTATTTATATATTATATCGTAAAAGGCAATTTTCTTAGAGATGTTTATACACCCCGACTGCCCTGGTGGGAGGAACCATATTCTAAAACTAGAGGGAAGTAGGATCCTTCCCCTCGAGAGGGAGATTTTTTACTGTGAGTCAGAAGGACTATGGGGCCTCAACTGTAAGCATCCTGGATACAGATTCTTTTACATTAGGAGCCCTGACTGCTGTACGAGCAGTGGGTATGGGATCTTCTGCCACATGACAGTGCCGCCGATTTGCCATAAAGTACAAAGGCAGTAATGCCGTCCCTGGTAAACGTAATACAACGGATTTAGGGGCCAAGAATCTGTTTACCGGGTGTTGATCAAGGAAACTAGTCCGACTGCCATATGTGGAGTCGGGAAGGATTCTTTTCTTTCACCTCTGAGATTTCCTGCTTTCAGCACAGTAGTATGTCCACTTACAGGATGAGCCCCAAAGACGTCTGTCTCCCTTTAAAGCCAACTATGGAAGAGACTTGCCTTTACTCCTCAAGGCAGTAACTCACTTGAGAGTTCTGTTCCAATCCTGAAGAAAAGCTAAGTTACTAGGCCAATTCAGGCATAGCTGTTCGTCTGGCTAAGCCCAGTTGGAAGGAATGAAGCAACCGAAGCTGGACCTGGGTCCTAAAATATGAGGACTCTATAACCGGAGTTGGCCCGAGACAAATGTGAAGTGGTGGGCCAACCATACAATGTGCGGCCACGCAATAAGGCACAAGTCAGAAGGTCTAAGCCAGAGGCACAAAACCACAATGTCCGATGTACTATGAAGCACTGAGGTACTATGACACACTAATGACACATCTCGAGGCACTGAAGCATTATGATGCAATATGCACAGAAGCACTATGATGCAATATTATTATAGTGGCATTAATTACATGGTGCTGTACATGAGAAGGGCTACACACAAAGTTATAGATATAGTCTACAGTAAACAAATTTACAATGACAGAGTGATACAGGAGAGAACCCAGTCCTTGCGGACTTACAATATGATGCAATAATGCACAAAGACTATGATGCAGTATATGCAATAAAATGCACCAAGACACTATGATGCAGTATAAATCACAAAGACACATGATCAATATGATGCAGAAAGACACTATGAGTAATATGATGCAATATAATGTAGAAAACACTATGAGCAATATGATGCACAAAGACACTATATGAAATATGATGCAATGTAATGCAGAAAGACACTATGAGGCATATAGACACCATGATGCACCTTGATGCACAAAGACACTATGATGTAATATGATGCAATATAATGCAGAAAGACACTATGAGCATATAGACACTATGATGCACCTTGATGCACAAAGACACTATGATGTAATATGATGCAATGTAATGCAGAAAGACACTATGAGGCATATAGACACTATGATGCACCTTGATGCACAAAGACACTATGATGTAATATGATGCAATATAATGCAGAAAGACACTATGAGGCATATAGACACTATGATGCACCTTGATGCACAAAGACACTATGATGTAATATGATGCAATATAATGCAGAAAGACACTATGAGGCATATAGACACTATGATGCACCTTGATGCACAAAGACACTATGATGTAATATGATGTAATATAATGCAGAAAGACACTGAGACATATAGACATTATGATGCACCTTGATGCACAAAGACACTATGATGTAATATGATGCAATATAATGCAGAAAGACACTCATGTAGTATGATGCAACATAATGCACAAAGACACCCATGCAGTATGATGCACCCTGATGCAACCTGATGCATAGAGGCACTATAAAGCACCATGATGCAATCTGCTGCACAAAGGCCCTATGAAACACCATGATGCACCTGATGCAATATGATGTAATATGATGCATAGAAGTACTATGTAAACTATGATGTAATATAATGCATAGAAGTACTATGAGCCAAAGCACCATGATGTAATATGACGCATAGAGGCACTATGATGCACACAGGCACTATGATGCAATATGATGTTATATGAAGCATAGAGGTACTATGAAGCACTTGATGCAATATGATGCACAGAGCAATAAATAGAGCATAGAGCACTATGATACAAATGATGTACAGAGGCACTCAATATGATGCATAGACACTATGATCAAGTGATGTACAGAGGCACTCAATATGAAGCATAGAGGCACTATGATGCAATACGATGCCCAGAGGCACTTAATATGATGCATAGAGACACTATGATGCAATACAATGCACAGAAGCACTCAATATGATGCATAGAGGAACAATGATGGAATATGATAAATGATGTAATATAACACATAAAGGCACTATGAAGCATTCTGATGCAATATGGTGCACAGAGGCAATCAATATGATGCATAGAAGCACTATGATGCAGTACCACGCACAGAGGCACTCAATATGATGCATAGAGACAACATGATATATGATGTAATATGACACAAAGGCACTATGAAGCACTATGATGCAGTACAATGCACAGGGGCACTCAATATGATGAATAGAGACACTATGAAGCAGTACAATGCACAGGGGCACTCAATATGATGAATAGAGACACCATGATGCAGTACAATGCACAGGGGCACTCAATATGATGAATAGAGGCACTATGAAGCAGTACAATGCACAGGGGCACTCAAATTGATGAATAGAGGCACTATGATGCAGTACAATGCACAGAGGCACTCAATAAGATGCATTGAGGAACAATGATGCAATATGATATATGATGTAACATGACACAAAGGCACTATGAAGCGCTATGATGTCGCACTCTGATGCAATATGATGCACAGAGGCACTCAATATGATGCATAGAGGCACTATGCTGCAGTACAACTGCTATACCATGCTTGAAGGTGTCCAAACAAGAGACCAGGTCCCAGTTAGAGCCAAGAGAGCAATCTCTCAGAGTTCCAGATAAATCTCAAGCCTGAATAGTAGTTCTCAATTGTCAGACTGACCCCACCCGAAGGAGCTAATTAATGCACCACAGCTGGAGGGCAGTCTTCATGGAGACGATGTGCTGCATTAACACTATGCGTCCTCCTATGGATGGAGTAGTTAAGTTGCAAAGAAAAGTGAAACACTTGTTTATTGAATCAAAAAAATGGAAAACATGCTTCAAAAAAAAAATCACTCTGAAGTCCAATCATAAGGCTCTGTGCAGCCCTGACATGCAACTAACTGAAGTCAAATCATGAGATGTAGCCTGGACATATGGCCTTATCAAAGCTTAGAGGTCCAAGGCCTGACTGCGTACATGTGAAACACACCTCAGCATATGAGGCTCTATGCTCAGCTTCGGCACAAAGGCATGAGACTAGCATCAGTCCAGAGGCCTAGGCCATCAACACATTCCATGATGCACTCACCTGTGCTGGCTCCATACCTGCTAGAAAGACCGGGGGAGCTGGTAACGCCGAGAGCCCAGCATGGAGGGAAGCGGCGTCCCGCCAGGAATGCTGCATTACTGCCAGTGATTTCCTCTCTTGTGCCCCCCGAGATCCAGGAAACCTGCCTGTTGCCTGTCTCGTTCTGCACCTCCGCGTTCAACCATGGAACGCACGCTGGCCTCTAGCTCCGGCGCCCTGACGTCACCAGAAGCGCCATGGCTCCCCCGCACGACTTCCGGTATCTTGCGCTGGAATGCCGGCCAGCGTCAGAGCCGAGAGCCTCCACTGCGGAGGAAGCGGCTCTACCCAGGAGCTTCATCCACTCACTGGTCTTTGTGGCTGAGGGACTCCCCCCAGGAGAGTTTCAGCCCCGGGCTACTTGACAGGGGAAGGATTGGACCAGCAGCACGATATCCCCCTGGGTCCTGTAAAACGTCCACCTTCTATCTTCGCTCCACTCCTGGAGCAACCTCTCATACAACCGTCCCCTGTAGGGACAGGAAAAACACTGGAGGGTGGAGGTGGGAGGGGCCTTTTAACCTCTCTGTGATCCTGTCCCGCTATAGGTCAAGGGAGGACGTCCTCCATGGTGCTGTCCTGAGGGACGTAATGGGAAAATATTTTTCCTGCAAGATCCTGGAGCTGACGATGTCTGGGCCCTCCTTGATGTTTCAGAAAAGATACCGTTGTCACATTGTCAGACAAAATCCTGACATGTTTTCCGACCAGCACTTCCTCGTTTCGTCTTAGTGTCTCCCACACTGCCAACAGTTCTCTGAAGTTGGAAGATCTTCTTCTGACGTAATTGGGCCACTTGCCCTGAAAAAATTTTCCGTCGAAGTGGCCTTCCCAACCCCATTCGCTGGCATCCGTAGTAACCACCACGCTCAGAGAGGTGATCCATAGACGCCCTGTCTGGAGGTTTGCGGGCTGCATCCACCATAGTAACGATTTCTTCACTGCTCTTGAAAGCGTCATTTTCTTGTCCAGAGACATCTGATTCCGGTCCCATGTCGAAAGGATCTGTCTTTGCAGTGGTCTGGAATGAAATTGTGCCCATCTGACACACGGGATACAGGCTGTCATCAGGCCCAGTACCTTCATGGCCTCTCTTATGGAAGTACGCTGTTTCCAAAGCCCTTTGACTTTGGCGCTCACTTCCTTTTGCTTTTCCCGGGGCAACAGAGATATTCTTCTTTTGGAGTCCAGTAGAACCCCTAAAAAGATCTTCTTGTATTCTGGAGTCAGGTTTGACTTCTCCCAGTTGATTACCCAGCCTAGGAACTCTAGGACTGCAATAGCTCTGTTCCTCTGGATCCTTAAAGCTTCTTTTGATTCTTTGATCATAAGGAAGTCGTCTAAATATGGAACGATTATTATCCCCTGGTTTCTCAGGTAAGCCACTACCTCCGATACCAGCTTTGTAAATATACGGGGAGCCGAAGCTAGCCCGAACGGAAGGCCTCTGAACTGGAAGTGTTCGGTCCCGGACGGCAGTTCCACTGCAAATCTTAGAACCTCCTGAGAGGAAGGGTGAATGGGGACCTGAAAATAGGCATTCTTTAAATCGAGAGTGCACATGACTGCCCCTCTGTCTATTAGATGGATCGCAGAACGAATGGATTCCATTCAAAACTTTTTGTATTTTGCTGAGGTGTTTAGGGGCTTCAGGTTGATAATGGTTCGGGTTCTTCCTGATGGTTTTGGGATGGAAAACAGGAAAGAGTAATGACCTTTCCCCCTTTCCTCTGGTGGCACAGGTGTTATGACCTTCGAACTTAACATGTCCTGAAGGTCTGCCCACATGGGGGAGTCCAGCCGAACTACTGTTGGTAAAATATATCTTTCGGGGGTGGAAATGAATGCTCTATTCTGTACCCTTCCGAGATGGTTCTGAGAACCCACCGGTTCTCGATAACCTGAGCCCAGGCCTCTGAGAAATATTTGAGCCTCCCCCCGATACCCCTGGCGTCATTGCCTCTTGGACCTTGATGATGAAGAAAAGGAAGGTTTTCTTGTGCTCTGACTATGGGAAACTCTATAGGTTCCTCTAGTGGACCTGCTCTGACTCCTAAAGTCAGGCTGACGTCTAGGGGGGAAACTTCTACGAAAGGGCTGCGGCTGCTTTGGCTTCTCCTCAGGGAACCCCTTCTTTTTGTCAGAAGCTAATTCTAAAATATTATCCAGAGCAGGTCCGAAGACTCTTAACCCTGAAAAGGGGATAGAACACAATTTAGATTTGGATGCATTATCCCCCGACCATGACCGAAGCCAGATAGCTCTCCTAGCCGCATTAGATAGTGAGCTATTTCTTGCAGAAATCTTACTGATTCCGCCGAAGAGTCAGCAAGATATGCCGTGGCGGACTTTATTAATGGCAAAGATGCAAGAATATCTGCCCTAGGGGTCGTATTGGAAAGATGATCTTCCAATTGCCCCATCCAGAAAGCCATAGATCTGGCCACCGATGTTGCCGCTATGTTAGTCTTAATAAGGGCTGACGAAGATTCCCATGCCCTTTTTAGCAGAATGTCCGCCCTTCTGTCCATAGGATCACGCAGGCTTGAAGAATCCTCAAAAGGAATGGATGTCTTCTTGGCTACCCTCGCCACTGGAACATCAATTCTAGGAGTATCTTCCCATAAATTTATATCTTCCGGATCAAAAGGTAAACGTCCTTTGAAATCACGGCTTAGTACAAGCCTACGTTCTGCATCCTTCCATTCATCCATAATCATAGTACGGATGTGATCACGAACAGGAAATACTCTTTTCCTTTGTGACGTAAGTCCCCCAAACATTAAGTCCTGCCTGGACTGCGGTTTTGGAGTTTCTTCCACCTGCATAGTATCTCTAACCGCCTTTACCAGGTCATCTGTCTCTTCGACCTGGAATAGATACTTCCTATTTTGATCCTGTACATCTGGTGGAAGTTCTCCCTCCTCATAAGGGTTTTCTTCCATCTGTTCCGTTTGATCTTCTGAGCTCCTGTCTGACTCCTCCAAGTCCGTCTCCCATCTCACCCGCTTACGATCCTGTTTAGGACTAGACGGGTGTTGTTTAGAAATACTGGCCACGGAAACCTGAACTTCTTCCCGTATCATAGCCCTCATTTCAGACAGAAGAGTCCCTTGCTCCCCTTCCATAACCTTGGATGTACAAGGCTTGCAGAGGGCTTTCTTATAGGAGCTTACAAGTTTCACATGACATATGGGGCATCTGTTGGACTTTGAAACCGATTTGCCCGATTTTTCAACTGCCGATGGGGGAGCTGCTGCTGATCCCTTATCCTACAATTTAAGATTAGGGATAGTCAGGCTAGGATCCAAGGCACAACCAGTGACCTGGTCTGCTCAATAGAGGGGTTTTATCTGCTGCGCTTCAGCTCTCTTACCCCTCCCTCGACTGCTCCTTCATCCATTGTACAGTAGCCGGCGTTTTTCCCCCTTAGGGTATACAATGCTGGCTTATCAGGTGGCGAGCGTTACTGCTGTCGGCGCTTTAACTGATGGAACCGGAAGTGCACCAGTCCTGACCCGGAAGTCTAGTTGTTACCTTTTGCGTTCCACAGTGGAACGCACGCCGCTCTGCCGCCACCGCCGGAGTTTTCCTCCTGCCCGCCCGGAAGTACCTTACCTCCTGCGGGTGTACGCGCACCAGCGCGCTTACCAGATCGGGTCCCATCTGATATGCAGAGTCGAGCGCCTCCTCTCAGGAGGAACGACTCTAACCAGGAGACTCGTCCGCTGCCTGGCCTTTGTGGTCGAGGGACTCCCCCTCGGGGAGTTTCTGACCCGGGCTGCCTCCCCGTGTGATCGGATCCAGACCTCGTCGCACCGTCCCACAGCCCCTCCGGTAAGTAGCGCAGCTGCGCTCTCCTGTGTGTCCCTCCATGCAGGGACAGGAAAACACTGAGGAGGAGGGGGTGGAGCGGGCCTTTTAACCTCTTGTGTGCTTTCCTGTCCCTGCAAGGAGAAGGAGGACATCCTCCAGGGTGCTGTCAGGAGGGACGTCCTGGGAAACACTGCTAAGGACAGGCAACAAGCAGAAGAGACTTGTTTGGGCTAAAGAACACAAGGAATGGACATTAGGCCAGTGGAAATCTGTGCTTTGGTCTGATGAGTCCAAATTTGAGATCTTTGGTTCCATCCACCGAGTCTTTGTGCGACGCAGAAAAGGTGAACGGATGGACTCTACATGCCTGGTTCCCACTGTGAAGCATGGAGCAGGTGGTGTGATGTGTGGGGGTGCTTTGCTGGTGACACTGTTGGGGATTTATTCAAAATTGAAGGCATACTGTAGCAGCATGGCTACCACAGCATCTTGCAGCGGCATGCTATTCCATCCGGTTTGCTTTTAGTTGGACCATTATTTATTTTTCAACAGGACAATGACCCCAAACACACCTCCAGGATGTTTAAGGGCTATTTGACCAAGAAGGAGTGATGGGGTGCTACGCCAGATGACCTCGCCTCCACAGTCACCAGACCTGAACCCAATCAAATGGTTTGGGGTGAGCTGGACCGCAGAGTGAAAGCAAAAGGGCCAACAAGTGCTAAGCATCTCTGGGAACTCCTTCAAGACTGTTGGAAGACCATTTCCGGTGAGTACCTCTTGAAGCTCATCAAGAGAATGCCAAGAGTGTGCAAAGCAGTAATCAAAGCAAAAGGTGGCTACTTTGAAGAACCTAAAATATAAGACATTTTCAGTTGTTTCACACTTTTTTGTTAAGTATATAATTCCACGTGTTAATTCATAGTTTTGATGCCTTCAGTGTGAATGTACAATTTTCATAGTCCTGAAAATACGGAAAAATCTTTGAATGAGGTGTGTCCAAACTTTTGGTCTGTACTGTATAAACATACATACACACACACACGCACACACATACATACATATTGCCATGAGAGGAATCTGTGACTTTTTTACAATTTAGTGGTTACTACTAACCTGGGTAGTCATATGTAGTAATCTCCTCTTTACACCGCTCATCACCCATCGAATATGTCTCTGTAGTATAAATATGGTTCAGATCTTCACCCTGAAACAAATATTTAAGAAATCACAGACAGATGGAGAAGTCACATCTATGATCAGCTCTAATCCTGCCATCTCCACCGTTCTCATTACACAAGTATAAAACATATTATACTGGTGGATAAAACAAGACTGAGCACAAGACAACACCTTCTCTCCATCTACCTGATCATCCTGAGGAGAATTGGGTTCTTCTTGTTTACAGTCCTGTGGAAGAAGAGGACGGGGACATCTCTCTGGTGTTGTCCTTTTACTGGATAGAACTGGAGGAAACACATACATGGACCGAGTTAATTCTTTACACACAGATAATTATAGGCCGTTTGTATTTAGTCCTGTCTATTACCTGAAGATGTGAGGGGCTGAGGAACCTCTATCATGATGTCTTTGTACAGATCTTTGTGTTCTTCTAAATACTCCCACTCCTCCATAGAGAAATAGACGGAGACATCCTGACACCTTACAGGAACCTGACACGTACAATGATATCGTCATTCCCTGATACCTTCATAGCGTTACCGTATAATGTCCCAGCATTCCCAGCAGTGTCACCTCTCCAGTCAGCAGCTCAATCATCTTGTAGGTGAGTTCTAGGATCTTCTGGTCATTAATGTCTTCATGTTTCAGGGGGTGAGGTAGAGGCCCCATGATTGGACTCAAGGTTTTTCCCCATCCCTCAGACACAGGGTCCTGACAGCGCTCACTAGAGGTCTTCTTCACTACTGTGTAATCCTGGTTATGGAGAGACACATTAATAAATCTCACTACAGACATTTCCAGAGTCCTCACCTCTCCAGTTCTGTCCATCTGTCATTCCCATAGAGAAGAATGATGTAATGTGACGTCATCAGAATCTCTCACCTCTCCAGTAAGCCAGAAGAGGATCTCTAGGGTGAGGTGTAACATCCTCTCTGCCATCTTGTCACTGTTCCTTTCCATAATTGACTGATCAATCAGAAAAATTTTCTTCGATGGAAGATTTCCACTAAGAGGATCCGATATTGTAGAGCCCTGAATGGGAAGAAGATGTAACATCGTAGAGATCCCATGTGATAATACAATTATTGGAGATATTGGGGTACATGGTTAGGATCAGGGTTATGGCTATATGCTTTTTAGCACAGATATAAAGTATGGAGTATATAACATACTGTAACATATTCATATAGAAATGTAATAAAAGATTATCCGGAACTCACATACTGATGAAGTACCTCTAGCATAGCTCCCAACCGTCCTGGATACAGTGGGACAGTCCCGATTTTGAGACTGTGCCCCGGCCGAGACCTACTTGTCCCGCACTGCAGTGAGAAGTAGCCGCTACGCCCCCTTTGGCTTCAGGTCAGACCCGCTCCAGCTTCTGACTACATCCCTACCTATGAACCTCACACCTGAGCAGTTATTGTGCAGAGTGCGTGCCGTATCCAGCGCTTGTGTCCTCTGTGAGTGACGTAATTAGTATCAGCAGCCATAGCGCTGTGTGATTGCACCAGAGGAGACAAGTGGTGATAAACCTATGTCTGTTCCTCAGGGTCCCTGTGTGCCTGCAGCAGACACCGAGCAAGCAGGAGGAAGCACTCAGACAGTAACTGCTGCTCCTATGGAGACTCAGGTACAGGGTGCAGTGGGAAATGCGCAAAACCAAAGATGTTTTTTTAAGAGCGTTCTGGTGATAAATCCTGTGGAAAATGTTTGTGTGAGTGCGTATGTATACACCGTATATACTCATGTATAAGCCGACCCCAATTTTGCCACAAAAAACTGGGAAAACTTATTGACTCGCGTATAAGCCTAGGGTGGAAAATGCAGCAGCTACTGGTAAATTACAAAAATAAAAATAGATACCAATAAAAGTAAAATTAATAGACACATCAGTAGGTTAAATGTTTTTGAATATCCATATTGAATCAGGAGCCCCATATAATGCTCCATACAGTAAATGATGGGCCCCATAAGATGCTCCATACAAAATACTCCCCATATAATGCTCCATAAAGGTTAATAATGGCCCCATAAGATGCTCCATAGAATAATATGCCCAAATAAGATGCTCCATATATTTTATGCCCCCATATGGTGCTCCATACATTATGCCCCCATATGCTGCTCCCATACATTATGCCCCCATATGCTGCTCCATACATTATGCCCCCATATGCTGCTCTATACATTATGCCCCCATATGCTGCTCCATACATTATGCCCCACATGCTCCATACATTATGCCCCACATGCTCCATACATTATGCCCCACATGCTCCATACATTATGCCCCACATGCTCCATAGATTATGCCCCACATGCTCCATAGATTATGCCCATATGCTCCATAGATTATGCCCCATATGCTCCATAGATTATGCCCCATATGCTCCATAGATTATGCCCCATATGCTCCATAGATTATGCCCCATATGCTCCATAGATTATGCCCCATAGTATAGGTCCCTTATGCTGCCACTGCAAAAGAAAAAAAAAATGACATACTCACCTCTCGTCGCAAGGGACCAGGTGCTGGTGTCCTGAGCAGGCGGGAACACCAGCGCGTTATGGGGGACAGGTGCCGGTGTCACCGCTGGCTCAGGGGCCCGGCACCTGAGATATTCAACTGTCCCCGGTCCACCGCTGCGCGCCGCTGTCTTCCGGCAGTGAATACTCAGGCAGAACATCGCAGCCAGAGGAGGAGGAGGTCAGAGCGGCGTGCAGCGGTGGACCGGGGACAGGTGAATATCGCATATACTCACTCCCCCGCCGGCGCGTCTCTGCAGCCCCTGCTCTTCTCCCGCGGTCTCCGGCAGCTCTTCCTTCCTACAGCTGTCACATGGTATCGCTCATTAAAGTCATGAATATGTGCATATTCATGACTTTAATAAGCGGTACCACGTGACCGCTGCAGGAAGGAGCCCGAGATCGTGGGAGAAGCAGGGGGCTGCATAGACGTGCCAGCGTGGGGGTAAGTATGATCTGACACCCCCGCTCCCCCCGGTATATGACTCTCGTATAAGCCGAGAGGGGACTTTCAGCCTTAAAAAATGGGCTGAAAATCTCGGCTTATACGCAAGTATATATGGTATATATTTTTTTCCCACAATTTTTATTCAGTTTATTAAAGCGGTTGTCCAGGCTTGAGGTGTATGTCTGCAGTGACTTTACGTGACTGGACACTTTTGAATTATCACAGCACTCGCACTACGTGTTGTGAGCATTCTCCAGGGTCGGCAGCTGGCGGTCATGTATCCACTAGTATACAATTTTCATATTTCAGACCACAATCCAACTAGACATGTCTGGTGGTCTCACTCAATGCATAGAGTGAGGCCGCGTCCATCTAGTCGGCACATGAAGGCCTGTATGCAAATCACAGTTGCAGTCACATGACTGCCCGCTCTAGGCACCAGAGAATCCTTACAGCGAGAAGTGCAGGTGCTGTGAGGATTCAAAAGTCTGACTTTAACCCCTTTACCCGAGGGTGGTTCACACGTTAATGACCGGGCCAATTTTTACAATTCTAACCACTGTCCCTTTATGAGGTAATAACTCTGCAACGCTTCAATGGTTCCCGGTGATTCTGAGACTGTTTTCTCGTGACATATTGTACTTCATGATAGCGGTAAAATTTCTTTGATATGACTTGCGTTTACTTGTGAAAAACTGGAAATTTGGAGGAAATTTAAAAAATTTCGCAATTTTCCAAATTTGAATTTTCATGCCCTTAAATCAAAGATATGTCACACAAAATACTTAATAAGTAACATTTCCCACATGTCTACTTTAAATCAGCACAATTTTGGAACAAAAATGTTCTTTTGTTAGGAAATTATAAGGGTTAAAATGTGACCAGCGATTTCTCATTTTTACATGATCATAATCTCACCAGTATTTGGTCTATCCCTTTGTTACTTGGATTAACCTCTGGCAAATCTGAATTGCAATTTATAAGACCCTTTTCCCCACAGATATCTCTTGATAAAGGCTGGTTGTTAGGCCGAAACGTTGATTTTGATTATCTGGAATTCATCTGGGTCATTTTTTATGCTAAAACTTTTTCATTGCAACATTTGTTGCCGAAGTTTACATTTGATTCTATTTCATTTTTACACTTTTTTTTTTTTTTTTTTTAGGGACCACATCACATTTGAAGTCACTTTGAAGGGTATATATGACAGAAAATACCCAAAAGTGACACCAATCTAAAAACTGCTCAAAACAACATTCAAGAATTCAAGAAGTTTATTAATCCTTCAGCTGCTTCACAGGAATTTTTGGAATGTGAAAAAAAATGAACATTTAACTCACAAAAAATTACTTCAGAACCAATTTTTTTTTTATTTTCCAAAGGATAACAGGAGAAATTGGACCCCAAAAGTTGTTGTGCAATTTGTCCCGAGTACGCTGATGCCCAAATGTGGGGGTAAACCACTGTTTGGGAGCATGGCAGAGCTCGGAAGGTAAGGAACGCCATTTGACTTTTTCAACGCAAAATTGGCTGGATTTTAGATCGCACGCCATGTCGTATTTAGAGAGCCCCTAATGTGCCTAAACAGTGGAAACCCCCAAAAGTGACCCCATTTTAGAAACTAGACCCCTCAAGGAATGTATTTAGATGCATGGTGAGCGCTTTTAACCCCCAGGTGCTTCACAGAAGTTCATAACGTTGAGCCGTGAAAATAATAAAAATCATATTTTCCTCACAACAATGTTATTTTAGCCCCAAATTTTGCATTTTCATAAGGATAAGAGAAATTGCACCAATTTGTTGTGCAATTTCTCTTGGGTACACCGATACCCGATATGTAGGGGAATACTACTTTCAAGGCACAGTGCAAAGCTCAGAAGGGAAGAGGCGCCATATTGGAGTTCAGATTTTGCTGGAATGGTTTGAGGGTTCCATGTTACATTGGCAGAGCCCCTGAGGTGCCAGAACAACAGAAACCCCCTATATGTGAACTCATTTTACAAACTACACTCCCCAATGAATTAATCTAGTGGTGCAGTGATCGTATAGACACCATATGTTCCTCACAGAATTTTATACCACTGAGCGGTGAAGAAATAATAAAATTACATTTTTACCACTAAAATTTTGCTTTAGCCCCAAGTAAAAACTTCTAAGGGATAATAGGAAATTTTTTTACAAAAAACTGAGGTCCATTTTTTCCTGAGTGCACCAATACCCTGCATGTAATCGGGAAATATTTTTCAGGCATTCTTCAAAGCTCGGAAGACAAGAGATCTGACTGTTAAGGTTTGAAAGTACCCACTGGGAGAGCCCATGAGGTGCCAGAACAGCAGAACCCCCCCATCAGTGACCCCATTTTACAAACTACACCTCTCTATTGATTCATCTAAGGGTGCAGTGATCATATTGACACCATGGGTGTGTCACAGAATTTTATACCATTGGGCACTGAAGACAAAATTACTACATTTTTATCATCAAAATTTTGTTTTAGCCAAAGATTTTACATTTTCATACCAAAAGTGGGTAAACATGGCACCAAAATTTGTCTCACAATTTCTACTGAACGTGGCAATACCCCATAAGTGACTGTACTGTACTACTTAGCCATGCGGAGAGACTCGGGAGGAACGGAGCGCTATTTCTATTTGCATCCAGGAGCGCAGATTTTCCTAGAACAGTTTGCTGTCTCCATATACAGAGCCACTAATTGCTAGAAGAGCAGAATCCCCTCTCGAGTCACCCCATTTGGGAAATTTATCTACAGGTGTAGTGACGATTTTGACTCCATGTGTATTTTCCAGAAACAAACAGCAATGAATATTGCCAAGTGAAAATTGCAAACTGCCGTTGTAGTGACAAGTACATTATGCCCAACCCGTGCTTCTGGAGGCATGCACCCGTAAATGCGGGCTCTCAACGCTTCAGAAATTACAACCGTGGGCGCATATGTGGTTTAGGTACACTGTGGGGCTCAGAAGGGAGAGGGCATTTGGATTTAGGAACATAGAATTTGCTGAATTTCTTTTGGCGGGTGTGGAGCCATTTCGCTTTTCCAGAGCCTTTGTGCTACTAGTAATGTGGAAGCCCCCTATAATTCCATTAACAGATGGCAGACCTGAGTGAGAGCTTGCTTTTTTCGTGGACGGAGTTGAAATTTTATTGGGAACATTATACATAATGTTTGGGATCACATTTATCTGGCGCTCTACGCTGACCACTTACTTTGGGGTTTCCATCTAAATCTCGAAGTCACGCGATTCAGATGAAACCCCTGAGGGATCCATTCACTATAGTGAGGCAGCAGAGTTACTCTGGACTCAGTCTGGCCTCTGTTCAATGGTGTGCTTTTCAGAAGTGCAGAAAACTGTGGCCGACGGCACTTTTATGCAAGCCTAAAAAGACGGACACTGCCGGACCACAGGTCCTATGGCGTCCACAGTGACTCCTTCTGCCTCACTATAGGGAATCTTCTGCTGGGGGTTCCGTCTGAATCACGTATTGCAGAGATTTACATGGTGCAAGCTCTCAGCGCAGAGCACAGGATAAATGTGCACCGAGCCTTACTGCGATCTTTGGGAGGTAGAATGAAAAAAAAAAAACAACAATAAAAGGTGAAGAATTGCTTTTTTTTTTGTATGCCATTCCTCGGGCGGTATAAGTGATTAAGTGACTTTATTCTTCGGGTCGGAGCAATTACAGCGATACCAGTTTTAGGCCTCTTTCACACCTTCGTGTCTCCGGCATGTGTGGTGACAGTTTCACATGTACCGGAGACACGTACACGTCAGTGTGTTTCCACTGACCATGTGTCCATGGGCAAAACACGCTGACATGTCCGTTTTTTTAACGTCAACATGGGCCACAAAACGTCCCGCACACAGATAACACACATGGATGTCATCAGAGTGACACGCTTCGGCCCCGGGGAAGAAGCGTTAGAGTAAACGCTGTTCCTTGGCGCTGAACACAGCGAATGATGAGAGATATTTAAGTGATAAAAGAGGCGGCGACTGATGGGACTATTACTCCCATCAGCGTACCCCTGCTGCTGCTAATAACAGTGACAGCAGGAGCGGCTGATGGGGTATTCATCAGCCACTGCCTGCGCTATAAATAAATGAAAAAAAAAAAAAACAGCGTGGGTTCCCCTGTATCTTCTATAACCAGCTAAGCAAAACTCACAGCTGGGGTCTTCAGCAAGGTTGGTTAGCAAGAATAGAGGGGTCCCCACACTGTTTTTTTTTTTTTTTTAAATAAATGATTTAAAAAAATGGAGGGGGATCCCCCCATTTTTGACAACCAGCCTTGCTAAAGCTCACACCTGGGGGCTGGTATTCTCAGGCTGGTAAGGGGCCATGGATATTGACCCCCCCAGTCTAAAAATAGAAGCCCCCAGCCGCCCAGAAAAGGCGCATATATTAGAGTTGCCAATTCTGGCTCTTCCCACTTGACTTATAGTGGTGGCAAGTGGGGTTCAGATTTATAGGGTTGATGTCACATTAGTGTTGTCAGGTGACATCAAGCCCACGGCTTAGTAATGGAGAGATGTCCATAAGCCACCCATCTATTACTAATCCTGTAGTTGTAATGTAAGTGAAGACACAGCCAGAATGAAGTTCTTTATTTAGAAATAAAAGAAAACACGCTTTTCCATTTTAATTTAAAAATAACAAAACACAGTTAGAATCATAGAATCATAGAATCATAGAATGGTAGAGTTGGAAGGGACCTCCTGGGCCTTCTGGTCCAACCCCCTGCTCAAAGCAGGATTCTCTAAATCATCCCAGACAGATGTCTATCCAACCTCTGTTTGAAGACTTCCATTGAAGGAGAACTCACCACCTCTTGTGGCAGCCTGTTCCACTCATTGATCACCCTAACTGTCAAAAAGTTTTTTCTAATATCTAATCTGTGTCTCCTCCCATTCAGTTTCATCCCATTGCTTCTAGTCTTTCCTTGTGCAAATGAGAATAAAGATGATCCTTCTACAATGTGACAGCCCTTGAGATATTTGTAGACAGCTATTAAGTCTCCTCTCAGTCTTCTTTTTTGCAAGCTAAACATTCCCAAATCCTGCAACCGTTCCTCATAGGACATGGTTTGCAGACCGGTCACCATTCTGGTGGCTCTTCTCTGAACTTGCTCCAGTTTGTTGATGTCTTTTTTAAAATGTGGTGCCCAAAACTGGACACAGTATTCCAGATGAGGTCTGACCAAAGAGGAGTAGAGGGCAATAATGACCTCACGTGATCTAGACTGTATGCTTCTGTTGATACATCCTAGAATTGCATTTGCCTTTTTTGCTGCTGCATCACACTGTTGACTCATGTTAAGTCTGTGATCAATTAGTATACCCAAGTCTTTTTCACATGTGCTGTTACTTAGCCCTATTCCTCCCATTTTGTATATGCTTTTTTCATTTTTATTGCCAAGATGTAGTACTTTGCATTTTTCCCTGTTAAAATCCATTCTGTTAGTTGCTGCCCACTGCTCCAGTTTATGTATATCTTTTTGAATCCTCTCTCTCTCTTCTCTAGTATTAGCTACCCCTCCTAGCTTTGTGTCATCAGCAAATTTGATCAGTTTACCCTCAATTCCTTCATCTAAATCATTGATAAAGATGTTGAACAATACAGGGCCCAAAACAGAGCCTTGTGGTACCCCACTTGAGACATTCTTCCAACTGGATGTGCAGCCATTTACAACCACTCTTTGGGTCCGATCACTAAGCCAGTTATGAATCCACCTAACAGTTGCCTTGTCCATTCCATACTTAGTCATTTTTTCAATAAGGATTGTGTGAGATACTTTGTCAAATGCTTTGCTGAAGTCAAGATATACTATATCTACAGCATTTCCCTGATCCACCCAGTCAGTGATTTTGTCATAGAAGGAAATTAAGTTAGTCTGACAAGACTTATTAGTTACAAACCCATGCTGACTCTGTTTAATCACTTCATTCTTATCCAGGTACTTGCATACATGTTCTTTAATAATTTGTTCAAAGATCTTTCCTGGTATAGAAGTCAGACTCACCGGCCTGTAGTTCCCTGGGTCCACCTTCTTCCCCTTTTTGAAGATAGGAACAACATTTGCTCTTCTCCAGTCTTCTGGGACTTCTCCTGTTCTCCAAGAATTTTCAAAGATTATGGACAGTGGTTCAAGAATTTCTTCTGCTATCTCCTTCAGTACTCTGGGGTGTAATTCATCTGGACCTGGAGACTTGAATTCATTTAGGTTAGCTAAGTGTTTCCTCACTGTCTTTCTGTTTATAGATATCCTGGATTCTTCTATTCCTTTAACAGGACAGTGAAGATCAGTTGATGTTGCATTTCCTTTCTGAGAGAAAACAGATGCAAAATAGGAATTTAAAAGTTCAGCCTTCTCAACATCCTGACTTACCATTTCATCATTTTCATCCTGTAAAAATCCTATAGCATCTTTGACTTTTCTTTTACTTTTGACGTATCCCAAAATCCTTTTTTGTTGCTTTTGACGTCACTTGCAAGCCTTAATTCATTGTCAGCTTTAGATAATCTGATTTGTGCCCTGCAGGTTCTGCAGACGGCATTATATTCTTCTTTAGATATGCCTCCCTCTTTCCATTTGATAAACATTTCTTTCTTCCTTTTTAGCATGTGTTTAAGTTCTATGTTCATCCATCCTGGTTTCCTTAAATGCTTCCCATTCTTCCCTCTTTTCGGAATTGTTAACGATTGTGCTTTGAGAATCTCATTTTTCAAGATTTTCCATCCTTCCTGGACATTTTTGTCCTTAAGGATATCCAGCCATTGGATCCCTCCAATTCTCTTTCTGAGTTCCTTAAAATCTGCCTTTCTGAAATCTAACCTTGACGTCTGAGTCTTCACAGGTCTTCCTCCTCTTGTTATCCAAAATTCTAAAATAGCATGGTCACTACCTCCTAGAGTCCCAGCCACTCTTACCTCCTCCACCATTTCCTCCCTGTTTATGAGGATTAGATCCAAGGTAGCAGATCCCTTGTTTTCTCCATTACCTTTTGGAAGATAAAGTTGTCAGCAAGAGAGGATAAGAATTTCCTGGACCTGTTAGTTTTGCCTGAGAGAGATTCCCAACAAATGTCTGGATAGTTGAAATCTCCCATGACCACTATGTCATATTTTTTGGAGAACTTGGCCATTTGATGCATAAAGAGTTCATCCATATCTTCAGCTTGCACAGGTGGCCTGTAGTAAATGCCTACAATGGTGTCCTTTCCATTGTTCTGTCCTTGTATTCTTACCCAAACAGTTTCCACAGAACTCCCAGTCTCTGAAGCGTCAAACTCTGTGCAGATATACACTTTTCTAACATACAATGCAACACCTCCTCCTCGTTTATCAAGTCTGTTTCTTGCAAATAATTTGTATCCTTCTAGCCTTGTATTCCAATCATGTGTATCGTCCCACCAAGTCTCAGTGATTCCAATGACATCATATTTCTTCTCCTGCGTTAGTAGCTCCAGTTCTCCTTGTTTGTTGCCCATGCTTTGTGCATTCGTATAGAAACACTTTAGTTTGTGATTGGTTTCTCTTCCTTCAATATTTTTATTATGTAAATTTTTTTGTCTTTGTTCTTCCCCTTCACTTCTAATAGCAGAAATCTCAATAGTATTTGTCAAGTGTATGGCTTTTGCTGGGGTTTTGCTTCCCTTCCCACATTGTTCTAGTTTAAAGCTCTCCTGATGAGTGTAGCAAGGCGACTTCCAAATACATGTTTTCCAGTCTTCGTAAGGTGCACCCCATCTCTAGCAAGTAGTCCATCGTATAGGTAATTCACTCCGTGATCCAGAAATCCAAATCCTTGCTGACGGCACCATCGACGTAGCCAGTTGTTCACCTGCAGAATCTTATTCCACCTCCTTGTTCCATGGCCATCCACTGGGAGGATGGAAGAGAAGACCACCTGCGCTCCCAGTTCTTTCACTTTCTTACCTAAGTTTTCAAAGTCACTGCAGATGGTTTCCAGGTCGTTTCTAGCGGTGTCATTTGTCCCCACATGTATTAGCAGGAATGGGTAGTCATCTTTAGGTCTGAAGAGTCCTGATATCCTGTCAGACACATCTTTAATTTTTGCACCTGGAAGACAGCACATTTCTCTTGAGGTTATATCCGGTCTGCAGATAGCGGCCTCTGTTCCTCTCAACAGGGAATCGCCCATGACAACAACTCTCCGTTTCTTCTTCACAACAGTTTTCTTTCTCCATTCAGGAGGACTCTGAGGGCGTACAAGGTTGTTTGTGGGCAAAGTCTTATCCTGATGTATTTCTTCATCGTTCTCCTGTGTAAGAGCCTGGTATTGGTTCCTGAGCAGAATTGGTGCTGACTGCCTCCTGATCCTCCTGCTTCTCTGGGTCACATGCTTCCATTCCTCTGTTTCTTCAGTTGCACTTCGAATTTCTTCTCTTTCTGTACCATGAAGAGATAATTCTGCTCTGTCTAAGAACTCTTCACCTTCCTTAATGGTCTTCAATGTAGATAACCTCTCTTCCAGATTTTGCAACTTTTCCTCCAACAGGGACACAAGCTTGCATTTCTGGCATGTGAAGTTTGGCTTTTCCACTGGTAAGTCTATGAACATGTAGCAAGAAATGCAGCTCACCACATGGCTCCCAGCCTCTTCCATGTTAGCGGCGCGTGGTTTACTGATGTCCTCCTTTCAGCTGCAACAGCCAAAATCCAGTGTTCCTTGAGCTCGCGGAGACTCTTCACTTATCCCAGAAGGCACTGGGAATATGCAAATTATCTCCTCGGGACTCCTCCCCTGGTTTACTGATGTCCTCCTTTCAGCTGCAACAGCCAAAATCCAGTGTTCCTTGAGCTCGCGGAGACTCTTCACTTATCCAGAAGGCACTGGGAATATGCAAATTATCTCCTCGGGACTCCTCCCCTGGTTTACTGATGTCCTCCTTTCAGCTGCAACAGCCAAAATCCAGTGTTCTTTGAGCTCGCGGAGACTCTTCACTTATCCCAGAAGGCACTGGGAAAATGCAAATTATCTCCTCGGGACTCCTCCCCTGGTTTACTGATGTCCTCCTTTCAGCTGCAACAGCCAAAATCCAGTGTTCCTTGAGCTCGCGGAGACTCTTCACTTATCCCAGAAGGCACTGGGAATATGCAAATTATCTCCTCGGGACTCCTCCCTGGTTTACTGATGTCCTCCTTTCAGCTGCAACAGCCAAAATCCAGTGTTCCTTGAGCTCGCGGAGACTCTTCACTTATCCCAGAAGGCACTGGGAATATGCAAATTATCTCCTCGGGACTCCTCCCCTGGTTTACTGATGTCCTCCTTTCAGCTGCAACAGCCTAAATCCAGTGTTCCTTGAGCTCGTGCAGACTCTTCACTTATCCCAGAAGGCACTGTGAAAATGCAAATTATCTCCTCGGGACTCCTCCCCTGGTTATATTCACCTAACGCCTAATTCCACCGAAGCCCTCTTTCTCTTGTAATAAAACAGAAATAATAAACAATCATATCCCTCACCTGTTCTTCGTTCTGTCCCACACCGTAATCCATGTCTGGCGGATAATTAGTTTTCAACCTTGACAGTGCCAAGATGCGACCTTCCAGGCTGAGAATCACTGGTAAATGAGCTGCTGCAAGCGCAGCATCAGTGACGTCATCGAGGTTACCTCCAGTCACTGAGGCTGCGTTCACACCTGGGCTGAACTGGAGAAACCTAGGTGAGATCCCATGACCTCGGCGAGATTCCCACTAGCTCACGGTGCTAGCGGGAATCTCACCGAGGTCACCGTAGTTCAGCTTGGCGAGAAACGCAGCCTCAATAACCGGAGGTAACCTCGATGACGTCACTGACGCTACGCTCGCAGCAGTTCAGCCTGGATGGTCGCATCTTGGCACCGTCCAGGTTGAAAACTATTTATCCCCCAGACATGGATTACGGCGTGGGACAGAATGAAAGACAGGTGAGGGATATGATTGTTTTTAATTTCTGTTTTATTACAAGAGAACGAGGGCTTCGGTGGAATTAGGCGAGTATAACTGTGTTTGCTATCTTTAAATAAAAATGGAAAAGTGTGTTTTGTTTTATTTCTAATAATGGACTTTATTCTGGCTGTGTCTTTATTTACCATGTATTCCCCCTTGTAAAAATAAAAATACCTTATACTCGCCTCTTACAGGCGCAGTTCCAGTGATGTTGACGCCGGGTCTCCTGAGTGACGTTATGCAACGTGAGCCCTGCAGCCAATCAGCGCCTGCTATTAAGGTACTGTCACACTAAGCGAGATCGCTAATGCGTCACCGATTGTATGACGCAGTAGCGATCTCGTTAGCGACGCAGCTGTGTGTGACATGTGGCAGCGATGTGGCCCCTGCTGCGATGTCGCTGATCGCTTATGAACGTTCTGAGCCGTTTTTTGGTCATTGGTGTCCCGCTGGTGAGCCTGAATCGCTGTGTGACACCCTTTACGAACGACTTTACCAGTGTCGCAGGTGGGACTAGGTTTTCCCAACGACCGCAGAGGTCGTTATACAGATCGTTGATCTCTGATGAGATCTTTGTGTTTGGAAGCTAACTAGCGACCACATAGCAATCACACCAGCGATCTCGCCAGGTCGTGTCGTTGTCGTGATCGCTGGTGCGATCGCTAAGTGAGACAGTACCTTTACTCTGCTGCACTTTCACTACTTTGTTTGTCCAAGGTTCGGACAAAGGAAGTGAGAGTGCAGTGGTCTAATAGCTGATCACATGGCATAAAGTCACATGTGACCTGGCGCCAACAATGCTGGAACAATGACAGCACCGGAGGTGAAGATAGACTTATTATTTCACAAGGCGGAATATAGCAAGAATAAAGGAGGGGTTGTCTGATCAGTGAACAACCGCTTTAACTCTACTGCCCAGTATTCAGTTGTGTCTCTCTAGACCCAATATCATATCGGATGGTAGAGTGCACCTCAACATTAGAATTATAAAAAGGCTTGTGTGTTTTTTGTGGGCTTAGACACTTTGTACTGTGTGGCCTCAGCTTCGGCAGTGTCCACCTTTGTGAAGTAGGCATAAAAGTGCAATCAACCATGTTTTTGGGCAAACCTCAGGTGGACACTGAATTGCATCGCAGTACATGGACTGGCCTGGCACTTCTCCTGTCCTGAGCGTGACAGTGTGATGTATTTCGATACAGCTGTCAGGTCATGAGAGCCAATGGTCAGTCCAAGGATTGCAATGTGATTCTTGCAGGAGACGGTACGGCTGTCTCTCTCCCCCCTAAAAGTGAGGTCAGACAAAGCACAAAGTGACTCCATCTGCCTCGTTAAATTCAACAGCCTCATCATGGATTGTGCTATTATCCTATTTTTCAGGTCAGATGGAGCAACTGACTGTGTCAAATACACAATATGAACATAACCTTAACTTTGACAGGGCACACTCTCTTTAAGGCCAAAATCGCACAAAAATTAATAATGTGCTATTGGTTAATTGGGGCAATTAAATTAGTTATCCAGGACTTTTGTATTTTTATTTTTTTTTTAAAAAGGGGCTAAGAATTTACAGGCAGGTAGTTGCTTACTATTAGGGGTATAGCCCAAAGAGCTCCACAGCATGCTCTGTGCACCCCAAACTTTATCGTCTTTTCCCATCCTTTAGGCTATGTGCATACGTTGCGGATTGTTAGCGTTTTTGCCGAAAACGCGTCAAAAACGCTTACCCAACACAACTCATTATATTCTATGGGATTCCGCAGTGCTGTGCACATGCTGTGTGTTTTTTCCGCAGCGGAATCGCATCGCGGAAAAATACGCAGCATGCTCATTTTTTTTGCGGAATCGCGGCGATTCCGCCTCCATAGAATTGCATTGAACTGCTTACTTTCCGCATGTGGCTATGCCCACCATGCGCAAAGTAAGCGGTTCATGTGTGGATGGTACCCAGGGCCTGGAGGAGAGGGGACTCTCCTCCAGACCCTGGGTACCATATCCCTGTGAAAACAATAATTAAAATAAAAAATAATGATATTCTCACCTTCCGGCGGCCCCCTGCAGCTTTCCCGCCTCTCAGCGATGCTCCCGGCCAATCGCGTTCCCAGGCGTCCTTAGCGACAATGATCCCAGATGACGTAGCGGTCTCGTGTGATGCTACGTCATCTGGGGTCAATGTCACTAAGGACGCCTGGGAACGGGATTGGCCGGGAGCATCGCGAGGACCAGGAAGGCTGCGGGGGCCGCCGGAAGGTGAGAATAGCACGATTTTTTTTTTTTAACATTAGATCTTTTTACTATTGATGCGGCATAAACAGTAAAAAGTTGCTCACTTGTCAAACACTATGTTTCACTCGTGTGACCAACCTGTCAATCAGTTTTCCAAGTGATGCTACAGATCGCTTGGAAAATGCTAGCATTCTGCAAGCTAATTACGCATGCAAAACGCTAGTTTTTAGCGGGAATAGGCATACCTATAAAATGCGGATTTCCTGCGGCAGGGAATTTCCGCAACGTGTGCACATAGCCTAAAGGGTATGCCACACTAAGCGAGATCGCTAACGAGATCACTACTGCGTCACCATTTATGACGCAGTAGCGATCTCGTTAGCGACGTCGCTGTGTGTGACATGTAGCAGCGATGTGGCCCCTGCTGAGATGTCGCTGATCGCTTATAAACGTTCTGAGCCGTTTTTTGGTCGTTGGAGTCCTGCTGGTGAGCCTGGATCGCTGAGTGTGACACCCTTTATGAACGACTTCACCAGCGTCACAGGTGGGACTAGGTTTTCCCAACGACCGCAGAGGTCGTTATACAGATCGCTGATGAGTTGTGTTTGTAATCACAGATCGCTGATGAGTTGTGTTTGGAATCTAACAGCTAAGTCGCTAACGAGATCGCTACTGCGTCATGAATGGTGAAGCAGTAGCGATCTCGCTTAGTGTGGCATGCCCTTAAGAGTACAGAGATGTCATATGGTGAAGCTACAGAAAGATGTGAACCTTCTGGAGGTTCTGACCGTGAATGAAGAAAGAATAAATCCACAGGTGTCATCTAGAGATGAGCAGGACACACAGATGACGAAGCGCCAAATCTGGGTGATCAAAAGCTGGCTAGTGACACCGGAAGGAAAGAGATTTGTGCCTCCCGTCCAGCCGCCACTGATCTGGACGCTGGACCGGAGTCCTGTGAATCTACTCGCTCATCTCTAGTCCCAATCATCCCGGATACAGTGGACAGTCCCGGATTTGGGTCTACGCCCCACAGTATCAGGAGTCTGCTGAATGTCCCTCACTGCCAGCGCCCCTCTGACAACTCCTCCTGCCGGGGCAGGAAGAAGTGCTCCATGGGTGTGGATTGGGGCCTGGGGTACAAACGCCGCGTGCTTTGCCCCTCTAGATGGGTCATCAGTGTCACCTCGGCTGGGGTCTGACCGATCAGCGGCTGCCTGCCCCGGTCAGATGTAGCAATATCTGGAGAGGTCACAGGCGCCGCTTCTACAGCTCAGCGGCCAAATACTGAAGGTTATTTACCATCTGCTGGAAAAATAACAAAGCAAAAAAAGGAAAGATAATAAATAAATACATGAAAGAGGCGACACCGAAAACTGCAACTCGTGCAGCAGCACAGAGAGCTACGTCAGAGGAGGAAGACACTGCTCGGTACGCAAAGGGTTACTGCCCAGTAATCAGGGCCGGCGTCAGCACCCGGCACACCCGGGCCAGTGCCGGGGCCCTGAGCAGGCGGGGGGGGGGCCCACTCGCAGTCTGGCACCCCCGCGCGGAGAGCGGTGTCAGCGCCGCCACTGGGCCCCCCCCGCCTGCTCAGGGCCCCGGCAGCAGCTGGCAACAATACTTACCTCTCCCGTGCCTCCGCTGCCGCAGCTCCGGGCTCCAGGGGGCGACGGTGCTTCCTCTCACAGCCGGCCGCTGAATGACGTCATCATTCAGCGGCCGGCTGTGGCACAGAGCACGGGGACGCTGAACAGGTAAGACGTCTCTGTGTGTGTGTCTCTGTGTGTGTGTATGTAGTGCGGTGCTTTGTGTGTGTATGTATTTTGTGTGTGTGTATGTATGTATGTGAGAGAGTGCTTGTGTGCTGTCTGTGTGTGATGATGGGCAGGCATTGCTGATAATGGGGAGGCATTGATGATGGGGAGAAGATGATGATGGGCAGGCATTGCTGATAATGGGGAGGCATTGATGATGGGGAGAAGATGATGATGGGCAGGCATTGCTGATAATGGGGAGGCATTGATGATGATGGGGAGAAGATGATGATAATGGGCAGGCATTGATGATGGGGAGAAGATGATGATGGGCAGACATTGATGATGATGGGGAGGAGATGATGATGGGCAGGCATTGCTGATAATGGGGAGGCATTGATGATGATGGGGAGAAGATGATGATAATGGGCAGGCATTGATGATAATGGGCAGGCATTGATGATGGGGAGAAGATGATTATGATGGGCAGGCATTGATGATGATGGGGAGGCAATCATGATGATAATGGGGAGTCTTTCCACAGCGCCCTTTCCTGAGCTGTAACAGTGCAGAACGCAGTACAGCGCAGAGGAGAGCTCCATATTTTGTATGGAGCATTATATGGGGACCAGTATCCTGTATGGAGCATTATATTGGGTCCAGTATTCTGTATGGAGCATTATATGGGGGGTGACATCCTGCATGGGGTATTATATGGGTGATGAGGGGGAGACTGTGGTGCCCATAATATTGTATGGAGGACTGTACTGTCCAGTCTGTACTGTGCGCTGTGAGGATTTGGCGGTTTTTGAGCTATTGTACAATTTACAATAGATATCACTCATGTAATGGAAGAAGAGAAGTATTTGGCATTGTACTGTACCCATATTTCTCTGCCGTATCTGTGCATCATGAATCGTGGTCTGTGTTAAAGGGGTCCACTGAGGCTCTTTCGCCCGAGGCCCATAAAAACCTGGAGCCGGCCCTGCCAGTAATGGGGAATCTCCAGCACCTACCTCCACCTGCAGAGCCGCACACCACATATATGGCTGTTCTGTACCCAGTAATGGGGAATCTCCAGCACCTACCTCCACCTGCAGAGCCGCACACCACATATATGGCTGTTCTGTGCCCAGTAATGGGGAATCTCCAGCACCTACCTCCACCTGCAGAGCCGCACACCACATGTATGGCTGTTCTGTGCCCAGTAATGGGGAATCTCCAGCACCTACCTCCACCTGCAGAGCCGCACTCCACATATATGGCTGTTCTGTGCCCAGTAATGGGGAATCTCCAGCACCTACCTCCACCTGCAGAGCCGCACACCACATATATGGCTGCTCTGTGCCCAGTAATGTGGAATCTCCAGCACCTACCTCCACCTGCAGAGCTGCACACCACATATATGGCTGTTCTGTGCCCAGTAATGGGGAATCTCCAGCACCTACCTCCACCTGCAGAGCCACACTCCACATATATGGCTGTTCTGTGCCCAGTAATGGGGAATCTCCAGCACCTACCTCCACCTGCAGAGCCGCACTCCACATATATGGCTGTTCTGTGCCCAGTAATGGGGAATCTCCAGCACCTACCTCCACCTGCAGAGCCGCACATCCACATATATGGCTGTTCTGTGCCCAGTAATGGGGAATCTCCAGCACCTACCTCCACCTGCAGAGCCGCACACCACATATATGGCTGTTCTGTGCCCAGTAATGGGGAATCTCCAGCACCTACCTCCACCTGCAGAGCCGCACTCCACATATATGGCTGTTCTGTGCCCAGTAATGGGGAATCTCCAGCACCTACCTCCACCTGCAGAGCCGCACTCCACATATATGGCTGTTCTGTGCCCAGTAATGGGGAATCTCCAGCACCTACCTCCACCTGCAGAGCCGCACACCACATATATGGCTGTTCTGTGCCCAGTAATGGGGAATCTCCAGCACCTACCTCCACCTGCAGAGCCGCACACCACATGTATGGCTGTTCTGTGCCCAGTAATGGGGAATCTCCAGCACCTACCTCCACCTGCAGAGCCACACTCCACATATATGGCTGTTCTGTGCCCAGTAATGGGGAATCTCCAGCACCTACCTCCACCTGCAGAGCCGCACTCCACATATATGGCTGTTCTGTGCCCAGTAATGGGGAATCTCCAGCACCTACCTCCACCTGCAGAGCCGCACACCACATATATGGCTGTTCTGTGCACAGTAATGGGGAATCTCCAGCACCTACCTCCACCTGCAGAGCCGCACTCCACATATATGGCTGTTCTGTGCCCAGTAATGGGGAATCTCCAGCACCTACCTCCACCTGCAGAGCCGCACACCACATGTATGGCTGTTCTGTGCCCAGTAATGGGGAATCTCCAGCACCTACCTCCACCTGCAGAGCCGCACTCCACATATATGGCTGTTCTGTGCCCAGTAATGGGGAATCTCCAGCACCTACCTCCACCTGCAGAGCCGCACTCCACATATATGGCTGTTCTGTGCCCAGTAATGGGGAATCTCCAGCACCTACCTCCACCTGCAGAGCCGCACACCACATATATGGCTGTTCTGTGCCCAGTAATGGGGAATCTCCAGCACCTACCTCCACCTGCAGAGCCGCACACCACATATATGGCTGTTCTGTGCCCAGTAATGGGGAATCTCCAGCACCTACCTCCACCTGCAGAGCCGCACTCCACATATATGGCTGTTCTGTGCCCAGTAATGGGGAATCTCCAGCACCTACCTCCACCTGCAGAGCCGCACACCACATATATGGCTGTTCTGTGCCCAGTAATGGGGAATCTCCAGCACCTACCTCCACCTGCAGAGCCGCACTCCACATATATGGCTGTTCTGTGCCCAGTAATGGGGAATCTCCAGCACCTACCTCCACCTGCAGAGCAGCACTCCACATATATGGCTGTTCTGTGCACACAGGACCTGTGATGAGGTCACAGTCATGTGACCGGGGAGGAGCATATATACATATAAGGGCAGGAGCCTCACCGTGCAGATGTGACCGGAGTCTCTGCTGTCTAGAAACCTGCTGGGAACAGAACTACATCTCCCATCATCCCCCGGGAGTGAGGCTTGAGAAGTGAGGGAAACAGGAGGCAAAATAGGCGGGAAGCAGAGAGACGCCGCTATAGTCTGACTGAACATTCACTATTCACCTGAGAGGAAAATCTCCAGAATCTCCACTGTGGGAGGAAAACGAAGGCGAGAACATCCTCCATTTATTTGAGGCACATGGAGATGGAGAATTGTTCATCTTACCACAAGGCTGAAGTTTGTTTCTTATTCGGCAATTTTATCTTTTCTATTTTTTATAGGTTTAACAACAAAAAATAATCACAATAATAAAAAAATATGCAGCGAGGAGCCGGATGTAAATACACTTAACAAGCGACAAAAAGTATAAAACTGGCACAAAAGTGGGCATCAAAGGGCATTACTGAAAGGGTTAAATGACTTTGGGCCACTGATCTCACACTAAGAATATACAGATAGTGATGCCCTGCATCAAACCCACATCTCTCCAGCCTGGCCCAAATGGGTTCTGGGCATCAGAATTGGCATCAAAGTGGGCAAACAGCCGATTTTCACAGATTTAAATAAGTAACTGATGTTTTTAAGGGGTTAAATGTCTTTGCTACCATTTTAGCAATACTCTTGCTATTATTGTAACCATTTTAGCTAGTATATGCTTAGAGTATTTACTTAGCCTTTTTTTCAGGGAGGGATATTCATTCCCTTTTGGCAAGATACACAACTATCCTGTGCACTTTATGTATTGATCTATGGTCTTATGTAATTATTTATGAATTTATTTATTTATTGGATCCTACTGCAACTTGTGCACTTTCTATTTATTGATCTATCTGATATTATTTATTTATTTATGAACTGATTACTCATTCCATTGGTCACCTTGCTGGTCTTTCTTCCCCCCCCCCTTTTTGGAGGTCCATTCCAGTCCTGTCTTTTTATTTTCACCCCCCCGTTTTAAGAATATTATTGAATAATAATGGTATTTTTAACCATATATCCTTGTTCCTTTCACTTCTTATCTGTTATGGTATTTTCCATGATTGATTAAGTGTAATGCATGAATTGAAGTGACTGGCTGCTGTCACTAAAAGACGATGGGAATAATTAAGCAGATTACAATGCCCAGGTTTCCACACGTGCCCCAAAGGTAACCGCTAGTCACTACTCAAAAATAAGACCTACCACTTACTCATGTGGGCTAAAATTCAATGCCCACACAGCCCCAACACGTGTTTTGCGATCGCTTTCTCAAGGGGAGGTGCTTGCTAACATACTTACCAGTTAGCATTATATATACGGACACCACCGTTGGAGGCAAACCCAATGCTGACCGCGCCGCTGAGGTAAAAACGCCCGTTGCCATCACAACGTCGCACGCATGCAGGGTACAATGGTGATCCTGTGACGTCAATAACATGCGCGTGGCTCGTCATTGATGGCACGTGCTGTATGCAACGGCGTGCAACATACAGAGCATGTGCACAAAGGCATCCATAATATTGTAGCTCTGATGGACGTGGTCATCTTTGTTGCGTCCATCAGGATTGGGAAAACTGCCACTTTATACGGGGTATAATCCAAAGAAAATATATGTGAATATTAAAGATAGATAAATAGGGGAGAGTTAATAGGGGAGAGGGAGGGGAAGGGGGGAGGAAGAACACATGCAAAGAGGAAAATAAAGTAAGGCCAGTAATGGGAGAATCCAGCCTATCCTTATTCTCTTTACTTAATTTAGGGAGCTTCCCCAACCCCAGGAATTTATCTACCTCTTCGTTCCCTGTTATGAATGTGCTAGAGATGGTTTCTGAGCAGAGGCTCCCTCTGGTGGTTACAGACAGTACTGAACCTTTCAGCGAGGAATGGCAATCTGGGTTCACTGACTGGTCTGATATAAGGGAGGTTCCCTCCCATGATGGTTGCCGGTGATCAATTGTTCTTGTCTCAAATGTTGTTCCTGGTTCATTTGGAAGTTTGCTGAGTCTTGCCTGCATCTTCTGCTATCAGATAAGATATTTTCTGCTTTTATTTTTGTGCTTGCTTTTTGCATTGTTCCCTGCACTTCTGTGGAGGTCAGCCAGGTCCCCTCCGGGGGGCTTGTGCTCCTCTCAGTTTATCTGAAGCCACTGTTATTTGTTCATTTTCTTTTTCCTGTTTTTTCAGTGGCTGCGGCTTGGTTTTGTTCACACTGAGATCTGATTTAGTGGGTGGCGAGATCGTGTGATCTCAGTATTTTTGTAATCAGAATTGTTGGATTTTTGTAGGATTTTCTGGGTTGCAGAAAGTACTCTCCTGTCCTATCCTATTTAGTCAGCTTGTGGCCTCAGCGTTTGCTCATTCTATTTTCTGTCTGTGTTTGTGCTTTCTTCTTGTCAAACCGCCATTACATGTTTGGGGGCTTCCTATTTTCTTTGGGGATCTGCTCCGGGGCAGATAGCTTTCATCTTTCTGCCTTTAGGTGTAGTTATCTCTCAGGCTGTGACAAGGCGTCTAGGATCAATGTAGGAACGCTCCATGGCTACCTCTAGTTGTGTGGTTAGTTTAGGAATCTGCAACCCATTAGTTACCAACATCTCAGGTGTTCGACTGCCCGGCTGTTGTTCCTGTCCTCCTCAGCTACCTAACTGTTATGTTACGGTAGCTGAGGAGTGCAGGTAAAAAAGGAAATACACCAGAGCAGTTGGAATCTATGGGATTGCAGTACCCTGACTAACCACCACAACTAGAGGCAGCCGTGGAGCGTTCCTACGATGGTCCTAGACGCCTCGTCACAGCCTGAGAAACTAACTACACCTAAAGATAGAAATAGGAAAGCTATCTGCCCCGGAGCAGAACCCCAAAGATAATAGAAAGCCCCCAAACATGTAATGGCGGTTAGACAAGAGGAAATACTGACACAGAAAGAAAATAGTATGAGCAAACGCTGGGGCCCAAACTATCTAAATAGAAAAGGATAGGAAGGGTACTTACTGCAATCCCAGAAAACCCTGAAAAACACCAACATACTAATTTCAAAATCACCTGAGATCACACGACCTCTACCACCTAAATTAGTTCTCTGGTGTAACAAAAACAGCAGCCACTGAAAAAACTGCAAAAAGCAAAAGTACAAAACACAGTGGCTGGACTAAACTGAGAGGGCAAAAGCCCCGGAGGGGACCCAGAAGGCCCCCACAGAAGTGCAGGACAAAATGCAAAAATATAGCAAAAAACAAAATAAGAAATTGTCTTATCTGACAGCAGGAGATGCAGACACGACACAGCAGGCTACAAGGGAAACTGGAAAGAAGGATTCAGACCAGAACAATTGATCACCGGCAACCCTGATGGGAAAATGATTCCCTTAAATAAGACCAATCAGTAACACCTGATTCCCAATCCTCACTAGTACCGCTTGTAACCACCAGAGGGAGCCTCTGCTCAGAACTCATCCCAAATCCATTCACAACAGTACCCCCCCCTTGAGGAGGGGTCACCGAACCCTCATTTGAGCAACCAGGTCGGTCAGGATGAGTTCTATGATACGCACGGATAAGTCTCCTAGCATGGATGTCCGAAGCAAACACCCAAGAATTATCTTCCTGACCATAACCTCTCCATTTAACCAAATACTGGAGTCTTCGTCTAGAAAAACGAGAATCCAATATTTTCTCAACCACATACTCCAGATTGCCCTCAACCAAAACAGGGTCAGGAGGCACAGCAGCAGGAACCACTGGCTCAACAAACCTCTTCAACAAGGACTTGTGGAACACGTTATGGATCTTAAATGTCCCTGGAAGAAGCAAACGAAAAGAAACAGGATTAATAATCTCCATGATCTTATAAGGTCCAATGAACCTAGGCTTAAATTTAGGAGATGCTACTCTCATAGGAATATTCTTTGAGGACAACCAGACCAAGTCCCCACTTTAAACCGAGGACCATCAGTCCTATGCCGGTTAGCAAACCGCTGGGCCTTCTCCTGAGAGAGGGACAACCTCTCCACTACCTGGTCCCAAATCTGCTGCATACGCTCAACAACAGAGTCAACACCTGGACAGACAGAAGCCTCCGTCTGTCCTGAAGAAAATCGAGGGTGAAACCCAGAATTACAGAAAAACGGAGACATCAAAGTGGCAGAGCTAGCCCTATTATTAAGAGCAAACTCAGCCAAAGGCAAAAAAGAGACCCAGTCATCCTGATCAGCAGACACAAAGCATCTTAGATAAGTCTCCAATGTCTGGTTTGTTCTCTCAGTTTGACCATTGGTCTGAGGATGAAATGCCGAGGAGAAAGACAATTGAACACCCAGTTTAGAACAAAAAGTCCTCCAAAATCTGGAAACAAACTGGACTCCTCTGTCAGACACAATGTTCTCAGGAATGCCGTGTAAACGAACCACGTGCTGAAGGAACAACGGCACCAATTCAGAGGAGGAAGGCAACTTAGGTAATGGCACAAGATGTATCATTTTGGAAAACCTATCACAAATTACCCAGATGGTGGTCATTCTCTGAGAAACAGGAAGATCGGAAATGAAATCCATAGAGATATGGGTCCATGGTCTCTTGGGCACAGGCAATGGCATCAACAAACCACTAGAGCGAGAGCAAGGCTTGGAGCGAGAGCAAGTCCCGCAGGACTGCACAAATTCCCTGACATCGCGAGACAAGGTAGGCCACCAAAAGGACCGAGTAACCAAGTCTCTGGTACCAAAAATTCCGGGATGCCCAGCCAATGCGGAACAATGAATCTCAGACATCACACTCTTTTTCCATTGGTCCGGGACAAACAATTTTCCAACAGGGCAGCGCTCGGGCCTATCCTCCTGACACCCCTCCAGAGCAAGTCTCAAATTAGGCGAGATGGCGGAAAGAACTACACCCTCCTTCAAAATAACAGAGGGATCAGATAGCTCAGGAGAGTCCGCAAGGAAACTCCTCGAGAGGGCATCCGCCTTAACATTCTTAGTGCCAGGAAGAAAGGAAACCACAAAATTAAAACGTGTGAAAAACAAGGCCCACCTGGCCTGTCTAGGATTGAGTCGCTTGGCAGATTCCAGATAGACCAGATTCTTATGGTCCGTAAGGACCACCACCTGATGTTTGGCTCCCTCCAGCCAATGTCTCCACTCTTCAAAAGCCCACTTCATGGCCAATAACTCCCGATTACCCACGTCATAATTACGTTCAGTAGGAGAAAATTTTCGAGAGAAAAAGGCACAAGGGTTACTTTTAGAGGTCTCTGGATCTTTTTGGGACAAAACGGCACCTGCCCCAATTTCAGAGGCATCAACCTCCACCTGAAATGGCAGAGAAACATCAGGCTGCCGTAGAACAGGAGCAGAAGTGAATCTCTGCTTAAGTTCCTGAAACGCAGAGACTGCCTCAGGAGGCCAATTCACCACATCAGAACCCTTTCTGGTCAAATCAGTTAATGGTTTAACAATAACAGAGAAATTACCAATAAATTTACGATAAAAATTGGCAAAACCCAAAAATCTCTGAAGAGCCTTTAATGAAGTAGGTTGGACCCAATCACAGATGGCCTGAACCTTGACCGGGTCCATTTCAATAACAGATGGGGACAAAATGAATCCCAGAAATGAGATCTTCTGTACGCCAAAAAGACACTTTGATCCCTTCACATACAGAGCATTCTCTCTCAAAATCTGGAATACAGTTCGAACATGTTTCACATGAAAGTCCCAGTCATTAGAAAAAATCAAGATATCATCCAAATAAACAATCAGAAACTTGTCCACAAAATCCCTGAAAATGTCATTCATGAAGGACTGGAAGACGGAAGGAGCATTAGTGAGCCCAAAGGGCATCACAAGGTACTCAAAATGCCCTTCAGGGGTGTTAAATGCCGTCTTCCATTCATCCCCGTGCTTAATGCGAATAAGGTTATACGCCCCCCTGAGGTCAAGCTTGGTAAACCAAGTAGCGTTTTTCACCCTGGAAAACAGGTCAGAAATCAAGGGTAACGGGTATTGATATTTCACAGTAATATTGTTCAAGAGACGATAATCAATACACGGCCTTAATGAACCATCTTTTTTGGCCACAAAGAAAAAACCGGCACCTAAGGGTGAAGAGGATGGTCTGATATAACCCTTCTCCAATGATTCCTTGATATAAGACCGCATAGCGTCATGTTCAGGTACAGACAAGTTAAAGAGGCGACCTTTAGGGAATTTACTACCTGGCACTAATTCAATAGCGCAGTCATAGCTCCTATGGGGAGGTAAGGATGCAGATTTACTTTCGCTAAACACATCAGAAAAATCAAACAAAAAGTCAGGAACATCCTCAGCCTGGGGGGAGGCAGAAAAAACAGGAGTGTTGGTATTAACACATTGGCAGCCCCAACTGGTTACAGACACAGATTTCCAATCCAAAACAGGATTATGAGACTGTAACCAAGGGAAACCCAGCACGATAATGTCATGCAGATTATATAGAACCAAAAATTTGCAGCACTCCTGGTGATCAGGTTCAACCCTCATTATCACCCGAGTAGAAAACTGGGGTTTATTCTCAGCCAAAGGGGTAGAATCGATCCCCAGTAGGGGAATAGACTTCTGTAGGGGTATCAAGGGAAATCCACAACGTTTAGCAAAATCATAATCCATCAGGTTAATAGCTGCTCCAGAATCAACGAAAGCCTGAGCAGAAAATGAGGACAGAGAGCATATCAGAGTGACAGTTAATAAAAACTTAGTCTGAACACTACCCAAGACAACTGAGCGTGCAAAACGTCTTCCCCGCTTAGGGCAGACTGAAATAGCATGAGAGGCATCACCACAGTAGAAACATAACCCATTGCGCTTTCGAAACTCATGACGCTGTGCCCCAGACACCACTCCATCACACTGCATGGGCTCAGCAGCTGGCTCACAAGGCAACACCACTCCACGCATACTTCTCCGCTCACGCAAACGTCTGTCAATTTGAATCGCTAATGACATAGAATCATTGAGACCAGAGGGGACAGGGAATCCCACCATAACATCCTTTACATTATCCGACAGACCCTTCCGGAAAAGGGCCGCCAAAGCGTCGTCATTCCATTTGGTCAGGACTGCCCACCTACGGAATCTCTGACAGTATAACTCAGCGTCATCAAGCCCTGATTTAATGCCAACAAGGCTTTTTCAGCTTGATCAGTGATATTAGGCTCATCGTACAATAACCCAAAGCCTGAAAAAATACATCAACATCACTCAAAACAGGATCCCCAGGTGTCAGGGAAAAAGCCCAATCCTGAGGATCGCCGCGCAGGAGAGAGATGATAATTTGAACCTGCTGCGCTGCGTTTCCTGAGGACTTAGATTTTAAGGCAAGAAACAATTTACAATTATTTTTGAAATTCTGAAACTTAGCTCGATCCCCTGAAAACAAATCTGGCATGGGGATCCTAGGTTCCACAACAGGCAACCTAGCAAGATATGCAGCAATACTCTGAACCTCAGTGGCAAGCTGATCCACACGGCCAGACAACTGTGCAAACTCCATTGGGAGAAAAGATCCTCCCCAGCACCCAGAGATACAGAGGGAAAAAAAAAAAAAAAAAAAAATGCAACAAACAGAAAAATATCTCTGACAACTTTTCTTCCTTCAAAATATTTTTTCTTTTTTTTTCCCTTCTGTGAGTACCATACAATTTTTATGGCCGGTGATACTGTTATGTTACGGTAGCTGAGGAGTGCAGGTAAAAAAGGAAATACACCAGAGCAGTTGGAATCTATGGGATTGCAGTACCCTGACTAACCACCACAACTAGAGGCAGCCGTGGAGCGTTTCCTACGATGGTCCTAGACGCCTCGTCACAGCCTGAGAAACTAACTACACCTAAAGATAGAAATAGGAAAGCTATCTGCCCCGGAGCAGAACCCCAAAGATAATAGAAAGCCCCCAAACATGTAATGGCGGTTAGACAAGAGGAAATACTGACACAGAAAGAAAATAGTATGAGCAAACGCTGGGGCCCAAACTATCTAAATAGAAAAGGATAGGAAGGGTACTTACTGCAATCCCAGAAAACCCTGAAAAACACCAACATACTAATTTCAAAATCACCTGAGATCACACGACCTCTACCACCTAAATTAGTTCTCTGGTGTAACAAAAACAGCAGCCACTGAAAAAACTGCAAAAAGCAAAAGTACAAAACACAGTGGCTGGACTAAACTGAGAGGGCAAAAGCCCCCGGAGGGGACCCAGAAGGCCCCCACAGAAGTGCAGGACAAAATGCAAAAATATAGCAAAAACACAAAATAAGAAATTGTCTTATCTGACAGCAGGAGATGCAGACACGACACAGCAGGCTACAAGGAAACTGGAAAGAAGGATTCAGACCAGAACAATTGATCACCGGCAACCCTGATGGGAAAATGATTCCCTTAAATAAGACCAATCAGTAACACCTGATTCCCAATCCTCACTAGTACCGCTTGTAACCACCAGAGGGAGCCTCTGCTCAGAACTCATCCCAAATCCATTCACAACACCTAACATAACAGTTCCCCACATTCTCTCCTGATGAGTATAAATTTTATAGAAGTCACTAAAAATATTCAATATTCCTTCCAATTCATTAACATTCTGTCCTTTTCCATTTACCATATTATAAATAAATGAATTGCTTCTTTGTGCCGAGGCGATAAGTTTAACCGATAAAAGGTGCCCCACTTTCTCCCCTTCAGCATAGAACCTGTCTTTTTGGAACGCCTGTCTTCTAATTGTTTTACTTACTAGGATCTTATTAACCTGTTCTTGAGCATCTCTCAGGCCTTGTTGCGCTTCAGGTGTATTATTATGGATAGCCTCTTCCTCCGCCCTCTCTAGTGCTTCCATTTTGTCAATTTCTTCTTTTTTAGTTTGTGATTTACACCTACATATGTCTCTAAATAACAACCCTCTAAGAAAGGCCTTCATCGCATCCCACTCCACTAATTTATCTGTGCTCCCTTCATTATATATAAAGAATTCTTCTAACTCTTTTCTAATCCCAAGAATATTAAGGTATTGTATCCAGACAGGATTCATTTTCCATCCATCCCTAACTATACCTTCCTGCGACCCATATCCAATAGTCACCAACACAGGCCTATGATCAGAGATCACTCTGGGAAGATATTGTATCTCTCTTATCATGGCATCCGCCAATCCATCTACTAGTGCTAAGTCAATCCGTGACAAAGAGCCATGTGTTGTGGAGTGGAATGAATAACATCTTTTCCCTTCATTCCTAACCCTCCATGCATCAACCAGACCGATCTCTTTAATAAAATTGCCAAAGACTGTAATGGTGCTGTCTTGTACATTTGCCTTTCTCTTATTCCTATCCCAAAAGGTATCTACCACATTATTAAAATCTCCCACCATCAACAGCGGCATTCCTCCACTGCTTTCCGCATACTCCCTCATCACTCTGATCTTAGTACTAGAATAAGGAAGAGGGATGTATAGTGCCACTAAACATAACGGCTTTCCAAAAAATAGTCCTCTAATTGCTACCCCTTGTCCCTCTGGATCAATGTGTACATCTATTTCTTTAAAAGAGGTGGATCTATTAATTAAAATCGAGACTCCTCTAGAGTAATTGAAGAATGTAAAGTGATATGCTTTTTGTATCCATCTCCTATTTGCAATATGGGTTGTTTCCTTCTGTAAATGAGTGTCCAAGAGACATATCACTGCCGTGCCCCGATCCTGCATGCATTTAAATATTGTCGCCCTTCTATTCTTCTCCGATAAGCCTCTAACATTCCAGCTTATAACTTTAAAACTACCCATTATATATATTAGACACCATTCCCATCTTTCCACTCCATCTCCCATCTGTCAAGAAACTCCCCTCCTCCCCCCCCCCAATTCCACCCTTTACCCTCCGCTCCTGGCATGCTCTCTAAGAGCCACGGGTTTTTCACTCCCGATCCAATCTTCTTCCACTTTGTTCCCGTTACCTCTCTCCCCCTCCCGCCGTGCATTTCAGTGTTTCCCCACCACAGTTTATTTCACTGTAAGTACAGAAAAAAAGGGAAAGAAAGTTATAACTGCATATATTATACAATAATATAACACCTCTGTGGTTACAAGCAATATTCATCTCCGCCATGCCCTCTGCCAGGGCTATATATATGAAATTCAAAATACTTCATATCGACTCTTTCCTTATTTAATCAAAACTAGTCCACCAGTATGGATTGGGTCACTTTCAGACCCAAAAAAAGGAACAAAAATTTAAACTATGGATGTGGCATTCAGAAGTCAAAAAGGAAACAAAAAACAAATTTTTCACTTCCAGTCCCATATCGACGGTCATGTATTTGCTTGCATACATTATATTATGGGTGTCCTCACCCCAGTCCATCCATACTGATTATCAAATGTTTCCTGTAAACTAGAAATGAGTCTGCTTACTAAATGTCCTCAGCAGACCTTTCCAACAAGCATTATTTTAAAAGTTCTGTGACTATTTCTTACTCTTTGGCGTGCAAGGACGTAGCATTAGCATCGATCCAATTTATGGCCTCCTCAGGATCCGTAAAAAAGAAAACTTTATCCATGGCCGCCACTCGCAATTTAGCAGGGAACATCATTGAATATTTGGCACCTAATTCTCTTAGGCGTCTTTTTACCCCTCCAGACTGCATTCTTTGCTTCTGTACAGCTACCGAGTAATCAGGGTATATAACCAATTCGTTGGCCATTCATTGTAATCTCCTCCGATTCTCTCACTTTACGGATAATGATATCTCTATCTTTATAGTGAAGCAGCTTTGCAATAACAACACGTGGATTATTACCCGGGGGTTGCGGCTGCATTGGTACTCTGCGCGCCCGCTCCACCGCATAAAATTTAGTAAGGGATTCTGCACCGATCTGGTCTCTCAACCACTTTTCAATAAATTCAGTGGGATCTCTCCCTCTCAGACTTTTCCGGGAGACCAACGATTCTAATATTGTTCCTTCTGGAACTATTTTCCAGATCATCATTTTTTGTCATAACTTCAGAGATTTGCTGCTTAAACTGCTTCTCCGATTTTTTAAATTTATTAATCCAATCTTCAGCTTCTCCCACTCTATTTTCCACTTCTCCCGTCCTGGTATTAACCTTATGTATGACCTTTTTAGTAATAGCTACTTCGGACTGTACTCCCAAAACTTGCTGGGTTAGAGTAGTTGGTGCCTGTTTGCAGAAGGACACTACTGTGAACACATCTTTGATAGTGGGATTTTCCTACACCTCCCCCTCCTCCTGTGCTGCCACCGCCATTTTCTCCCCCTCAGGGGTGCTATTCTCTGGGGATTTTCCTCCCTCCATCTCCTCCTGCAGCTCAATCCCTTCATCCCCATCCTCCTCCTCCTCTGACTCCTGCCGCTTCCTACATTCTCCCTTGCGGGCAATCCTTTCCAATTATGTCAGCGCTCATACGACGCTGACATTCAGCGTTCAGCTTGGCCGCCTCCTCTCTCTTATCGGCGCCATCTTGGGAGCTTCTGCCGTCTGTCGGCCCCAGGTCTTTTTGTCTTTTGCGAGTCATTGCGACTCGCCTCCGGCCTCTCCTGCGTTCCGGGCTGTCAGCAGTCTGTCCCCCACCGTTCAGTCGGCTGAGGGTGGCGTCGGCGGATCACGGGCTATGCTATGTGCCGGCGGGATAGGTCTCAGAGACGCGGCCTCTCACATTGGAAGTCAGTCTCCGCCCCGTAGGAGTTAATTAAAGGTGTAAATTTGTTTAAAAAAAATGCGTGGGCTCCCGCGCTATTTTCTCAACCAGACAGACAAAGCCAGTGACTGGGGGCAGATAATAATAGCCTAGGGAGGGTGCATTTATTTTGTGCCCCACCGGCTACTAACATCTGCCCCGAGCCACCCCAGAAAAGGCAAATCTATAATTAGATGCGCCCTTTCTGGCACTTAGCCCGTCTATTCCCATTGCCCTGTAGCGGTGGCGAATGGGTTAATAATGGGTTAAAGCCACCTTGCTATTGGAAGGTGACTTTAAGCCAGGTTAATAATTGAGAGTTGTCAATTAGACAACTATCAATTACTAATCCTATTGTATGAAATGGTTAAAAAATACACACACACATTAATGAAAAATCATTTTAATGAAATAAACACAGTTTTTGACCATCTTTTATTGTACAGATAATCCTCGATTCCCTTTTTCTCCAGTAATAAAAATAAAATAATAAAGCAAGCTTTTTCTTACCTATCCGACGCACAGTCAGGTCCCACGCTGTAATCCATCGGTAAGGGTTAACAGGTTTACAGCTAGCAGCACAGAAAATACTGGCAGCTCAGCTGTAAACCCCCGAAGGAATGAGCTAATCTCGCTGGCAGGAGTGTCTTGGGTAGTGTTCAGACTAAATTTCTGTTGACTGTTACCCTGATTTGCTCCTTGTCCACATTTTCTGCTCAGGCTTTTGTTGATTCAGGAGCAGCTATTAACCTGATGGATTTTGACTTTTCCAAACGTTGTGGGTTTCCCATGATACCCCTGCGGAAGTCTATTCCCCTACTGGGCATTGATTCTACCCCTTTGGCGGAGAATAAACCCCAGTTTTCTACTCAGGTGATAATGAGGGTTGAACCAGATGATCAGGAGAGTTGCAAATTTCTGGTGCTGCATAATCTGCATGACATTATTGTACTAGGTTTCCCTTGGTTACAGTCTCATAATCCTGTTTTGGATTGGAAATCTGTGTCTGTGACCAGTTGAGGTTGCCAATGTGTTAATACTGACACTCCTGTTTTTTCTGCCTCTCCCCAGTCTCAGGATGTTCCTGACTTTTTGACAGATTTTTCGGATGTATTTAGTGAAAGTAAATCTGCATCCTTGCCCCCTCACAGGAGCTATGATTGCACTATTGAATTAGTGCCTGTGGGTGAATTTCCTAAAGGTCGCCTTTTTAACTTGTCTGTACCTGAACACGATGCTATGCGATCTTATATCAAGGAGTCATTGGAGAAGGGTCATATCAGACCATCCTCTTCACCCTTGGGCACCGTTTTTTTCTTTGTGGCCAAAAAGGATGGTTCATTGAGGCCGTGTATTGATTATCGTCTCTTGAATAAGATCACTGTGAAGTATCAATATCCGTTACCCTTGATTTCTGACCTGTTTTCCAGAGTGAAAAGTGCTAGTTGGTTTACCAAGCTTGACCTCAGGGAGGCGTATAAACTTATTCGCATTAAGCACGGGGATGAATGGAAGACGGCGTTTAATACCCCAGAGGGGCATTTTAAGTACCTAGTGATGCCCTTTGGGCTCACTAATGCTCCTTCCGTCTTCCAATCCTTCATGAATGATATTTTCAGGGATTTTGTGGATAAATTTCTGATTATTTATTTGGATGATATCTTGATTTTTTCCAATGACTGGGACTCTCATGTGAAACATGTTCGGACTGTGTTCCAGATTTTTAGAGAGAATGCACTGTATGTGAAGGGATCAAAGTGTCTTTTTGGCGTACAGAAGGTCTCATTTCTGGGATTCATTTTGTCTCCGTCTGTTGTTGAAATGGACCCGGTCAAGGTTCAGGCCATCTGTGATTGGGTCCAACCTACTTCATTAAAGGCTCTTCAGAGATTTTTGGGTTTTGCCAATTTTTATCGTAAATTTATTGGTAATTTCTCTGGTATTGTTAAACCATTGACTGATTTGACCAAAAAGGGTTCTGATGTGGTGAACTGGCCTCCTGAGGCAGTTTCTGCATTTCAGGAACTTAAGCGGAGATTCACTTCTGCTCCTGTTCTACGGCAGCCTGATGTTTCTCTACCGTTTCAGGTGGAGGTTGATGCCTCTGAAAATGGGGCAGGTGCTGTTTTGTCCCAAAGAGATACAGAGACCTCTAAGAGGAACCCTTGTGCCTTTTTCTCTCAAAAATTTTCTCCAACTGAACGTAATTATGACGTGGGTAATCGGGAGTTATTGGCCATGAAGTGGGCCTTTGAAGAGTGGAGACATTGGCTGGAAGGAGCCAAACATCAGGTGGTGGTCCTCACGGACCATAAGAACCTGGTTTATCTCGAATCAGCCAAGCGACTTAATCCTAGACAGGCCAGGTGGGCCTTGTTTTTCACACGTTTTATTTTTGTGGTTTCTTTTCTTCCTGGCACTAAGAATGTTAAGGTGGATGCCCTCTCGAGGAGTTTCTTTGCGGACTCTCCTGAGTTATCTGATCCTGCTGTTATTTTGAAAGAGGGTGTAGTACTTTCCGCCATCTCGCCCAATTTGAGACTGGCTCTGGAAGGGTGTCAGGAGGATAAACCTGAGTGCTGCCCTATTGGGAAATTGTTTGTCCCAGACCAGTGGAAGAAGAGTGTGATGTCTGAGATTCATTGTTCCGCGTTGGCTGGTCATCCCGGGATTTTTGGTACCAGAGACTTGGAGAGTCGGTCCTTTTGGTGGCCTACTTTGTCTCGTGACATCAGGGAATTTGTGCAGTCCTGTGGGACTTGCTCTCGTTCCAAGCCTTGCTCTCGCTCTAGTGGTTTGTTAATGCCATTACCTGTGCCCAAGAGGCCATGGACCCATATCTCTATGGATTTTATTTCCGACCTCCCTGTTTCTCAGAAAATGACTGTTATCTGGGTAATCTGTGATAGGTTTTCCAAGATGATACATCTTGTGCCATTACCTAAGTTACCTTCCTCCTCCGAATTGGTGCCTTTGTTCCTTCAGCACGTGGTTCGGTTACATGGCATTCCGGAGAACATTGTGTCTGACAGAGGAGTCCAGTTTGTTTCCAGATTTTGGAGGACATTTTGTTCTAAACTTGGTGTTCAATTATCTTTCTCCTCTGCATTTCATCCTTAGACCAATGGACAAACCGAGAGAACAAACCAGACCTTGGAGACTTATTTGAGATGTTTTGTGTCTGCTGATCAAGATAACTGGGTCTCTTTTTTGCCGTTGGCTGAGTTTGCTCTTAATAATAGGGCTAGCTCTGCCACCTTGATGTCTCCATTTTTCTGCAATTCTGGGTTTCACCCTCGATTTTCTTCGGGACAGCGGGGCTTCTGTCTGTCCGGGTGTTGACTCTGTTGTGGAGCGTATGCAGCAGATTTGGGACCAGGTAGTGGAGAGGTTGACTCTCTCTCAGGAGAAGGCCCAACGGTTTGCCAACCGGCATAGGACTGATGTTCCTCGGTTTAAAGTGGGGGACTTGGTTTGGTTGTCCTCAAGAAATATCCCTATGAGGGTTGCATCTCCAAAGTTTAAGCCTAGGTTCATTGGACCTTATAAGATCATAGAGATTCTTAATCCTGTTTCCTTCCGTTTGCTTCTTCCAGGGACATTTAAGATCCATAACGTGTTCCACAAGTCCTCATTGAAGATTATTGAAGAGGTTTGTCGAGCCAGTGGTTCCTATGGCTGCGCCTCCTGACCCTGTTTTGGTTGAGGGCAATCTGGAGTATGTAGTTGAGAAAATATTGGATTCTCGTTTTTCTAGACGGAAGCTCCAGTATTTGGTTAAGTGAAGAGGTTATGGTCAGGAGGACAATTCTTGGGTGTTTGCTTCAGACATCCATGCTTGGAGACTGATCCGTGCCTATCACCGAGCTCATCCTGATCGGCCTGGTTGCACAAGTGAGGGTTCAGTGACCCCTCCTCAAGGGGGGGTACTGTTATGAATGTGCTAGAGATGGTTTCTGAGCAGAGGCTCCCTCTGGTGGTTACAGACAGTACTGAACCTTTCAGCGAGGAATGGCAATCTGGGATCATGGACTAGACTGATATAAGGGAGGTTCCCTCCCATGATGGTCGCCGGTGATCAGTTGTTCTTGTCTCAATTGTGGTTCCTGGTTCATTTGGAAGTTTTCTGGAGTCCTGCCTGCATCATCTGCTTTCAGATAAGATATTTTCTGCTTTTCTTTTTGTGCTTGCTTTTTGCATAGTTTTCTGCACTTTTGTGGAGATCGGCCGGGTCCCCTCCTGGGGCCTGTGCTCCTCTCAGTTTATCTGTAGCCACTGTTATTTGTTCATTTGCTTTTTCCTGTTTTTTCAGTGGCTGCAGCTTAGTTTTGTTACACCAGAGATCTGATTTAGGTGGTGGAAATCGTGTGATCTCAGGTGTTTTTGCAATCAGAAGAGTTGGTATTTTTTAGGGTTTTTTGTTGGATTGCAGTCAGAATTCTTTCCTGTACTTTTCTGTCTAGACAGATTGGGCCCCAGCGTTTGCTCATTCTATTTTCTGTCTGTGTCCGTGCTCTCTTCTTGTCTAACCGCCATTACATGTTTGGGGGCTTCCTATTTTCTTTGGGGATCTGCTCCGGGGCAGATAGCTTTCATCTTTCTGCCTTTAGGTGTAGTTATCTCTCAGGCTGTGACGAGGCGTCTAGGATCAACGTAGGAACGCTCCACGGCTACCTCTAGTTGTGTGGTTAGTTCAGGTTACTGCAATCCAATAGGTTCCAGCCTCTCTGGTGTATTGCCGTTTTTTGCTTTTTCTCCTCAGCTACCTAAACATAACAGACATGTATATATATATGTATTCCATGTGTATATATCTATTCTTTCTTTTGTGATGTTAAAACTGTCATTGGGATCCATTATATGTCGGTTTTGCATGCCGGCGAGAAATTCTCGCCGTACGGATGCCATACGGATGCTTACATGCGCAAAATACGCAGCCGCACCCTGAAAATGGATAAATACGGATTGTTGTGCCAGCAACATTTTGGCGTAATACTTCCGTACAATACGCTCCGTATTTTTGTACGGTGAGTGTGAATCCAGCCTAAGCCCCAAAAACGCATGAAAAAAAAAACACCAAAACCGCAACAAAAACGCACCGCAGGTTCTTTCCTGCCAAGAAATCAGGTTTTGTTGCAGAAAAAAAAACGCAGCAAAAACTCTCAGTGTGAATTTACCCTAAAGGGAATTTGGGCAGCACAAGTGCAGTTGCTAGATATAACTCCAGATTCAATTTTTGTATCCTCACCCACACTTATTTGTGATTACTGTTGTTGTTTCTTTTAAATTTAACCTTAATAAAATGCAATTTTTATTAATTTGTGCGTGTACGTGCTCTTTAGGGCTTCGTGCCTCTTTTGATGTTGTAGGATCATGATTATGTAGGGAGCTGTCCTCTTTTCCACTAGGAACATGTTAATTAATCTCACCCAGTGTGTCAGCTTTGTTAAATTACATTTAATAAGATTGACCGAGGTATGGGGCTCCCTTATACCGCTCAATTTCCCTCCTCAACTGCTCAATTGTGGGAGGGATGGTGGGTCGCTATGGTGCCTGGATGCCAAATAATGGTATGTTGGTCAGCAATGTACAATAGTCTTTTATGCCGAGGGACTGGCAGTGGTGGGGTACTATATTGAAGGGGCACCTTTTAGTATCATGATGTGTCTGGGTGGATGTCAGTATTGGCAAAAAATTATACTGGTGGGGGGACCAAGATAGTGCCACTGTACTACGAGAGCAATACAGACAGTGACAGGTTGGCGTCGTTATACTGATTAAAATGATACCTTGGTTGATGAAATCCGTCTTGTGGTTTTTGTTTAATCTTTATATTTAGTTAATGAGATTCTCGTGCTCTGGTGTGGCCAGTGGTCTGGGCTTTATGTGGTGCTCTGCTTACATATTCATCTGTATGGGCTTATGATAGATCGCTGATCCCTCAGTGACCTTATTTTACATACTGTATCCTGTACAGGATTAGTGACCTGTCATAAGCCATACAGATGAATATATAAGAAGAGCACCACATAAAAGGGTATGCCACACTAAGCGAGATCGCAAATGAGATTGCTAACGAGATCACTAAAACGTCACTATTTAGCGATCTCATTGTGTGTGGCATGTAGCAACGATGTGGCCCCTGCTGTGATGTCGCTGATCGTTCACTAGCGTTCTGGACCGTTTTTTGATCGTTGGCGTCCCGCTGGTGAGCCTATATCGCTGTGTTTGGCACTGTCAGGAGTCGAACTCAGTACCTCTTGTCCACTGGCCAGCAGCTCTACCATCTGAGCTATTCTGCTGGCTGCAAAGTTCCTTGCTGAACCCAGATACCATTGACTGTTCTTCCTGATTGGCTACACCTAGTGCTCTCTTGATTGGGCCTCTGATTGCCAATTACACACCCTATATAAACCTGGCCCTGTGGGTGTGTCATTGCGAGATTATTGTGCTTCCAGCCTTTAGTCAAGCTCTTTCTCCTGCTGTTCCTGCTTCTACAAACACTGCTCTCCTGTGTACCGACCTCCTGCTGCCACCTGACTACGTTATCTGCCTGCTCCTCTGCTACCGAACTGCCTTTCCTGTGTACCGACCTCCGGCTGCCACCTGACTACGTTATTTGCCTGCTTCCCTGCTACAAACACTGCCTTTCCTGTGTACCGACCTCGGCCTGCCTTCTGACTACGCTACCTGCCTCTGCTTCCCCTAGTGTTTGCAGTAACATCGGCTCCAACCCAGACGGGATCCTGACAGAATAATCTCGCGCCAAAATGGAGTCCGCTGTGAACACCCTGAGGCGGCAAGTTACGGAGCTTCAAAGTTTTTGTACTGACTCTCAAGGAAAATATGCCAAGTTACAAACTGATTTCACGGCGATACAACAGGAAGTAATTGAGCTACAAAAACAACTACTGGACGTGCGCAATTCAGGGTCCGAATCAAACGCGCGGCTGCCGCTGCCTGCAAAGTTCAGTGGGGATCGCAAGCAGTACCGAGGATTCCTCAATCAATGCCGCATATACTTCCAGATGCAACCTGCTCCCTTTACCAGTGAGAGGAAGAAAGTTTTTTTCATGATAAATCTCCTGACGGATGAAGCTCTTGCTTGGGCTTCACCTTATGTAGAAAAAGACTATGCCCTCCTTAATGACCTGGAAGCTTTCATCGCAGCTATGAATCAAGTTTTTGATGACCCAAACCGCTGTGCCACAGCAGAAACCAAATTACATAATTTGCGCCAAGGACGTCGCTCTGTTGCGGAATATACATCGGAGTTCCGTCGCTGGGTGGCCGACACCACCTGGAATCCAGCGGCCCAGAGAAGTCAATTTCGACGAGGGTTATCAGAACCAGTGAAAGACGAGCTTGCCAGGGTTGAGACCCCTGACCAGTTGGAGGACTTTATTCAACTATGTATCCGGATTGACCAGAGACTTACTGAAAGGAGAAAGGAGAGACTGCGAGCACTTGGGAATAGCCCTGGCTTCTCATTTTCAGCATCAGACCACCAAGAAAAGACGCAAGTTGTGTCTGAACCGATGCAGATCGACGTCATCCGAAGACCACTCTCTGCACAGGAGAAGGAGAGGCGACGTGCAGAACATCTCTGCCTCTATTGTGGGGACCCTGGACACTATGCCATCAACTGTCCTAACAAAAGGACTATAGCCTTTACCAACAACAGGTCTGCCAGCAATACGGACCTTTCTCAGCAGTCGGATTCCATCTTGCAGACTATCTCATCAGTAACGCCAGAAATAGACAAAATACATACCACATCATCTCATTTTGTAATCCCCATTCAGGTTGTAATGGGCACCCAAAAAATACAATGCTCTGCCCTGTTGGATTCGGGAGCAGGAGGAAATTTTATGGACTTAAAATTTACACGTGATAATAATATTTCCAGTAGGACCAAATCCACACCAATTGAAATGGAAACTGTGGATGGATCACCTTTGTCTTCTGGACCTGTCACGCATGAGACAATCGAACTGGAGATTTGTATCGACCCGGATCATCATGAAGCTGTCAGTTTCCACCTTATTTCATCTCCGAAATTTCCGGTTATTCTAGGGATCCCCTGGTTTTCAGTCCATAACCCTTCTATCAACTGGGTATCAAGGACCATCACCTTTCCATCTGACTACTGTAAGAATAATTGTCATAAGGAACCTCCTGTTCTCCAAGAAGTCCAAATCTCTGAGATTTCGCATGAGAAGGAAGAGAAACTACCACCTCAATATCAGCAGTTCTCTGATGTCTGCAGTAAGAAGATAGCAGATCAATTACCTCCTCACCGTCCTTACGACTGTCCCATTGAATTGCTGCCAGGAGCAACCATTCCATTTGGACGGATTTACAATCTTTCCGAACCTGAATTGAAGGTATTAAGAAAGTTCCTGGATGAAAATTTAGAGAAAGGCTTTATTCGACCTTCCACATCTCCAGCTGGGGCACCCCTGTTCTTTGTTGAAAAGAAAGACTCCACTCTGCGGCCATGTATTGACTACAGAGAGATGAATAATATCACTGTCAAGAATCGCTACCCGCTACCCTTGATTCCTGAACTATTTGAGAGACTCCGTTCTGCGAAAATCTTTACGAAGCTGGATCTTAGAGGGGCTTACAACCTCATACGGATTCGCCCAGGAGATGAGTGGAAGACCGCCTTCAGAACGAGATATGGACATTTTGAATCTCTTGTTATGACCTTTGGCCTTAGCAATGCCCCAGCCACCTTTCAACATTTTATTAATGATGTATTTTGAGATTTCTTGGACCAATTCGTTGTGGCTTATCTCGATGACATTCTTATATTTTCAGACACCTTGGAAGAGCATCGCAGGCACGTCCAGTTAGTCTTGGAACGACTACAGGAGAACCATCTCTACATTAAACTTGAAAAATGTGAGTTTGAACAAACCAGTATCCAATTTCTGGGATATATCATCTCCCCAGAAGGTTTGAGCATGGATCCCGGCAAAATCAATGCTGTAGTAGACTGGCCTGTTCCAAGAAATTTAAAAGACGTCCAGCGTTTCATAGGATTTGCAAATTTTTACCGAAAATTTATAAAGAACTTTTCACGGATCATACTACCAATTACTACACTAACAAAAAAGACCAAAGCATTTTTCTGGTCTCCGGAGGCACAGGAGGCTTTTGACAAGTTGAAAACTCTTTTTACGTCTGCTCCATTGTTAGTACACCCAAATCCTGAATTGCCATTTACTGTCGAAGTGGACGCCTCGGACTCTGCAGTGGGAGCCATTCTGTCTCAGCGAGTTGGGGACAAGATGCAACTTCACCCATGTGCGTTTCTTTCCCACACCATGTCATCTGCAGAAAAGAACTACGACATTGGTAATAAAGAACTGTTAGCCATTAAAGTTGCCTTCTCCAAGTGGAGACATCTTCTGGAAGGTGCCAATCACCCTGTGACTGTCCTCACGGACCACAAGAATCTTGAATTCCTCCGTACAGCAAAAAGATTGTCTGCAAGACAAGCACGATGGGCCTTATTTTTCTCAAGATTCAATTTTATAATCTCTTACCGGCCTGGTTCAAGAAATGGCAAGGCTGACGCCCTGTCCAGGATGTGTTCGGAACCTCAGGAGAGGTCTAGTAATGATGATACAATTCTAGGCCCTAAAAATTTTTTGGGAATATTGCACTCTAGAGGACTAGGTAATAGAATTAAAGATGGATATCAAGAGGACTCTTTCCTTAACCATCCTTCGGAAGACGTCGATCTTTCATTCAAAGAGGGGTTTTGGATGCAGAAACACCAAATATATGTACCTGAATCTTCTCGCCTTGAAGTCCTCAAAAGTGTCCATGATTCTAAACTGGCAGGACATCCTGGAGTTGCAAAAACACAAGACTTACTACTTCGTTTCTTTTGGTGGCCTAATTGTAGGAAGGACGTGAGGAAATATGTTTCAACCTGTTTAACATGCGCACGAAACAAGACCCCACGATCGTCTCCTCTAGGACTCTTGCAACCACTCCCAGTTCCATCCAGGCCTTGGGGATCTATTTCCATGGATTTTATTGTGGAACTACCCCCTTCCAAACAGATGACCGTCATCCTTGTCATAGTGGACCGACTCACAAAAATGGCCCACTTTATTCCAACTGAAGGAATTCCTACTGCTGAAAAAACTGCAGAACTGATGATCAAAGAGGTATTCAGGTTACATGGAATTCCTGACAGCGTGGTGTCTGACAGAGGCGTTCAGTTTACGTCAAAATTTTGGAAGAGTTTCTGTACAGCCTTGGGAGTCACGGTGAATCTTTTCTACCGCTTTCCATCCTCAGTCCAATGGCCAGACGGAGAGAACGAACCAGACTTTGGAGCAATACCTCCGTTGCTTCATTTCCTATCTTCAGGATGACTGGGTGGACTATTTACCAACAGCAAAGTTTGCCTACAACAACTCCATACATAGCGCTACATCTCAAACCCCATTTTTTGCTAATTATGGAGTACATCCAGTATTTATCCCTAATCTGCCAGTGAACACTCCCATTCCTGCTGTTAATGACAGGCTTACAAAATTACAGGAATCCCAGAAGGAATTATCAGAGATATTGCTCAAGACCCAGGAAGAATATAAGGAAGCAGCAGATAAACATCGGAGAGTGCCCCCTGCTCTTCAGGTTGGAGACAAAGTTTGGCTGTCCACTAAAAACCTTAAGACACATGTGCCATCCTCCAAATTGGGTCAGAAATTCATTGGACCTTTTCAAATTTCTGCAAAAATTAACCAGGTTGCTTTTCGTTTAAAACTTCCCAACAATCTAAAGATTCATCCAGTGTTTCACATATCCTTGCTCAAACCCTTCTGTGAAAATCCGTTTCCAGGAAGAATTCAGCCACCTCCTCCACCAGAAAGGATCCGTGGTGAAGAAGAATACATTGTGGATAAGATTCTGGACTCCCGAAAATTCAGAGGTAAACTGCAGTATCTGGTACAGTGGAAGGGTTACGGACCAGAGGAAAATTCATGGGAACCAAGGGACAACGTCCATGCTCCTAGACTAACAAGAGCCTTTCATCAAAGGTACCCGGATAAGCCAGCCCCTGAGATGTCCAGAGGCCATCCTGGAAGGAGGGGAGTACTGTCAGGAGTCGAACTCAGTACCTCTTGTCCACTGGCCAGCAGCTCTACCATCTGAGCTATTCTGCTGGCTGCAAAGTTCCTTGCTGAACCCAGATACCATTGACTGTTCTTCCTGATTGGCTACACCTAGTGCTCTCTTTATTGGGCCGCTGATTGCCAATTACACACCCTATATAAACCTGGCCCTGTGGGTGTGTCATTGCGAGATTATTGTGCTTCCAGCCTTTAGTCAAGCTCTTTCTCCTGCTGTTCCTGCTTCTACAAACACTGCTCTCCTGTGTACCGACCTCCTGCTGCCACCTGACTACGTTATCTGCCTGCTCCTCTGCTACCGAACTGCCTTTCCTGTGTACCGACCTCCGGCTGCCACCTGACTACGTTATTTGCCTGCTTCTCTGCTACAAACACTGCCTTTCCTGTGTACCGACCTCGGCCTGCCTTCTGACTACGCTACCTGCCTCTGCTTCCCCTAGTGTTTGCAGTAATATCGGCTCCAACCCAGACGGGATCCTGACAGGCACCTTTTGCGAACGACGAGCGACCTCGTTTGTGACGCATATGGTGTTTAGCGTCACGGAGTGGATCGCAATATCTGTAAGTTCTCTTTTGCGTCACAGAGAGGATCGCAGAAGTTGCAAAGCAGGCTAGCAGGACGCAGAGAGCAGGAGCGATGCTGGAAATTCCTATGAATCAGAAGCGCTCAGTACATGCTAATGACAGATCCTAACGACTGCCAAAGTCGTTAAAGAGATCGCTGACCGCTGATGAGTCGTTTATGAGATCTCCTGTTTGGCAGCTACTAGCGACCTAAAAGAGATCACACCAACGATCTCATTAGCTTGCGTCGTTATCGAGATCGCTATCGAGATCGCTAAGTGTGGCAGTACCTAAAGTCCCGCCCCGGGGCACGAGCATATCATTAACTGAAAATAAAGATTAAACAACAACCACAAGACAGATTTTAATCAGTATAACGGTGCCAACCTGACGCTGTCTGTAGGTTACTCAGCACAATCCTGCTGACAGGTTCCCCCTTATATGCAAAACTACATCAAGGAAGTTTGTTAACACTTCGTATGGTTCACAGGCATTAATGCAAGGTGAAAGGAAAAACTATGAGCCCCATTCATCATTTACAATTTATTGAAGTCACTTTTATTTTTCTGTCTTGGGGCGTCTGACGATTTTTGAGCTAAAATCTTTAAAATGGCACAATTAATCCATAAATAAAAAAAATAGGGCTATAGCAAAAAAAAAAATTTAGGGTAGAAATTAAAATGTGGCATCTATTGATATATATTTTATAAAAAAAATTCAACAGACTTCATATACACTAAAGGGTATGCCACACTGAACAATATCGCTAACGGGATCGCTAAGAAACGTCACTATTTAGCGATCCCGTTAGCGATGTTGTTCAGTGCGGCATCTGCCAGCGACGAGCTTCCTGCTGTGATCTCGCTCGTCGCTGGAATCGTTCCGGACCCTATTTTCTCGTCGGCGCTCCCGCTGGGTAAGTATATATCGCTAGTGTGGCACCTTTTCTTAGCGATTTAGCGGTACTTTTGTACCGCTAAAGTCGTTAAGAAGATCGCTAACGGCGATAGCGTCGTTAACTATATCGCTAAATGTGGCCGCACTTAGCGATATAGAAACAATCCCGCTAGCGATCGCATTAGTATGCGTCGTTATCGTGATCGCTAGCGGGATTGTTTAGTGTGGCAGTACCTCTAATGGACAAACAATAGTAAAAATCAAGACCAGGGGAATCCTATCCCTGGGATGTAGATATATCAAAGTTCACAGTCCTGCATCTATTCCAGATCTATTGTGATGAAATACCTTTTGTTAAAAATATAAAGGCAAGGTCTCACCCAGCTTATTTTGCGGGTATTCACAGGTGTCCTAAGTTGATGGTCCGTGGAAGTTGTACCAATGCCCACTTATCATCCATTTTATAATGCAGGGTCATGGAAACGAAAAATTAATTTTTTTCGACTAAAATGCTGTTTAAGGTCTAATTTTTTACATTTCACAAAGAGTAAAATTGGACCCCGCAAATTGTAAAGAAATTTCTCCCAAAACCGGAGGTCAGAACCTCCTGTTGTGCACATGGCCAGGCTCTAATGGGAAGATTCACCATTTTGTCTTTTGGAGCACAAATTTGCCAGTCCTAGATTTTGGGGGCCAACTGCAAAGCCCCAAAATGTGTGAACAGCAGTTGACCCTCAAATGTGACCCCATTTCGGAAACTATACTTATCAGGGAATTGATCTAAGGGTGTAATGGGCATTTTAATCCCACAATTTCACTGATTTCTTTACCATTTGACTGTATGAAAATTATATAGTCCAACTGTTACAGTAAGAAGTAGTGTCACGACCGCCCTCGCTTAACCTGGTGTGACTGGGGGTATCCAGTACAAGACCCAATGTACATGTCACACTTATAAATAACTACCGAAAACTGCCCTCACTTATGTTTCAGGAGCTCGCACTCTTCTCCCTCCTCCTCGATTTTATCTGCGGTTCTCTGAGACAAAGATACAGTCGCATCTGTTTTATTAAAGTTACACCGAGAGAGAAATGCCTTTATTTCAACTGTACTTGGTACTGTGGGAACATTATACTATGTTTGTGATGGGCGGCAGTACTGTTTTGTTACTTCCTGTTTTCATAGTTTTGTAGTATATATGTATCAGAGGAAAAGGAATAAATATTTTATGATTGTTAGAAATAGGCAACGCAAAAACACCAAAAATAGTATCAACAGTGAAGGGCTTAATGTTACCTGTGCCCAGTAATGGGGATTCTCCACATATAGTGGCCTAAATTTTTCACAAACCCCCAGACCTGAGAGTAGACAAGGTGGAGGTGTTGGTCTGTTCCTTTCATCACAATATGCTTTCCAGGTTGTACCCTCACTTATGTTTCCTTCCTTTGAAGCCCACACCGTTAAACTCTACAATCTTTTCAACCTGTGAGTGGCGGATGTGTCTCACCCTCCAGGAAAAACCATCCAGTTCCTGGAATACTTTTTTGTATGTTTTAGTGTGCGCTGTAAAAGTGGCATAATACTCTAACAACATTGCTCACAGCAGTGACCTAGGAGTCAGAAATGCTTCCAGGGGTCTTCCCCATGATGTTCCCATGTCATTTGAGCACTATTTCCATATATTCCCGACATTTTGATACCCTAAAAAGACCTCTGGGGGGGTAGAGGCAAAAAAGCTCGGGTTTCCCATAGTCTCACATTGGGCTCGTTGCTCGGGTCGAGCACCCAAGCATTCCAATTTGCTCGACCTGAACAACGAGCACTCGTGCATTTTAGTACTCGCTCATCACTACCTATTTTTTGTGAACACGTTGGAGGCGACTTCGGAGCTGGGGCTCCCTCCGGTGGTTGCTGAGGGTAATGAACCAATTGCTGAATGGCTTTCAGCTGAGTCTGAATGAACTGATATAAGTGACCGGAGCTCCCATCAGCCTTGCCGGTAATCAATTGTTCTTCCAGGTCTTGGTGGGAGCTCAGCTTGCATTCCTGCTTTCATTCAGACAAGTGACTTGCTGGTTTTTTTCCTCTGGTTGGATTTTCCTTGCTGGTTTGCTGCCTTGCAGTGGACTTCAGCCTGGTCCCCTTTTGGGGCCTGACGCTGCATTTGTGCTCAGTTTGTGTTTGCACTTTTGCTCTGTTCCTGTGTCACTTTTTATTTGCTGAATTGCTGTGTGTTACACCAGAGATCTGATTTAGGTGGTAGAGATCATGTGATCTCAGGTTTTTTTTGTTAATCAGAAGTGTTGGTATTTTTGTCAGGGTTTTGGGTTGCAGTCAGAATTCTTTCCTATACTTTTCTATCTAGACAGAATTGGGCCCCAGCGTTTGCTCATTCTATTTTCTGTCTGTGTTCGTATTTTCTTCTTGTCTAACCGCCATTACATGTTTGGGGGCTTCCTATTTCTTTGGGGGTTCTGCTACGGGCAGTTAGCTTTCATCTTTCTGTCTTTAGGTGTAGCTATCTCTCCGGCTGTGACGAGGCGTCTAGGATCACCGTAGGTACGCTCCACGGCTACTTCTAGTGTTGCGGTTAGTTTAGGGTTAGTTTCCAGCCTCTCTGGTGTATTGCTACTTTGGCTATTTTTGCTATTTCTCCTCAGCTACCGAAACATAACACCTATTATCCTATACAGGAGTATGGGAATACTCTAGACCTGATCTTCTCCCTGCTCAGCTCAGTGTATGCCTTTCCTGACACCCCTTTTACGATCTGTGATCAAAACCTTTTTCACTGTGTGTCACATAGTGACAAGGGACTGTGGGCACCTACCCGATCCCTCAAACTAGGGGTACCCTGAGATATCTCTGTCACCTGGATTACCCCGGATGGTGGAGATGTCGAAGTCTCGTACTTTATGTTCTCATCTTGGCCCTTATCTTTTCCCTCCCGCACCCAGGGAGGTGTGAGGCCGAAGTGTATTGGAAAACACTATACAGACAGACAGGGGTTAACAGACAGAGATAAAATAAAACTACAATCACACAAATACACTCACAAAACAACATAGTGGGAAACGGGAGGTATAGTAGGCACAAATCAAATGGAAGAGGATAAGGATAAACACTCAAACCAACTCCACACAGCAATCTCATGAAAAACTCTCCAATCGCCTACCCCAAACACTAAACTTGTCTTTCAACTCCAAAACGAAGAGTAGAACTACTGTTACTGGCAACTCCCAAGTGCCAGTGGGGAATGGCCAACACAGAACAGCTGAGACAATTCAAGATAGAAAGCTTCAGGAGATCAACTGAACTGATTAACCCTTGCAATGACAAAGCAAGGAAAATCCGCACTGTTAAATATGATGGTTCTAATCAGTGCAGGAGTTAGTGTAACCAGATGACGTGATCTTCTGGACACTCTCTGTCACGGTATCCCTGTAACACCTTCTCTGTCATGAATATACCTCCCCACTTACCAAACATACAGAAATCTAGATGCCATCAATACCCAGCAGCTTATCTACAAACAACTTTCAGCAGAACACCTACCAAATTATGGAGGGGATGGCTGCCTAGTAGAAGTAGTGCATTTTTTTTCAAATATAATCGCTTTAGAATTTTCTCCTGCACTTTACCTATTTCTATTTTTCTGTTCCCACGAACTGTAAATAAATATTATTTTTTGGCATCAACACAAAAATACAGAGTGTGCGGTGAATTTTCATTGAATGGACATTACTCCAGCACCTTGCCATACGACAGAGTGCAGGCCAATACCTTTACTACAAGGTACACATAACGGAACAATATATGTGTATGGTGAGCGTGGAGTGGAACCATGTGTGACTATGATGCCTATAGAGTGGCGCCTTATATGTGCGCAGGAGATGTACAGAGTGAGGCCATCTGTGTATGATGATTGCAGGGACAGACTGGAACTACCATTCACCCTGGCATTTGAAAGCACACAAACCTCTGCTGTCCCCTTCCCGAAACTGAGGTCTCTACTCTCTTATACTGTAGTATCCTGCTAACAGGAAATCAAGACTACTACCTATATTTCCTATAACACCGCTATATAAGATATAATAATAATATTGCAATATTACAGACAAATATCACCAGATATAGAGTAGTGATAACACCGCCATACTGACCATTAATCAAAACCTGTATTAGGAATTATATTACCACCATACAATGACCATATATTGGTGCTCTGCAGATCATATATGGCTGTGCTGTGCAGGTTCTCAGCAGTTGGGTTCTGGCTGATTGTTGTCATTCATTTTCTCTTTTCTTATTTATCCAGCCCAGAATGCCATGACTACTTTTTCCATCCATAAATATAACACAAAAACATCCTTGACTTACTGCTTTCCAGCCCCTTTTCACATCTCTACACAAAGCATGCAGTGCTATAACCAGTGCCCTAAACAGTAATAATACCTCCTTTGTGAACTGCACAGTAATATTACCCTGCTTTTGTGTCCCACATTATAGCAGTGCCCCATCAGAGTAATATTGTTCCCTCTGTATTTCCTCATAGTAATAATGCTGCCTTGTGCCTCCTTACAGTTATACCGCTCCCTATAGTATTAATGACCCCCTGTGCCTACTTGTAAGGATAGTGATTCCCCAGTTTGCCTCCTTTTAATAATGCCCTCCCACTATTGTGTCTCCTTAGAATAATGCCTGTCATGATTACACCCCTCAATGTGTCTGTGATATAATTACTGACAGTTCAGCCATCCAATCTGATGCAGGGGCATGCTGAGTTGTTGGTGTTTTGATTGAAAGCTTGGCTGACCAATCTTATACAGTTAGGTCCATAAATATTTGGACAGAGACAACATTTATCTAATTTTGGTTCTAGACATTACCACAATGAATTTGAAACAAAACAAATCAGATGCAGTTGAAGTTCAGACTTTCAGCTTTCATTTGAGGGTATCCACATTAAAATTGGATGAAGGGTTTAGGAGTTTCAGCTCCTTAACATGTGCCACCCTGTTTTTAAAGGGACCAAAAGTAATTGGACAGATTAAATAATTGTAAATAAAATGTTCATTTCTAGTACTTGGTTGAAAACCCTTTGTTAGCAATGACTGCCTGAAGTCTTGAACTCATGGACATCACCAGACACTGTGTTTCCTTCTTTTTGATGCTCTGCCAGGCCTTCACCGCGGTGGTTTTCAGTTGTTGTTTGTTTGTGGGCCTTTCTGTCTGAAGTTTAGTCTTTAACAAGTGAAATGCATGTTCAATTGGGTTGAGATCAGGTGACTGACTTGGCCATTCAAGAATATCCACTTCTTTGCTTTAATAAACTCCTGGGTTGCTTTGGCTTTATGTTTTGGGTCATTGTCCATCTGTAGTATGAAACGACGACCAATCAGTTTGGCTGCATTTGGCTGGATCTGAGCACACAGTATGGCTCTGAATACCTCAGAATTCATTCGGCTGTTTCTGTCCTGTGTCACATCATCAATAAACACTAGTGACCCAGTGCCACTGGCAGCCATGCATGCCCAAGCCATCACACTGCTTCCGCCATGTTTTACAGATGATGTGGTATGCTTTGGATCATGAGCTGTACCACGCCTTCGCCATACTTTTCTCTTTCCATCATTCTAGTAGATGTTGATCTTGGTTTCATCTGTCCAAAGAATGTTCTTCCAGAACTGTGCTGGCTTTTTTAGATGTTTTTTAGCAAAGTCCAGCCTAGCCTTTTTATTCTTGATTGTTATGAGTGGCTTGCACCGTGCAGTGAACCCTCTGTATTTAATTTCATGCAGTCTTCTCTTTATGGTAGATTTGGATATTGATACGCCTACCTCCTGGAGAGTGTTGTTCACTTGGTTGGCTGTTGTGAAGGGGTTTCTCTTCACCATGGAGAGTATTCTGCGATCATCCACCACTGTTGTCTTCCGTGGGCACCCAGGTCTTTTTGCATTGATGAGTTCACCAGTGCTTTCTTTCTTTCTCAGAATGTACCAAACTGTAGATTTTGCCACTCCTAAAGTTGTAGCAATTTCTCGGATGGGTTTTTTCTGTTTTTTGCAGCTTAAGGATAGCTTGTTCCACCTGCATGGAGAGCTCCTTTGACCGCATGTTTCCTTCACAGCTAAACCTTCCAAATGCAAACACCACACCTCAAATCAACACCAGCCCTTTTATCTGCTTAATTGAGAATGATATAATGAAGGGATTGCCCACACCTGTCCATGAAATAGCCTTGGAGTCAATTGTCCAATTACTTTTGGTCCCTTTAAAAACAGGGTGGCACATGTTAAGGAGCTGAAACTCCTAAACCCTTCATCCAATTTTAATGTGGATACCCTCAAATGAAAGCTGAAAGTCTGAACTTCAACTGCATCTGATTTGTTTTGTTTCAAATTCATTGTGGTAATGTCTAGAACCAAAATTAGATAAATGTTGTCTCTGTCCAAATATTTATGGACCTAACTGTACATCTGCCAGATGTACATTCAGCTCTGTGTGGTTTGGCTCTCTGTGTCTTGTGTTCTGCTTTTGGATCTTTTTGCTGCCAGACCTTGGACTTCATTCTGACCATCTCTTTTGCCTGTTCCCTTTGCTTTGATCCGCTTCCCTCCTGTTATTCTTATCTTGGACCGTTACCTGACTAAGCCTTTGTCTCTTCCCTCTCTTTTTGATGTACCCTCCTGGCTTTCGACCTCAGGCTCCTTGATTTTGCCTCTGTGTGGTGGGAAAACTGCTATCTGGATGGTGGTTGACCGATTCGCCAGACAAGCTCATTTTGTTCCTTTGATAGGATTACCTAATGCAGATACACTCCAGGTTGTTTGTTTGTCTTATTGTAAGGTCACATGGGATCCCTCTTAATATTGTGTCTCATAGGAGAGTGCAATTTGTCTCCTAATTCTGGAGAGCTTTTTGTTGTAAACTGGGGATTAAATTGTCTTTTTCCTATGCTTACCACCCTGAAACCAAAAGGTCAGATTGAGAGGACAAATCAATCTTTGGAACAAATTTTAAAGTGCTTTGTGGCGGCTAAACAAGAGGACTGGTCTTCACTGTTAAGACTTTAACAGTCAGGTGTTACACTCGGTCCCAGCCCTGGCTCTGCACTCCGTTCTGCTCACTCACCTGTTCCTCTAGCTGTCCCTCTGCAGCAGTCTGCGCGCGGGCTGGGGTCTCCTGTCCCATCTGCTCTTCGGCGTCCTGTGTCCTCCTCCACTTCCTGGCACGCTGCTGGCAGGCCTCCAGATAGACTGCTTAGGACGTGAGGCCGCGCTCACCGTCTCTCTTAAAGGGGCAGCGTGCATTTTTTGAAATAGCTAATTAACCAATGGCTGCGCACTCAGTACTATATCTGGTCACTCCACCATTAGGGGAGTGCCGGAGCAACGTGTTCTATCATTGCTACATCTGGTTCTGTTCCTGATCTGTCTGCGCTGCGTCTGCAGTCTCTGTGCTTCGCTTACACTGTTTGTCTCCTCAGAGCATTGCTAACCCGTACCTGGCTAACCTGGACAATCTCGGCTATTACTGGCGCAAGTGTCATCCCGTTCCGCCATCAGCCATCCGTACCCGTGGACCGTGACAAGGTCACTGAAGCCATCCTACTACCATCCGTTCTGGACCAGGACCTTACCCTTATCCGTCAAGAACCCTCCACGGACTCTGTAAATACCTGTTACCCTTTTGGTCCCTCTGGGACAGCTGCCACGTGTCCGGGGTCTAACTGGAGGTAGCACCTGTGTCCTCCGGGTATTCCATTCTGGTCCTGTTCGAGGGGCCTTACTACGGGTACCTGGGGCTCACTAGTTACGCCCCTTCGGAGCCCCCCGGACCGCGGTCTCGAGGTTCCACATTAAAAAATAAAAACGAATGTGAACTTCACCACCTCTGCCTCCGCTTCCATTCGTTACAGATTGCTCCGGCCATGGAACCCGCTGGATCCCAGAGATCTCCGACCACGGATCTGTGCCAGGAGGTGACCCGTTTGGGAGTTCAACAGGACAAGATCACGACTTATCTACACAGCTTGTCTACCCGCATGGATTCCTTGGGGTCCTCGTCTGCACCTGACTCTTCTATCAATAATCAGGTACCAGTTCCCATGGCAAGTCAAGGTCCCCGTCTGGCGGCTCCTACCCGTTTCCAGGGTGACCCTACTCTGTGTCGGGGTTTTCTCAATCAGTGCACTCTACACTTCGAAATCTTGGGGCATATGTTTGCCAAGGTGGGCTTCATCATGTCACACCTGGGAGGAGAGGCCCTCGCCTGGATAAACCCGCTATGGGAGAGAGGGGATCCGCTGGTTAACGATCTTCAATCTTTCCTAGAGGCTTTTCGCAGGACTTTCGATGAACCTGGTCGCACCACTTCGACTGCCTCAGCTCTGCTCTGCCTGCGCCAAGGTACTCTCACGGTAGCTCAGTATGCTGTTAAATTCCGCACCCTCTCGTCTGAATTATGGTGGAACAATGAGGCCCTGGTTGCTAACTTCTGGGAAGGCCTATCCGGAAGAATCAAGGATGAGCTGGCGGGACGGGACAGACCTACCCTCTTGGAAGAGCTAATATCCTTGGCAACCCGAATTGACCTGCGTTTTCAGGAGCGCTCCATGGAGATCAAGCGGGACAAAAGGTCCTATCACCTGGACTCTAGTTTGTACAAAACAGGTACTTCGCCCTCCGCCTCCTAGGCCATGGAGGTGGACCATGTAAGTTTGGCCACCCGCCGCTGGGAGGCACGTCGCAAGGAGGGAAGTTGTTACTACTGCGGTAGTTCTGAACATTTGATCCATTTCTGTCCTAAAAAGTCGGGAAACTCCAGTGCCTAGGTCCAATTTTAATGTGGATACCCTCAAATGAAAGCTGAAAGTCTGAACTTCAACTGCATCTGATTTGTTTTGTTTCAAATTCATTGTGGTAATGTCTAGAACCAAAATTAGATAAATGTTGTCTCTGTCCAAATATTTATGGACAGAGCTGGCGGGACGGGACAGACCTACCCTCTTGGAAGAGCTAATATCCTTGGCAACCCGAATTGACCTGCGTTTTCAGGAGCGCTCCATGGAGATCAAGCGGGACAAAAGGTCCTATCACCTGGACTCTAGTTTGTACAAAACAGGTACTTCGCCCTCCGCCTCCGAGGCCATGGAGGTGGACCATGTAAGTTTGGCCACCCGCCGCTGGGAGGCACGTCGCAAGGAGGGAAGTTGTTACTACTGCGGTAGTTCTGAACATTTGATCCATTTCTGTCCTAAAAAGTCGGGAAACTCCAGTGCCTAGGTCCGGTAGGAGGGGCCAACCTAGGTAGAGAACAGTCCTCTCCCTCTTTACACATCTCAGTCTCCGTGTCCTATGGAGCAATAAAATTCTCCGAACATTGTCTACTGGATTCTGGAGCTGCAGGGAACTTCATCCAGCAGGCGGTTGTGGATCATTACTGCTTACCAGTCCAGCGTCTTCCTGATCCGTTACAGGTGTCCGCCGTGGATGGCAAACCGCTGACCGAGCCCGTCCAGTTTCAAACCGAGTTGGTGGAACTCCAGGTAGGTCTAATGCATACTGAACGAATGCGATTTTATGTATATCCCGGTTTATCCCATCCCATGCTTTTAGGTTTACCTTGGCTCCAGATGCATGAACCAGTCCTTAATTGGAAAACTGGAGAAGTTCTGCGTTGGGGAGATACCTGCATGAATCGTTGCTTAACCCGGATTCAACCTGTTTCGCCTCCAGTCCAGCCTGATACCCTGCCAGGGTTGCCTTCCGCCTATTGGTCCTTCTCTGACGTCTTTGGGAAAAAGGAGGCTGAGAGACTACCTCCACACAGGTCGTATGACTGTCAGATAGAGCTTCTTCCTGGAGCATCTCCTCCTCGCGGGAGAGTTTATCCCCTTTCACAGGCAGAGACTCAGGCCATGTCGGACTACATCCAAGAGAATCTGGCTAGAGGATTTATCCGAAAGTCATCGTCACCGGCAGGAGCTGGATTCTTCTTTGTGAAGAAAAAGGATGGATCCTTGCGGCCCTGCATTGACTATCGGGGTCTAAATCAGATCACGGTAAAAAACAGGTATCCATTACCTCTTATTTCAGAGCTGTTTGATCGTCTCCGAGGGGCCAAGATCTTCACCAAATTGGACCTCAGAGGGGCCTACAACCTGATCCGAGTCAGAGAGGGGGACGAATGGAAAACAGCCTTCAACACCCGTGACGGCCACTATGAATACCTGGTAATGCCATTCGGCCTAAGCAATGCACCTGCGGTCTTTCAGGAATTTGTTAATGACATTTTCAGGGACTTGCTCTATACTTATGTCGTGGTTTACCTGGACGATATTTTGATTTTCTCTGCTGACTTGACGTCACACCGGAGGCAAGTACGCCTGGTCTTACAAAGACTGAGAGAGAACAGGCTATATGCCAAATATGAGAAATGCCTCTTTGAGCAGTCTTCTTTGCCTTTCCTTGGGTACATTGTATCTTCCACAGGATTAAAGATGGATCCGGAGAAGTTGTCTGCAGTTCTCAACTGGCCTCGTCCGTCTGGGCTAAAAGCCATACAAAGGTTCCTAGGGTTCGCCAATTACTACCGGCAATTTATTCCACACTTTTCCACCCGAGTGGCTCCAATCACAGCCTTAACCCGGAAAGGTGTAAACTCTAAGGAATGGTCCTCCGAGGCAGAAGAGGCCTTTGTTTCTCTCAAAAAAGCCTTCGCTTCCGCACCCGTTCTCCATCGTCCTAATTCAAGTGAGCAATTTTTTCTTGAGGTTGACGCTTCTTCCATAGGTGCAGGAGCAGTTCTGACCCAGAAGTCGTCTACCGGGCGGATGATCTCGTGTGTTTTTTTTTCCAAGGTTTTTTCCCCTGCAGAAAGGAACTACTCTGTCGGTGATCGCGAACTGTTGGCCATCAAATTGGCTCTGCAAGAATGGAGACATTTTCTTGAAGGAGCTCATCACCAGGTAATCATATTCACCGACCATAAAAACCTTGCCTATCTCCAATCTGCTTTAAGACTGAATCCTCGTCAGGCCCGTTGGGCATTATTTTTTGCCCGTTTCAATTTTGTACTTAATTTCCGTCCAGCTGACAAGAACATCAAGGCAGATGCACTCTCTAGAGCCTTCTTGCCTCCTGAACTGGAGGAAGAACCTCAGCACATTATTGAACCTTCTAAGTTAGTCTCTGTTGCCTCCACTGATCTGGCCCGGCTTCCTCCTGGGAAGACTTTCGTGTCCGCTTCTGATCGTAGTCGTGTTCTGCGCTGGGGTCATTCTTCTAAGTTGGCTGGCCATGCTGGTCAGAGAAAGACGCAGCAACTCATCTCCCTTTATTACTGGTGGCCTACCATGGGCAAGGATATCCAGGAGTTCGTCGCAGCCTGTCCTTCATGTGCCCGTAACAAAACTGTTAAACATCTACCAGCCGGCAGGCTTCTGCCTCTTCCGATCCCGTCCGCTCCCTGGCAGCACATTGCGATGGATTTCATCACGGATCTTCCCATTTCTTCTGGCTGCTCAGTGGTATGGGTTGTGGTGGATCGCTTCTCTAAAATGGCCCACTTCGTTCCGCTATCTGGCCTCCCGTCTGCTCCAGAACTGGCCGCTCACTTCATTCAGCACATCTTCCGTCTACATGGATTTCCTCTCCACATCGTGTCCGACAGGGGCGTCCAGTTCACCTCTAAGTTCTGGAGAGGACTCTGTAAAATGGTAAAAATTGAACTAGATTTTTCTTCTGCATATCATCCCCAGTCTAATGGGCAAGTGGAGAGGATCAATCAAATCCTGGCTGGATACCTGCGTCACTTCGTCAACGCTCATCATAATGACTGGGTAGAATTACTGCCCTGGGCGGAATTCTCCTACAACAACCAAGTAAGTGAATCTTCTGGAAAGTCTCCCTTTCAGATTGTGTTTGGACTGCAACCCGGAATTCCTCTTCCTGTCTCGGGATTGTCTGATGTTCCGGCAGTCGATACCTTGTCTAAGAATTTCTCGGACATTTGGAGAGAGACCAGGTCGGCTTTGGAGAGAGCTTCTCAACGTATGAAAACGCATGCTGACAAAAGACGTTTGGAGGCTCCCATCTTTCGTCCAGGAGACAAGGTATGGCTCTCCTCTAAGTACATCCGTCTGAAGTTACCATCGTACAAATTGGGTCCCCGTTTCATTGGTCCCTTTGAAGTCTTGAGACAAATCAACCCGGTCTCTTATAAACTGAAATTGCCTAATTCTCTACGAGTACCTAACTCCTTTCATGTTTCCCTCCTCAAACCAGTAGTGTTGAGCTCCTTCTTTAAGGACCCGGGTACCACTCCAGATCCGGTTTCTGAGGATGATGTTTTTGAGGTAAAACATATCTTGGCCTCTAAGAAAGTAAGAGGTAGGATCTATTACCTGGTGGACTGGAAAGGTTTTGGTCCTGAGGAGAGGTCTTGGGAGCCTAAAGAGAACATCCAGGCTCCTCTTCTTCTTAAAAGATTTCACGCAGGCTTGAAAAAGAGGGGGAGTAAAGAGGGGGATACTGTTACACTCGGTCCCAGCGCTGGCTCTGCACTCCGTTCTGCTCACTCACCTGTTCCTCTAGCTGTCCCTCTGCAGCAGTCTGCGCGTGGGCTGGGGTCTCCTGTCCCATCTGCTCTTCGGCGTCCTGTGTCCTCCTCCACTTCCTGGCACGCTGCTGGCAGGCCTCCAGATAGACTGCTTAGGACGTGAGGCCGCGCCCACCGTCTCTCTTAAAGGGGCAGCGTGCATTTTTTGAAATAGCTAATTAACCAATGGCTGCGCACTCAGTACTATATCTGGTCACTCCACCATTAGGGGAGTGCCGGAGCAACGTGTTCTATCATTGCTACATCCGGTTCTGTTCCTGATCTGTCTGCGCTGCGTCTGCAGTCTCTGTGCTTCGCTTACACTGTTTGTCTCCTCAGAGCATTGCTAACCCGTATCTGGCTAACCTGGACAATCTCGGCTATTACTGGCGCAAGTGTCATCCCGTTCCGCCATCAGCCATCCGTACCCGTGGACCGTGACAAGGTCACTGAAGCCATCCTACTACCATCCGTTCTGGACCAGGACCTTACCCTTATCCGTCAAGAACCCTCCACGGACTCTGTAAATACCTGTCACCCTTTTGGTCCCTCTGGGACAGCTGCCACGTGTCCGGGGTCTAACTGGAGGTAGCACCTGTGTCCTCCGGGGATTCCATTCTGGTCCTGTTCGAGGGGCCTTACTACGGGTACCCGGGGCTCACTAGTTACGCCCCCTTCGGAGCCCCCGGACCGCGGTCTCGAGGTTCCACATTAAAAAATAAAAACGAATGTGAACTTCACCACCTCTGCCTCCGCTTCCATTCGTTACATCAGGTAAGTCAGTCTTCTGGAACCTCACCAATTTTTTGTAATCATGGTTTTCATCGCCATTTTGTAAAATTTTATAGGATTAGTTCTGAATGTGCTGGGGTGCAGGTCACTGTGCAGAGAAAATTGGATGTCAGGAGAGAGGTACAAAAGAATATTGGGACTGCTCAGATTTGCCAAAAACGGAAAACCGATAGAAAACATGCGGTGGGTCCTGTTTTTGAATTTAGGGATGGGATCTGGTTATCATCTACAAATAATAGACAAAGTGCTGTCGGCGAAGTTGAGTCCAAAGTTTATTGGGCTGTACGAGATCCTGGAGGTGGCCAATGTGGTGATTTTTAGATTAAAGCTCCCTCCCTCCTTAGTATTCCAAATGTTTTCCAGAATTCTCTATTAAAGGAGTTTTTCACTTTGGCAGATTCTCCCTCATGTACGACTCCTCCGGTTTCAGTCGATGGGAGCTTGGAGTATGAATTTCACAGAATTCTGGATTGTCGTAGGGTCTGAAATTCCTTCCAATACCTCACGATATTGTTACGATTACCCCTCTCCTCAATAGGTCTGGGATGCAGTTGCTAACAGCTCAGCCGTTCAATCTGATGTAGGGGCGTGCTGAAGTGGTCAGTACTTTAACAGCCCAGCCGTCCAATCAACAGAGTGGAACACAGGGAAGGGTAAGATGGGTGAAACCAAATAGGAGAGGATGAAGATGAATCCCCCAACAAACTCCACACAGAAATTTCCAAAGCAACTGTCCAACCACCAATTCCAAACAACTCCAAACCAGGCAGAATTTACTATCACTGGCAATCCCCAAATGCTAGTGGCACGCATATACACTACAGGGGAGTGTACAACACAGAAGAGCTGAGGCAATCCATGATGGAGAGCTCTGGAAGATCAACTGAACTAATTAACCCTAACAATGCCAGAGCAAAGAAAACCTGTACTGTTTAGTATGATGATGAAGCAGTTCTAACCAGTGCAGGAGTTTGGAAAACCAAATTCCATGAACTTCTGGCCCCTCTCTATTGCGGTATCTCCGTTACATCTCTTTTCTGGATGGCAAAAAGCCAATTCAGTAAAGAGTGAAAATGCATATAACTGCAGACAAACTAATGAAAGAACTGCAGATACGGTGTCCCAGAAACCTTAGAAAGTGATAGGGGTACACACTTCACTTGAGAATTAATGAAGGAAATTATGCAGGTTCTGGAAACAAAGCAGGCATTCTATACCCAGTATCACCCATAAAGCAGTGGGAAAGTGGACAGGCTAAAAGGGACACTTAAACTAAAAATTCAAAAGGCTATGGCGGACACAGGAAAAAACTGGGTAGAGTGCTTGTCTCTTACGCTTTTTTCAGTCAGACACACTCCAAATAGAAAAACAGGCTTGTCCCCTTTTGAGGTCCTCTTTGGTAATGCCTGTACTTCCCGCAGATGTTAGATGACAGACATATAGTGCTTCATTATAACCTCTGGGGCTGCATTATACTCTATGGGGGCTGCATTAAACTTTATACAACTGTATTATACTCTATGCTGCTGCATTATACAATATGGGGGCTGTATTATACTCTGTTGAGGCTGCGTTTTACACTATGGGATCTGCATTATACTCTTTGGAGGCTGCATTATGCTCTATGGGGCTGAATTATACTCTATGGGGATGCATTATATTCTATGGGGCTGCATTATACTATATTAGGCTGCATTATACTCTATGGGGATGCATTATTCTCTACGGGGTGCATTATACTCTATGGGGCTGCAGCATTCTCTATGCGTGCTGAATTATACTCCATTAGGGTTGTATTATACTATATTTACTATATGAGGGCTTCATTATACTCTTGGGACTGCATTCTACTATATGGGGCTACATTACACTATATGAGGCTGCATTACTGCATCACTCTATGGGTCTGCATTATACTATATGGGACTGTATTATACTCTATGGGTCTGCATTATACTCTATCGGAGCTCCATTAAACTCTATGGAGAATGCATTAAACTCTATGGGGCTGCATTATACTATATGGGGCTGCATTATGCTCTATGGGGCTGCATTACATTCTATGGGGGCTGCATTATCGTATATGAGGCTGCATTGTACTCTATGTGGCCTGCATTATACTGTATGGGGCCGCATTATACTCTATGGGGGATGTATTATACTTTACAAGGGCTGCATTATACTCTGTGGTGCTGCATTATATTCTATGTGGGCTGCATTATACTCTGTGGGGCCGCATTATACTCTATGAAGTCTGAATTATACTCTATTAGGGCTGCATGATACTATATTTACTATATGAGGGGTGCATTATACTCTGTCGGGGCTACATTATACTCTATGGGGCTGCATTATACTCTGTGGTGCTGCATTATATTCTATGTGGGCTGCATTATACTCTGTGGGGCCGCATTATACTCTATAAAGGCTGAATTATACTCTATTAGGGCTGCATGATACTATATTTACTATATGAGGGGTGCATTATACTCTGTGGGGGCTGCATTATACTCTATGGGGCTGCATTATACTCTTTGGGGCTGCATTATACTCTATGAGTGCTGCATTATACTTTACGGGTCTGCATTACAACATATGGGGGTGCATTATACCATATGGGGCTGCATTATACAGTCATGGCCAAAAGTTTTGAGAATGACACAAATATTAATTTTTACAAAGTCTACTGCTTCACTTTTTCTAATGGCAATTTGCATATACTCCAGAATGTTATAAAGAGTGATCAGCTTAACAGCAATTACTTGCAAAGTCAATATTTGGCTAGAAAATGAACTTTATCCCCCAAAACACATTTCAACATCATTGCAGCCCTGCCTTAAAAGGACCAGCTAACCTCTTTTCAGTGATTGCTCCATTAACACAGGTGTGGGTGTTGATGAGGACATGGCTGGAGATCAATCTGTCATGATTAAGTAAGAATGACACCACTAGACACTTTAAAAGGAGGCTGGTGCTTGGCATCATTGTTTCTCTTCTGTTAACCATGGTTATCTCTAAAGAAACACGTGCAGTCATCATTGCAATGCACAAAAATGGCCTAACAGGGAAGAGTATCGCAGCTAGAAAGATTGCACCTCAGTCAACAATCTATCACATCATCAAGAACTTCAAGGAGAGAGGTTCCATTGTTGCCAAAAAGGCTTCAGGGCGCCAAGAAAGACCAGCAAGCGCCAGGACCGTCTCTTAAAAGTGTTTCAACTGCGGGATCGGGCTACCAGCAGTGCAGAGCTTGCTCAGGAATGGCAGCAGGCAGGTGTGAGTGCATCTGCACGCACTGTGAGGCGGAGACTCTTGGAGCAAGGCCTGGTCTCAAGGAGGGCAGCAAAGAAGCCACTTCTCTCCAGAAAAAACATCATGGACAGACTAATATTCTGCAAAAGGTACAGGCAGTGGACTGCTGAGGACTGGGTAAAGTTATTTTCTCTGATGAATCCCCTTTTCGATTGTTTGGGACATCAGGAAAACGCCTCATTCGGAGAAGACAAGGTGAGCGCTACCACCAGTCTTGTCTCATGCCAACTGTTAAGCATCCTGAAACCATTCATGTGTGGGGTTGCTTCTCAGGCAAGGGAATCGGCTCTCTCACAGTCTTGCCTAAAAACACAGCCATGAATAAAGAATGGTACCAGAATGTCCTCCAAGAGCAACTTCTCCCAACCCTCCAAGAGCAGTTTGGCGATCAACAATGCCTTTTCCAGCATGATGGAGCACCTTGCCATAAAGCAAAGGTGATAACTAAATGGCTCAGGGAACAAAACATAGAGATTTTGGGTCCATGGCCTGGAAACTCCCCAGATCTTAATCCCATTGAGAACTTGTGGTCAATCATCAAGAGACGGGTGGACAAACAAAAACCTAAAAATTCTGACAAAATGAAAGCATTGATTGTGCAAGAATGGACTGCTATCAGTCAGGATTTGGTCCAGAAGTTTATTGAGAGCATGCCAGGGAGAATTGCAGAGGTCCTGAAGAAGAAGGGTCAACACTGCAAATATTAACTTGCTGCATTAACTCATTCTAACTGTCAAACATATAAGCTTTTGTTACTCATATGTTTGCAATTATTATATTTATGTCTGTGATAAAAACATCTGTCAAACACACATAAAAACTAGAGGGCAGCAGATCGTGTGAAAATATAATATTTGTGTCATTCTCAAAACTTTTGGCCGTGACTGTACTCTATGGGGCAACATTAAACTCTATGGGGGGCTGCATTATACTCTATGGAGGCTGCATTATACTCTATGGAGGTTGCATTATTTTCTATTGGGGTTGCATTATATTCTAATGGGGCTGCATTATACTGTATGGAAAACTAGGGAGAATACATTATAATACATGAAGGACAATGGGGTGCATTATATTATGGGAGTGCATTGTACTATATGGAGAACTATGAGAGTGTATTATACTATATGGAGGACAATGGGGAGTGTATTGTATTATATGGAGGACAATGGGGTGTGCATTATACTATATTGAGGACTATTGGAAGCGTATTATTTTATATGGAGGACTATAGGGATTGTAGTATACTATATGAAGGACTATGGGGTGCATTATACTGCCTGGAGGACTATGGGGAGTATATTATACTTTATGAAGCACTATGGGATTGTGTTATACCATATGGAGGACTATGGGGAGTGTATTATACTATATGGATGACTATGGGGCATGTATAATCATTGTTCCTCAGCCGGTGTAAAGAGACCTGGAAATAATAGGTTCTAGGAGTAAAGTTATTTCAAGTGTAAAATCATAATTAGTAAGAATGGTCGGAGACTCCAAGGTTTTTTATTATAGAACGTAGAAGAACTGACACTGGACACATGTGGTAAAACTGTGGTTTATTGTTTCTTGCACATACTGTAAATTGATAACATTTTGATGGATTCATTCAGGCGAACCTTCCTACAAAATGTGATTAACAAAGTCATTACTACAGGACTGTATGAGAAAGTGATTTATTCTAAAAGAAATGCCAGCGCCAAAAATGAGAGAATCCGGGCCCCATTTTTCATTATATAGATTTGACTGCCTCAATGATGTTTGTCCATTGGTCGTCAGTAACGGGCTCAATATCCATTTCCCAGATACCCATACTAACAAGAGTTTAATTTTCCCCATATTTAGACAGCGGCATTTAGTAAAGTCCAGAAATCTTACCAGACGTCTCAGAATTCACTATTGTGGTCAGCATAATTTCTGACTGCAGTCAGTGGCATAAGACTAATAGTGGCAAACCACAGGGCTGCTACGGAGCCCATTACTCAGGGTGCCCGGTGGTAGCCAATTAGACTGCTTGCATGGTTGTGTGGGGGCCAATGTGAAAGCCAATTATACTGTTTGGAGGGCTATATTAGGGCCACTGTACTGTTTGAAGGAAATGTGGGGCCATTATACTGTATGTAGGCTGTGTGGGCTCCATCGTACTGTGTGGAGATTTCTGAAGGGTCCATCAAACTATGGAGGGTTGTGAGGGGTCCATCAAACTGTTTAGAGAGCCATCATACTATATGGCAGGCTGTGCGGAGGCCTCATACTGTGTGGGAGGACTGTGTTAGGGTTATCCTACTGTGAGTGAGGGCGTTTATACTGTGTTGAAGAGAAGAGGGCAGCTGATGAAAAATCGGATTGCACTCTGACTAATATTATATACTGATTCAGTGTTCATCTGCAATTTTTTTTCTCAGCCTTGATCGGACTGAGAAAAAAAAAATCGCAGCATGCTACAAGTGGCCGCATATATCGATTGACAATCACCAATGCAAGTCAATGGGTGCAGAAAAAAAAAATGCCTGTGCCGTCTGATTTTTACACACATCTCAAAAGAAATCTGACATGTGATCAGCCAAGTACAGTAAATTCGCATCCCAAAGTGTTAGAATAGAATAGATAGAAACAAGTCAGTGAGATATACAATCAGTTCTTTGCGTATGTAACTTTCTGTACTTGTATTTAGCTAATAAATGAATGAAAGAAAATGGTGTGGGGTCCCACTTATTTTAAATAACCAGCTGAGGAAGGGAAAGCAGACAGGCAGGGCCTAGTGTTATTTTTTCTGGGAACGGACCAATATCCATGGATCTTCCCAGCCTATTAAAAACAGCTCACAGCTTTCTTTGTAGACTTTACTGGTTATTAAAAAGGAGGGACCCCAAAAAAATTAAGTATATTTAATAACCAGCAAAGGCTAAGCAAACAGCTGCGGCTGATAATTATAGGCTGGGAAGGGACCATGGATATTGGCTCCTTCCCAGACTAATAACACCAGCCCTCAGCCAGACCAGGAATGGCGCAACCATTAGATGCGCCAATTCTGGGGTTAACTTCGGCTCTTCCTAACAGCCCTGGTGTGGTGACAAGCCTCAGCTGTCGTCTTTCAATAAGCTGTTTATTAAAAATAAGTGGCATCCCATGCCATTTTTTTGTTAACATTATTTATTTAATAGGTTTAAGAAGGCTGAACATCTTTTAGTGCCACGTCTCCAGCACTTTCTTAATGTTACAACTATAATACACTACTTTACACTGCTACCACTTACTGACTGAGAATCAGGAAGTGTCCCACTGACAAACTCACTCACTCTTACCCATCCCAATTTGGAAATCCCCTTATTTCCTTAACTATTCCTATACTGGCTCCCTAGTTTTCCTGGCTATTGTGCCCACTATACTAAACCCAATCCTATCCTAATTTCATACCTCCCAACTTTTGAAGATGGGAAAGAGGGGTAAATTTTAGGCCACACCCCCGACCACACCCATTTCACAACTAGTCACACCCATGTCCATGCCCCGACCACACCCATTTAGCACTGGTGATCACACTAACTGGTACTGAGGGCACACTGGTACTGAGTAAAAGAAAGAAACAGAGAGAGAAAATAGAAAACAGAGAGAAAGGAGAGGAGAGAAAGAAAGGGGGAAAGCAAGAAAGAACAGAGAGATAGTAAGAGAGAAAGAAATAAACAAAGAAAGAGAAAGAAAAAAACAAAGAGAAAAAAAAACAAAAAGGGGAAAGAAAGAACAGAGACGTAGAAAGAAAGAGGGGGGAAAGAAAGAACAGAGAGAAAGAAAGAAAGACGGGAAAGAAAGAACAGAGGAAAGAAAGAAAGAACAGAGAAAGAAAGAGGGGACAGAAAAAAAGAACAGAGAGAAAAAAAGAAAGAGGGGAAAGAAAGAACAGAGAGGGAGAGAAAGAAAGAGGGGAAAGAAAAAACAGAGAGAGAAAAGAAAGACAGAGGGGGAAAGAAAGAAAGAGAGGAAAAAAGAACAGTGAGGGAGAGAGAAAGAAAGAGGGAAAGAAAGAACAGAGAAAGAAAGACAGAGGGGAAAGAAAGAACAGAAGAAAAAGAAAGAAAAATTAGAGAGAGAAAGAAAGAGGGGACAGAAAGAACAGGAGAGAAAGAAAGGGGAAAGAAAAATTTTTGGCCATGCCCCGACCACACCCATTTCACAACTAGTCACACCCATGTCCAGCCCTGACCGCACCCATTAGCACTGGTGATCACACTGACTGGTACTGGGGCACACTGGTACTGAGTAAATGAAAGAACAGAGAGAGAAAAAAAAACAGAGAGAAAGGAGAGAGAGAAAGAAAGAGGGGAAAGCAAGAAAGAACAGAGAGAAAGTAGAGAGAGAAAGAAATAAACAAAGAAAGGGAAAGAAAGAACAGAGAGAAAAAAAAAACAAAGAGGGGAAAGAAAGAACAGAGACGGAGAAAGAAAGAGGGGAAAGAAAGAACAGAGAGAGAGAAAGAAAAGAACAGAGAGAAAGAAAGAAAGAACAGAGAAAGAAAGAGGGGACAGAAAAAAAGAACAGAGAAAAAAAAAGAAAGAGGGGAAAGAACAGAGAGGGAGAGAGAAAGAAAGAGGGGAAAGAAAGAACAGAAAGAGAAGAAAGAACAGAGGGAAGAGAAAGAGGGGAAAGAAAGACAGAGGGGGAAAGAAAGAACAGATAGAAAAAGAAAGAATAGAGAGAAAGAAAGAGCGGACAAAAGAACAGAGAGAGAAAGAAAGAAGGGAAAGAAAGAACAGAGAGAAAGAAAGAGGGGAAAGAAAGAACAGAGAGAGAGAGAAAGAAAGAAAGAAAGAAAGAAAGAAAGAAAAGAAAGAAAGAAAGAAAGAGGAAAGAAAAACAGAGAGAGAAAGAAAGAACAAGAGGGAGAGAGAAAGAAAGAGGGGAAAGAAAGAACAGAGAAAGAAAGACAGAGGGGGAAAGAAAACAGAGAGAAAAAAAAGAAAGAATAGAGAGAGAAAGAAAGAAAGAGGGAAAGAAAGAACAGAGAGAAAGAAGGAAAGGGGAAAGAAAGAACAGAGATAGAAAGAAAGAAAGAAAGAAAAAAGAAAGAAAGAAAAAAGAAAGAAAGAAAGAAAAAGGGAAAGAACAGAAGAGGAGAAAAAGAAAGAGGGGAAAGGAAGAACAGAGAGATAGAGAAAAAGAAAGAACAGAGAGAGAAAGAAAGAGGGGACAGAAAAAAAGAACAGAGAGAAAAAAAGAAAGAGGGGAAAGAAAGAAACAACAGAGGGAGAGAGAGAAAGAAGGGAAAGAACAAAGAGAGAAAGAAAGAACAGAGAGATAGAGAGAAAGAAAGATAGGAAAGAAAGAACAGAGAGAGAAAGAAAGAGAAAGAAAGACAGAGAGAGAGAAAGAACAAAAAAAGAAAGAAAGAGGGGAAAGAGAGAAGAAAGAACAGAGAGAGAAAGAAAGAAAGAGAAAGAAAGAACAGAGAGATAGAAAGAAAGAGGGGAAAGAAAGAACAGAGAGAGAGAAAGAAAAAGAACGAGAGAGAGAAAGAAAGATGGGAAAGAAAGAGGGGAAAGAAAGGGGAAAGAAAGAAAGAACAGAGAGATAGAAAGAAAGAAAAGAAAGAAGAGGGGAAAGAAAAAGAACAGAGAGAAAGAAAGAGGGGAAAGAACAGAGAGAAAGAAAAAGAAAGAGGGGAAAGAAAGAACAGAGAGATAGAGAAAAAGAAACAGAGAGAAAGAAAGAAAGGAAAGAAAGAACAGAGATAGAAAGAAAGAGGGGAAAGAAAGAACAGAGAGAAAGAAAGAAAAAGAAGAGAGAGAGAGAAAGATGGGAAAGAAAGAACAGAGAGAGAGAAAGAAACAGAGAGAGAAAGAAATAAAGATTCTATAAAGATACTATAGCAGCCCGGCTCCCATTGTAGTGCCCACCTGAGCCTCCCGGTGCAGGACATATCATGATCCGCTCACCATGGCCGACATCCCCGATTCCAAGGTGAGGACACGGTGATGGATCTGAAGCATTCCCTGAAGTGCCTCCATGGTTCCGTTAACATCTCCTCCTGAAATTACCTCATTTCCGGTCATCTTCCAGCACGTCACTTCTGGTGAAACATCACGTGCGAGTTTTAAAGTGCTCTTCGGGACTCCGGCATGTACTCCTGTGTCCACGGGAAAAGCTCCCGGCCGGGATAGCGGGGCAGACTCTCAAATCGGGAGAGTCCCACTGAATTCAGGACAGTTGGGAGGTATGAATGCTCCCCACCATACACCTTGTACACGCACGGCTCTGCACACCTCATACACACATGGTTCGCCTTGTATGCTTAGTACACACACGGCTCCGCTCCGTCCACCTAGCACACACAAGGCTCCACTCAGTATACACAAGGCTCCACTCTGTACACCTTGTACACACGCAGCCATGCTTTGTACACTGTGACAGTGTCACTGGTTTTATATGTGAGGGGAGGTATGTGTCACACAGGATGCTCTCTGTGTGAACTAAGACCTACTTCATTTATCTGCCAGCATGTTATATGTTAAAGGGTGTGGCTGAGCAATGTATAAAAGCTCAGTCCTGTTTTTTTTTCTCTGGTGTGGTCTGGAGAGGCAAGTCTCCAGACAGGATAGTGGAAGCTGCAGAGCTTTCCACAAGGACTTTAGCAGTGCTGTTTATGCTACCGAGAGCGGGCGGAAACCCACTCATCTATGGACTGAGTTATTGTTTGTTTTTTTTATGCTTTTCCCGTTAACCAGAAGGGTCATGTTTACTTTTCCTGCGAAACCTGCATGAGTTTATGGCTGATAATAAACCGCAGAAAGAAAACCCAGAGAACGTGTGTCCTGAGTCTACCTTCAGGAGAGCCGAGCGAGTCGTCTTACACAGTTGGTGTGAGAGTGCGTGCAAGATTCCAGGAACACGTGTACCTGCCACAAAGACCGGTGGATGTCCTGGTGAAGGCTGCCAGACAGCTAGAGAAGTCCGGCAGCATGGAGGAGCTCGTTAAGCACCTGGTCCAGGCCCAGCAGAGCATACAGCAGCAACACCTACAGAGCAGCAGAGCATACAGCAGGCCCAGCAGAGCATGCAGCAGCAGCACCAGAGACGACCAAACTGTTGCTTCAGCAGATCAGTTGCAGCAAAAGTCGCAGCAGCAGCACCAGCAGGAGGCGCAACAACAGATACAGCTTTTGGCGGACGCCATCCAGAGCCGGGCGGCCACCCAACCCCAGGGCCGACTGATGATTCTCACGTCAGGAAGGCGGTAAGGCGGGCCATGGCAGAAGATGACCCCTGGGGATGATGTAGAAGCATTTCTGACTGTTTTTGAGAGGGTGGCTGATCGGGAGAGACTTCCACCAGCACAGTGGGCAGAGGTTCTGGCGCCATATTTATCGGGTGAACCTCAAAAAGCGTATTTTGACTTGGCGCTGCAAGATGCTAAGGAGTATCCCCAAACTAAAGACAGAGATCTTAGCACGTCTGGGAGTAAATATGGCAGTAAGAGCCCAGCGAGTTCATCACTGGGCGTATGCTAGCAACAAACCCCCTCGTTCGCAGATGTTTGACTTATTGCATCTTGTTCAGAAGTGGCTACAACCGGAGTCCTCCACTCCGGCCCAGATGGTTGAGCGGGTGGTGATTGATAGATTCATGCATTCCCTTCCCAAGTCAGTACAGACCTGTGTTGCCCAGGTGATCCCCAGACGCAGATGACTTTATCGGCCTGGTAGAGAGGTACCAGGTAGTTGAGAGATCTCTTGGGAAACCGATGCAGTCATTTCTCCCTACTGGATACCCAAAAGGGGGTGGGTTACCATGGAAGGGTCTAGAGCCACCACTGGGGGCGTCCCACTCCTATTGAAGGGGCCTTTAGAACAAGTGGGAAAGATATAGTTTGCTGGCAATGTCACAACCCTGGACATATAGCCGCCAAGTGTCAAATATCCCCTGAGCCCATGGACTGCAGCCTAGGCAGACAGGTCTCCTATTATGCCTATCCAGCCTGTAGCGTGGACTGTCGACCCGGCAAGGGACCGCAGGCGTTGGTGCAGTGTCTATTAATGGAATAAAAGTGCTTGGGCTGTTGGACTCCGGGAGTCTGGTGACCTTGATCAGAGCATCCCTTCCCCACCAGTTGATCCCTTCCAAAACCCTGGGTGTTCGGTGCATTCATGGTGACGCCAAGGACTATCCCGTGGCCACAGTAACAGTGGGGACAGACTGTGGTGCCCAGTCCATGAAGTCGGGGTGGGTAAAGGACCTGATACATCCCGTCATATTGGGCCGTGTTTTTCCTTATTCTGGGACTTGTGGGGAAGGGAATGGACTAAGTAGCATGGCGAAAAGCGAGATCCTTGAAGAAGAACCCCCGACAGAGTCTCAGAGAGAGGAGTTCCCACTGTGCGTCCTTGTCGGTGATGAGGGTGAGACGGTGCTTGAGGAGGGCCGACCTACCTGCATTAGATATGTCCAGAAGAGAACTTTGGGACTGCTCAAGTTCGAGACCTGACCTTAAAAGGGGCGTTCGACCAGGTTACTGTATGTAATGGGTTGCCACGAGCCGGGGGCCGACACCAGATTCCCCCACTTTGCAGTACAGGGGGAGTTGCTATATCGGGTGGCCAAACTGAGGGGCGGTGAGATAGTGGAACAGCTGTTAGTGCCGGGGCCATACAGACGGCGGGTGCTAGACATGGCCCATTCACATGTTTGGGGGGACACCTAGGGTCGAGAAAACTCAGGAGAGAATACTGAGGAGGTTTTATTGGCCAGGGTGTTATCGAGAAATTCAAAATTTTTGTAGGTCCTGCCCACCGCCAAATAACCGCTCCCTCCTCCCACTTCCGTAGCCCCTTAATTCCACTACTGTGATAGAGGTTCCCTTTGAGAGGATTGCCATGGACCTCGTGGGCCCCATAGTCAAATCAGCTCAGGGCCACCAATAATCCTGGTCGTCATGGACTATGCGACTCGGTATCCAGAAGCGGTTCCCAAGGAACATGTCCAGTAAAAGTATAGCCCGAGAGTTTGGTCCATATTTTTGCTCGGACAGGTCTACCAAAAGAGATCCTAACAGACCAAGGAACCCCCTTCATGAGCAAGGTGATGAAGGAGCTTTGCAGAGTCCTTCAGATAACTCAGCTGCGGACCTGGGTTTATCATCCACAAACGGACGGCCTAGGGAAACGTTCAACAAGCCCTTTTAAAGGCGAGCCCAAAAGTCGTTGAAAAGGATGGGAAGACTGGGACTACCGCCCCATTTCGCTTTTTCTCGGTCAGAGAAGTTCCTAAGCCCCACGGGCTTTTCCCATTTGAGCTCCTTAGGGCGGCACCAAGGGGTCTCCTAGAATCGCCAAGGAAACTGGGGGCTGAAGTCACGCCACCCCAAAGGAGTATACGAACATGTCCCCCCAGTTACGGGAGAGAATGTCCAAGGTGTTGCCCATCGAAAAGGAACATTCCTCCCAGGCGCAGGAGCCCAGGCGAGAGTCTAAAACCCGGTCGGCGAGACAAAACATTCCCTCCCGGAGACTGTGTTTTGGTGCGACCCACCGTCGAGAGCGTCCCGCCAAATGGCAAGGTCCATACGAGGTGGTGGAGAAAGTCAGCGGGGTTTAATTATAAAGTCCACCAGCCTGGCGAAGGAAGGCACATCAAATCTATATATAAACTTGCTCAAGCCGTGGCGGGACCGGGAACCTGTGGAAACCCTTCCGGGAGCCGCACCAGAAGGCAAGGTGGAGGAGGTCACAATTGCAGAGACCTATCACCGGCCCCAGAAGCAACAGTGTCGAGAATTACTACAGCGGAATTCGGGACCTGTTTTCAGATTCCGGGGCATCACAAGTGAAGAGCTACGTGCTGACAGAACCGAAAGTACGAGTGAATTTGAACCCGTACCCGGATTCCGGAAGCACGCCGGGAGGTGATCTCGGCTGAGGTGAAGAGGATGTTAGACCTCGGGGTAATAGAGAAAGTCAAAAAAGTGGTGGTCGAGCCAAATCGTCCCGTGCCGAAGCCCAATGGAAAAGTGGGGTTTTGAAATGCACCGTCGGCTAAATGAGGTACCAAGTTGACGCGTACCCGAGCCCCGCGTCGACAAACTCACGGGGCTTGGACCGGCGAGGTACATCCCACTCTTGCCCTGAGAAGGGTATTGGCAGATCCCCAGTCCCAGATGGCTAAAGAGAAGACGGCTTTCTCAACACCTGATGGCTGTTTTAAATACAAGCGGATGCCGTTCGGATACGGGGGCCCCACCCATTTTCAGAGGGCTATGGTCGGATCCTAGCCCCACATAAAAAGTAGTGCAGCCTACCTCGCGAAAATTGTGGTCTTTACCCAGACTGGGCTAGCCCACCTCCAAAATTCGGCCGTTTTGGACGCGCTAAGGAAAGCAGGATTTACCATAAATCCGAAGAAGGTGGCCACGGAAAAGGGGGGCCAAGTACCTGGGCTATGTTTTGGGAGAGGCGAAATAAAGCCGCAGATAAGAAAGCGAGGCAATTCAAACCTGGCCGCAACAGCTCCAAAGAAAACAAGTGAAAGCATTCTGGGAAAAGGTGGGGGTACACCGGGGTTTATCCCAAAATTTTGCCACGATTGCCGCCCCCCTAACAATCTTCTAAAAGGCACCAAATCAACCATGGTAAATGGACGGAAAATGGAACCGCGTTTCAAAAGCTGAAGCTAACACTGTGCAAACAGCCCGTCCTGGTCGCCCAACTTTTAAGAAAGAATTTTTGGCCAGATGACCACAGAGGTTGGTTGGGGGGGTCTTCCCAAGAAAAAAATGGGGAAAAAAACATCCCATTTCTATCTAAGAAAAAAACTGTCCCCCGCGAGAAAATCCCATAGTAGAAAAAAGAGGTTTCCCAAAAAGGGCCCCTGGATCACTAAATTTAATCAGGCCCCGGGAAGTTTAAATTAGTTAACCACCCCCCCCGAGGGGGTTGGGGAAAAAAAAGGGGGAAAAAATGCTAGGGTAACTAGGGTTCCTAGATTAAAAAATTTAACTTTAAGTGGGCATGGGGCCGGGAAATTACATGTGAATGAGATCCCCCCTCGGGGTTCCCTTTGGTGTCAGAAGGTCCCCAAACCCCCCCGGGTTTGGGAAGGGGGGGGGGAATATGTGACAGTGTCACGGTTTTTAGTGAGGGGAGGATGTGTCACACAGGATGCCCCGTGTGAACTAAGACCTCTTCATTTATCCCAGCATGTTATATGTTAAAAGGGGGTTTGGGTAGTGTGTAAAAGCTCAGCCTGTTTTTTTTTCTTGGTGGGTTGGAGGGAAGTCCCAGACAGATAGGGAAGCTGCAACTTTCCACAAGGACTTTGCGTGTGTTTATGTACGGAGGGGGGGGAACCCACCATCTATGGATGAGTTATTGGGTTTTTTTTTTTTTGCTTTTCCGTTTAACCCGAAGGGTATGTTTTTTTCCTGCGAAACCTGCATGGTTATGGGATAATAAACAGCAGAAAAAAAAAACCCAGGAACGGTGTCTAGTCTACCCCCGGGGGGCGACGAGTTGTCTTACCCAACCCCCTTGACACAAGAATCCACTCCGTAAACCTTGTACACACCGCTTTGCGCTACACCTGTACACACCGGGCTGTCCTACACCCTACACCACGCTCGCTAAATCACACAAGGCTCCCTCCTACACCACGGCTCTGCTCTGCTCTGTTCACACACGGCCCCAAAAACCCGGAGCCCTGTGGTGGAGCTGAGGGTCATCCGTACCCACCACACGGGCTCCGTTTGTACCACCAGCACTGCTAACCCCCCTCGTACACACGGCCCGCTCCGAAACCCGTACACCCGGCTCGCTTTAAACCTCGTACATGGCGGCTCCGTAAACCCGTACACGCGGGGCCCGGGGTTTTTTTCCTCTACAGAACACGGCTGCTCCATCCAATGACGACACGGTTCTGTACACCAACTCGAACACAAGGCTCGCTTGTAAACACTACACACTGCAATCCATCGTACACGGGGGGGCTTCGCTTGTGCCCCTCGACACGTGCGGCTCTGCCCGTGCCCTTGTACACACGCGGCCCCCGCTGTGCACTGTAACGCGCGGCTCTGCCTGTGCCCTCGTACTTTGCGGCCCGCTCCATCCAACTTGTACACGCACGGTCCGCTACACCAAAACTTGTACACACACTTTTTCTGCTCCTTACACCCGTACACACCAACACTGCTACACCACCTCATACACCACCTCTGCCCGTAACACAAAAACACTGCTACACCACCTTGTACACGTGCGGCTTCCCCCCGTGCACCTCTTAAACCCGGGTTTTGCTCCTGCACCTCGACAGTGCGGCCCGCCCCACCAATTGTACAGCCACGGCCCCGTCATTCAACTTGTACACCAGGCTCTCCCCGTACCCTCGTACCAATCGCACTGCACACCCCCCTCATACCCAGGCCCCTGCTCCGTACCAAAATACTCTACTCCCCTCTACACGTCGGCTTCTTCCGTGCCCTCGTACCGTGCGGCTCGCCCGGAACTCGTCACGCGGGGCCCGCCTGTCCCCCCGTACACCGGGGCTCCGCCGGCCCCCTCGTACAGGGGGGGGGCCCGCTCTTGCACCTCGTACACGTGCAGTCCGTCCTCCCCCTGACGGGGCCGGTGCCTGTGACTCGTACAGTGGCTTAGCCCGGCACCCGTACACCCGGCTCGCCCCACCAACCGACACACACAGCTCTGTCGTACACCTCGTCCACTACAGCACGCTACACCCCCTGAAAAAACCGGCCAGCTCTACCAACATCACTGCTACATCCCACCTCCAACGGGGCCCCGCCCGTACACCTCGTAACACTCCCCCTTTTACATCCCCTGTAACACAAGGCTCTCCCCCTACAATATATCACTCACACCACCTCGTACACACACGGCCCCCCCCGAAACCTCGTACAAACGCCCGCTCCGTCCCCCTCGTACAACGGGCCCCGCTCCGTACATCGTCACACACGCAATCCAAAACCCTACAGCACGCTGCATCCACACTGTAAACCCGATCCCCCCCCCCCACACAAAATTTCCCCCTTCCCCCAGACCATGAAACCATCACGCAGAGCCTGCACACAACGACGACACTGTCAGTGACCCCTGACTCCTCCCCTTCGTGACCTCCCCCATGTCCTGTGGGCAAAAAGAGTACAGCATGAGCGCATTGCACTGTGAGAGAGGCTCACTGTAGAGACAGGGGGGGCAGAAGGGGGGCATGGGGGGGTGGCGGCTCTTCACGGGGGACACATAGGTCTGAGCGGTAACGGGACGGTTGTCAGAATCGGGGTGTCCGCTCAACAGGGGGGGTTGGGAGGTTTGTAATTTTATACTCCTTTTATTTTTTTTCATCTTTCCCCAAACTTGCATAAAGAATTTAATCACTATATAAAAACATTAAAAATTCGGATGGGGGGTGCCAAGGCCCACCCCTAACAATGACCTTAATGGGGGCCCACTTTTCACATTCATACAAATATTACACTCCTTGTTCCAAAAATTTCCCAAATCTTATATAGTAAAAAAAAGGGTAGAAAGGTTAAGGAAAATGAGATGCTGCTTTTTTTTTTACAGAGTAAAAAATTCAATTTTGTCAAGTATACCCCATAGTGGGCCAGTCCCCCGCATTTTAACAAACAGAATGTTTTAAAATTTATCAAAACCCATAGTATACAGGTACAGACACATTTAATACTACAACTACTGTACTCGTGACCCCTATAAAAACTGAATTAGTCATTTTGACTACTGACTTTTTTCGTTTTTTTGGTTTTTTTTGGGTTATTTATAAAAATTATATTTTTTTGTTTTTATTTGAGAACCAACAGTAATGCTTTGGAATTTTTTTTCTTTTTTTTTTCATATTTTTCTCAGGAAATAACAAAAGTAAACCTAAGTAAAAAATAATAATAGGTTTTAAAAAAAAATTAAAAAAACGGGGGGGTCATCTGTCGAAGCCTTTATAACGGGGAAAAAACAGCCTGCGCGTCTGGCTCCAACAAGTGAGGATCCAGAGGGTGATACTTGTATGGCGCCCGGGGATGCGGTATGCATACTGGAGCCATATCACAATTACCTGCCCCCGGGGGAGGTTGCCAGGCGCTTTCTTCCCCGGGAGGAGACAGGAGTGGGATCGGATCGCGCATGCGCAATTTCGCTATCCCCCGCCCTTTTGGAAGACACATTTACGTGTGCTTCGCAATATGGCGCCGGGGCCCCCCCCCTTTTGGGGGATGCGCTTACTCCGGCGGCTCTCCCCCCCGGCGTCCCCCTGAACGGACGCGCTGGGGGACAGGGTGAAAGGTGAGTATAAATTTTTTTTTTTTTTTTTGGGGGGCTGTGCATTTAAACGGTGAGGGGCCTCACCGGGTTGGGGGGGCGTGAGGGGCCTGCACTCAGGATTGGGGGGGGAGGGCCATGACATCAGGGTTGGGGGGTGACGGACCACACTCAGGGTTGGGGGGTGAGGGGACCCTGCACATCAGGTTGGGGGGGTGAGGGAAAGACATAGGAAGGGGGTTGAGGGGGGCCAGACAAGGTTTTGGGGGGGGGGGAACCCAAGCACATCAGGTTGGGGGGGGGGACGGGACCATGCACATCAGGATTTGGGGGGGGTGAGGGGACCTGCACATCGGGTTGGGGGGGAGGGGCCCCCAATCAGGTTGGGGGGGGAGGGGACCATACCCCCCAGGTTGGGGGTGAGGGGACCTTCCCAGGATTGGGTGGTGAAGGACCCCGCACATCGGGGTTTGGGGGGTGAGGGGAAAACCTGCCTCAGGATTGGGGGGGGAGGGGGCCATGCACATCAGGATTGGGGGGGGGGGGGGACCCCGCCCCCAGGGGTTGGTGGTGAGGGACCTACATTAGGGTTGGGGGGGGAGGGCCTGCACATAGGGGTTGGGGGGGGAGGGGGGCCCTGCACATCAGGATTGGGGGGGAGGGACCATGCACATGGTTGGGGTGTGAAGGGACCTGACATCGGGTTGGGG